>CM076587.1:11627680-12827680 GCA_038430175.1 Ficus hirta
GTATTTATGATAATATTTTGTGGCTTGATAATCTAGTTTAATCTAGAGGAGTACTCGTAAAGGAGATTTTCAATTGAGTAACTCTATTCAACTTGATTTCAACCAAAAAAAGAAAAAAAAAACTCTATTCAACTTGATTTGATTGATCTCACATTGGCATAGTTTGTAGACCTCGTTCAACATGTTAGGGCATCATTAGTTGGGTCCCACTAATGTGAAAAGAAAAAAAATAAATAAAAATAAAAACCCAATTAACCTCCTCGAGTTGAGCAACTTTTTCTTATCAATTGGTGCTTTATTGTGGCCAAATTTACAACATTTCTTCGAGGAAGCAGCTACTCGAGAATTGTTTTTTCATCTTCTTTTTTTCCTCTCTCTCTCTCTCTCTCTCTCTCTCTATTTCAAACATTACCTTTCCCAAAAAACCACTCAACTCTCTTATTCCCACTCTTCAAAAGCCGGAGAGAAATGATGAAAGTATAGCAGCCACTATGATCCTCCTCCACTTTACATAACCGTTATGCAACGTATTTCATACCCGCCAACCAAATTTCAAAAATGTCTCCTAAAGAAAAAAAAAAGAAGCAAAACCCACCATCCACAAATTCCACACACTACACCTTTTTTTTCTTCTTCCCCCTTTATTCTACGACTATATATATATATATATATATATATATATATATAAAGGGTCACTCATGCATGTTACACAATATTTGTCTTACTTTCCCATTTGCCTATCTCCAGTCTAAACCAAAAATATCCGCCAAATGGGTTCTTGCATTAGCAAATGCAGACCCAAAAAATCAACACTTTCCAAAGAAGAAGAATATCAAGAAGAAGAATATGGTCAATTCAACCATGTCCAAGACAAGCTTGTGATACTCTCCAAACCACCACCAACCATAAAAATCCCCCTCAATCCAAACAAAATCTCCCCACCGTCCTTGTCGCCTCCGTCGCCTTCCGCTGATTCGACCTCCTCGGCCTCTTCCTTCACTTGCTCGTCCGCCAACACGGCGACGAGCACGATTAGCTCCTCCACCTTATCCACGAGCGCTTCTTCGAAAGAGTACTACAGATCGACGTCCTTCTCCAACGAGTTCTTGTGGTCGTGTTACAAGGAAAACCCGCACATTGTTCGCATAAGTTCAATCAAAGAAAGTAGTACTCGTCGTACTAATCACAATACTACTTCTACTACTACTAGTACTAGTACTAATTCACATATCAAGCCGGTTGTTTCAACTCCAACGCAGGTAATAATTAGTTCTTCTTTACCGCAGAAGAGAGTTCGGTCGAGCTCGCCAATTAGTACTTCTAGTACTCTAACGAGGCAAAAGAGCTTTCGGAGAGATCCGCCGCCGGATCAGAAACCGATTAGAGACAAATGCAGAACATTGAGATCGTCATCGCCTTCTCCGAGTCGACGATTCGTTAATGGAGATCTTATGAACCTACAAAAAGAGTCTCAGAGGTACTCAAAACGTTACAACAACTATTCTAGTAGTAGTAGCACTACTCGGCTAATTAGGCCTTGCTTGAGGAGTACTAGTAGTATTAGAGAACAGTGCAGAAATACTCATCGGATTGGTTCGAAAATCGACGAGGTTTCGGTCGCGGAAGCACTGGCTGATCAGCATGAAATCGACTCCGTTCTGATGGAGGACATGGACAACCCTCTAATCTCCTTGGATTGTTTTATTTTTCTGTAGAGAATTTTGTGTGGTTTGATCAGTTCATATTGGCATGTCAATTTGACAAGTTTCTAGGATTTTTTTATTTTATTTTATTTTGTTTTTCTTTTCTTTTTATCATTCATTAATTGGTTTGGAAATGATCATCTCATCTGGATCACCCTTTTTTTTTTTTCTTTTTTTTCTTTTTCAAATCTCATTCACTTTACTTGTATCTTTTATACTCTTCTGTTGTAAAGCTACGTGTGAATTTAGCATTATCTTATTATGTAGTGTGGCACTCAAATTCTTCCAATAATGATCACAAAATTGTTGCAAACGTAAGCAAGGATGTACCAAAATTTTGAAAAATCTTACCGCCTCACTATTTTCAAAGGCTTCCCAACGACTACAAAGAAAAGACTTTTGGTGTCGCCAAAATCCAAATTTTGGTGTCGCCAAAATCCAAATAACGTGTAAACCATAGATTGATGAGTAACAGCACAAAGGGAGAAAGAAGTAAATATTATATTTACAAAAAACGTAAAAAGTAAATAGCAAGCTTTTTTTTTTATTCGAACTATGCATATGCATATGATAGAATCAAGTATAAAATTATTACTAGATTATATATGCAATCACAAATAGTAGGTTTTTAAAGCTGTTATAATAAATAGTATATTTATTAACTATAAAGAAGTTATTCACTAGCTAGGACCTAGGTTACATGGTTTTTTTTCCCCCCTTCTTCAGGAATGTATCAAAAAAAGCACATCTATGGAATATTACAACTACAAATAGTAGGTTTTTAAAACTGTTATACTAAATAGCATACTTACTAATAAAGAAATTATTCACTAGTTTAGACTTAGGCTATGCCTGCAATCATAAATAACAAGTTTTTAGAACTGTTATAATAAATAGTATATTTACTAACTATAAAGAAGTTATTCACTAGCTAAGACCTAGGTTATATGGGTTTTTTTTTAAAAAAATTTTAAGGACTATCTCAAAAAGAGCACATCTATGGAATATTACAACCACAAATAGTAGGTTTTTAAAACTATTATAATAAATAGCATATTTACTAATAAAGAAGTTATTCACTAGCTAGGACCTAGGTTATATGGTTTTTATTATTATTTATATTTTTATTATTTATTTTTTAGGAATGTCCCAAAGAGAGTACATCTCTGAAATTTTGTCTCAAGATTCAGATTTTTTATTTGGTATTATAAGAGTGCAAAAGTCCAAATCATGTGACAAAAATCCTAAACATATGCATCAAAGGTCTATTTCCACAATTTCCTCTAGAGAAAATAGGGAATAGTCATGATTTGGACATCCCCTTATAATTTTGTCAACCTTAACATTAAAACTGATAATTTTACCATTTTATATATTTTTAATTTATATATTCCTGAAAATTTCCGATTTACCCCTGAGCTTAGATTTGTTTTTCATTTGAGACTGCACTGAGCAATGAAGGCGATCTTTGTCACAATGATGGTGTCGATGTTGTTCTGTGGCGCCTCCACGACCAACCACACTTTCTCTTCTGATTTAGTTTTCCGATTTAGTTACGTCGCTTACTCTTCTACAACTCAAATTTCATTTAAAAGAATAGGAATGTACTTGGCCAAAGCAAACAATTAATTGAACTGATTATGGTTTTAATTTTTCAGATGGGCTGGGGTTAGTGAAGCTAGAGGTGATTATTCATTTAGCCACCACAAGCTAGAGGTTTTTAGTCTTTTCTGAATTTGATTTCAATTTTTCAAATTTGGATTTCAATTGTTCAAATTTGATATTCAATGGTTAATGGTTTAATTAAGAGTTGTTATTTTGGTATTTTTGTTTGTTTGATGACTAAGTTTTTGGTATTTTTGTTATTATTGGTGTAATTTTATAGTGGAATAACAAAAGTATTCGAGTAGAATTCAAAAAGCATTATAGGAAAATTTAAAGAGTATTATAGGAGAATTCAAAGTGCATTTTAGTAGATTCAAAAATCATAGTAGAATTCAAACAATATTCTAGTATAATTCAAAGAGCATTCTAGTATAATTCAAAAGCATTATAGTACAATTCAATATATATTCTTTAGAATCCAAAAAGTATTATATATAATCCATTTTGAATTCTAACAGAATCTCTTTGATGACAGGAGCTTGCAACATTTCTATTGAAATTTAGAAAAATGACATTTGAATTCTAAAAAAATATCTTCAACGACCAAAACCTACATCATCTTTGTTGAAATCCAGAAGAAAAATTCTGGATTCTAATCGAATCTCTTTGGCAACCAGCATCGACGCCGGTGATCAGAGTCGGAGATGTTTGTGCAATCTTTGTTGAAATTTTTTTTTTTGTTAAAATCCATAATGGATTCTACTCCGAGAAACGGTGCCAGTAAATGGAGCCAAAGATGTCCGGTCATTTTTGTTGAAATACCAAAAAAAAAAAGAAAGAAAAAGAATTTCTATTAGAATCCTTTTTGGATTTTAACATAATCTCTCTGATGACCGGTCTCGACATCGGTGACCAGAGCCGAATACATCTGATCATCTTTGTTGAAATACGAAAAAAAATTCTATTAGAATCTATTTTGGATTCTAATAGAATCTCTCGGGTGATCAACGGCCAGTCATATATCATCAGTGACCGGAGACTGGTAGCCGGAGACCGGCCGGCAAACAGAGTCGAAAATATATAAAAAATATTCCAATAAATAAAAAAGAGAAGAAAAGAAAGAGATAAAGGTATTCTTTTCTATTTACTATTTTTTTATTTAATTATTTAAATAAATATTGTGAAATGATAAAATTATCAACTTTACTCTTATGGAGGGCAAAATTATAAGGAGGTGTCAAATTTATGACATGAAAATCACCCATTTCTCTAGGTATATACTTTTAGGCCCAAAGTAAGAGATTCAAAGACTTGGGTTTACAATGCGGTCCAAAAGGCCCAAAGTTACTACTTGGCCCATTTAAGAGCTGGCCTTGTAAAGCCTAAAGGTCAGGCCTTGCTTGGCCCTATAACAAAAAAAGGGAGATTTTACAGCAATAGCTGGAGAGACTTGAAGGGTATTTTGTACGTTTGTCCTTTGAACTTTTTGTATGTTGGTAACTTGTTTTTCGAATTTTGAATTTTTGATAATTCATCACCTTAACTTATTGAACTGTTGTAATAGAAACCGTTTTGTTATTGGTTGTGTTAATTTAGTGACAAAAAAATACGTCTAACCAAAACTTCCAAAATTTAAATTTAAAACCTAACACAAATATCTCAATTCCCCAACTATTAATTCCACAGAGATGATTAAAAAAAATTAGAGCAAAATTAGTAAACAATAACATTGTAACAGTTTAACAAGTCAAATGGATGAATTGTCAAAATAAGAAGTTTAAGGAGTAATAAATTGTCAAAGTCCGAAAAATTAAGAGTGTGGAAGTGCCAAAAACCCACTTAAATTTGCAAGTTGTTTGTTATTTTTTTTATCCCTCTGAATGTCAAAGTAACTAGAATTACCTCGTCCTGTAAAAACTAATTAAAAAAAAAAAACATTAGAGCAAAAGAAAATTAAAAAAAATTAAATAAAAAAAAAACCAAGAATCAGATATTGGGTTAAGCAGGCGTAGGCGACGGAGATCTCACAAGTTCAGTGCCGGATCTGAAGAGTCTCATTAACACACGGCCGGATTGAATAAAGCCAGTCGAGCACGAGCTAGCTCATCTATTTCTCAATTTCTATTTGGTTAAACCCTATTATTATTATTTTTCAAATTATTACATAATTTTATTTTTTGTAAAGCATAGTATGCGAAGCAATCCATTATGTGCTTCTCAATTAAGTTTAATATTTATTGCTGACATTTGAATTTCCCCAAAATGCTCTTAACAATTTTTGGGACTTTGATAAATATATATATATATATATATATAGGGAATGGCGTTATATAACACTCTTTTTATACGGCACTTGTAACTTTTTATGAGGTACGTACATTGTACCAATCAGAAAATAATTAAATAAGAAGTACTCTATTATAAGGATCTAATAGAAAGTTACGAACAAATCAACTAATTTTTATAAGTTTTTAAATAAAAAGTTATAGGCGTCGGGTGATATCCGATGTCGGATACAAGACATATATATTATATATATATATATATATATATACTATATATATATAACAACATCTAACCAAATATTAGGTACTTGATCCGTCCATTGCTCTTTCCTTTACCTCCTATATTTTGCTTTAAGAGGTTGATTTACAGGTACAACCTTAATTTATAATAATATATCAAAGATTAGCAAGTTACTATAATCCTGATCGCAATATATTAATAATTTTCTTAATGGAATACCAATGACCTAAACCACTGGCTCTAACGATCTCTTCCTCGATCGCATCTTTCATTTTTCCTCCTCATTTCTTTCTTTCATTTTTTTTTTTGTTTTTGTTTTTTTCGTCCCTTTCGTCTACCTTTAAAATAAAAATAAAAATAAAAAAACTTTTTAGAACCATCAAAATTGTCGCGTCTTATTATGGTGGGAATTGATGGATGTTAGAATATGTCAACAAACACACACACACACACACACATATATATATATATATGTATGTATTTATATTATTTACGGAGAAAAAAAACTAACATATATATATATATATATATATATATATATATATGTTGCACAATATGTAGCCTTCCACTTCCACTATGTGATTCGAACCAAAAAGGCTGAAGATCAAGATCATGAGCCAAAATTCGTTATTGCAAAGATATTTTTTAGTGAGATTAAAGTAAGACAATTTATAATGTTCCTAAACACTAGAATTTAATTGAAGAAATTTTTTGGTTTCCTATGAATGGTAGTCAAGATATTCTTGATTAAAGGCGATATTCTTAATTCACCTTAAAAATACAAAAGAAAAGGACAAAAAAAATTGTAGCCAAACGGGGACAGGAAGGGCCATGCATATCGTACGAGATTTTGTTCGTAGGATTTTAATACGTAACATTCTGGTACAAAGTGAGAAACGAAAACCTAGAATCAAATATCCATGTGAAATTGACGTGATAAAAACTTGAAAAATTAAAATCAAATATCCATGTATAGGATACATAAATATCCACTACCGCATATATATATATATATATATATATATATATATAAACAGCTAGACACAAACGACGGGCATTCTTGATCATTGGATGTAAAATAGACACCTGATCTCTCTCTGCCGAACTTACCGCTGGACAATAAAGTATCACTATATATATAGCAGTGCTAAGTTATTCTTCTCCAGCTCTTTTAGACGAGTACAGCGTTGTAATTAAGATGATCAACATTGACAGTACTTCAAAATGAAACGCTATTGCTACGTACCGTATGTTGGCAAACTTATAATCTACAAAAATATACTATCGAGTTACATAAACAATTATACCAAGTTTCATATGCATAAATATTGTAGAAATGCGATAGTGAAAATGTCTTTATATGTCTGCAAACTAATTCAATAAGATTGGGATATAAACCTTAAATCATGTAAAGTCTTTGTCAATGTTAATACTATATTGGTTAGAAAAGAGTATGAAAAATAATATATTTGAAATTTGTGCTCTAATGTATTATGATATTACTATATCTACCATTTGTCAATTTCATTAACCTTTACAGTTCGTAGAAGTAATGTTTTAATATTTAAAATAAAATTTTGTAATGAATAGATGAAATAATTGAGACACGGCCAATCAATTGTTAATTTTAACATTTGCTATATTATGGTGGGAAATTTACCATCAAGTTTACCATATAACAAATTTGACATAAAAATAAGCACTCCATTAGATAGCAATTTTTTTTTCTTTCAAATGTCAAATTTACAATTAGAACATCAATTTAGCATTCTATTAGAGTTACTCTTACACCAGCTCCAATGTATATATTTATGCCAATACTATATTTGTTTAAAAAAAAAGTGAAAAACAACATATTCCATATATGTTCTCCAATGTAAAATGTTTTCTATCATATTATATCTACCTTTTTACATCATCATTAAGTTTTAAAATTCACAAAAGTAAACGCTTAATATTAAAATAATTTAAAATTAAAAATATGCAATGAATATTATATTAAAAAGTTGAGATACCAACTAATAAAAATCAAATCTAAATTTAACATAGGTTATATTTGATGAAAAATTTGCTATCAAATTTGACATCATAGATAGTACCATATTGGAGAGTATTTTCACCCCAAATATTAAAAAAATTATCATTAGCACATCAATAATTTGCCCCTCCTATATATTAAAATATGTGAAGAGTACTGGTCCCTCCTATATCATTCGCCCCCAACTGTCTGTATGATTTTTATTACGTAGTCATAAAAAAAATATGACTTTGGAAGCGTACTAAATTTACGTTTGCAATTGTTGTGGATGCCCTGCGACAATATTTATATATATAAATATATATACACACACAGCAGTCTAATGAAATAACCTCCAAAAAAGGTTCTAGTCTGTCCCACATGATCCATAGGATAATTAACCAATTCAAAAAAAAAAAAGTCGTCACTGAAGTTGGTAAAATTCTATGATGCCTTGCAATACAATTTTGACAGTTGGTGTCGTGGATATTAAACTTTACAAAAGGGGAGAATTTAATCCCTCACCTCATGAGCACATGTTCCCCAATCCGTCTAATGGGACCTAAATCATTGCTGAATCATCTGCAAAGAGATTTTATTTCTTTTTGCATATTGGTAATTTTTTTTTAATTGATATGACAATTAATGTACATGTTAAACGTTTCTTTACTTCTAAATTTATTATAAGATTGATGATGAATATTGAGTGATCATGTTGATATCTTCTTTTGTAAATATTCGTGGATTAAACAATACCTCCTAATTTTTTTTTGGTGATTTTGAAATAATAATATTAAGGGACATGGATGATATTCAAACTAATAAAAGATAAATTGTATACCGTGAGATCTATACAGTTGGGATATCAGTTATGATGTTCAATACTATAAAGATTTGTTGAAGAGGTTATTCTATGCGTGTTTTATTTGATTGACAAATGAAACGTCAAAAGAAAAGAGAAAATTGCAAGCATTATAGTGCCTTCGTTCTTTTTAATTACAAGCAACACTATGTGGAGGAAAAAGGGAACAAATAATACCAAGGGGCATTTTTTGGAAAGTTTTGACTTTAATCTTTTAAATTTTCTTTTTGAAGAAAAGTTGATGACCTTTTTTAGCGAACAAAAGTTAAAAAGACTTTGATCCTTAGACAACAATACGTTAGCCGGATTTTACTTAGTGCCCGATTGGGATCAGATGTCCAGATGGTTTTTTATTATCTGAATTTTAAAATTTCAACTCTAAATCAAACTCTCTCTTTCATTTTAAAATAATTCAAACTTTAAAAATTCATAATTTTCTCATTTCAAATCGAAATGAGATGTTTTTTAGAATCAAAATGCTCATAACGATAAGACGAATAAGACAATATCTATTTTGTATTTTTTTCGAACACATTTCAAATTTTTGCACTATTTTCCATATCATATAACTTTTTCAAAGGTTTTTCCGTCCAAACACATATTTCCAACCTAACATTCAAAACAACATCTTCAAATGTCCCCCCAAATGGGCACTTGTATCTTTCTCACGTAAAATGCATGCATGTGTGTGTGTGTGTGTTAGTACATTCGAAGTTTTATGTGCAAGCTAATTAATGTACCCTCTTTAGGCTACACCTCTAGAATTTTTAAACATTATAAAGTTGGCCGACTATCGAAGAAAGTTTATTGTGTATAACTATTCATATCTTAAAATAATTAGGACGACTCTTGAAGTAACAATTTAAAAAAAAAAACAGAGAGTTGACATTGAGAAACAATATACATACATACATACATACATACATATATATATATATATATATATTGTAATAAGGGTAGAGAAACAAGATATTACAAAATACTTTTTTAGATATTTAAAAACTTTGTAAAGTCACGAGGAAACTTGAATGCTTCATGACTTGAACAAATGTCGTCTCGTCCAAATGCGTCAAATCTTAAATAGCTCCAAGGAAAAGATCTTTTCTTGCGCTTCAACAGTTAATTATGTGAATATTCTGATTCTCTGAAAATCTGAAAAGTGCGTAGCTTTGTATAAGTAATTATAGATGTTGCTTAAAGACACACACATATATATATTTACATGTGTGTATATACACACACACACACACCAAAAAAAGAGCTTTTACCAGAAAAAAAAAAAAAGGGTCGGTATTAAAAAAAGTGTCTTCGTCCCAAGCTTTTCTACAAATTATACGGAAATAATTTACACTATACACGTGTAAAAAAAAGAAAATAAATGAGCAACATAAAAATAATAAGTTACATCAGACAACAATTCAGTAAAATGAAATTTGATTACATCATGATATTAATTGAAGTTTTTAATCATATTATATACAAGTTTTTAGTACTTATCCAAAGTTTTTAAAGTATTAATATTGGTTATCATCGTGAATGTATTGAATACAAGGGAAAATAACGAACAAACAAACCAACGAACTCACATGATTGTAAACTCACATATTATCAGATATATGGATCTCATATGATTTTACATTTAAGGTGAGGAATGTAAACTTAATGATAAGAAACAATTTTTAACACTTATCACACACAAAAAAAAAAAAAAAAAAAAAAAAACACTTTTTAACTTGTAAAAATAAATTATCGTGATAATTACTATTTCAAGTATTTCCAGTAATTGATTCCGTTGTTCCCCAAGTTCTTTAATAAGTAAAAGTTTGGCCCCATTCTTTTAATTAATTTTGTCCAAATGACTCTCAACTCTTGAAATGTTAAGAATTAAATCATTTCCATACGTTTTCATTAATTTTTCAATTGGAATAGGTCACGTGCAATGTAGGTGCCTAATGAAAAAGTGCATTTCAGTAAAATCATGTGATTTATCTTTTAACAAAAATTTAATAAAAAACTCAAGGAAAAAAAAAGATCCAAATGTGTGTGAAGAAGCCTAAGGAGTTCTTGAATCGGGAGGCTTGTTGCCTAGAGAGGTGATAACTCTAGGAATTAGAGTTATCTTAGACACTTTTAGACTTGAATGTAGTTGGTTTAGAGAGTATTTGTGTTATTTTTAGCATATTTTCCTTTGTTTTATGTTTGTGTGAACTTTTTATATTGGGTTTAGTGTTTGGTTGAAATCATGAAAAATGTGAAGAAAAATAGGATCAAATTAGGGATGATGTGTGTTTTAATTCTTGTGTGAATTGTAGAAGAATCTGAGCCGAAAATGCTGCAGCAATTCCCACAGCAATCCTTGTAGCAAACTGTACCAGCTGGCATTATTTTGAAATAGCAAAAAGAAGATTACAGCTCATATCTGTGGGGACCATTTTTCTACCTCAGCTGGGAGGTCACGTGAGCCTTGGTTTATGCCCTAAAAGATGAGTACAATTGGAGCCAGCATTGGTGAAGAGAGAGCTGGAAAAAGAAGGAAGCAGGGAGAGTACAGAGAAGAAAGACGAAAGAGTACAGGGAGAGTGAGCTCTGAGATTTCCTTCATTTTTTCAGAGAGTGAGCTGAGAAGAAGAAGGAAAGGATGAGAATGATACATCTAGTCACTTGGAGTTTTTCTCTTGCTTACTCTTCCTTTGAATTATTTTCTTTAATTTTCATTCTCTAATGAACATGGATGATGTATTATTGCTTGTTTTTGTAATCCTAAATATGAACTAAATTTCTTTAGCTGGGATTGTTGATGAACCCGAAATTGGAAGGATGATTTGAATGTTTGTTGGAATGTTGAGCAATTTCTTTCCTGTTCATTCAAGTTATTTGATTGTTTAATTTCTATTGTTGATTGGCCATCAATTTATAGGAAACTAGGTTTTGATTAACTCTGGAAAGATTAATTTGAGTTGGATCTAATTTGGATGATGCAAGTTCAATATGCTTTTTGAAGTTTATATTGATTTGTGAATGGTATAAGAATATGCTATTTACCTTATATAACCCATTGAAATTGGTGCATGAATTTGTGTTCTGAGAACTAGATTCACATAGGAATATGTTGAAAAAGGTTTAAAGAATTTTTAGTCATGATTAATTCGGAAGAATTTTATGATAAAATTGAATTTCAGTTAACAGGACAGTTTTTGCTGCAGTATTTCTTGCAGCATTCGGATCAGACTTACAATTGAGGGGAAATTGACAATCCTAACTTAATTCTCTTTTTGATTTACAAACTCTTGATTGAATCTTGTTCTTTTTGTCCACTTTAGTTTATTTTTATTATACTCATTTTATTTCATCAGATTATTGTCATTTTACTTAGTTTAATTTTTAATCCAAATTGATTTGTGCTTAATTTCTTTTGCAATTCATTTTAGTGATTCAATCCCTGTGGAGACGATACTCAACTCACTTTCTATATTACTTGTTCGATTATGTACACTTGCGTAGGTTTATATACACTAAATAATCGCAAACAAGAGGCAAACACTAACTCTCAAATTAATGGCCCTAGTCGCAATGGCCAAGCGATCGTAAATGAGATCTGGATGGTGGAGATCTAGCTTGTGTGGAGGAGTGACACATGTTAGAAAATCTAGATATGAAGACTTGAAAAACGTAACGAATATAACATTTTCCTTAAAGCGTTATTTGTCCCTCTCAAAAAGATATTATTTCGAAGATATGACAAGTCTTGAAAATCAAATTTTTACACCAAAGAAAAACTGAAAATTCACAAAGCAAAACATAATATTTCTAGAATAATAGCAGTATAAGAGAAAGAAAAATCAAATTTTTTGAGTGACTAAATCTGAATCTTTACAATATTCACTACTATAAAAGTTGGCTTAGCCGACGGAGATTACACGACGGTTTTACAAAAATCGTCGTCTAAAACCTAATTACACGATGGTTTTAATAAACCGTCGTGTAAACCTGAGATTACACGATAGTTTCAATAAACCATCATGTAATCCTCCTCTTAGTGAGGATCTGATGACGGTTTTTTGCAAAAACCGTCGTCGCATATATGGATTACATACGACGATTTCTGGCAGAAACAATCATGTAATCTTCCGAAAATTAATTTAAAATTTTGAAATTTTGTATTTTGAAATTCCCACGTAAACCCTTAACTTAAATCCACTTTTCTCATCATTTCTCATCATTTTCATCTTTCTCCCTTTCGACCACTCAAAGATTTATCCTACCCATTATCTCCTTTGCTCGCCGCCGATTCGACCGTCGCCCGCAACGCCGCCATCCCCTCTCCCTCATTCTCCCGTCGCCCTCAATGCCGCCTTCCCCTCTCTCTCCTTTTTCCGCCGCCATCTCCACTGCCACCATGTCTTCCCATTAAGGCTATGACTATTTTGCATCAAAAAAAGGCAAGGTGACTTCCATATTGCTCAATTTCTTGTTTTCCAACAAAAATACGAACACACAATTCTTTAGTAACTTGCTTGGAGAGTAATTTATGTATTTATTGTTGTTTAATTTTTTTTATTGTTGCTCTTTGTAGATGAATCTTTTGTGTAATTTTTTGGCATTTTAAGATATTTGTAGACAATATTATTCGCATTTTTTTTCTGCCTATCACATGCTCGATGAAATGTTAAAATAAAATTTTGTTTGGTTAATCATATCGAATTAGTTTCTAGTATAGTGTACTCAATTTTTTTAACCAAGAAGTTCTTGGTAAATGTGAATTTGATTTGATTAAATTGGACCGATTATTTATTTGTTTTGTGTATGACTAATCATATGGAATTAGTTTTTAGTGTAGTATGCTCGGATTTTTTATTGTTACTCTTTGTAGATGAATCTTTTGTGTAATTTTTTGGTAGTTTAAGATCTTTATGGACTACATTCTGTGTATTTTTTTTCCGCCCACCACATGCTTGATGAAATGTCAAAATGGAATTTCGTTTGGTTAATCATATGGAATTAGTTTCTAGTGTAGTATACTCAGATTTTTTAACGTTATTGGTAAATGTGAATTTGATTTAATTAAATTGGCCCGTCATACTTTTTTTTTTCTTCTCTTCTCGCCTTTTTACGTGACGCACCAAAAGGGCGACTTTATCTTGTGCCACATAATAGAGGGAGACATTGGCTTTTAGGAGTTATTGACCCATGGGAGGACCTAGTCATTTATTTTAATCCTCTTCGAGAGAAGAAACGAGACGATTTTACTAATCTAATGAATATGTAAGTCAATTTTCATAACTTAAATTTTGATTTAATCTTAATGGTGTACATATTAATTATTTTGAAATTTACAAACTTGTTAGGGCCCTAATGGATTTAAAGCTTATAGCAGGAGAAGGGATTAAAAAGAGACGAGACTATAAAAACAAAATCTCGGATCGTCCTTGTCCGCACCAAGAGGGAAGTGTTGAATGTGGTTATTTTGTTTTAGATTTTACGACAGACATAGGGTTAAATGGATTTGACGTATTTGAAAGAAAAGAATTTTATTCTTGTGATGATATGGATTTGATTATGGGATAATGGACTAAATTTGTAATGCAATTCATTAAATATGATATGTAAACTTATAATGTAATTGATGGTTTTTTTCACTTTGATACAATGTAGCTAATATTTTATCAATCTTATCCTGGCCTGTGTATTGGATAATACACGGGTTAGACCACCAGTGAGAAATTATCAAAAAATGTCAAATTGTTTTTTTAATTAAAGTGGACTTTACACGACGGTTTTGAACAAAAACCGTCATGTAAAGTTCTCACTTTAGCAAAGTTTGCTACATTTTTTCTCTATTCAATTAACCGTCGTGGTATCTCAATATTCCACGATGGTGGATTACATAACGGTTGTCTAACCGTCGTGTTAACTTTAGATGATAGTTAATAATCATCGTCAAATCCATAATTTTTACTAGTGATTCATGAAGGTTTGACAACCTTTGGTGATACATTTTTAGAAGGAAAAAAAAAACTGCTAGAAACGTATTTTTTCTTAAAAAGTACAACCTTTCAAGAGATTACATCTTTTAAGAATTTACATTTGAATTCAAATTTAAATTTAAATTTGAATAAATAAATAATTATATGAATAATAGCAATTTAATCTCAACGCGTCACGTGTCACGCACACATCCCGCGTACAAATGCCTTGTGCACCTAATAAGCACCTCTACAACCTCACTGTCCATGCCACGTGCGCATGTATGCGAGCCACATAGGCACTTCCCATATCACATTCATTACCCTCTCAAGGTAGGGGAAACTTATAAAGTGCCCAACACTTTCATTCCTTTCCCATATGGGGACTTGTTTAGACTTGGTTGTCAAAACCCAATAACACTAAATTTATATATGAACAAAACCCAACAACAGACTCGTCGATAGGTAGTGGCTCGCAATAAAGACTGTCCCTGAGACGATATCAAACAGAGTCTATGAAAATAGGGTTAATTGGAACAAACCATATCATTAACGTTATTCTAATTAGAAAACAAAAGTGAAGAAAAACTAAGGTTTTTGCATAAAACAGAAGTTGTGAACAAACCATATCATTAACGTTTTTCTAATTAGAAAACAAAAATGAAGGAAAACTAAGGTCTTTGCATAAAACAGAAGTTGTGAACATAAATCCACTTATTTCAGGCGATTAAGTCCATCAACTTCAAATTCATATCAGATTCAGAAAACTAGTAAAACTGAAGAAGCGTATGCTTGTCGATTGATCAAAATGATCATCTTCGTAATCAATTCACATTCAACGAACTGTAGGCTTTACTCTTCGGCTTTGAGAGGGAATTGCAAATGGAGGTTTAGGTTACCAATGAACTGTTCTATTGTTCTCTTTTGTTCTAATTATTTTTCCATCAAACATAAAAATCCAAAACAATTTTTTTCCAGAAGTGTTTATCCCAAACTCAAATCTCCAAAATTCATATCAACTCTAAACAAAATATCTTTAAAACTCCGTCTTTAAAAGTCCTTGCAAATGGGTTCTTAGGTCTTAGGAACTACTCGTACCAATTACCTTTATAGTAACACTTAAATGTTTTTCAATTCGGCAGCTACATGAATATTCCTCTGTTTATAAACGCCTTGTAAAAATTGTTTGTGCACTAAACGTACGTGATATATATACATATATTATAATAATATATATGTACAAATATATATATATATGTATACACACGCACTATGCCAAATGCCAACGGGTACTTGTTCCACGGCGACCTCTGTGCATTTTGTCGTCCAATAATATACTTCTCAACGATCTTTAAAGTGATCCGAGAGACCAGAACAAAAGTAATTATAACGTTTGAGCAATATCATAGGAAAAAAGACTTTATTAGCCAAAAAAAGAAAAAAAAATTAAAAAAAAAAATCTTCTACGAGAGAGATGCAAGAAAATCTCATAAATTCATAATAAGGTCAATTCATACGTCGAATGGATATATATACATATATTTAATTTGAGATGAGAATTCAAATTTTACACATTAAATTAGATGAAAAATTACAGTTAAATTATATTTTCACATTAATTATACTAAATTAAATGGATATTCGTTTTCATCATATGACTCAATTAATAAGGAAAGAAAACTTTATTAGGAAAAAATATGGAAGAGATTAATAGACATACTCGATAATATAAGAGATTCGAATGAGGTACTAATTTGTAAAGAAATGTTAGGGATCATGTGAATGAATATTCGAATAGACGTGCTGGATCATGTGAATGAATATTCAGTGTATGTTCGAATAGACAAATTTGGAAAGAAAATTATTGTCCATATAAGAATTTGGATAAAATCAATCTGGTAGAGAAAGAAAGATAACATCTATCTTTAATGGAGTGCTAAATTAATAAATTAATAATTATAAATTTTAGTATGACTAAAAACACTCTCTAAAATTTGTCTTTTTTTTTTTGTTTTTGTTTTTTCTTGAAAAATCAACAAAAATTATAACTAGTTTTTGAAAAATCATCAAACTTCAACTTAAAATTTTCATTTTAAACCTGTGCACCAAACACAAGCTAAATTTAGTGTCAAATTCCCTCCAAATATAGCCAATTTTAAATTTAATATTTGATTTTTAATGATTTTACATTTTTTTCATTTTTAAAATTTTACTTGAACTTTATTTTTATGAATTTCAAAGCTCAATATAATGACAACAAAACAGGATATTGCATTTATTAGGGCACGAATCTCAATTCGAGCACACTTTTAGCATGTTTATATACGTTGCAGACGGTCTAATAGGAAAAAAACTTTATTAGGGAAAAAAGAATAAAGAAAAAATATATACTTACTTTTATGAATTTCAAAGCTTAATATAATGATGACAAAACTGGATATAGCATTTATTGGACACGAATTTCATATCGAATACACTTTTAGGATGTTCATCTAAATTGGAAATGGTCTAATAGGGGGGGAAAAAAGTGCACCAAACGTAAGCTAAATTTAGTGTCAAATTTCCCTCCAAATATAGCCAATTTTAAATTTAATATTTGATTTCTAATGATTGGTCTGCAATGGCCAAGCTACATTGGCCAAGCTAAATTTAAAAAAAAAAACAAAACAAAACAAAACAAAAAAAAAAACAAAAACAAAAAACACTTAAAATTTTTATTTCAAACCCGTGTACCAAACACAAGCTAAATTTAATGTCAAATTTCCCTTTAAATATAGCCAATTTTAAATTTAATATTTGATTTTGAATGATTTTACAGTTTTTTCATTTTTGAAATTTTACTTAAACTTCATTTTTACGAATTTCAAAGCCTAATATAATGATAACAAAACCGGATATTGCATTTATTAGGGCACGAATCTCAAATCGAACACACTTTTAGCATGTTTATATACATTGGAGACGGTCTAATAGGAAAAAAACTTTATTAGGAAAAAAAGAATAAAGAAAAAATATCTACTTACTTTTATGAATTTCAAAGCTTAATATAATGATGGCAAAACTGGATATAGCATTTATTAGGGCATGAATCTCATATCAAATACACTTTTGGATGTTTGTCTACATTGCAAATGGTCTAATAAGGGGGTAAAAAAACTGTGCACCAAACGCAAGCTAAATTTAGTGTCAAATTTCCCTTCAAATATAGTCAATTTTAAATTTAATATTTGATTTTTAATGATTGGTCTGCAATGGCCAAGCTACATTGTCCAAGCTAAATTAAAAAAACAAAAAACAAAAAACACTTAAAAATTTCATTTCAAACTCGTGCACCAAACGTAAACTAAATTTAGTGTCAAATTTCCCTCCAAATATAGCCAATTTTAAATTTAATATTTGATTTTGAATGATTTGACAGTTTTTTCATATTTTAAAATTTTACTTGAATTTTATTTTTACGAATTTCAAAGCTTAATATAATGATAACAAAACCAGATATTGCATTTATTAGGATACGAATCTCAAATCGTACACACTTTTAGCATGTTTATATACATTGGAGACGGTCTAATAGGAAAAAAACTTTATTAGGAAAAAAAGAATAAAGAAAAAATATCTACTTATTTTTATGAATTTCAAGCTTAATATAATGATGACAAAACTGATATAGCATTTATTAGGGCACGAATCTCATATCGAATACACTTTTAGGATATTTGTCTACATTGGAAATGATCTAATAGGGGGAAAAAAACCGTGCACCAAACACATACAAAATTTAGTGTCAAATTTCCCTCCAAATATAACTAATTTTAAATTTAATATTTGATTTTTAATGATTGGTCTGCAATAGCCAAACTACATTGGCCAAGCTTAAAAAAAAAAAAAAAAAAAAAAAAAAAAAAAAAAAAAAAAACTTAAAAAATTTCATTTTAAATCTATGCACCAAACGCAAGCTAAATTTAGTATCAAATTTCCCTCCAAATATAGCCAATTTTAAATTTAATATTTGATTTTTAATGATTGGTCTGCAATGGCCAAGCTAAATTCAAAAATAAAAACAAACAAAACAAAACAAAACAAAATACAAAATACAAAATACAAAAACAAAAACAAAAAACACTTTAAAATTTCATTTCAAACCCGTGCACCAAATACAAGCTAAATTTAGTGTCAAATTCCCTCCAAATATAGCCAATTTTAAATTTAATATTTGATTTTGAATGATTTTACAGTTTTTTCATTTTTAAAATTTTACTTGAACTTCATTTTTACGAATTTCAAAGCCTAATATAATGATAACAAAACCGGATATTGCATTTATTAGAGCACGAATCTCAAATCGAACACACTTTTAGCATGTTTATATACATTGGAGACGGTCTAATAGGAAAAAAACTTTATAAGGAAAAAAAGAATAAAGAAAAAATATCTACTTACTTTTATGAATTTCAAAGCTTAATATAATGATGGCAAAACTGGATATAGCATTTATTAGGGCATGAATCTCATATCGAATACACTTTTAGGATGTTTGTCTACATTGCAAATGGTCTAATAAGGGGGTAAAAAAACCGTGCACCAAACGCAAGCTAAATTTAGTGTCAAATTTCCCTTCAAATATAGTCAATTTTAAATTTAATATTTGATTTTTAATGATTGGTCTGCAATGGCCAAGCTACATTGTCCAAGCTAAATTAAAAAAACAAAAAACAAAAAACATTTAAAAATTTCATTTCAAACTCGTGCACCAAACGTAAACTAAATTTAGTGTCAAATTTCCCTCCAAATATAGCTAATTTTAAATTTAATATTTGATTTTGAATGATTTTACAGTTTTTTCATTTTTTAAAATTTTACTTAAACTTCATTTTTACGAATTTCAAAGCCTAATATAATGATAACAAAACCGGATATTGCATTTATTAGGGCACGAATCTCAAATCGTACACACTTTTAGCATGTTTATATACATTGGAGACGGTCTAATAGAAAAAAACTTTATTAGGAAAAAAAGAATAAAGAAAAAATATCTACTTATTTTTATGAATTTCAAGCTTAATATAATGATGACAAAACTGATATAGCATTTATTAGGGCACGAATCTCATATCGAATACACTTTTAGGATATTTGTCTACATTGGAAATGATCTAATAGGGGGGAAAAAACCGTGCACCAAACACTTACAAAATTTAGTGTCAAATTTCCCTCCAAATATAACTAATTTTAAATTTAATATTTGATTTTTAATGATTGGCCTGCAATAGCCAAGCTACATTGGCCAAGCTTAAAAAAAAAACTTAAAAAATTTCATTTTAAATCTATGCACCAAACGCAAGCTAAATTTTGTGTCAAATTTCCCTCCAAATATAGCCAATTTTAAATTTAATATTTGATTTTTAATGATTGGTCTGCAATGGCCAACCTAAATTCAAAAACAAAAACAAACAAAATAAAACAAAACAAAAAACAAAATACAAAATACAAAATACAAAAACAAAAACAAAAAAACACTTTAAAATTTCATTTCAAACCCGTGCACCAAATACAAGCTAAATTTAGTGTCAAATTTCCCTCCAAATATAGTCAATTTTAAATTTAATATTTGATTTTGAATGATTTTACAATTTTTTCATTTTTAAAATTTTACTTAAACTTTATTTTTACGAATTTCGAAGCTTAATATAATAATATAACAAAACCGGATATTGCATTTATTAGGGCACGAATCTCAAATCGAACGCACTTTTAGTATGTTTATATACATTGGAGATGGTCTAATAGGAAAAAAAAACTTTATTAGGAAAAAAAAAATAAAGAAAAAATATCTACTTACTTTTTTGAATTTCAAAGCTTAATATAATGATGACAAAACTGAATATAGCATTTATTAGGGTACGAATCTCATATCAAATACACTTTTAGGATGTTTGTCTACATTGGAAATGGTCTAATAGGGGGGTGGGGGGGGGGGGGGAGGGGAACCGTGCGTCAAACGCAAGCTAAATTTAGTGTTAAATTTTCCCTCCAAATATAGCTAATTTTAAATTTAATATTTGATTTTTAATGATTGGTCTGCAATGGCCAAGCTACATTGGCCAAGCTAAAAAAAAAACTAAAAAAAAAAGTAAAAAATTTCATTTCAAACCCGTGCACACCAAACGCAAGTTAAATTTAGTGTCAAATTTTCCTCCAAATATAACCAATTTTAAATTTAATATTTGATTTTGAATGATTTTACAGTTTTTTCATTTTTAAAATTTTACTTGAACTTTATTTTTACGAATTTCAAAGCTTAATACAATAATAACAAAACCGGATATTGTATTTATTAGGGCACGAATGTCAAATCGAACACACTTTTAGTATGTTTATATACATTGGAGATGGTCTAATAGGAAAAAAAACTTTATTAGGGAAAAAAAGGATAAAGAAAAAATATCTACTTATTTCTATGAATTTCAAAGCTTAATACAATGATGATAAAACCGGATATAGCATTTATTAGGGCACTAATCTTTAATCGAATACACTTGTAGTATGTTTATCTATATTAGAAATGATCTTATAGGGGAAAAAAACTTTATTAGGGAAAAAAAGCAAAAAGAAAATATCTACTACGAGAGAGAAGAATATTACTAAATCTCAAAACTTTATAGAGCCAATTTGTGAATTCAACAGATAGTCTTCTCTTTTTTTTCCCTCTAAAATTCAACTTTACATTTTACATTTTAATATGAAATCAAATGTAAAATATTATTAAATTATGCTTATAATCATTGAATTGAATGGATGTTCATTGTCACGTAACTCGAAAAACTAATATGGAAAAAAAATATTGAAGAGACAATTAGTAGTCAATAGACGCACTGGATACCACTTTTTCTTTTTTCTTTCTGCAAACTTCTTTTTTCTTCAAAAATTTTAAGTTAATAACTATATAATGTAAAATATACTCATTTAAAGAGAGAGAGATAACAGGGAATAATAAAATAATTTAATTACTTTACAATTAAGAGGGATTTGTATTTAGAATGAGAGTGTAGTTAACTAAAAGAAATGTGTCAATAGAATCACATCCTAAATGTTAAAGATCGTGTAAATGGATATTCACTGTAACTTTTTTTTTTTTTTTTTTTTTGAGAAGATATTCACTGTATATTTGCATATAGACAAATTTGGTAAGAAAAATGTATTTTTCTTACCAAAATTTGGATAAAATTCAATCCGGTAGAGAAAGAAAGATAAACTCAAACAAAATTATCAAAAAAAAAAAAAAAAGATAATGATTATAAATGGAGATACACGTGGACAGTCAAGTCCAAAAAAAAAAAAAAATCTTTTTTTTTAACAATTTTATATTCCAAGCAGTCAAACAGAATTCTCTATAAAAACCCACTAGGATCATCTTTCATGCCACAACAAAGTTTTCTTATGTACTACTTCTGATAGAAATTCATACATATATATTTGTTTATAATATATAACCCTGTACTAATTCCAATGGATTCTTCTCAGGGAAAAGATTTCCCTCAAATTTTCGACTCCTCTTTTCTCCAGAAACAAACACACGTCCCCACAGGCTTCATTTGGCCAGATGAAGACTTGCCTTCGAATGGGACCAAAGGCGTGCTCAACGAGCCGCTGGTGGATCTAGAGGGCTTCCTCAACGGCGACGAGGCGGCGACGATGCGGGCCGCCGAGCTCATCCGAGAGGCTTGCACGAGCCACGGCTTCTTCCAAGTGATGAACCATGGCGTTGATTCAAGCCTCATCAACCTTGCTCATGAACACCTCGAGTCTTTCTTCAAGCTCCCAGCTACCGAGAAGATTAGGGCGCCGAAGACCCCCGGTCGTATCACCGGCTACTCCGCGGCGCACTCCGAACGCTTCGCTGCGAAGCTGCCGTGGAAGGAGACGCTCACGTTTTTCCATGAAACCGGCCGTGCCTCAGACGTTCCCGTTGTCAAGGACTACTTCACCTCTACTTTTGGCAAGGATTTTGAGGAGAAAGGGTAAGGTCATTTTGGTAACTTTATCCACAAAATACCCAAAAAAGTACATTATAAATATACTATTTAAAAATACAAAAAATACTGACTAATAAAGTGTAGGTGTCATGGTATAAGACTCTTTTTTTGGTCGTTATGTATTTTTTAAAATGCACTCATTAATATTTTTGAGCCTTACTTAATAACTGCTATTTGCCTTTCAAAAAAAAAAAAAAAAAAACTGCTATTTGAGTTGTATCCATATCATTAAAAATGAGACTAACTGTATCCTTGCTTATATATAAAATACATATCCCCATTATTAAGATAGGGGTTGCCGTGTACATTTATTTACATATGTTAATTCACCCTATATAGTATTTTTAATTAAAAAAAATCATTAAAAACACCACCTCTAAATACAACATATACAATATATATATGAGTTGTCATTTTTTTTATTAATAGATTTTTAAAAGATTTTAAATTAATAAATATCCTATTTTGAGTACTCTCTGTATTTTAGGAGATTCTGAAGTGGGAGAATCATTCTTTCCTTTTGTGATTGTCTTGTAAAGTGCAGATATTATAACTCTTTTTTTCTAAATGAAAAATTGGTTGTCATTTCTCAATTTCTTGTCTTTTTCCAATTATCTTTAGTCACATCCATTGACATTAAAATGAAATAGTGACAAAGTTACGTTGATATTTACAGATTATTATTAGAGTTAGTGTTTTTAGTATTATTATTTTTTAATAACTAACAAATTTATTTTCGTGAATACAGGATGGTGTATCAAAGGTACTCTGAAGCAATGATGGGGCTGTGTCTGAAGCTAACGGAACTACTGGCAATAAGCTTGGGAGTTGATCGAATGCATTACAAGAAATTCTTCGAAGATGCCCAGTCCATCGTGAGGATCAACTACTACCCGTTGTGCAGGCAGCCGGACCGCACCCTCGGCGTCGGGGCCCACTGCGACCCGACCTCCATAACCATTCTTCACCAAGACCAGGTCGGAGGTCTTGAAGTCTTCCAGAACAACAAGTGGAACTCCGTTCGACCTGTTCAAGATGCCTTTGTCATCAACATTGGTGACACCTTTGTGGTAATTATTTATTAATTATCTAATCATATTTTATTAATTATCTAATCATATCTACATTAGCATAAAATAAATAAATAATTAAATAACTAATCATAATTATATATTTGTTCGATCCCAAATAAATCATGAGACTTACAGATACAATCTACCTTCGATAAATATGAATGAAAGGTTCCAAACCATCTATTCTATTTGTTTGATATATATCTGTATTAAATAAAGGATCCCAGATAGATGAGACTTACAAATAGAATCCACATTTAATCTATATGAATATTTTTCACATGACATGCATATTCGTCTATATCTATAGTAGTACTATAATTGACGTATATATGACATGATCATCCCTTAATATATATATATGTGTGTGTGTGTGTGTGTGTGTGTAAATAATAAATGTGGGTGTGGGTGTAGGCATTGTCGAATGGGATATACAAGAGTTGTCTGCACAGGGTAGTAGTGAACAGGGAGGAGAACAGGAAGTCGATGGTGTTTTTTCTGTGCCCGAAAGGAGACAAAGTGGTGAGGCCTCCTCACGAACTTGTGTTGGACGAACAAACAAGAAAGTACCCTGACTTCACATGGTCCGAATTGCTTCTTTTCACCAGCAAATACTACCGAGCTGACCCTTCTACCCTTCAAAAGTTCGTCCTCTGGAAGCAGCAATCTTCCAAACTTCTTCACCATTATGCTCATTAATTCTCTATATATATCTATCTATCTATCTTTACATATATATATATATATATGTATATTCATGTCGCTTGGAAGGTGACGTACATATATATTTATATATTTATATCTCTTTATATATATATATATATAAATATGTCTATGTTTTATACAAATGTGTATGTGTGTAGATGTAGTTAGATGCCATCATTCAGGATGTGTACGTGCTCTTGTTGGTCTTTAGGTTTTTATGAAGTATTCCCTTTGTGTACCTTTGGTAATTAGATAGTTGCAACTCATTGTACGTGTCGTTCTCATGTGCGTTAATGTATTTTTTGACATGACTGATTGCAAAAAATTTACCAAGGTACTACTTTGTTGTTTTATCTTCCGGGCCAAAAAAAAAAAAAAAGGGGAAAAGGAAAAGGAAAATTTTTTTTTCCCTTATTATCCTTTAAGCGAGTTCTGTGTTTGGCCTTTTCCATTACTACAATGCGACTTACATCGCATCAGATTGACATAACACAGGAACATTATAATTGAGTAGTGTACAATGCATAATTGAGGAGGTATATCAGGATATATATATATATATATATATGTATATGGACATTCCACTCCCTGACATTACATTAGAATGACAAGCAGCAGTGGAACCAACGTTCTACTTCAGTAGTAACAGTGCATACCTTTTCCTTTCTTTCTTTTTTTTTTTTTTTTTTAATTAGAGATAATATTTTAAAAAAATGTAAAGTTCGGTGGAAGCGTCCATGTAATCTTTAGATCAGTGAGAGCAAAACAAAACAAAAAATCATACTTTTTTAAAGCTTATCTCGGAAAGCAAAAAAATTAAATAGGGTGTTTCAAGTGGCTCCAATACTGATCACAAGTATATTGGAAAATTTTTATAGAAACAACATCAATCAAGTAGGTTTGCTTGTTAAAGGGGAAAAACAAAAAAAAACAAAAAAAAAAAAAAGCATCAAGTAGTTTATGTCACGAAAGAGAAAAGCAAGAATGTTTCAGTTTTTTCGTCTAATTATATGTTTATTAATAAAAACAAGAATGGTACTTTATTAGTGGGATATTCTAGAAATGTAAAAGATGGGAAAATAGAAGGCCAATCCTAGTAGCTCTTTGGTATTATTTTTCTGTTTATTTGCATCAATGTCAAATTTATTTATATATCTATGTCAGGACAATAATTATAAAATATTATACATCCTTAATATTTTCATTGCTTAACAAAAAGAAAGAGAAGGAAAACCAAAACAATATTTTGTTCTTAACTTATAAAATTTAGTTAACTACGGGAAGAGATTATATTGTTTTTTATTTCATATATTAATAGATAATTTTAAAAATAAAACAATTATTGTTTATCCTTGTAATTTACTTAAAAATATGAAAAAAGAATTGGATTAATGTTTTCGTAGATAATTGTAAATGATATCAATGATCTTTAATCTAATTCTTTTATTTCCTTTCCAGATTCACCATTATTATTATGATTTTTCATTACATTACATTTTGATTTGATAAACGGGTTGGAATAATATACTATAAAAGAATGAATTTTTAATCACAATAAATATTTAGGAAAATTAGGCTGGGTGGTCCATAATAATTGCTTAATCTAATAGATAGCCTAACTTTCATTTATTTAGTTAAATAGCCTAATAAGCATATTTTGATCAATCAATTGGGAGGGTAGCTCTACAGAGCCGAGGCTCATTACGAACACTAGTGGAGCTTTTTTGGCTCTGGAAGCAAAATTCAGAACAGTCAAATTGGTGGTGGAGAGGGTGTTGAACCATATCATTGATTGCCCGGAACGTGGTGCCAAAATTTGGTGGAAGAAATCTGGATCGTATGCTCTACTACTTTTAGTTTATTTTCCTTGAAGTGGATCCCTAGATCCCAGACTGTAAGTGCTCAGAACTTGTGTAATTGGGCTTTGTCTACTAATAGCTTAGGAGAATTCTCATTAGAGTCAAAAGGGAAAGAGAGGGAGGGGGGGGGGGGGGGTGGTGTGGGGGGTGGAGGTTAGGTTGTCGAGGGAATAGAGGGGGGGGTGGAGGTTAGGTTGTCGAGGGAATAGAGGGGAAGAGAGAAGGTATTTTTTTATTTTTTTTATTTCTTTCAATGGTAAATCAATTATTTACTAATAATTAATCACTGATTGACCGAAAAATTAGTGATTTTATTTATAATCAATCAATAATTGACTATGAAAATTAGTAATATATTATGGCTAATTAGTGATTAACCACAGGTCATTCAGTAATTGACCAAGAGTTAATCGATGATTGACTAAGAGTTACTAAGTGATTGACTAAAAATTGATTGACCATTTTAAGAAAAAAGAGTCTTTTAACTAATTTTTAAAACCTTGAACCATTTATTAAAAAACTTCTTAAAAAAAAAGGCTATTTATACATCTATATCTCTTATATTTATATCACTTTTAATTATAATATTTTTATGTGAGTAAGTGTCACTTTCAGTCACAAGGTTGGGACTATCACAAATTTTTGTTGTGACTAAAAACTAATGTCATAAATTTTTGTTACGTATTAAAACATTTAGCCATGGGAACAAAAGTGTTATAAGAAAATATTGGTCTCTAATTAAGGTTTTTTTAAAATTTTAACTGAGGTATGGCTATTCTATTCTTATCCATTTTCTCATCAATAATTTAGCTGTTAAAACACCATCAAGTTGAACTAGACGCCAGATGTTATATGTTTGTTTGTTCTGCACGTAAAGCACTTCCTTTTTTTTTTTTTTTTTAAGATGCCTAGCTGGATTTTTAAACGCGTGGTTTCATATTTCTAATGTATTTTCATGTAATTTTTTTTTCCACAGATTATAATCATAATAAGTCTTCCAGCAAAATATATATATATATATATATATATTTATAACTAATATATAGAAAGCACAAATTATTTTACAGTGCAAAGGATTTTTGTCCAAAATGGTTCGTTTTGAATAACAATCGTTTTGTATTTGATTTTTAGTCTTTCAATTATCTTTTTTTTTTGTCCCAATCTTTTTTTTTTTTTACAATTTAGTATTTTTTTGTATTGGTTTGTGTTTTTTTTTTTTCATTTTAGTCTTTTTATCTTTTTTTTTTTTTGTATTTTTTCATTTCTCTTTTTTTTAGGTCCTTTGTTTTTTTTTTTTTTGGGTCTATTTTTTTAACTTGTTATTTTCAATTTTTTATATGTAGATAAAATTTTTTAAATACATACAATATGTACACAGTACATGTTTTAGATTAATATATATATATATATATATTAAGTCAGTACTACAATGACATGTCTTTGATACTATAGAAAGAAAAAATAATTAAGATCCTGACAGAAGGACATTGTCCCTATTTCGTTTCTTTGCACATGTACGGACAATCAACCTGCACGAGGGTATGCCATTACAATGGGCCCAAATTGACGACAAGAAGCGACGACTCATGTTTTTTCTTTCACGAGGCAATTATAATCCACAACTAGCTAGATACAAAACTCTACATACAATATAGTCTTATGTTGGTTTGTTTATAAATAAATATGACGCATGTATGATATAGATATATATATATATATATATATGTGGTTTACAGCTCCCACGGCTGAAAATTAATATAAAAAGACAACATATAATTTGTATGTTTTGAATTTATATTCAATCACTTATTTATCGTCAAAAGTTCGTAAAAGTGACGATCGATATTAGCATATTTTTTTAAACGTTATCAAAAAGAGCTATTTAGATACTGATAGAAATGTTTATTGAATGTCCTACAGACGAGCCCTGTTCCACAACAAGAAAAGCCTTATCTCAACCTTACCAAATGTACTAACAATAATGATATATAAAGACATAATCTTAGATACTCTCCATCAAGTGTTAGGCTAGTAGGAAATAAACCTCCACATTTAAGATCCTAAAAAAATCACCAAATACTTTAACTTTTGACTAATAACCCCTCACGAGAATTCATTAATGTGTGATATATATCCACTATCATTGATGATACTTTGGAAGTACTATCACCTAATGTTGATGACCCGATCAGATCCGACCACTGCGGGTTGGCACGCCGGCCGCTCGACACCGGTATCTGCCCAGTCGATGACCCCGGATAGTCGGACAATACCTTCGGCCAGAGTCGTGAGGGCGGGCTCGGGCCATAGCGTTCTAGAAACGTTACTCGCCGAGCATGCCAGAGCGCACGCGTAGTCGAGTGCTCGGACCGCCAACTCTCCGAGCACCATGATCGGCACCAATATGTGCCTCGGCTATGATCCCCAGCTAGGCTCCGCCAGAGACCGAGGATGTGACACTAATCACATCCTTGCTCCATTGGTTGCTGACACTGCCCACCTACTCCTGTCAGGCATCAAATCACAACCTGCAGCCACCTACCCTGACAGGCACTGTAGCCCCCCCTGCTGATGACGCCTGAGAAACCCAACTGCCCACTGTGCTGGGATTTAGGGACACGTGGCGTCGATCCATTGGACCAATAGCCCCTGCAAGCCTACCTGCCCATCGGGTACCCTAAGTACCCGACCCGGCCGGGTTGCTCCGAGCACCCGGACCCGCGGGAAGCACCTATAAATAGAGGAAGAAATCTCCAACTCAGGTACGGTCATTCTTACCTTGCCAAAGCTTTGCCTCTCCTCTCGCTCATCAGACTCCCTATTGACTTAAGCATCGGAGTGCCCACGGCAGACACCACACCGGTGTCCCCCTCATTCCGAGGTGCTTCCATCTTGCAGGTAACCCACGGCGGAATAACCGGCGAGCTTCAATCAGACTACCCGACCACATTGGGTGTTGTTGCCGGAATCGTTTCGAGCATCAACACCTAAGAGTTATGGATTTAATTAAGTTGTTATATTTATTTTGTTCGTTTGTGGTCTTTACATCTATAGTTTAATGTAATTTCATTCCTAAATTTAAATTTCCCTCCTCACATTAAAAAAAAAAAAAAAAACAAATATATATTTTGTTCTTTTGTAGTATATATAAGGATGGCCATATGTTCTCTATATACATATAGATGTGATCCAACACCACAACGCGTGTTCTTGTAATGTTATTGACCCTCAAAATATTATACCATTTGGTTTTGGAAATGTCTCGAATATAAAGAAGAAAATCCATGTGATGGGCTGAAAATAGTCGTGGCATCATATATATATATAATTAAAGAGTGCACATGCGGGTGAACCCACTTGATCCGTAGGTAGGTAGACAACTACTATTTTTTTTTTTTTTTTTTTTTGCGTTAAATTACTTCTTATGTGTGTGTGTGTGTGTATATATATATATATATATATATGTCTGCATCTTTTTGATACAACAAAATAAATCATATGAACGTGACCAATTTCCTGTTCATTTTGTGTATCATCGACCAAAAGAGGCCTTCTTTAGCCATGTCAAGCAAAATCAGTGCTTTTCCTGTCGACCCTTTGCTAATATATTGTGATGTTTACGAGTCTATTATTGTCAGAGAGAGAGAGTGTGTGTGTAGAGAGAGAAAGAGAGGGTGTTTTGCTTATTTATGTGTCCCTCGTTGTCTAGCTAGTGGTGCTAGATTCTTATTTTTGTGATGTGGTTGAAGTTTTCTTAGCTTTATTTGGCCAGAAATATATAAAATGAAGAAGAGTACCTGATTCCCGCAGGTAATAACAAAGACGTGGCCCAAAATGGATTAGAGCAATTTAAAGGTCGGCTATTAAAATTTATCCAAGTACATAATATTTAATTATTATGCGGAAATTATGTTGAATACATCATTCATGCAACTTGAATTTTGATTTGTATAAAATAAGATAGCTTAATGCTATATATGGACACCTTCCAACAAGAGCAAATGGTAAAAGTACGTTTTTTCTTTTTTTCATTTTTGAACTCTATATTTTATGATAAAGTTAGATATAAACTACCGTTAGATTATAATTACAATAATAAAAGTGTGTATATTGCATTTGATCACACCACTAATAGGCTTATTACGACTATATATTGATTGGTTTGATTTCAGTGTCTCTATACATCTATGTGTGTACCCTTGGTGACAAACCCATAAACTCTTTGAGAGTTTAGAGCACATGTTATAAATAAAGAGACATGATTTAGATATAATTAGACTTTTGAGTTATCTCTAATTTTAGTGAGAATTATACGAGAATTTTTAATTTTAGTAGGGCAAAGCAATAAAAGTATAATTTTTTTTTTTTTATAGAATCAATTTTAGTGGGAATTATGTAAGAAATGTTTGTTTTTATTGAGGACAAAGTAGGGATTGTATAAGAATTTTTAAATTTCAGTGGGATAAATTATAAAAATTAAAAAAATTTTAGGATAAAAATAAAATAACAAAAAATTTTAATGGAGGTTGTAGCCCCCTACTCGCACCCCCTATATCTGCCCCTGCATGTGTAGGAGTACATCTACTCTTGTATGTTTGTCTTCTTTTCTGGAAAGAAAGAAAATATTAAACACATACCGAGGGATAAGGTTATCATTAGTTTAGACAAAAGAGTGAGTGAGAATTCTATTGTTATATGGATATTAATTCTTAGGCCTCGTTTGGTGAACAAATTCAAACTGTATTTTTTCATAACAGTTTTTGTCTTTTTTTGAAAAAGTTTTTATCTTTTTCTGAAAAAATTTTTGTCTTTTCTGAAAAGTTAATAAAAATTTTCAACTTAAACTGTAATTTTTCAACTAAAACTCATTCACCAAACGGACCCATATAGAGATTAGTTAAACTATAAATAAATTGTTGCTAACAAGCTTTTGATTCTGATTGCTAAGATACTAGAGGTATAATTTATTAATACCCCTTTTATCTGTATAAAACTTTCGAACATTTGGTATAGAGCAAATACCCCTAGTTTGGTACTTGGTTTTATGATATTGCTTGTAAAAATAGTTTTGCTATCAATAATATCATTTTTTTTTAATAATTTGGTGTGAAGAATTCGAACTTTACATCTTAATATTACGATGAAGTCGGTTGTGAAATTATCGCTAAATGTCTGAAACCACATGAATATCCTTGTTTTGATCTTGGAATTATTGTGTTTTTTTTATGATTGAAATAAAATAAATTTATGCGACACTTGATGCATGTTTTTTTTTTTTTTTTTATTAAGTTGTTTATCTCATATCTTGGAGTTAGGTCATGATTCAATTGTATTTTGATTGGTCCGTTGGTCTCATGCTTGGTGCAAATTATCGTTGGCTTTTTGTTGGTATTTCATGAGTTTCGTTCGAGGAATGATTGTTGGGGATGCGAGAACAAAAGTCATACATAGACTAAACATGAAATTAAAAGAGGAAATCAGTTTAAAAGCACTTGAACTGTTCCTCTTAATATGTTAACTTTTAATATGAAGATCTAAAATATAGCAACAGGACATTTTGTCCATTAAACGTGATTATACCTTGTAATGCGTCCAACAATGAATCAACATATAACAGTGCTATACATTGTAATGAAAGTTTTCTCTAACACTGTTCCATACCTCCTTCAGTTCAGTCATCTGCAAAAAATCAGCGGCGAAAAGTGCTTCGCAGTCTCTCTCGGGTTTACCACAATGCATCGCCTCTTTCAGCAGCAATCGATCAGGGAAAGACGAAACAGTAATTCTTGAACCGCAAATGAAGATCTTCAGCCATGCAACAGATGAAAGTATAGCACAAATTGATTGCTCAGGCTTCTCCTCTTTGAAGTCATAGCTCTAAGTATAATAGCGTATATAATTGATTTCTTCTGTGTGATACTAATCAATAGTTCTAGTGAATAGAACAAACGATGTCTAGCCAAAAGCACTTTCATTCCAAATATATTATGGTGGATTTTCGAATTGAGAGAGATCAAAAATTCTCACTATTTTTTCAATTAAATAACTCATAGCCGCAACTCTAAAAAATAGATAAAAATAAAAGATCATCGGAACTTAAAAGTCAATAGCAATTTACAATTGATAGCATTAACGAGTTGTAACTTGTAAAGATAATTAAATTAGAATATCGAATCGGAAGATAATAATTGGAAAATCATGAGATTCATCGATGAGTTGAAAATAGAATTAAAGTAAAATAAGAGAGAGAGAGAGAGAGAGAGAGAGAATTGAATTAAAAGAGGGGAAAAAACAGAGCAATCATTGAGCATCAAATTCAACATTAAAAGATAAATTTGAAGAGTTAACTAAACAGCAAATCAAAAGATACAGACGACGAATTTCAAGAGAATCAAACTTTTCGGATCTTTGGAGAACGAAATTGAAATATCGACACAGAACTCAATCAAACTACAAAATGGGAAATACATCGATTTGAAATTAAAAGATCAAATGAAAAGACGCATTGAAGAAAATCCAAAGGAAATGAAACAAATACGTTAGAAAACTTGTTATTAATCAACATCCTTTCCAATTTCAGCGCCAAGTTCAAAATTTCTAGATTTGAGCGGGAAGGAAAGTTTTTCCGAAAAACGAGAATAACAGTAAACAGTTTGGATTAAAGCACTTTTTCTACCTACTTTTTTTTTTTTTATTAAATAAACTTTTTCTACCTACTTTTATTCATAAAGTATAGGGTTAATTTCATTTTTAGCACTTGTGGGAAAAATTATATTAAAATCAGCATCACTTTTTTTTCCCTTCATTTCTAGCATCGTCACGTCACCGCCCACTTTTTAGGTTGATGTATAAAGACATATATGCCCTCAACCAAAAGTTAAAATATATTTTTTATTCTTTTAAAGGCCTTTACACACAAAACGAGGAGTTGGCATTAATTGTCGATTAAATCAATGACTGTTGGAATTCGTACAGATTCGGTCATTTTCATAATGACTGCCTGGTCAATATCGTTGTGACCAAGGTTAAATGCAAAAATTCAACATTACAGGGGTCACAACGATAATGACCAGGTGGTCATTATGAAAATGACCGAATCTGTGGCAGTATCAAAAGTTAAAAAAAAAAAAAAAAAATTTATGCCTTTACACACAAAACGAGGATTTGGCATTAATTGAAGGCGTGTCGATCAATCCAATGACTGTTGGTATTCGTACAAATACGGTCATTTTCATAATGACCGCCTGGTCAATATCGTTGTGACCAAGGTTAAATGCAAAAATTCACCATTTACAGGGGTCACAACGATAATGACCAGGTGGTCATTATGAAAATGACCGAACCTGTAGAAGTATCAAAAGTTTAAAAAAAAAAAATTTTATGCCTTTACACACAAAACGAGGATTTGGCATTAATTGAAGGCGTGTCGATCAAACCAATGACTGTTGGTATTCGTACGGATACGGTCATTTTCATAATGACCGCCTGGTCAATATCGTTGTGACCAAGGTTAAATGTAAAAATTCAACATTTACAGGGGTCACAACGATAATGACCAGGTGGTCATTATGAAAATTACCTATCCGGTAGAATGACCAAATTTTAGGTAAATTCATTACTTATTTAATTTAAATTTTTTTTTTTTTTTTTGCCATTTACACACAAAATGTGTTGTTCAGACTTGTTTTCTCAAAACGTGGGCAGGGGTCACAACGATAATGACCACCTGGTCATTATGAAAATGACCGAGCCTGTAGAAGTAAGGAATGTTAGCCAAATTCATTACTTATTTTATTTTTTTTTATCCCTTTGCAAACAAAGTGTTAAATGCAAACTTTTTAAACATAAAAACGAAAAATCATTATTTTTAACTTGACTTCTTTGATTCATTAACTTCGATTTCCCCTCAACCCTTCAGCGGCCACCATTCTCTCGATCTCTGGTGCCGGTTTTTCTTTTCCTTTTCTCGGTAGGTAGCCTTCTATCTCCCGAAGCGGCATCTAGAGGGCTTTCGTGGTGGTTTTGGACAATTTCCGAGTGGTTCCGGTCGGTTGCAACTATTTCTCTCTCTAGATTTCGGTTTCTCTCTCTAAAGAACTGTAGATACTGGGTCTGTGTGAGATGAGGGTAAATATGGAACTTGGCATACATTTAATGCTGTTGGGCCCCACATATCAGAGTGGGCGGTGACGTGGCGGTGCTAGAAATGAAGGGAAAAAAAAGTGGTGCTGATTTTAATATAATTTTTCCCACAAGTACTAAAAATGAAATTAACCCTAAAGTATAACTAGTATATTTGAAGTTTTACATTTTTGTATTATTATATTTCGTTTGATTTAAGTTTATACATTTTCTCATTTAACACTTTTGACTTAAAAAATGTCCAAATTACCATTAAAAAAAAAAACCAAAATTGTGTTATATTCATATTCGTAAATTATATTGTGCATTTGAAGTTCTAAATATTATACCACTAGTATATATTTGAGTTACCATTAAAAAAAAAAAAAACCAAAATTGTGTCATATCCATATTCGTAAATTATATTGTGCATTTGAAGTTTTAAATATTATACCACTAGTATATATTTGATATATATATATATATATATGTATTTTATCGATCCACATTTAATTTTGACCTAAAATACTCAAATTACCCTTAAAAGAAAAGGTAAAAAAAAATGAAGAAATTATAACTTAAATGAAAAATAATAAAAAGCCATTATCACTTATCTCACCGTAATCTTAGCATCGACCAACATCAACCTGTCGCTAGCACCTACATTGTCTTATCCCAGACCCTCACCTCATTCATGCCCTAATACTATTTTAGAATGCTTTACACACCAAATCCAATAAATTAATCACACTAAAACAAGAATAAGATTCATAAATTAGACTTATAAATAATAAATTCAAAATTTTACGAGAATGATTAATTTAGACTATCTCACCTCATTTTCTTACAAAACTAGAGCCGTCCAAGCACCATCCTTAAACACTCTTTGTGATCCCATGAGGTTTGTCAAGAGTTGTCTTTACATGCGCGTCTACGGAGATATGCAAACTCAGCATCTTCCTCACCACGTTTATCGTCAGGAATCTAAGCAAAATGTTGGACGCGGCATCTATATAAAATAATTTAAAATAATCTCCTTTCTCTATTTCAGTTAATAAACTTAGTAGATTTACTGACATGATACTAACTACAATTTCAAAATGCCTCCGAACAACTATCATACGTCTACGTACCTCCTATTTTTTAAATGTGATCGTTGCATCCTCTCACTTACATTATATAGTTTAAATTGCCCGTTCCATCCGAATTTACCAATAAACTATCGGAATTGGTCATATGGCATTTTCAAAATGAGAAAATAAAAGATAATCTTTTAAAGTTAGCTTGAACAATTTCATATGAATCAATAAAGAATAATCTTATTAAATAAATTACTAAACATATAGTTATAGGAAGCATCCACGAACATCTCCTCTCTCGGTTTTCATAAAACTCTATGTTCTTTATGGTCCTTTTTTTTTTCTCAAAAAATTTTTTTTTCCCCTTTTTAATCGGTCGAATAGTTAAATTGATTGTGATTTCCTTCCAATTAGCTAGCATTCTAAATGATCCTCAAATTGAGAGTGGCTCTCCATCGAACTAGAACAATAAATATGACACCGACAATCCCATTAAATTTGCAAGATGTCAAGGCCCTTTTAGGGTGACAAAAAGAGATACTTTCTTCTTGCCTTCATGCAATAGGTACACAGAAACTATATATATATATATATATATATATATATATATATATATTAAGCGTTATCGAGTGGGGGTTACTGCCCTACTGAAATTTTTTTATTTAAAATCGTCTAAAATATGTTATGATTTTTTCTTTTTATCCATACTCAAAACTAATTATCTCATATAACTCTTCATTAAAACTCTACTTAAATCTGTTAACTTATTAGTCGTATATATCGAACAAGAAATTTTGAATCATATTAAAAAAAAATTATACAGGAAGAGCGTGCATAATTAAACAACCAACGTGCTCAACCTTAATAGTTTTTAGATACCAATACGATTTTAGTACGTGGGATTGTCATTTTATTACTGCTTTAATTTAACTATTTGGAGTTCATGGAAGTGTTAACGAAAAAAAAAATTACAAAACTGTATTGAGAGGTTCACCTAATTTGATCTTTGGGATTCGTCCTATGTCTTGTCCTGCTTGCGGCGATCTACTATTGAACTCTTTTTTCTTTTTTCTTTTTTTAACTTAAAAATAGGGATTCAAACTCAATCTTTTATAATAGAGTTAAGTTTAAAATTGCCATTAGATTATACATGCAACCATATACTAGACATTTATAATGTATCTGATAGGAAGAAAAAAATATGAAGAACGAAATGGTAAATCACTTAGGTGAGGAAAATGAGAAAAGAGGGGAGGTTATTTCTCTTAAATTGTTTGATATGAAATCTCTCAATAATTTCTTCAGTTTATGAGACATCAAAATTGGGGTATTTCATAGAATTTGGTGTCCCTTCCCCAATCTCTTGCGTCATTTTTTTTTTTATATTACTAAACAATTATAAATGTTAAAATTCTTCTACTTTTCCCTTTATTTGCTTTTATTTTCCTAATGACGTGTCAAAATACCATTTGAGAGACAGGGAGGAGGATAGACAAATAGGACAAAAGATCTCAGTCCTTTTCTTTCCTATTAAACACTCTCTTGTATAAGTCTATAAATAGATCCCACTTAACTCAAACATGTCGAAGATTTAAGGTAAAACAAAAAAAAAAAAAAAGGGGCTTTGTATGCAAACCTTTTCACAACATCAAAAACCATAGCATTATTCATGATCATCATCTCAATCGTCATAGAAACAACAAATTACACCACCACAACAACATTTCCCCTCACCATTCATCCCAACTGCCAAGCCAAGTGCGGCAGCGTCACCATCCCCTACCCATTCGGCACAAACGACGGCTGTTACCTGAAAAACGACAACAACACTTTCCTCATAAAATAAACTGCAACACAACTTCCTTACCTCTTCCTAACAACCAACGAGTCTCTAGAGTCCCCACTCGAGGTTCTCAGCATCTCCGTCTACACTGGCCTAATTCGAGTCCACACCAAGGTCGTCAAGAACTGTTCAACTTCTTCGGACGACAAGGAACCGTTTGAGATCAAAGAAGCGTTCACAAACTCGTTGTCGTTCCCGTTCTCGCCCGCTGGCAACAAGCTCTTCGGCGTAGGCTGAGGCCCTTTCATGCGGTTCGCGGGCATTGACGTCAACGTGGAGACCTATTTCGTTGCCGGTTGTTTTCCCAATTGCGACGCCGAAATGGCCAACGCCACCGCTGTCGCCGGCAACAAGTCTTGCTCCGGCGTCGACGGGTGTTGCACCGTGATTCTCCAGAGACCAGTGTTAGGTTATCGGATCTCGGTTGAGGAACATGTCACGAGAAACAATGTAGATTCGAGCGTGAGATTAGTTACCAGCAATTGTAGCTATTCTTTCTTTATCGAACATGATGACGCTTCGGAAGGGTATGATGATAGGTCAAAGTACTACGATTTCAGCTCATATCGCCTTTCTGGCGACGAAGGCGCGTCGGAGGCGGGGGCGGGGCTGGGGCAGGGACGACGGAGGAGGGTTAGTGGTTCCCACGGTGGTGGAATTCATGCTTGGTTAAATAACAAAAAAGTTATGGCTGGTGATAGTGATATAACATTCGTGAATATGTTTTGATTGCCGGCTCAAGTTGAAATATTTTAACTCATTTTTGTTTTTTTTTTTTTTAAGTTAATAAAAATTTTGATTAGTTTTTAAAAAATCAAACAACTCTGACCCATATGTTTTACTCAAACCGACCACCTAAACGGGGTTATAAGTATTCTGCAATCTCAATACTAGATTTTGAATTTCACTGTGTTTTCACTTTGCAGTCTAGCTTTAGAGGTGACACTCTTTCTATAAGTTTGTGGTAAATTGAATAACTATGCATTGAGTTTGATATGAGAATAAATCAGATTCTAACCAGTACCGTTCCATCTCTAGTTCTTCTAGATTCTTAGATAAATGGTAAACGGGGTGTAAGAACACCACAATCCCCTTATCTTTTAAAAAAAAATAAATAAAAAATAACGAAAGTTACTAGTATTAGTATAAGCGTTAGCTAACTAAATAACAGCCACCTATCAGTGACTTAAATATATTAATTAAACACTCTAATTTTATTTTTATTGAATTGATTTCATCCAATACGTGTTTATTTAGTTTTATTTTAAAAGATTATTTTATAAAACACAACACATTATAATGCATTTTCTTAATTGTCCCAATGAAACAATTTTCTCAAATGTGCTTACATAAAAATATTTGTTATTCTCACATATATTAGTACTTAATTAATTTGTTATTTTGTTTATCTTGATGAATTTCTTTAATTGCCCTTTTAAATTTTGTTTCTTAAATGTTCCCTTACTTAACTCTTTTATTTTTCATATGTACCAACTAATTCTTTTCCTATTTATTTTCAAAAACAATTCTTTTCCTATTTGATTTATCATAACCAAAACTTTTCCCCCCTTACATGTTCCACTACAACACAAGTTTTGATTGAAATGTACATTTTGGTATATGCCCTTTTAAAAAAATTTTGTTGTGTTCTCAAATGTGCCTTAAAATAATTTCTCTTTGGTATGTGTTATTAAATAACTTTTCTCAATCTGTGTAATTACCATTTTTTCCCTAATATTATATTTTAAAAAAATATATTTACATCCAGTTAAAAAAAAATCAACAAATTTAAGTGTCTGTTTAGATCGTTAGTTGGAGTTAAAATTTTTAAGTTGGAGTTAGTTGACCTTTTAAAAACTAGTTATAATTTTTGTTGACTTTTCAGAAAAGACAAAAATCCAACAACAAAAAAAAGTGAAATTAAACTAATGTGCCAAACAAAACCTAAGTATACACCTGCATAGCACGTGGTTCCAACTAGTATTTATAAAAGTAAGTAGCACTACTATTTTAGTTGTGTTAGTTTTCTTGCTTCAAATTCTATTGGTTTGCTGATGGTGTGTATCGAACTAACTATTATTACTACTTGTTGCTCCTTTTGTGTATGTCTTGGGCTCGTACTGTGCAAAGATATTAATGAATGTGACGATCCAAAGCTTACCCTCTGTTTGGATAAATGCACTCCCGGGAATTACACTTGTTCTTGCCCATGGGGCTACAAAGGAAATGGCAGAAAAACAAACGGATCAGCCAAAAGTTGCTATATTGATCCACTCATTGTGATCAAGACCGCGGCTGGTAAAGCTTAAATCTCCATTTAATTTGTCGATTTGGACCTCATCTATCTATCTATCTATCTATCTATCTATATATACATGTTATAAAGATGTTTGATTTATAGATTTGAATATTAAATCTTGATTTAATTTTAAATTTTTATAAGAACAAACATTGTAATTAAAAAACAAAGTTCGAATTGTGGTTCAAATCTAAAAAATAAACTATACATGTATCAATTGGACAACGAAACAATACTTTTTATATCAAATCAATTAAAACCAACTTCTTAATCAAACTATAAATCAGTATTTTTCCCGCAGCTATAAGCGCAAGCCTAATTGTACTCACACTGGCTAGTGTTTTGTACTATATAAGCGGGAGGAAAACGAAGCTGATGAACTTACAGATGCAATACTTTCTTGAAAACGGCGGCGTATTGTTAGAGAAGCAACTTTCGGGACTTGAAGGGTTCTCGTCTTCTCGTCCCCCGATGGTAGAAAAATCTTTAAGGCGAAAAAGCTCATGGCTGCAACAAACAACTTTGATGAGAATCGAATTATCGGCCGTGGAGGGTGTGGAATAATGGTTTACAGAGGGAAATTGTCGAATGGAAGAGAGGTCGCCATCAAGAAGGCAAAGAGAATTGACCGCAAGCAAATCGAGCAATTCATCAACGAAGTAGTGGTTCTATTACACATTAGCCACAGGAATGTGCTCAAGCTCTTGGGGTGTTGTTTGGAGACAGAATCGCCTTTGCTAGTTTATGATTTTGTCTCCAATGGAACCCTATATGATCGCATTCACGGTCACGATGGTCGTGATCAACTTATGTGGCATATGAGGCTGAAAATAGCTGCAGATACTATAAGGGTGCTTTCGTACCTGCATTCTGTAGCATCTATTCCCATCATCCACAGGACATCAAGTCGTCGAATATAATTTTGGACGATAATTCCACCACAAAGGTATCAGATTTCGGGATTTCAAGGCTAGTTTTCCCCGACCAAGGTCCATTGACCACATTGGTGCAAGGGACAGTGGGACACTTGAATCCGGAGTACTTGCAAACGGGGCCAATTACCGGAAAAGAGCGATGTTTACAGCTTCGGAGTTTTGTTCATCGAGCTCTTAACCGGGAAGAATGTGATTTCGTTTGACAGGCCCGAGGAAGACAGGTATCTTGTAAACTACTTCCTTGACGCGTTGAGAAGGGACGAGCCGGTGAGTGTCCTTGCTGTTTGTGTGGCGAGTGAAGGAGATTTGGAGCAGGTCAAAGAAGTGGCTAAACTTGCAAAGAGGTGTGTAAGAGTTAAAGGAGGGAAAAGACCATCCATGGAGGAAGTGGCAATGAGTCTCAACTCAATGATAGGAAGTGATTTGGAAATGGGAAGTGATGAATATTCCAACTCAAAAGAGGCTACAAAAATGTTGTATCTCTTAGGTCAGATGTGCCCTAATTAATATTGCTAGAGCTAGAGACTCCAAACTCACAAGAGGATTTTTTTTTTTTTTTTTTTTTTTTGTGAGTGATAATTATAAAACACTTATTTATAATGTTGGTCCTTTGTAAATATTATGTTTAGGAGTTTGGTATCTCCTTTCCTATAAACTAAGGTACCACATTGCTATGTGGATCCTAGTGTAGTTAGGATTTCATGATCAGCTTTGTAAGATTGATAATCACTTCATTTGCAACCATCTTTCCTTGTATTAATGCGTTTTGTTAATTAGCTTTAATCTAAGGTGTTTTACATAGTTTTTTAAGGCATTTTTATACAAACACCCCCTTGAACTTTTTGAATTTATCAGTATACTTTAAGTCTTTTTTTCATTTGACTATCAAGACCCTAAACTTATTTTTTGACACTATTAATCCTTTTTTTTTTTAATCACATTCGATAAAATTTGGCTGATTTTTTTACGTGACTTGTATGTGATATCTCAAGAAAGATATTGTTTATCATTTTTTATTTAATTTTTTTTAGACAAATTCATTAAAAAAACTGAAAATTAATTTATTTATAATTCAAACTTAAATCTACAATTGAACTTATTAGTTTTATTATAACCAAACTCAAACCAGTTGGTAGTTTCTTTCTTTTTTTTTTTTTTTCTTTCTAACAAATGTGAAAATTATTATAACAACGGGACCACTGTAGCAGTATCATTCTTAATACGGGAAACCACCTAAATGACATAAATTTAGAGACTATTGCATCAACATAATACAAAAAATTAACAATATACCAATATAATATAAAATTAAACTAAAGTTAATTAAAATTTGTGTCATGTTAGTCAAAAATGAAAAATTTATATCATATTGGTCAATAGATGAAAAAAATATAGTTATTTAGCTAATTTTCTCTTCTTTTTATTAATAGATGGGTCATTTATGGTAATGACCATTTTTTTTTTATAATAACCATGTTAGGTATTTAAAAAATGAAGAATTTTTAATAATATACATACAAAAACCACCACATTAGAAAAAGAAAAATAATATGGTGGATACATATATAATCTAACGGTAATTTTATATTTGATTGTACAAATTCAAAAAAAAATTTTGAAAAAAAAAAAAACTAAGTTACTAAGCTTGCATTTGATTCGTTGGTTTGAGATGAAATTTTTAAGTTGGAGTTGGTTGACTTTTCAAAAACTAGTTATAAATTTTGTATACTTTTCAGAAAAACACAAAAACTGATATGAAAAAATACAGTTTAATTGGAGTTAAGCTTAAATGCCAAACAAAGCATAACCATAAAAATTGATTACTTTCCGTTTAAAAATTAAAAAAAATCAAAATTTGAGAAAAAAAAATTGCTTCATATTCCTTAAATCACGAAGATGCGATCCAATGATCCTTAAATTTTTGTTAGGAACAATAACCCTTAAATTAGACTAAAATAAAAGTGATTATAGGAATAATTTATCAGTAATTTCATAATTGACTTTATCATAAAGTATCCACAAGTTTTAAAAAATACTAGACTACAAAATGTTACACATCCCACAAAAATCCATTAAAAAAAAGGTATACAACAACTCGTCAATTTAAAAAAAAAAACGTTCAAATTCATAAACATGTTCATAAATGTTCAACTTTAAAAATGAGTGTTGAGATTTGATCATTTTATCTAAACGTCACTATAATAAAAAAAAAAAAAAAAAAAAAAAAAACAAAGATCAAAGTTTTTGTTCCTATTAGAAAAAAATTGTGAAAACAGCAACTAAAATAAATATGTTTATAATTTTTTTTCTCATGTGGATTTTTTTATCGATAAAATACTTAAATAATCACATTTTTTTATCCATAGATGAATATGACACAAATTCATCATTTTTGACCAACATGACACAAATAGTAATTTTAACGTCATTCTAAAATAGACATTGAAAACAAATAACGTCGGTCCCAAAACCGACGTTGAATCTACCGACGTAGAAAGTCACTAGGTACCACGTCGCTTCTTGACTGACGTCATAAGTTTTCACATCAGTTAGAAACTGATGTGAAACACTCTTAACTTCAGTCCTCTTGTGATCGACATTAAAAGTGAATTAAAAAAAAAAAAAAAAGGAGCCTGGATTCTCGCGAAGCTGAACGAGCCCAGATTCTCGCAAAGCTGCCGCACATCGTGCCTAGATTTGGGCTCCCTTCCTCTCTTGAAACCGCACTCTCAGATCTAACTGGCATGGTCAAATTAGTGTGTCTCTCCCTTGTTTGTTTTCACGGAGCCATAACACAAACACATACTAGGTGCAAAACCTCTGTCCATACATTATCACACAGAGAGAGAGAGAGAGAGAGAGAGAGAGAGAGATTCATGTTGTCTTTTAAGGAAAGAGACAAAATAGGAAACGCAAGAGTAGTATTTAATAGACGTGGGAGTGTATGAAGAAGAGAGAAAAGAAAAGAGGGAAGTTTATCTGATCTTAATTTGGAGTGCACGTGAAAAGAGGGAAAAGAAAAGAAAAAGTGAGGGAAAATTTAAAAAAGCGCGTGGAAGTTATAATGGGAATCAAATTTTAATTTTTTTATATTTCAATTTTCAATTTTTAATGTAATATTTTTATTTTTTTTTTGGCTGGGATTTATTATTTAACATCCCTCATAGAATGGCCAACGTGAAAAGTGAGTGGACCACTTTCCACTTCGGTCAACTGCCAACAGACGTAGAAAGTGGGCTTTTCATGTTGTTTTCCTGCCAACTGACATTAAAAGCTCATTTTTCCTACTTTTCACGTTTGTTGGCAGTTAACCGATGTGAAAAACCCCCCAACTGTCGTGATTGATTTTCCACGTCGGTGACCGACGTAGAAAATGCAACGAGAAATCTTCATATTCTGGACTTTAATTTAATTTTTGTATTATATTAATTTAGTATTAATTCTTTTGTGTCATATTAGTGCAATGATCTTTAATTTTGTATCATTCAGGTGTTTTCTATACTTATTAGATGCCTATTTGAAACCTCTACTTTCTTTTGAGTTTTCCAAATGTTTTTTTTGTATTTTTCTTAGAAAATAAACTAGTTTCACTATTCATATTTCCAAACATCTCTTTCTAAAAAACTCAAACTTTAAAAGTCCATAACTTTCTTATCGAAATGAAATAATTTTTTTTAATTGCATAAAATGACAAGAGTAATAAAACAAAAAATACATTTCAAGTTTTTATACTTTTAACTGTCGCACTTTATTTTCAACCAAACATATATTTCCAATCAAAATATTTCCGAAATTCTAACTCCAGTTTTTGTTACAAACATCCCCTAAAGCTATTACAACTGGAAAACAATCCAGAGATAACTTTTTTAGGGGTAATCCGACAGATTACCCTATTGTTCACGCCCGACCAACGACCTGAATGCCACATTTCTTCATGAAGTATTGGGTTTGTCTCGGGAACCGCGCATTAACACTGAGTTGGGCCCAATTGTTGGCCGAAAACAGCCCAACCCAATTCCTACCAAACCCTACAACATAAAAATATCTCAGCCTTTAAGCCCTCCTCTTCACTTGCATCCACTCCTCTCTTTCCATTTTCCTCTCTCTCCTCTCTCTAGATACTCAAACAGACACTTTATCGAATTCCTAGATTTGCGCCCGACCTTGCACCTAGGGTTCAGCCATGGCGGAGGAGGAAGTTGCTGCGGTAGAGGCGAGCCCGGCGCCGTTGGATCACAAGCGGAAGCTCGAGGACTTGGAACCCGAAGCCCCGCACCAGGCCGACCCGACCTCCGACGAGCCGGAGAAATCTAATGGCGAGCACGATGAGACGCCGGCGGCGGCGGACGAAGCCGGCGCGAAGCGGCCACGGCTTGATGAGAAGCCTGATGGTTCAGGTATTCCGATTTGCGATACTCTTGTGGTGTTTCTTTTCTTTTTCTTTTTTTTTTTTTTGGCTGAATTTATTTCCGATTTAGGGTACTTTCGATACGAACAAGAAATGTGATATTTTGGAACTTTTTTCGATCGCGCAATACTAGTTGAGCTGCATTCTTGCTTGTAATGATTAGGTTCTTGATAAATTTGTTTCTGTTTTAGGATATTTTCTTTTCGAACTTGAAATGGCATTTTTTGGAAGTTTGGAACTCTTTTTTTACAATGTCTAAAGTAAATTAATGTTGACAAAAGTTGGTCTAGATTTCGAAAAGACTTTTTCTTGCCTCAGTTTCATTATTCATGCTTTGTGACCCAAGTAACTTCATTACACTTTTACTAGGCTGCTGTACACCTAGATTCTCTTTCTAGTCAGCGAAACAATTTTCTCGAAATTAGACTGCTTATGCTTTAGGTTTCAATTTATATATTGGTGAGATAAATTTGATTTGTGGCAGCTAGTGAAAACGGGCATCAAGAGGAGAAGGTTGATGAACCGGTAAAGGACAACGATGAGCAGCCGGTTTTGGAGAGTACCGGCTCAGAAGAAGCTCAACCTCAGTCTGATGGAAGTACAGAAAAATTGACTGATGAACGGCCCCCTGTGGATTCTCAACAACAATCTGTCCAGGAATCGGACGATGCTCAGGAACCATCTGATGTGGAAACTCAGCCACATTCTTCTGAGGGTCATCAACAGGAAGATGGTCCTTCTGTGCATAAAGATCGACCTACATCTGATAATGAGACAATTACTCGCATAGTGGAGGTTCCGAATAACAAGGTTTGCTTTCTGGCTCATCACTTGCCCACTTAGGGTGTCTGTGGTGGTTGTATTTGACTAATAACTGTTATAATTGGTTATAGAACTTTTGAAGAATAACACAACTGGGCTGTTATTATGTGTGTTGCGTACCCATGTTTCTCTTTGATGTTTTCTCGGCTGCTCAAAATAGTGTATTGTGTTTCATTGATGTATTGTGAGTTGTTGTTGCAGGTTGGGGTTCTTATTGGGAAGGCTGGGGACACAATAAGGTACCTCCAATACAATTCAGGAGCGAAAATTCAAATCACAAGAGATGCTGAAGCTGATCCACATGCTCCCACAAGGCCAGTTGAGATAATTGGAACTCTGGACAGCATAAATAAGGCTGAGAAGCTTATCAATGCTGTCATTGCAGAGGTTACTTATGCTTCCTTTTTTTTTCTTTTTTTTTTTTTTTTTGCTTTCTTTCCTTTTTCTTTTTGGTGCTAAACTTCTTTCCCAAACTCAGCTTGGCCCCCCTCCCTTCCTCTCTCTATATATGCTTACCTGAAATTTCTTATTTTAGTATATGATTTTTGTTTGGTACTTGCTCAGTCTATAAATTTTTCTGCAGGCTGATGCGGGGGGTTCTCCCTCTCTTGTGGCAAGAGGCCTTGCTACTTCTCAGGCTGCAGCAGCAACAGAGCAAATTGAGATACAAGTCCCGAATGAGAAGGTAGCATTAGCTAAATTATTTGTGTCTGCACCTGTGTTTCTTCAACATTGGTTTACTTAAAAGTTACTGGGCCAGGTTGGCTTAATCATAGGCAGAGGTGGGGAAACTATTAAAGGTCTGCAGGCCAGATCGGGGGCACGCATCCAGGTAGTTGATATCGTATGCCTTGCCTTGGATTTGAAGAGATCAATCTCCAAATTTTTCTTATTAATTCTTACTAACTCTAAAGACATTGCCTTTTTTCCCTTATTAGTTGATACCGCAACATCTTCCAGAAGGGGATGAATCTAAGGAAAGGACCGTGCGAGTGACTGGTGATAAAAGGCAAATTGATATTGCTAGAGAAATGATAAAGGAAGTTATGAATCAGGTTAGTTATTGACGTTATTGCCTTTTCTCTAAGAGAATGTAGTTGGCGTCTGAGCTATTTTTGCTTTATTCTAGTTATTATATTGCTCTCTCATGTACATGTAGATGTTACCTTATTTGTAAAGCTTTTCTATTTAAATGTTTGTTCATCATTATACTAAATCTGCTGTTAAATCGTCAAAATATGTGTAAATATATCTGGGTTCTTGAAAATATTTACTTGGGGGGCAGTTAGTAAAGTCCTCTTGATGATTGCAGCATTCCTCTCAATGTCATTTGCTTCTACTACATTTCTATGTATCTAAGTAATTTTCGTCACATCATAAAATTTCTATTGGCAATCTAGCGTTTGTTTTCTGTCCAGCTTTGCATATGTGTATTGTGCATCTTCTCTTTTCTGTATATTTTCTGGATGTATAGATTGAAGATCCTCGTGTTGATTTCTTATTAACTTGGATTTTCTGTGCTCGTTAATTTCACTAATTGTATGAGTATTGAATATGAATACAATAGAGCAGTTACTTGATATCAGGTTCTTAGTTTTGCTCGGCTGAAGTTGCTCTGTAGAGGTTATTTTGGTTTAAGATGTGATAGTATGTAGCAAGGTATCCTATATTTTAGTCGAGGAAATATTTTAGTATAGGTCATTCTAATCTAATTTATGCCTGTATTTCTGAAATCAAATGTTCATCCAACATTATAGTTTAACACAACGTTGAATCATTATCTTCAGTTTTTTAATACCCAATATCCCCTTTTTTGTTAAGAGATTCTGGAATGGATCTCGTAGAACATAACTTCTATGTCATTTACATTTGGAGATCAAGATATGTGGTCATTACATGATTGCTGTTCGAAATAATTTGTCTGTCACTCTTCTATCTGAGGAAGATTTGTATCCCTATATACTGTGGGAGTTGGAGCTTGTTGTTTCTAAACATAGTGAGAGTATGCAATATTGATGAATCATCCATGCCAAGGTCTCTTAAATGCTCTTAGGAAGATATATTCAATCCAAGATGTCGGTTGCCATGATTTATTTTTGTTGAAGGTGCCAATTTCGAATTGGTTGGCTTTAAAACTGCAGATTGGGCTATTGCCTTTTCCATGGGGTCAGCATTGCTCTCTTGGTGTAGCAATAGACAACCTCTATTCACTCTCGTCCACTGAAGAAAGGTATCAGGCATTAAATCTCGCGATTGCAGGATGTTAATAGTTGGTAAGGCTGCTTCAAGACCTGAAAGTTAAGAAATCGTAAATCAGTAAGACTATTGTATTAACCTTAGTGCTTATAGCACTCCCGAGATGTGTCATTAATTGTGTCTGGAATCCCTAGTGTAGAAACGATATAGAAAATTTGCATGGGTCAAGACTTGGCAATTTTATTGAAGTAGTGCTGAAGCATCTAGGATAAAGTAACACACACACACACACACACACATGCATGTATTTATATGGAAGAGGAAAGGATAGGTTAATATATATTTGTAAATCTGAAACAGATGTTGCTTTAGCGGGAAACCTTGAAGTCTAAGTTCTTAAAATGAAAATGCTTCCTTTCTTGGATATTCATTTATCTTTCAGCATGGCGCTTGTGTTTCTTAAGTCTTTGGATTGCTGTTTGTTGATTAAGAAATTTTGGTTCCCCTTTGTTATTACATGTTTGCAACTATAGTTTTTGGCCTTCGGATTTGCAGTAGTTATCATATATGCTTATTGACATGTCAACAGAAGTATATAAAGAACGGAGACCATGATTTACTGTTTGTGTATGAATTTATATTTTGATTACTCGAAAAAGGGTTTTTTCATTGGATATCAGGATATTCTGTAAATATCACATATTGATTAAGTAAGTATTGGATGATGGTAATGATGCTGCTGCTCGTTTTTCCAAATCAATATCCTGTCTTTTTTCTTATTTCACATTTGTGGAACATCAACTTCATGATAAAACTGAAGTCATGGTATTGCCTCAACCTCTCTTCGGATGAAGGTAAAGGATTCTAAATCCTTGAGCCACTTGCAGGTGTGTCTGATAATTCTGACAATGCAAATTGTTTTATAGTGGACTTGATTTCAATGGCTGAGAGTTATCATAAGTCAATTGCACTTAAGTGGCATTAGGACATGGATCTGAATGATAGACGGAGGCAAATATATTGAGAAATTATGCTTTTACGTTACCATTTTATTTTTTGAGAAGGGAGATATCTTGACAACCTTGCCAATTTCTTAGGGGTTTAAGTGTAGAAGGTCTGACTTTTGTTACCATTCTTAACTGTTCAGTGGAGTTGCTTATGTATATTAACCTTGAAAATTACTTCGCTGTTTTTAGTTTTGGATATTACTTTCTTACTTTTACATGTTGGAACTTGAAATAGTAAGTTGACATGGTTTCTTTCTGAAGAATCGTATAGTCTACATGCTCATCTTGTTCAGTAGAAGTCGACGTGAAGGAGACCCTTCACTTATTTGAACTCAAGATGTGGTTACCAAAGTTTAATCTGTGACTCCTACATTCATCTCTGCCATTTTATTTATTTTCTTACATAATGTTCATAGAGTTTATTCGCATTTTTTAACTATTTTGTGTTTGTGTTTTGATTTTGAATAGACTGTGAGGCAATCATCCTTCTCCGGTGGTTATAACCAGCAGGGCTACCGGCCCCGTGGACACTCTGGACCACCGCAGTGGGGTCCTCGAGGTGGTCATGCAGCGCACTCAAACTCATATGGTTATCACCAGCGTGGGCCATACCCGTCTCACAGTCCACAGTATCCACCATATGGAGGCTATCAGCAACAAATGGGTCCACGTAGTGGCTTTAGCTCCGGTTGGGAGCAAAGACCACCCCCCAGCATGCATGGGATGCCTCAACACGGTGGTGGTTATGATTATTATGGAGGACAAAAGGGCCATTATTCAGATACCCCTGGATCTGCCCAACATTCTGGCCCGGTTCCTCCACATGCATCTGGCCCTAATCCCAACCCTACGATGGGCCCCCCACAATCCCAAGCAAATTACAATTATGGACAGCATCAGGGTCCAGATTACGGGCATCCAGCACCTTATTCACAATCAGCTCATCCTCAACAAAGCTACGGTCATGGATATGATGATCATGCTTCAACACAGCATCACTATGGGAGTTCTCAGCCATACCCGCACAGTGTTGCTCCTACAGGTTATGGGCAACAGCAGCAGAGCCAGTACGGTAAGCCATCATATGGCATGCCATCACAGGGTCCGCCTCCCCAATCTTATGGCCCTCCCAGACCTAGTCAACAACCCGGTGATGTGCCTTATCAAGGCGCTGCGCCTGCACAATCATATGGTCAGAGTGTGCCATCTCAGCAGCCATATCCATATGCATCTAGTGGACCGACCCAGCAGGCATATCCTCCATATGGATCCGCTCCAGCTGCCGAGGGGTACAACCAGCCACCACCAGCAACTGGCTCAGGCTATCCTCAGCAAGGAGGCCAGCCAGTTGCAAGTTACGGCCAGTCCAGTTTGCAGCAGGCTGCAGGGTACCAACAAGTGGGTCCTACTGCAGCGTATGGGCAATACCCGTCGTCGCAGCAAGGCTATGCTGAGCAGTCGGCTCCAACCACTGCAAGTTACGGGTATCAAGCAACCCAAGATCCTTCATACGGGGCTGCACCTGCATCAGCTTATGGTGCACCACCAACCGCACAGGCGGGTTATGCTGCTCAACCTACACAAGCTCAGCAAAGTTATGATCAGTCAGCACAACAGACCGGTGCTTATGGTGTTCAACCAAGTACTTCAGTTGCTTACGGAAAAACGCAGTCACCTCAGCCTGGTTACGCTCAATACGACTCGGCCCAGATATACGCCGCACCGCATTAAATATGGTTTACACTAGTTGAATTTTGTGGGCGTGGTTTAATGGAAGAATATTTTTCGTCAAGTTATAGTGTAATGCTTGGTAGGAGGCCTTCCGTCTGACGGTTAAGAAACTGATTTTCTCTAGTGTAATGCCTTAATCTGAATTAATGAACCCCAAAAAAATTAGCTTTCGCTGAATATAAAAGGTCTCGTCCGATGGCGTATGGTGATTCTATAGTTAATCGTACAATTATAAGTGTGAAAATCGTTAAAGCAAGAGCTTTTATATATATATATATATATATATATATATATAGGAATACTCTCTCGTCCAGTGGAACGGTAGTTCGGCGGTACAATCAGTGCAGGAGATTGATACAATTTGGAAAAGAAAGTGGTACAACCAGCTAAAGAAAGCAAGAGAGAGATAAGGAGAATTTTCCTGTCAGATGGTCCGACGGTGTCATATGGGAGAGTTCTCATTTATATATATATATATATATATATGTATATAAGAAATTTCTCTTGTAGCCGGACCAATTATAACACTATTATCATTGAGGCAAGAGCTTCTATATGTAAGAAATGTATCTCGTTCCATCCGACAGTAGTCAGATCAATTATAACTCTATTTAGCATTTTGTAATTATTAATTTATCTACTTTTTAATTTAGAATCTTATGACTTGGATTATTTAAAACTACTAATGCAAAGGATAACTATATAAATATTCTTAGAAAATATATATATATATATATTACATTAAAATCAACTAGTCGTTACAGTAATGTAAAAAAAAAAAAAAAAAAAACTGTTATAAATGTCGATTTGTAAGATACACATGTATATATTATAATATTCATAAGAACAAATCTACTGGTTTGGATCCGTGGGGGCTGTAGTTATCAGTTCAGTCCTTGATAATAGAGTTCTGTACCGAAAGCTATAGATTGAGTCGTCCCTCTCTGGTATTGAGGAAGGTGGATTTTTGCCAGTTATTTTTTAGCCCCAAAAAAAAAAAAAAGAGGAGAGAGAGAAGTTGGAGTGAAAACAAGTGTGAATCTACAATGTGATGCTAAATTTGAAATGTGTTTTTTTTTTTTTTTTTTTTAACCTTGAAAAGGAAGAGCACGAAATATGATGTGTCAACTATCCCAAAAAAATGATGAAATGAAATGAATGAGAGCACATGATGATGGAGTCTTTAATTGGTTCTTTAGGAAAGCTTTTTCAGTGCTATAACCCTGGAAACCATTTAATGTCTACACCAGCTCTTCTTAGCTTCTTTACCATCCATTGTCATGAAATAATATAAAGAAAGATTCTTTTTATTGTAAGATTCCTTATTCTGCATAACCGATACGAAACAATTTTTAAGTGTTGTATTAAATTTTTAACGATTTGATTATTTAATGGTATACAAATTAAAATTTTGTAGCACCGAATACAAAATTTCTCCAATTATAAATCAAACTGTTCAAAAACTAATCGAACAGTTAAAATCGTAATTCCTATTAATAATGTAAAATGTAAGGTCCTATAAAAATCCTATGTAAAGAAAGAGGCATACAAAAGAAAACATACCCCGTCTAAAACTGTTTTTGGTTTTGCCTTTGGTATTTTTAAACTGTTACAGAAACTTATTATTTTTTATGTCCATTGATCTCTAGAGATTTTTTCACTTTTTTTTTTTAATGCTCTTTCTTTCACTTGAGTTTGTTTTGCTATTTTTAATAGAGATTTTTATTATAGGACGTGAAAAGATACACTATCAATAGAGTTCTGTTTTTCAGCCATCATATTTATATCATGTTTTCAACTGCTATATCTACATTAGACATTTGTTTTCCATATATTTTAATTTTAATATGATTTTCATCATAATCAACCATCAAAAAGATATATTATCGTTAAGAAATCCTATCATTAGAAGATGTTTTTTCCAAAAAAAAAAAAAAAAGAAAAGAAACACAGAAATTTCCAAATAAACAAATTGGTAGGTAATATCTTTTGGTTTGGGGTGTGCCAAAACCCACACTAACCAGGAAATAGAAGCATTTACCATATATATACATGTATAAAAGGACATTAGAATATCAGTGATGTTGAACATCATAATAATAGAAAGGTGGATTTTATTTATAGACTCCATATTATAAGATCCATATTTTATTAATGTGTGATATTTAATATCATTGATACTTTCTAATATTATTCAACCAACAATACTATCAACCTTTCACTTGAACTTTCATATGACGGTCTAATTATTATTATGTGATGGTTGAATCATCGTTATGTGGATTTTTTTTCTCTCGTGTTCGTCAATTAGTATATGTGAATAAATAAATGCATCATCATTTGGAATTATGAAGAAAAAAAAATACAAAAGGGAAAGATTTTAGGTCACACGTAAAAAGGACGTGGGGATGGTAAATGAGTTGATCCCTTCGAGGTAGGTAGGCAGTGTCTAAAAATAAAGGTGCAGGCTTTCAGTAGTCTGTGCGGCAATGGGCAATTACACATTATTAGATATCTTGTAAGATACGAAAACAGAAATCCTTCTGACAAATACTATGCCTTTGAGGCTTTCTTCATCTTTTTATCTCGTTTATTATCTCACTCTATGTCGTCACTTTCCAGTTTCCATCACCTATTAACATCATCACTTGCCCAAAGCAGATAATTTATACAGTCGAAAAGGGAAAAGAGCACAAAACAACAAATCAGAAATCACAAACTAGTTTTCTTCTTCTACTTTTTTTTTTCCCCTTATTTGTTGGTTTGCCTTAATTGTTTTCTTATTTTGGTTTTTAACTCTAGATAACATTATTATCATACAGCTAGGAAGGATATAATTCAAATTTATGTGATCATACATGAATTTTCAGGAAAAGAAAATTAATTTTATGATCATAGTTATACATATAATTTAACGATAATTTTATATTTAACGACATCAAAAGATACATAATTCAAATATTTTCATATATACCCAACTGTGGAATTGGCTTAACTATATTTTCATAAAGAAACTTGAATACGAAAACAAAGAAGAAAAAAAAAAAAAGAAAACATAAAGATTTAACATAAATGTGCCTATGTTTAGGGACACGAAAGAGCATTAAAAACTAACTCCTACAAACTATAATAATTTAATCTAATAAGTTATTCGCTATCAAATCTCTAAAAAATAAAAAATTCTTTCTTTAAAAAAAATTAAAAGATTCTTAAATTAAAATAAATACAAATAAGTTCAAAATTCTTAATAGGGAATATACAAATAATTAGTTTCCTTGATATTTATCATCTTTTTTTTTTTTTGGTGAATAAGAAAGAATCTAGGATGACTCCATTTATTTTTAGATTTTCAACCATATAGGCAAGAATTTATTTCCTTGAGTATGGTATAGACAAGTTTTTTATACTAGTTTCTCTTAATCGGTCGCCCGGAACATATCCCTACCATCACCAAACCATGCTTTAACAGTTGAAGCTGGAGTGAGGTTTAAAAAAAGACAATGAGAATCTAACCTAGATGAACAAAAAGGAAAAATCTAATAAAAATACCCACCCATTTACCAACCCATCCGCCCCTGTGGTGTCCTTGATATTTATCGTGGTACTTGCATTGTAAGTTTTGGTAATAAATTCTTGTTGAATACCCAAAATAAAAAAATAAAAAATAAAAAGGAGAGAGAGAGAGAGAGAGAATATTCCACCTTTACAAGCCAAATTCATACCAAATAATATACATCAAGTGGCACTACAAGGGTTTTTTTTTTTTTTTTTTAAAAAAAAAGAGGAAAAAGAAAGATCAAGAAGATTAAAGAAAGAGTATACACTTCATAGGGTGAAGAGTCTCAAATATTTATGACATTTTATCTATATAAAAACAAAAAATGGCAAAAAAAAAAAAAAACACTAAAAAGAGCTAATATATACTACAAAATAAATAAATTCAAAAAAAAAAAAAAAAAAAAAGAAAGAGAAAGAGAGAGACTTAATATCAAATTAAGGATTGAAGAGGAAGTCCCCACACTTGCACTTCCAACTCATGGGCTTGTAGTTGGAGAAGTCATCACTTCTTGAATCAGCCACTAGATGATAATTATCATTATTCTTGGCTCTTGGAGTCGATCTCGTCGTCTTAGCTGAACATAAAACTTGTTTGAACTCACTTAAAGAAGAGAAGCTGAAATTAGTACTTGTACTGCTTCTTGATCTGCTAACTAATATTTGAGGCACCACTGGGACCTGCACTGCCTCGCAATGCCCACATGCCCTGCACCTTCTCTCACACCTTGGTGGTCTCGACCCTACTATTTTACCCCCTCTTATTACCGCCATTTTCTCCTCTTCCACACCGATCCCCTTCTGCATATACATATATACATATATATATATATATAGTTTGAGAGAGAGATCAATGTAATCAAGTCAGTGATAAAATTTTCTGAAAATTTGAATGCTTTTTTTTTTTTTAATTTTTTGATTTTTGATGCGGGACAAATTCAATTTCTGACAGCCCCTATCACGAATAGCGGCTCTAACAGTCCAGTGAAAAAAGGTATTATTATATCTTAACCTGGGCAGCCTCGAGCAGCAGCTTGGAAATTGCTCTTCCTGATGAGAAAACCAACAATATGAGGGTACTTAAATGTGCATGGGAGGCAAAAAAAAAGAAAAAGAAAAGGTATATAGATGTTCTGATTATCTTAATTTAGCTAATTAAAATAGGCTAATATATAATAAATGTGGCTTACCTTCAACCATGGATATTCTGTTGTGGGTCAAGATTGAAACCAAGAGAAAGAGGAAAGAAACGAGCACATGTCTATTTCGATGCAAACAAACACATTTTTGGGTGTTGCTCATTTTCTCAGATAGAGAGCTGTAGAGAGAGTGAGAGAGAGAGAGAGAGAGAAGTAGAGAGTGCTTTGAAAGCTAAGCTAGCTATATGAAACGGTGCATGTCAAAACACAAATTAAAAACAAAAACAAAAGAGAACAGAACCTTGAGAGACGGAAAGTGGGAGGTAAAAAAAAAGAACAGTTAAGAGAGAGAGAGAGAGAGAGAGAGAGAGAGAGAGAGAGAGTGTCGGAAGGAGGAAGAGAGGGACCAGGCATTGAATGCCCACCTCCATAATGCAAATATAAATCCTCTCTTACGTAAAAAATAAATAATAAATAAAATAAAATAAAATAAAGAAATCTCCATCTATTTACGTTTAGACAAATATTTGGCACGTGGAATACAAAAGAAGGATCTGCCCTATTTCCTATTAAGACCGCGAAAAAGGAGAAAAAAATTGAAAAAAAATAATAAATTAAAACAAAGAAAAAAAGAATTATACAGGTTCATTTGAATCACAGTTGTATTCGAATGTAAAATAAATAAGATACTATACGCATTTTGATGTCCCATTTATATACATTTTATATATAAATATAATATATATTTATGTTATTTACATTTAAATAATTATTCTAATATATATTAATGAGATAGAGAGAAAAAGAAATGATAGATATTAATATAAATATATTTATTGTTTAAATATATTTATACTGTAATGAAATATAATTGTATTAAAAATATAATGTAAAATGACGCAACATTATAATAGAGCAAACAAGACCGAAAGGAGATCTGTACGAAAACGTCAAAAGTCTTCAGCCTCGGTTTATTGAGCCAGGCTCAAATCAGGAAAACCGAGACCTACGTACGTACGTTGCATGCACAACTGCACGGTTATATTTTGTACACAAATTAGAGACTGTACGAATATAGAAACAACACATTAGAGACTGTACGAATATAGCAACAAGAGAAAAACACCCCCACATGACTTTTGGATTCGGGTTTCTGAGATTCACATCGCAATTCACATGTGGGCAGTACTGTCGGAATATATATATATATATACCCACATATATATATATATATATATCTATATATGTGTGTATATCAGTATACCGTAGACTAGGGATTCCCATTTCCATCACTATCTCATCTTTTTTTTTTTTTTTTTTCACTCTCGTTTTGTCGCCCTCACGTAGCCGTTTTACTTACTTGAATTCCATTTTGACACGCTAAGCTATTAATTTCTAATTTCTCTTTTTCAAAATTGTTTTCAAAGTAATTATTTTTTAATTCCTTAATTAAATTCATATTCATACATAAAACCAAAATCGAGGAATGTATAACCGTTATTTTTTATGTTTTTTAATGGGATAAAAAAGCTCAAATTTCAATTATTCAGATTAATTTGATCATCATCTAATGTCTTGATAATTTGTTACACGATGGTACATCGGAAAAACGATTAGTCGTCTTGTATACCGTAGTTAAACTAAACATTTGGGATGTGGAGTGGAATGATATTAGTAGAGCATGTGTTAAAATCCATCTGTTTTTGGAAGGGGACGTCGAAATTACTTAGTTATTTGCAACAAAGAACTAAAGATCAAAGTCTAGTTATCTCGACTTGCAAGGGAAGTCGTACAAGAAAACCTATTTGTAGACTTTCAGATTCAACGAGTAAAAAACTAGCAGTATAATAATGAACAAGTTACACACTCCACATCGTGACAACGTTATACGAAGGATTTTTTTTCTCCAGGTCTTTGCACTGCGTACAAAAAGGCATTCGCTTATATGGAAATTACGAGATCAAGAAACTAATTCTAGGAAGAAAAGAATGTGTCAATCACAGTTCATTGATTTTGTTAGAGGACGTGAAAATAAATGAATTAGAACAAGATATATGAGTCGAATCTGGTTTTTTTTTTTTTTTTTTTTGAAAATATTTAAATGATACAAATTTAAAGATTATTAATCTAACGTGATACAAAAAAGTAATATTAGACTAATATGATATAAAATTAAACTGAAGTAAATTAAAATATTTATCATGTTGATCAAAGAAAAATGGGATTATTTAATAATTTTGTCCTTTTTTTTTTAAGGCACGTTTGTGGCTAAAAAAGGGCGAAAAGCCCATATTTGTATACATAGCCCAAACAGGGGTTCTGTGGCAGACATGGGCCTCATTCACAACACCCTGATCCATGAAATTGGTCTGAAATATGACCAAGTCTCAACTCTTAACTGCAGTCCCACGTTAGTTAATGAGGAGTGAGGAACTTAATTGACTGATAAATATCATGAGTTTTTTTTCACTCAATAATTATCTAAAAATTATAATTTTGTGGGGAGCCATTATGATCCTCCTCCTAAAGGCCTTATGGTCAATTTGCTCCGATAGAAAAGCTGTGTTACTCCTTTGTGTGTACACTAAAAAAAACTGATAATTACTTGGCGAGTCCCACATTGACGAAAAGTGAGGAACTTAAATGGTTTATAAGTGCTACAAGTTCTCTTTCAGTAAACAATTGTCTAGAAGTTGTAACTTAGTAAGATCTACTTATGGGTCTACTATGATCCTCCTCCCGAAGGCCTTGTGGTCGATATAATGTCTAACTTAAACTCAGGTATAATCTATTCTGGAGATTAGAAGCTCCTCTAGCTTTGACTCAGGCTAAAAAGCTCTTCCAAATAGGCGTTAAAGTACTTGTGAAGTAATTATGAAATATTTCCAAACAGGCGCCAAGTACTTATGAAGTAATTATGAAATATGGAATTCGTATGAGGTAATTACGTAATTAGTGAGTACTTGTGAAGTAATTATGAAATATGGAATTCGTATGAGGTAATTACGTAATTAGTGACATGGGGATTGGGGTTAAAAAATTAGTAGGTCCACTGGGGCTAGCCTAATGGTGAGGGAGGGGGAGTTTGGTGTTTAAGAGCCATAAGTCCAAGATTGAATCATTGACTGGCGTAAAAAATTAATAATAGATTAATTTATAGATGAGGGGTACACATGGAGTGCTTACATATCAAAAAATATATATATATATATATATTACGTAATTAGTGACAAAGAATCTTACAGGATCAGAACAAGATTTTAGGTTCATATCCTAAGAACACTGAATATTAACGCAAAAAGAGAAGAAATCTCATAGAGGAGACATTTTATTTTGATTTATTATACACAGGGTTTAGGAATGTTTACAAAACAAAATCATATTGTAGCATTAACCATCTTTGGGAGAAAAACCTTTTTTTTTTTTTTTTCCTCTGTTCTTTTTTCACATATTTCTCTCCCCCTATGATCCTATCGTATGCATAGAACAACTTACAAGTTTGTACCAGATTTCTTATTCATCCCTAGGCCCCTCTGACCCTTCTTCTATAAAGGTTAAAGGCGATGTTGTTCGGTACTCCATGAAAACAGAATTCTGAGTACTTGTGGCAAATGCTTCTCACATATTGGCGGACTGTGGATTTAATGTGGATCGAAAGAACCGTGCTTCTTGAGTATCCGCTTCTCAACTCCATGGATTCTTGATCTTCGGATCACCCGAGAGGTCAAAATACTGCTTTAAACTTGCATTTCAAAATCTGAATGTGGTTTTAGGGGCAATCCCGCTGAATTTGATAGATGGATAGCGAGGGCCGCTTATAAAAGAAAGTTGTCGACCATGTGATGGATAACATCAGCCCCGTCAGAATTGATCCAAGAACCTTTAACCTAAAATGCAAAAAGAAAGAGAATATTGGAGTGTGTCCCCCGATGGATGCGAGATTTTTGCAATTTGCAAGACGAAAATGGTATGCCATGCTAGTGCCAAGAGACTTGGTTCAATTTTGTGATCATAAAAGACGTAATTTATGGCAGATATCGAGAGTGCCAAGGACAATAATGACTTGCCTGAATGGTAGTGTGCGCAAGATGCCTTTGTCTACTTCCCTTGAAGCTCACATCAATTCTTTCCCAGCTCAGTTTCGTCAAACCCTTTAACATTGCCTCTGAAATTTTATAGTACAGAAAATCATTATCAATGATGTGAAGGAGCTTGAATTATCCAATGTTCGTCTAGAGAAGCTCAAAAGTACGTATCCAATCATGAAAATGAAGGCAGAGAGATAAGTTCCCAGATATCAATAAACCAAGCAGTCAACATATTTTCCTGATTCACCCACTCTGCAACACTCACCTCTTTCAACCTTAAATTATTGTTTCTATAACTAAAACAAAAGCCAAAAGCTGTTTTTCCATTTTAATGGCCAATATACGGAACAAGAAACATCAAGTCAGAAAGGTTATACTTGTTGGTTAAGATAAAGGACTAGCAAACCTTCCATGTCAATATTCTTGTATCCATCGACTTTGTCTTCACTTGCAACTTCTTGAGGGCTGGCTACTCTTGCCGTTTCCACGACAATTATATGTGGATATTTGTCATCTCCCAACTTCCCTTTAAGCTGATATATAGAATGATATGAGTACACTGAATACGCACATAAAGCTTCAGTATCTAAATATAAAACTACCTTTGGGAGTTCGTCCCGACGGCGTAGGGATGATGTACTCCATCCCACAAGGTCTATGAAAGGAGTCAAGTTCTCCATGTAAGAATGAGTAGAACAACAAAAAAAATATATCATAATAGGGTCTAATTACCCTTGGCAAAGAAATTAAAGAAGGGATCGGACATGTTTCCACAAATGGAAAGAAAATCATGATCAAGAAAAAAAAATTCAGTTAATCATATAGAGGATACGATCAAATCGCACATTTGCATAGGCAACACGGCGCCTGAACGACCCCAATGCCGAGCTGCAGATACAGGAAGGTATGTAAGAATAACTTCGGGAATCAGCTCATATGATACAAACATTAAGAAAACCAATAACAAGGACTTACATGAATTTCAGGTTTTCACAGTCACTAGCCATTCGAAGAAGAAGGGGAGGTTTCCCATTATCACTGTCGGTTAAAAACAAATGCCTTCCAGTTCTACCAAGAAACCCTGATGTACGTGCTGCTACTTTTTCCAGAGTATAAAGGCCACAAAAAACTGGGACCTGAAATAAATAAACCCATGAATGATTAGAGATATAAATGTAGAAGGCAGAGCAAGTAGTATTGATGATAGACAGCTATGTTTCCCCATCACCATGAAAAAAAAAATTGACTATTTCGCACAAAACTCAAAGATCATAAACTCCCAGAAATGCTCGAGAAAGTAGACAACAGCATGCTCAATTTCTTCATTCAACTCAGAAGAGATTTGAATACTTTTAATGTTATATTCTAGCCTAGAGTATGCCAACTGATATCTGAAAGACAAATCTCTTGCTAAAATACATAGACAATGAGAACATAAGGCGTAAACCTCTTACGTGTTTATGCCCCCGCGAACCAAGATGTGGGGTTGCAGAGGTTATGAAGTTAATGGGTTCCAATCCAGCAATTTTTCCTTTGAATTTCTCTTCCAGGCATGGATCTTCAGAACCGTCAGTCCTGCAATCTCCATTTTCCTGCGATGGCTTTGGTTCTCTCGTTATATCTCGCTCATAAAGTCTAGCAATAGCATACCGCGCTACCAGGCCACCTAACGAATGACCAACAAACGAAATCTTCTGGACACCTGGGTGACGTTTTATAACAGATATAACCTGAAATAACATAACTCTATATAAGTTCCTCTGTTGATGGATAAACTTCAACTCTAAGGAAGTGGGGTAAATCAGTTATGAACATCGAGGAGGATGAATCTGAGCTTCAAAAATACAAAAATCAATTTTTCTCTTCATAGAATGATATTTAGACATTTGAGGGAAAAAAAAAAAAACTATCCATCACTCATTTTAACCAGTTATAAATTCCCATGTAAAATCAAGTGGTCCTTATAAACAATCTGGGGGTCAAAGTTGACAAATGAATTCACGATTGGTTAAAAAAAAAAAAGTACTGATTATCATCGTTGGCTCGTAATAACATAGCATTGGGATAGAAAAGAAGATTAAAAGAATGACTAAACCATGAACGCACCTCTTCTGCCAATCTCTCTCCCATTACGTCAACACCATCAAATGTCAACGTTGCGGAATTACACTCGCTACCTGCATTGCACGTTAATAATACGTCTTTCATTTCATCATTTCAAGAATTAACAACAGTAGGAAAAACATCAAAGTTTGCAAGCTTGAGAGTGACTTGGGAAATTCTATCACTCAACACCTAGAAATGAGCCATAAATCAACAGATTTTAGCCCCAAATCACCTACTTTCTCCATTCTAGCACATTTTAATGCAATAAATGGGCGCTAAGTACCATTTTTTATTTTTCTTTGAAACCAAAAAAAAAAAAAGTAAAAAACTTTGAAAAGAAAACTCACAATGAACGACAACATCATCGGGATACTTCTTCAGAAACTGCTTAGCAGCAAACTTCCAATTTTGAGCACTGCAAAAATTTAACCAAAAAAAAAATCAACATTAGCACAATTTGGTTAAGCAAAGCTGAATCAAAACCGAAAAGACATTTTTTTTTTCCTGCATTAGAATAATAGCAGCAGAAAAAAACAGAGAAAATCAAATCATAAAATAAAATGAAAAAAAAAAAAACAGAGAACAGAGAGAGAGAGACTAGCCTGCCAATAAGGCCGTTAACCATGATGACGAGGTGAGGAGTCCGACTGCGAAACCTGTCGTCAACCTCCATATCGAAATTCCCTTGGCCGTCCAGTTCCGATTTGATGCCACCGAAACAGGCGAGCCTAGGCATGGAAAAGGAGCCTGATTTACTCTTCTTCTTCTTCGTCGTCGTCGTCGTCGTCGTCTTCATCTTGTTGCCGCTCTCATGGGCAGCAGTGCGGTGATTGGTGATCTGGTCGGAATCCGCCATGTCCGTCGTAAACTCCGGCGACGCCAAGTGTGCGTGTGATCTTGGTGGGGTGTTTGGGTTTTGGGGAGTGAGTCAAATGAGAAGTTTGAGACTCGGGAGGAGGTTTTGGGAATGGAAGGAGTCGAGCGAAGAAAGTATGGAATGGTCAAGTGGTCACTGGTCAGTGGTCAGAGAGAGAAGGGAAGCGTTGTTTTATGGATGGAAGAGCATAAGAAAATACCAAAAAAAAAAAAAAGTAAAAAGAAATTGGTGGTGGGGACTGGGGATTTGAGTTTGGAGGTCCGCGTTTTGGTCACACCGGTGGTCGTCGGTGGCGGCCCCCACTCTTCCAGAAGAAGCCGCAACCATACACCAATGACGCCGCCGCGCCGCCCCCCCCCCCCCCCCCCCCCCCCCCTTCCCCCAATATGACATTTTAATGTGGGGTTTAAAAAAAAAAAAGAAAAGAAAACACACACACACCAAAAAAAAAAAAAAAAAAAAAAAGATAGCTATATGTATAGACAACCTTGTTAACACCTTCATATTGTCTATAAAAATAGATATATAGATATTTACTTTAAAAAATAAATGAAATAAATTTTAAAAATTACAGTTATAACTCTTAATAATAAATTGATTTATTAATTAATCAGAATATTTATTATATTTAATTATAATTATCAGTTTCAAAAAATAATAGATAAATTATCGATTTCAAAAGATAATAGATAGATTAATAAATCATTCAAAGCCTCACACATGTATTCTATTATAACAATTGATCTAAGTAATTTTAATAAAAAAAAAACACACCAATTAACAAATCAATTTACTATTAAAAACTATAACCGTAATTTTTAATATTTATTTTATTTATTTTTTAAAGTACATATCTATGTTCATATCTTTCTAGACTGCATCATAATATGAATTTTTAAGAAAATAACATTTAGACAGAATAAATATAATCTGACTTAGGACATTAGCAATACCCTCTATATAGAGAGAGAGAGAGTGAGAGGGAGAGAGAGGGCATTAGGATTTTTTTTTTTTTTTTTTTTTTTTAATGAGAGCATTTGGATTTTGAGGACAAAAACTTCATTTTAAGTTTTCTATGTCATGATATTTTTATTCTTTACTTTTTTATTACGAGTATAAAATATAATTTAATGGTTGAATTGATTTTAAAAATAGAGTAGTCTGGCTTTGCATATTATAAAATTTTTTTATAGATAAAACAGTTGATAAGATTGATTTTAGAGATAATTGAAATTGTGTTTTCTATTTGAAATATTAAAAAAGAAAAAAAGACTATTTTTACTGTAAAAATTCAGTTCCTTTTTTTTAATTGAATTTAGTATAAAATGAAACATATACAAATTTTTGAATATTAAATATAGTCAGAATAATATCAAGTGAAAATATATAAAATTTACGTAATATGATTTACGATTTAAAGTCGAACCCTATTAATTGAGTTTTTTTTAATTAAAATTTTCCAAATATCGATAATACAATTGATAATTCACATTCAAAACCTCCTACAATAACATAAACGAGGGAAATAACATGTACAAGACTTCACAAATGAAATACACCTAAAAAGGTAAATAAAAAATCGAGCACTTTAACAAAATCCTCAATGATTAACAGAAATATCCGATCAACCGATGACAAAAAATCCAAATTACAAATGCCACATAAACAACCACAAAGAAACAAATCTTGTGGACAAAAAAAAAAATCATAAAAAAAAAAGATAAATACCTAAACTAATAGAGATAGGAACCACTATTATTATTAACAAAAAATGACGAAAACCACATGTCATAACATCAAAACACTGAGGAGAGCGAGACCCGTTAACACCATCCGAAGAAAATGATAGAAAAGGCATGCAATTGGCAAATACATGTTTCCAATAAAAATAAGTCTAACACACACACCATCAAAGGACTTGCCTCCTGCAAACCAAAACCTCCAAAGGGCTGGCAAAGATGATGACCAACATGCTTGAAAACACCTCACCATTAACGGCAACCAACCACATTCACAATTTTGATCTAAGATCTCTCTGATACCCCTCTCTCTCCATATATGACACGAATCCTACTTCTAACTTAGCATCTGATGACAAACTTTTAGATAAAATCTGATGACAGACTTTTAGATAAAATTTGATGGCCAGAGGGCCAATGGTGTGCCGAACCTCCGGCCAATAACGTTTTCCTTTATCCATCTCATTCACTCTCTTTTATCCGCTCACCAAAAAATTTGTTGCAATGGAGTAATTTTTTTTTTCTATATTAGAGCATAGAGTTATTAATGATATGATGTTCGACTGTAAAATCACATTTTGCTGTAAATTATTTATTTAAAAAATACCACGATAATTTATAAAACTCTAGTTCTTATCAATAACGTTTTTTTTTTTTTTTAACACCTCACCAAAGAAATCCAAAACCTATTGATTTTATTGCCAAAATTTTTTTTTTTTTTTATTCTCTTATTATGAGAATTAAAAATTTTACCAGAAAATATTATTAAAATATTTTACCACAAGACACAATTTTAAATCATGAAAGTCTTTATTATCAAGTTTTGTAAAATTATATCATAATTCAAAGTTGTTGGATTCTCATCAAATTTTGAGAAGTGCAAAATATATATATACATATTGAGCATCAACTAAGCATAACTTCAAAATAAAATTGTAAGGACATTTTCTCTCTGAATCTCTAAATAGTTTCTTCAAAATTACTTGAAAGTCTTTTTACCAATTTCATTCAAACCACATCTTCACCATAACATTATAATGTTTACTTTTTGATTTATTGAGCAAATTGTAATACTCCATAATTATCGAACTACTGATATAATTTAATGAGAAATTCATATATGATTCTAACACAAAAATGTAACTTGCGTTTGTTTTGCTGATTGGAGATGAAATTTGTAATTTGAAATTGTTGATTTTTCAAAAACTAGAAAAGATATAAAATAAGATGAAAAAATACAGTGTAATTGAAATTAAGTTGAAATGCCAAACAAAACAGTAAAGTTTGGAAATATTGTCATCAAATAATAAATAAATAAATAAATCGTGATTTTTTAGAATATAATTAAAACACAAGATATACTTTTGTGTGATTAATTGGGGGAAAAAAAAACATGTGTACTAGCCAACAAAAATATTGCAGCGAGTACTACCACATAAATAGTAAATCGTATTCTTCAGCTAAAAGAAAACAAATTGTATTTTTTGCGTCTACAAAATTATGTTATTCTTTGTCAATAATCCCCAGCTTTTTATTTAAACAAATATGAGAGAGAGAGAGAGAGAGAGAGAGAGAGAGAGAGAGAGAGAGAGAGAGAGAGAGAGAGAGAGAGAGAGAGGGGGGGGGGTTTATTTATTTCAAATTTTTTATTTTTTTAGCAGTTAGAAACAATGATCCAATCACATTATGTCAAAAAAAAAAAAAAAAAAAAGATCAACCCAACCATCCCCCCCCAACAAAAAAAAAAAAAAAAAAACCAATCATATTATGTACATAATATATATCTAGATTCGTGAGTGTCAGGGTGTTTGTTTGATAGTACAAATAACTTCCAATTATTCGCTAATCAAACTTAATTATTGTCAACTTCAGGGTTAGAACAAGACCAAATGGAGCTTTGTAATATAAATATTGTAATTGGACAAAGTTTTGCGATCTAGACATTTTTAATAAAATAAAAACTATATTATTTGCTTCTAGTGGTGTGTTGGAAACTGGGAAGGACCTCTTGTTGTTTTCTGGTTCTAGAAGAGAAACTTCGGACACGCAATCAATATACGGTCATATATTACATAATGACCACAAAATCAAAAATTATTCACATATATCACGTTATCGTCTTTATATAATACATTCTAATAAATAGTTAATATTTAAGTGATTTATCAACTAAATTTATGAAAAATTAAAACAGAATAATTAAAGAAAAATTATTAGAAAAGAGAAAGGTGATTAGGATATAGATTATAAGAAAATTAAATTGGGTGACCATTTTAATCACCTAATCTAATAAATGGTCAAATTTTTTTTATTGAGTAAAATAGTCGTTTGTTATTTTTTCAGATTTGATCAATTAGTGATTAACGTTATGGTCCATCAGCGATTGATTATATAATTTGATAATTTACGTTATAATTAATCATCGATCAATCACTAATTTATAATATAATGAATCAGTGATTGATTATTTAATTAAATTGATTGACCATTTTAGGGAGAAAAAAAAAGAGTCTTTTAAATATGTGTTAAAAATTTTGATCATTTATTAAAAAAACTTATTTAAAAAAGGTTCTTTAGTTTTAAATCCCTGTATCATATTAAAATATCATTTATGTGTCAATTATTTATAATACAAATGTATTGTAAAAGTATGGTTTGATTACATGATATACCTGACCTATTGAACAATAGTAAGATAATTGCTTTTTTACTTTTCTCCCTTTTTTTTTTTGGTTGCATTTCTATGTTTTAATTGAGTCCTTAAATTAAAAGTTCTAATATTAAAATCCTCTCCTTTTTTTTTTTTTTTTTTGAGATAAAAATAGCATGGTCTACGATAATAAGAATAATAATAATTATTATTATTGGGGGTCCATTTTTCTACGAGTATTCTGGACGCTTCATTGGCAACAGCCACGGTTAGGGACAATATAAAATGGTGGTTGTTGAAGCAAGGAATCACGTCAATAAAGAAACCGTGTGTTATTGACAACTTGAAAATTTAATAACAAAGATTTGAAAAGTATGCATGTGAATGGTCAGAAATTTTTTATTTTTTTATTTTTCAATTTTAGAGTATAGACATTCTTTTATAAAGATAAATTAACGGAAATGAATGTTATAAAGTCTGACCATTCTAAACATTCTAGGCACCTGTGTGTGTTTTTTTTTGAAGTCTGACCATACTCTTGAGCCTCGAGAAACATATAGATTCTTTTGTAACAACCACGACAATTAAAAACTAAGATTCCGTTTGAAGCTCAAGTTTAAACTTAAGGTTTAAACTCAAATTTTTGTCTTTTTCTGAAAAAGTTTTTTGTGTTTTTTAAAAATAAATTTTTATCTTTTTTAAAAAGTTAACAAAAATTACTATTCAAACTTAAAAATTTCAACTTAACTTAAACTCAACTCAAACACCAAATACCCCCTAAGTAATTAGAATTTAATATCAGATTATCGGTCGTCTGGGGTTTAGACTTGTTTTGTGACTTGTGCCTAAAAATAAAATTTAAAAATTTAAAAATTTAAAAAAGAGTTATGGGTTTCTTTAGTTTAGCCCAAAGACTCTGTTCGTTGGACTGAAGATTTCTGGGCTCTCATTGAGAGGGAGAGCCCAATTTCTGTAGAGCAAGAAACATTAGCCTAAAATTTTTCCAAATAGTTTTTTTTTTTTTTTTCTCAGTCTCTATCTGAAAATAAACCGTATTCGCATATTAAAATCTCTTTTACAAATTAAAAATTCAAAAATCTATATAACTTTTAATTTCAAGTCGAAATAAGATTATTTTTAAAATTATATAAATGATGAGAGTAACGAAATAAGATCCATAATGTTATTTTTTTATGAACACATTTCAAGTTTATATTTTTTAACTTCAAACAGTTCATGTAGATTTCTTCACTTCTAAACTTATAAGGTGATTTAGAGGATTTCTCCTTTTTAAAAAAGGAAAAATCTTTGAATTATTATTCTAGTTATAATTGCTTCAGTTTTTAACCTCAAATTATATAAATATAGAGGGTTAAAAATTCAAACAAGCATTAAAAATAGGCAGAAAACATAGCCATGTCTATTTGACAGGATGTTTTAGAATTGTCTCCAAATTACATGCTTCCATGATTTATTTGCACCTACTAGATTTGTGAATGTCCACATCAAATCAGAATTAAAATAAACTATAATTTTACACTGTTATAAGTTACAAGTGACGTTAAAACCAATTTATACACTATTATGCATTTCTAAAGTTTTAATGAATTTAAGTACGAATAGCATACACTTTTTTTTTTTCTATTTCCCCTCGTATTGGAGCCATGTCCTTTCCTAAATTTATTCCAAAATGATGAGACAACTATCTACATTTATTTGTGAGCAATTACATAATTGTCGCCTTCATCATCTTTTTACTTAGGGTTAGTTTGGTGTAAAAGTTTAAACTAAAAATTTTTAAACTTTTTTTTGTCTTTTTTTCAAAAAGTTTTTGTCTTTTTCTCAAAAAGTTTTTTATCTTTTCTGAATAGTTAATATAATTTACTATTTAAATTTAAAAATCTTAACTCAAACTTACACACCAAACACCCCCTTAACTTTTCATGATCTTCTACATTGGCCAAATCAATCATAGACCCTTTAGAAATAAGAGTTGATTCCAATTGTCAAGGACTTAAACTTTCACGTCTATGAAAAGATGGATAGGAGCTAAATCAAATATTTTCGAAACCTCCTTGTTAATTATTATTTTTAATTATTTAATAAATTAAAAACTGTTTCATAATGATTCGTCATAACGTGACTGATATTATTATCAACCATATCATTCTCAATTATTATAGCATGATTTACTTCATCTGTGATGCTTTTAAGTTAGTTACTAATTAAGGTATCAATTCTTAAATTCATAAATTATTGTTAAAAACAATTTAACGACTACAATTGGCTGAAAACTAGTTAAAATCATCAATTGTGATTTTTTTTTTTCCGTTTTGTTTTTATAAAAATAAAGCATTCAATATTAATAAACTTGAAGAATACCAATAATCACAATAACACAACAAAAATCATTTTTAGGGAAGTGAACTTTGCTAATTAAGGGTGTGTTTGGTAATGTCTAAAGTGGGGTGTCACATGAAGAGTGTTTAGATCTTAGTCAAAATTATCCTATACTTGAAAAAAAAAAAAAAAAGGTAAAACTTAATACAAATTATAAAAAAGATAATAAGCTATCGATTTTCAAAGTTTTTTTCACAAATTTTTTTAATAAATGCTTGAATTTATTGTTTGAATTATAAATTTAAACATATACTGTAAATAGACTGTAAATGTGATATAATCCCGAATATAATGTTTTTTAATGCCTCAAAAGGATATAAAAATGAGAGGTAAAAAAACTTAGGCTTCATTTGATATTTTAATTTAACTCTAAATAAATTATATATTTTCATCTCAGTTTTTATTTTTTTTAAAAAAAAATCAATAAAAATTATAACTAATTTTTAAAAAATCAATTAATTTTAACTTAAAAATTTAATCTCGAATCGACGAACTAAACGCAAGCTTAATAAATTGAACGTGCAAGGGAGGGAGGGGAGAAAATGGGAATGAGAAAGGGGGCAAAGGTCAAAACGTCGTTGCAAACCCTTTTTCGAAAAAAAGAGAAGATGAAGAACCGGTGGTTGAGAGAGATGACAATACCAACATAATCCAAGTGGGCAGTTTAGAACCCAGTTTTCATTAAATATCTCGCTCCACCACCCTACTTCCACCTTCTCCTTTGTTCCAAGCAACTGAATAATAATAATAATAATAATAATAATGGGGCTTGGTTTTAGGCTTACTCTCAAGTGTGGCTTTCCTCTTCACTCTCATCTGCACTCCATTCCTCCTTCCAAGCTCTTTTCACCTTCTCCTGGTAATTCCATTCCCTCTTTCAGCTAATTTAGCAAAGTAATTGTTATTTTCAACTTTCTAATAAGTTGAGTTATGTATGATATAGATTAGAATATTTTATGATAGGATTATAAGTTCATTCTAAAGCATTAGAGTTTGTTAGGTGCACATTCGGATTATAAGTTCAAGCCCGCTATTCAAACAGTGAATTCAAATTTTGGTGTGAGAAAACATTTTAGAAAAAAGTTTGAAAAGTGGGTTTCGAGCTTAATGGGGTACTGATTATTGTAATGAGGAGAAATGTAAGTTTTACAAGATTCAAAGCTTTATGGAAAGATAAGCAAGTTGGGATTTTTCATTTTCTCTTTTTAAGGGGTTTTTTTTTTATAATTTATTTAAGGAAATGTTTGATTACCTTGACTGGATAGATAATGCGCGGTATGGTTGAAAAGAGAAAAATGGGAAAGGTTATTTGTTTGTTTGTTTAGTGTAATGGTTTTGAAGGCAATCGGTTATCATGTCTATGAACTTTGAGATTCACCAACTTCAAAATGACACAGTGAGTGGCAAGGAGGCCTGTTTCAACCCGGCGAGGCTGTCATTTCTGTCCATTATTTCGGACGAAAACGAGGGCTTTTGCAAAGATCCCCTTAAAGCTTGCACTTTTTCTTCTGCATCTCCACAAATCTTAGAGGATGGTTTATCAGAAATGGAAGAGATGAAGGTCTGTCATTGTTCATACCTGTTATCTCAATTGCACTCGTTACGTTCGATTGTCATCTAACACGATTGAAATCATTCGCAGATGCCCGTGGGGGGAGAAAGTTACATTGCAAGTAAAGCAACGCATTTTAGTTTACTAATGCAAAATCTCGGTGTTTTGGAGGAGAGTTTTGCCGATTCGGATTTGTTAAGATTGGAAAGAGAGATTTTATTGCAATTAGGCAGGCTTGGAGCGCTTAAATTATTCAAAACCTGTTTATCAAGAACCCTTGAGACCTCAAACTTTTTGAACTTATCAAACATACCCTTAGAGCAGATTGGCGAGAATACGACAGGAAGCAAGATGGATAACAACACAGGTCGGACTATTGTCCGAACTGGGAAAAGCGAGGAGAGAAAATCAAGGAAAAGAAGGTTGGAAAATCACAACAGACTTTCTTCTCAGTCATTAGCTACAGATGCAATTTGGCAAGGCCTTAGAAAGCCTAGTGTTTCTCACGTGAGAAGAGCAGTGAATTCTAGAAGCAGAAGACGCGCACTTGCGAAAAATGAGGCGGAAATGTCTGCAGGAGTGAAGGTTGTGCTAATATTCTGTACCTACATTTTTCCGAAACAAAATCAGAATTCATTTTTTTACAAAGGTTTTAACGAGCTCTAGCCTTACTAATTACAGGTGGTTGCAAAGTTGGAGCAAATCAGAACAGCTCTGGAAAAGGAAACTGGGAGTGTTGCCAGCTTAAGTTGCTGGGCCGAAGCAGCCGGCATTGATGAGAAGGAACTGCAGCGGAACTTGAATTTCGGTTGGCATTGCCGGGATGAGCTAATCAGGAGTACCAAGCCCTTGGTTCTTTTTCTTGCAAGAAACTATAGGGGCCTTGGCATAGCTTTGGAAGATTTACTTCAGGTTTGTTAGATGTATAATACTGCTTTAGTTATACGTTTTATGGTATTTGCTATGTTTGTCCCTGAACTTTTTATGATCGGCAAGTTACCCCTTAAATTTCTAATTTTGACAAATTATCCTAGTAATCGATGATGGACGTCAAGATTTGGATAGAAATACCCTCGTACACGTTATGTAAGCTCATTTAAAGGAAATTTTGGATGACGATCAGAGTACTGTCACGTGCATGATGGTGTGTCTCTCCAAATTTTCACCTCATTCGGTGATTTGGAGAGCACTCTTTGACAATTTATTGAAGGACAACTTGTCAATTCAATCAAAGTTTAGGAGGACAAAAGCACCAAAAAGCGCTATATTTCGTCCTTCACTTTTAACTAATTCAATTTACTTTGTGCAATGTCATGGATCTGATTTTCTCGGAAGTCAACTGAATGAAATTGTATTAGTATTTCGCGGTTGAAGTGAAACACTTAATGCTGCTACTCTTCAAGGCCTTGTCAATATGGAAACCATGAAATGAGAGGAAGGTCTACTTGTGTAGATTTGGCTAAATACGAAAATGTATTTCTTGAAGTATCTCATTTTCAGTGCTTTATATCTCATAGGCGGGAAAGCTAGGTGTGTTGCAAGGCGCGGAAAGGTTTGACCATGCGAGAGGTTGCAGATTCTCGACCTACGTCCAGTACTGGATAAGGAAATCGATGTCGCAGGTGGTGGCACGGCATGCTAGAGGGATACTGGTTCCTGTATGTTCCTCTCTAATCCAACAAACTGTTTCTTCAAACAATGCCATTGTATGTGTGAGTATGACAGTTGGTGTATTTTAGGGGACACTAAGCAAGGCAATAAGCCAGATTCATAAAACCCGAAAAGCGAACAACGGCCAGAGGAAACATCTGGATGACAATGAAATTGCAAAGCTCACAGGTCTTTCTTTGGATAAAATCAGACTGGCTAGCAATTGCCTAAGAGTTGTGGGTTCGGTTGATCATAAGGTTGGGGACTGCTTTTCAGGAAAAAACATGGTATGACTTCAGCTATTTCCTTTACGTTTACTCTTCTTCATTCAACTTCTTTAAATTGTAATATTGACCGCCTGCATTTGATTGGATAGTGAGGCCGATCCTACTTCTTAATAAGATCTTGAATTCGAGTCGCTCTCGTTACAGTGGTCAGGGTAATGTAAAGTATCCATTTCCTAACATGAAGACTTGTCTCCTCGGAGTTAGCATCGCTTAGTGGGGGACACGTCCCCCACTCAAGTGTTAAAAAATTATATTTTTCTCATTTTTCTTCTAAAATTTTAGTTACACCCCACACTATATGAAAAATAATTACTGTACCCCAATTATTTCTCTATTTAATAAAAAATTATCTCTCTCTCTTTTTTTAAAATAGTGGCCTAACTAGAAACATTTTTCTGACTCAGCCGCGTCTCGTAGTTATGTGAATATGCTATCATGTGTCCATATAACACTTCTCTAGGGAGCAAAAAAAAAAATGCCTAAGGCTTCAAATGATAGAAATATTCTTTTTTAATCATCACTCTATGGAATACATATCAGAACTTGAAACAATCTGAGGAGGAAAAACAATGTCTGATGAGATCATTAAAATATGAAAATGCTTACGAGTAATTATTTTCTGGACGATTTTTCTGACTTTGGATTCTGTTTTGTTCGTGTTGAAGGAATTCATGGCCGATATGTCGATAAAGACGCCGGAGGAGAGTGTGATGAGGCAACACATGGAAAAGGACATTCATAATCTGCTGGCAAGCTTGGACTCAAGAGAGAGGCAAGTTCTGGTCTTGCGTTATGGTCTCATAAACTGCCAGCCAAAGTCACTTGGGGAGATTGGGAAGCTTTTCAAAGTGAGCAAGGAGTGGATAAGGAAGATCGAAAAGAAAGCTTTCACAAAGCTAAGGGATGAGAAAACCAACACAGATTTAAGCCATTACCTTAACCTATGAAATATTAGTTTCAGATTAACTTTGAGAAATGTCCAACACCTTGTTTTACACAAATGGTCATTTGAACTTGAGTTCACTCCCCTGCTGGGCTAGCTGTTAGCTCAGCAGGTGGTAAAAGAAGGATTTGGATAAGAGTTCTTAAATTCGAAACCTACTAGTGTTTTTATTTTTATTTTTTAATAAATAGGAATCAAACGTCTCATATTATTTAAATAAAAAAAATAAAGTTCACTCTCCAACTAGAAAGGAAGATTGAATCATGTGGAAGAGGCTAAGGAATGCCCAAAAAACCTTGGTGATAGTTTCATGGAGATTTGAGCATTTGCAAGCTAAATTGTATACATAGACATGAACTTTTTTTTTTTTTTTTTTTTTTTTTCAAAGATCAATAAAACAGTCTGTCAAAGTTATACTAGTTGAAAAGCCATTAGGTCCTTCTGGTGGAATGAGAACGTTTTTTGTTTTTTGTTTTTTGTTTTTGTTAATTGAAAAGGGATTATTGTAGTCGTTCTACCCTCCATCTTCTATGTCACTTTGAAAATCGCGAGGCCCACCAGAAAAAGAGGATCTAATATGATTATACTGGAAGGATAGGTCCGGTTTTCATTCATGTCATTCAAACCCAACACTATGAGATAAATTAGCAGGACCTTAAGGTCCTAAAATAGGACTACGGAGTATTTTGAATCAATCCAAAGCACATCCTGATAGGTGAAGAAGGAACTGTTACACCAACCCATTCAAGAGTGATGTCTCATCATTAAATTACACTTCCGTTTGATAAGTTAATTGGATATAAAATTTTTAAATTAGAGTTGGTTGACTTTTTAAAAACTAGTTATAAATTTTATTGACTTTTTAGAAAAAAAATAAAAATTAAAATGAAAAAGTACAATTTAATTTAATATGAACTCAAACGTCAAACGGAGCATACATCTATTTTATTTTTTACAATGTTAATATTCTTGCATGTATATGATGTACTATATCTATAGTTTTACGTACATTTTCACAATCGATCTTAGATGAGTTAATATTGGGTTGAAATGCTAGAACAGGTTATGTTCTAAAGTGGGTCTTTCCTTCCTTTTTTTTTTTTTTTTTCCTTCTTGTGTCTTTGGTCTTGACATTCAATACTCATATGGTCAAGAACTTTTTTGTCAAATGGGGGTATATCAGCAATTGATGTGAATTAAATGTTGACAGAATTTTTAGCCATCTTTCTCAAAGTGGGGATAACAAAATGACCACATAAATAGTTTAACGGTCATGAAATCGCCACTTGTGAGATTTTTATCGGCAAATTGAGGCAGGAGTCTCTACACGTTGCATGAAACACGTCACTATTTATTACTTTCTTGCATTTGACTCTTTACAACATCCTCCAATTATTTTTTTATTTTTTTATTTTTAAGACCACTTTTCTGGTTCGTTCTCGAACCCTCGACAGATTGCCTTTCTTCACCTTCCAAAATAAAATAAATAAGTTTCCCTAAAAAATAATTAAAAAAAAAAGACAATTTTTATGAGAGAAGTAATATTTTTATCTTATTATAAATATTATCAATATAGTCGCTGAATTTTTTTTATAGTATGATTTGTAAATAACCACATTAAACACATGCAACGTGACACGTATATTTGCTTTCAATCATATGTCAAATTATTACAAAATTAATCAAATAATTAAAATAATAACAGTAATCGATAAAATAAACATACAATTTTGGTTTTAAAAATTTTCATTGTGAAAAATTTTAAACTCCCTTAGACATGATAATAATATAAAAATGTAAGTTCAAATTGTTTATTCTCTCGTTAATTTTTCCGTTTATACTTCGACAAAAGCAGGAATGATTTGAAAGATTCAAACTCTTGAAACTTGAAATATGCTACAGTTTCTCGTCATCTTATCGATACGATCAATAGATTCACCCGATAATCACTGATATGGAAGTGTAAGGACATAATCGATCTTCTTTTTTCTATCAAATTACAAAAGTAAATAATAATAAAAAAATAATTGTGTTCGCTAGCAACGACGTAATGAAGGTAGTCTGGATTGATCTTAAAGAAATAAGAAAGATTGTCATTCTTAGAATTTGGCCTACGAATCCCTAAAATAATATTAATAATAATAAATAAAAGAATCTGGCCCACGAAAGAAAGGTAGAAAATATTTTTTTTTCCCTTTCTTTTTTCCACATACATAATTGCTAGTAATCAGAATAATAATATATCAAAATTATTATAATAATTGAAACAACATGATGTGAGACTGATATAAAAGAATTTCAAAAATATTTTACAAAATACTTTTATTTTTAATTGCTATATCAAAAATTAATTCATCTTATAACCAAAACCCATCTCTACATGCAATATTCCTTTTCCATCTTCTCTTTAGTACAAAAGCAAATTATTTTTATAATATAATTCAAAGATTCCTTCCATTGAAAAGAAAAGATCATCTTGGAACCACTTTTTACTCTTAAGCCTTAAGGCACTTAAGCCTTAGCATCACCTTTAATAAAATTCAATTTGGATATGCCTTTCCCTTTGACCCTTGAGTCATTAATGTTTTAAATGTTTAATTTGTGAAACTAAATATGATTTAAAAAAATTAATTATGACTGCTTGAAATATTATAAGAACGTAAAAGACATATAAATTCGACGCAAGTTCAATATTTATAGAATTTATTTGTTTTTCTAAATTAGATAATTTCCTGACATTTTCAAAATTGTAAGAAAAGTTTTGGATAAACCCCTTCGCAAATGAGATGCCGGATTAATGTCTTACATGCATAAACTAAAATTCATCTACAACCTAGTAATTAAAATATTGTTGCAACTAATAAACAAGTACTGCACAAAAACTTTACGAAAAAAGACATTACACCTTGTTAACTTATCTAAAAGATAAAGATGAAGAAGAAGAGGGAGTAGTAGTAGAGGATGTTCAAAGAAAAAAAAAAAAAAAAAAAAAAAAAAAAGAGAGAGAGAGAGAAAGTAACTTAATTTAATTTTCAGTATGACTCTTTTTCAGACAATTTCATTTCATTTTTCTTTTTGAATGTCTCCACTATAGTATCTAAGATGATGATCGTGTATTGTTTTAATACATAAAAGTTGAGGATACGATGATTCGAACATTATACCTTATAATGAAGTTATGTTTAGAATTACTACTAGATCATACATGCAATCACAAATGACATTTTTTTCACATAGGATATAGTTTGATAATAACACAATTATTTATGTGCAATCAAATTTAAATTTTTTCTTTTCTTATTTTGTTGTGATAATTAAACATGTGTTTGATATATGGGTTTGAATTGAGTTTTTTGGGGTTGGATTTAAGTTGAATTATTTTCCGTTTGGTGTACAAGTTGGAATGGCTGGAGTAAAAGAGTGTAAAAACTTGAAATGTGTTTAAAAAAAAAAAAAATCAAAATAAATCTTATTTCGGGCGTATTGAAATTTTATGTAATTTTTTTTTATAAAAAAATATCTCATTTATACTTGTATTTATAAACTTATGAACTTTAAAATTTGAATTGTAAAATTATAATAATAAATTGTAAGGGTTTGTTTGGTGAATGAGTTTGAGTTGAAATTTTTAAATTTCAATAGTAAATTTTTTTGAATTTTTAGAAAAGACAAAAAATTTTTAAGAAAAAAAAAATTTAAAAATATTGATTTAAGCTTGTAAATCAAATAAATTTTAAATAATTAAAATTAAAAAAAAATAATAATAATTACATTTGAATGCAACTGGTACACTGACTAAGAAAATTTACTACAGGCAGAATCGACCTAAGCCTCCATGTAAAAAATAATTGAACAATCCTACTCTTCAAAGGGGAAAAAGAAAGGAAAAAAAAAAAAAAAGAGGACGAATAATACTCCTAATAATCCAAATTAAAAATAGAAAAGGCGAAAGGAAAAAAAAAAAAAAAAAAGAGTCGTGATATCCACAATAAATTCACGACGCACTTAGCTTACCATTCCTCTACTGCACCAACCAAACCATGAAAAAAAGGCCCTTTGGGTGACTCAGCTTCTGCTGGCGTGGTCTGTTTCCCTTTCGACACGTGTCCATCTGCCCTTTTATTTTCCGAACAATCCCTCAATTCCGTTAAGACAACGACCTTTTTCATCCCAGATCCGGTCACGGACCAAGCAGAATCCACACCCCCGTTGAAAATGCAAGTCAAACTTCTTGTAGGTGACGAAACTACCTCCTCGACCTGTGACCTTACCTTTTTCACCCTCAAAGTCTCGAATTTACCTTCCGCACGCTCCACAGTCGCGCGTGTGTAGCACTCTCAACGTTTAATCCTACTCCCTAGTCCCTATAGCTAGCGGCTAAGGAGAATTATTTTTGAAAAAAATTAAAATGAAAAAAAAAAAAAACTCGGTGTCTCATTTGGTGTCGTTTTCTTAGACGAAACAAAAGGTTAGTCATTGCCCGTGCGCTTACACGATGTCGTTTGGTCGTTTTCGTTATCTTTGTCTCGTTTTTTTAATTTATCTTTATCGACAAGAAATTATTATCTTGTCAGAACTTCACTAATTTTTATTATTATTATTTTTTTCAGAATCAACACAACTGTAATCAGGAACGCTCATCCGCACGTGTACGTAACCTACAACCATGGGTCCCACAGGGATTAGTAGAAAGAAACGACAGCATTAATAAGAGAATCGATCAGACCAATGACTTACTGCCATAAAATCGAGCTCATGTAAACCCGACCGTAGGTGATTAAATTCGTAAACCTCACTTACCTTCCCCAAAAAGTTAATAAAGGTTCTGTTTTTCCCCCACTGGTTTTTTTCCTCTCCTCTTCTTCTCTTCTTTAATCTTTTGCAGAGCAAAATTTTCTAGGGTTTTCAGAAGAGACCGAGCAATGGAAGATTTCTGTAAATTTCTGTGAAATTTCCAAGGAGTTTTGTTCTCCGATGGTGGTTTCTTCGTCTGGTCTGCTAGGGTTTCCGAATCCGATTAACTTCAGAACCAAATCTCCCAATCTAAATGACTGACTCTGCCAGTGAATGGCTCCTCGGCTTCGCTGCTCTCCTTCCTCTCTCCATTTCGCCATTGTTGCTTTCTTCGCAGCCCTTGCGGCGAGTTTGCCCGGCGTCGTTGTCGTCGCCGCCTCATCCGAGGATTTTTCCATAACCGATTTGGATTGGAACCTCTTTCACCAGGATTACTCGCCGCCGGCACCGCCGCCGCCGCCGCCGCACGGGCCGTCGGTCTCGTGCGTTGACGACCTCGGCGGCGTCGGCTCGCTGGACTCCACGTGTCAGATAGTGAACGATTTGAACCTCACCGGCGATGTGTACATACAAGGGAAGGGCAATTTTTATATCCTGCCCGGGGTGAGGTTCCATTGCGCTGTTCCTGGATGCTTTGTTACGGTTAACATTTCTGGTACTTTTAGCTTAGGGAACTCGTCGTCGATTGTGGCCGGGGGATTCGAGCTCGCGGCGAGCAATGCGAGTTTTTTGAACGGCTCGGTGGTGAACACGACGGCGCTGGCTGGAGATCCGCCGCCGCAGACGAGTGGGACGCCGCAGGGGACAGACGGTGCGGGCGGCGGGCACGGAGGCCGGGGCGCGTGCTGCTTGGGGGACAAGAAGAAGCTGCCGGAGGACGTGTGGGGCGGCGACGCCTACGCGTGGGCGTGGTCGTCGGTGCAGAAGCCGTGTAGCTTTGGGAGCCGCGGTGGGTCGATCAGCGACCAGGTGGATTATGGCGGATATGGCGGCGGGGTGGTGAAGCTGGTGGTTACGGAGTATCTTGTGGTGGATGCTGGTGTTTTGGCTGATGGGGGTGAAGGTGGGACCAAAGGTGGAGGTGGCTCTGGTGGCAGCATCTACATCAAGGCTTTCAAAATGTAATACTCGACTGCTTTCCTTGCTCTTTTTGTTCCCTTTAAGTGGTTGCTAAGAAATTTTAGGAAGGTTTGTTTTGGTTTCTTAGTGTAGATCTTTGTGTAGAATGATAGGTTTGGATTCATATTGATAATGAATTTGGGAAAGGAAAGAATTTGAAACTGTTAAATTCTCGACCATGAACTCTAGCTTATTTAGTTTACTCTCTCTTTGTTTTTCTTTTTTCTTTTTTCTGTTGGGGGTTGTTGTGGGGGGGGGGGGGGGGGGGGGGTGGGGGCGGGTTTGTTGTGGAACTATGGTAGAATGTTGTGAAATTAGAATTTGTTTTCATCATCAAACATAAACTTCCAAACAATTTTGGGCCTGGGAGCATTTTGGGATTGATTTTGTTTGGATTTGAAACAGAAATGAGAATGTTTTACGAATGGTGTTGAAATATTTTGAAATTATGTGTTTGTTGTGTTTTCTGCTAATGCTTATTATGCAGAGCATGTAACGGTGCTTCTGTATTTGTAGTTCCGATATTCCTTGCACTTGATTAATTCGAACGCCTGAATTACAAGTGCTTGTCCAAAACATAAAACAAGAATTTGAAAGGGCCGGTAGCCTTTATCTGTTACATGAAGAAGGTTGTAGGTTCAGAAATGTTTCCCTAACGTGCTGTATTAAAGTAAATAGAAGTAGAATTACGTCTGATCATTAATTCGTATATCGACATTTGATCCTAGGATTTTCAGTTTTTTTGTATTTCTTTTCTTGTCTTTTTAGTGCTTAAAATTGTTCTTAGGTCATTGAATTTGAGCATTTTATTCACGTTTTCCTATTAGAAAATAAGATATTAGAATCCACTTGATGCAAAAGGGTGAACATTACACTTCGTGTAGTTTTGCAACCAGAACTGTCTTGACGAGGAAAATACAGAATATGAAGCCTTGTTGTTGTTGTAACTTTGTTGATGGGGAATTATAGTGCATAGTGAAAGGAGCAGGAGACGAGTTTTACCGGGGACAAGTGAGTTGCCTTCATACTTCGTTTGTCATTTTTTTCCATATCCACGTGTCCGTTGGCTGGACCCTGGAGCGTGTGGGGTCTTTTTTTTAATTTTTTCCATTATTTAAGTACCCTCCCCACCTGGTTTAATTCTTCAATATCTATGTGCTCTCAATCCTCTCTCTTGTGCCCTGTCTTTTGCTCTGCCCTGTGGAGACGAGAATTGCAAACTGCATATTTCTTGTTCTCATAGTTATACACGGGTTCCTTTCAGAGATTTATATGGTTATGTTAATCAATTCATGAATAATATACAACGTTGACGTAAAACCTACCCTGGTTGCTTGTCATTTAGGCATCATAATTTTTGAATCCACAGAGTTTAGGAGTCAAAATGAGACTCTAAAATGAAAAAACATTTCCAGAAACGTGATGGTATTTTCTATTGGTTTTTTGCATTGTCTATATAAAAATTTATGTGGAGGTGATAAGTGTAGCCCATTTCCAATCTCTTGGGCTTCTTCCTTTTTTATTTATTCTGTACTTGTCTTTTCTAGTGGCTTAGCATTATCTTAGGCTTGCTGCTATACTCTCTCTCTCTTTTTTTTTTTTTTTTTTTTTTGGGGATAATATTCCAAAGCTATACTCTTTTACTCCTATTTTGGCAAGAAAAAGAGAGTGAAGTACAAATATGATCCAAATTCAAGGTCTTAAACGTATTAATCGTTATTTATAAGGCAAATGAACCCATTCTTTTCTTATTGGATGTTATGTGCATTAAGTCTTCAAATATTAGCTTTTAGCTTTTCGGAAACTTGATATCATTCAGAGGTAATTTGTAATTTTTTTTTCTGTGTGTGTGTGGGTGTGTCTACCTGCTCGTTATTTTTTTTCTTTGGTGCAACTACCTCAGGTTTCCCAATTTTGTATTGATGTTACGTTTTGCTACTTTAACAAGATCCTTTAATAAAAAATGTTTATTATGAAGTGCAGGATTGGTAGTGGTCGGATAAGTGCATGTGGAGGTAATGGTCATGGTGGTGGTGGTGGGGGAAGAGTCTCTGTTGATGTATTCAGCAGGCATGATGAGCCCGGAATTTTTGCGCACGGTGAGATTTCCCCCGTATTGTGCAGCTGGCTCGTTTTCAGTTAAAATATTTTGAACAACCTTATTTTTAATCCTCAAAGAACAGGTGGTGCCAAATTTAAACCTTGAATTTAATTTGAAAACAGATTTGCTATCTTCAATTTATAGGGATAAAGCTTTCAAGAATATTCCTTTTTCTTTGATTGTTCTAAACTGGAAGGATGTGAAAGGAAATTAACTAGAATGGGATAGTTACAATCTGTCGTAGTTTACTTTTGTTGTGGTTATTATCGTGGTCTAGTTTTTGTTTTAGTCTTGTCGCTTTGGTTCTGTTTCTGTCCTAATTTATGAGGATACCTTATCCTCATTCCCTTGTAATTGATTTATTTATCAAAAAAAAAATTATAGGGTTTCGTCACAATAAAAAGGAAAGCTTGATCATCTTTTTCCCTTTGTTTTGTTCTTTTCTTGCTCGGATACTTTTACTGGAAATTTTATGGTTGTCCCAATTGGCGCTATGTGACGGATGCTTTTGGTTGGGGGTGACTATATTTGGTTACTTGTTTTGTGAAAAAACACGCAGGGTATTTAAAGGATAGCTATGCACTTGACTTTGTTTGAATTTGACTTTTAATACGATGAGCTAAATGATCAAATTTGCAGGAGGAAGTAGTTATGGCTGTCCGGAGAATGCAGGCGGTGCTGGGACATTATACGATGCTGTTCCTAGAAGCCTTATCGTTGACAATCATAATAAGTCAACATTTACTGATACTCTCCTTATAGACTTTCCCAATCAGCCTCTTTGGACGAATATATATGTTCGAAATAGTGCCCGTGCTACTGTTCCATTGCTTTGGAGTCGTGTCCAGGTATGTGCAATTTGAATTTGTAATTTTTTTTGTTTATTTATTTATTCATTTTCACGGTAACGTTGCTAGCTTCTCTAATGTGTATTTGTATAATCTTTGTAGTTCATAGACAAAGAATTTGAATGATAGCTTCCTGTTTCAATGGGTTATATAGGTACAAGGACAGATCAGTCTCTTATCTCATGGAATTTTGAGCTTTGGGCTACAACATTACGCCTCTTCAGAGTTTGAGTTGTTTGCAGAAGAGTTGTTAATGAGTGACTCTGAAATCAAGGTAAGTGACAACTTTATACATTCTTACCCAAAAAAAAAAAAAAGTGAACGATTTAAATATAAAACTGTTGTTGGCCTACGTCCTTAATGGCTTAATCTTTTGGGATGGATTGGTAAACTAGCATGGTATCAGAGACGGAGGTCCCAAGTTCAAACTCCTAAAATTGCACATTTCATCTCCTTTAATATTGTCATCCCTTTAATCTGGGCTTTAATATGTTTCGAACTTCTTAAATACTTGTGTTTGGCTTTCTAATTAAAATTGGCTTGCACATTTGCCCATTGTTTGGCCTACACATGAGGGGGAGTATCAGATTATAAAAATATTATTGGCCCACCTTCGAATAACTTAAGCTTTTGAGATGGATTGGTTAATTAATAGCTTTGTCCATTTCTTTTTGTTTGGTTCCGTCATCTGCTCCATATATAACTGCCTCAGTTTGATCCTATATCTGTTGTTATAAATTTATAACACTAGGAACACCAACTCTAATTTAACTTTTTACTACCAACTGACATGACATGTGAATTGTCATTCTTTAGTGATAGGTGTTTAAAAGATTGTCGCATTAATTAATAATTGGAGATTGCATCTATCAATGCAGAGATGACAACTCACAACTCACCATCACATGAGTTGGTATCAGAAAGTTGGGATTAGAGTTGAGGTCCCTAGCGCTACTCTTACCTTCATGGAAAGAAGTTTAATTTGTGATGCTTATGAACTTTTCACTTCATACTGTGTTTATTGTATGTCGTTCATCTATTTTTCTTTTTTAGGTATATGGGGCATTGCGTATGTCCGTAAAAATGTTCTTGATGTGGAACTCCAAAATGCTTATAGACGGAGGTGGAGATGTAAATCTTGCGACTTCCTTCCTTGAGGCTAGCAATTTAGTTGTTCTGAAGGTATTTTACCTACCACTTTGTAGAATCCATGACTATGTTGGACAGGACCCATTAATGTATGCCATGCCATCTTTTTCATTATAGGAAGCATCTGTGATACAATCTAATGCAAATCTGGGAGTTCACGGACAAGGCCTACTAAATTTATCTGGACCAGGGGATTTGATCCAAGCACAACGCCTGGTTCTATCACTATTTTATAGTGTTCATGTGAGTGTTGAATTCCATTTGTTGGTGATTTTTTTTTCTCATTATAATTTTCGCCTTGCTAAATGTGTCTTAGTTTTTGCAACTCTGTTGTTTAGTTATGGTTTTTCCTTTTTTTTTTTTTTTGGGTTAATTGATTTTTCAGGTTCATTTGTTGGAATTTTAACTTTGCCATCTTTTTAATAGATTTTCTTATTGTTATGACACTTTTTGTGGCTCTAAAATAATTTCCTTTTTTTCCCCATGTCTTGTTGTTGCTTGCAATCATAGCAATTAGATTCTAAAGATAATCTTATGTGTTTGTTGAACGTGTGTTCTTGTGTTCTCGAAGCTTGGGCCTGGATCCACTCTGCGTGGTCCCTTGGAGAATGCAACTACTAATTCTGTGTAAGTTTAATTTGGTTTTATAGCCAATTTGTCAGAACAATTTGTTTTTCTGATCTCAATTTTATTTTGGTGACAAAAAAATCGTTAAAAAAAGTTGATAACAAGGAGTTAGTTTAATTTTCAAACCCGCTAACTTTGTCCCTCTGCCCATATCTAGGACCCCGAAGTTAAATTGTGGAAGTCATGACTGTCCAATTGAATTACTTCATCCACCTGAAGATTGCAATGTGAACTCATCACTGTCCTTTACTCTTCAGGTGATTATCAAGTCATGAAGTAATGGGGTCTAAGATTGGTTTATGCAAGTATATTTGATAGTTTTTTTGTTTGCCTCAGATGTGCCGTGTAGAGGATATCACTGTTGAAGGCCTCGTAAAAGGATCTGTTATTCATTTTCACAGGGCAAGAACTATTGTTGTCGCATCTTCTGGAACAATAAGTGCATCCAGAATGGGTATACCTTCTTTTTTCTGTCCTGAAGAAAAGTCTTACGTTTTGGTGCTTCTCCATACCCTATGACTCAGTCACACGGACAAAGATGCATATGCATAATGTGCAACATGATTTAGATGGTGGAATGATGAATTCTGTACAATCCATCTGCCGTGTTGAAGAAAATGAAAAGGAACAGAGTTCGAATGCTGTTTTACACCTTTTCTGTTGGGTGGAAATTGACCATTTTTTGTTTGAACAGGCTGTACAGGTGGAATTGGCAGAGGAAATGTTCTGAGCAATGGCATTGGGAGTGGTGGCGGGCATGGTGGTAAAGGTGGGTCTGGTTGTTACGATAGCAGTTGTGTTAGCGGTGGCATATCATATGGAAATGCAGATTTGCCATGTGAACTTGGTAGTGGAAGTGGAAATGATAGCTCTGCTGGTTTTACTGCTGGTGGTGGTATCATAGGTAAGCTATTTTGTCAGTTAATTGGACCATTCTTTTCAGCCTTTTGCTCCCATTGGCGCATAGAAATTATTTCCATCTCTTTCCAACATGTCCATAGGACACTAAAGAGGACGACCATTCAATTCATTTCATGAGGTTATAAACAAGTTTATATTTATTTTCTCGTAGGAAATAAAATTAAAATTAAATAAAAACATGCGAGTTTTCTATGTGCATGGAGATAATATGTCTTTATCATCTAAACCTTCACTGCCTTTCCTCCATTTGGTGCATGAAATTGCCCGAGCAGTAATGGGTTCACTGGAGCATCCCATGTTTACTCTGTCAATTGAAGGCTCAGTAAAAGCCGATGGAGAAAGTTCTGAGAGAGCTAGCAGAAAGGGGAAATATACTGTTGTAGATGGCCTCAATGGAGGTCCAGGGGGTGGATCTGGAGGAACGATACTTATGTTTTTGCATACAATTTCTATTGGTGACTCTGCTACTCTTTCTAGTATTGGCGGATATGCTAGTCCTAGTGGTGCTGGTGGAGGTGGTGGTGGAAGAATTCACTTTCATTGGTCAGACTTCCCTACAGGGGATGTGTATGTGCCGATTGCAAGTGTGAAAGGAAGCATCCTTACAGGGTTAGTATCTAACTAGTTTAAATGCCACATTTTTCCCTCGTCCTTGGACACGGTTAGTTAGTGCTTATCTATGCATTAAAGCTGATATTTGTTTCCTGTTTTACATCAGTTTTAATGATACTTGCCTTGGTGACTGGTTTGTAAGTTACCTAATCATGTGACAGTGAAATAGCCTTGGGAAATCCTTAATGTTGTGATTATTCTTCTATTGACCAACTTTCTTACAACCAACACATGAATTTTTTTTTAAATGTTTAGTGAAGGACGTTAGGAGATATACAACATTGTTGCCTTTTCTGGTTTAGTTTAGTTTTGACAATGTTGTTTTATTATTAAAGGGGAGGGGTGGGTAGAGGCGAGGGCGGTGCTGGAGAGAATGGGACGGTGACTGGAAAAGCTTGCCCGAAAGGGCTCTATGGGATATTTTGTGAGGTAAGGTTCATATGTTTACAGTTTTGTGGCCATTTCATTTTCTTAAACAGTTTAATTTTGATTAGCCTTTGAAATACTGTTGTAGTGTTTTAGGCCATGAGGTTCTTGTTCTTATAAAACAAAAGCTGTTATTTGACCTGAATTTTTTCTTGGAAATAACATCAAGTACTATTTTGCACTGAAAAAACTTTCTTACTATTTCTTGCATAAAACAAAAGCTGTCATTTGCTCTACTTCATTATGTAGATATTAACTATGATCAGTTCATGTAGATATGTGGGTGCTAAATGTCTGTAAAATTGTTTTTGTAATTCATTAAAACAAATGTATTCTTCTGTAATGATATGATTCAAAGCCTTTTGTATTCTTCCATATTATGCAAAACTTTTGTAATTCGCAACTTACTGTGCAAATTTTTTTTAAAAAAATGATATGATGCAAAAGTTTCAAACTTATGTAGTTGTGGGAGTTTTAATAACATGCCGTAGGAAAAAAAGCTTTTTCTGCTCTCTCTCTCTCTGTGCTTCGCAAGGTTTTTCCGCTCTTTGGTTTGGATACTGGACCAATTGGGATGGACTGGATTTCATATTCATACCTGGATTGTCCTCGTTGGAATATCTATACCAATGATAAGGAGTAAGGTCTTCTATAGGAGTTAAATTTACTCTTTTTTTTTTTTTTTATCTTCAGGAATGTCCAGTTGGCACTTACAAGAACGTCAGTGGATCTGATAGAGAACTTTGCCATCGTTGCCCTGCCGAAGCGCTGCCCAATCGTGCTGCTTACATTTCTGTCCGAGGTATTATAAGCTTGTGGCCTTAAATTAGTTGCAAGTAGGTAGAAAGTAACTGGTATTGGTGGTGTTGTTGTTGTTGGATTTTTATTTATTTATTTATTTATTTATTTTTTGCGTGCTGCATTCACTTGTTGCTTTGAGCTCCTCTTTGCTTTATACCTTGTTGAAAAAGATTGTAATAATAATAATTCATGCCTACAAGAGTCTAAAACTTACCTCTCATCTCCAGTTTGGGATCTTTGGGGTTTTTCCTGATGGGCCATCCTCATTAGTGGTCAGACCATGCAGCCATAATGTTATGGGCTTCCAACTTATTTAAAAGAAAAAATTAAAAGAAAAAAGCAAACAAGTAGGAGCTCTAGTCTGCATGCAAATCCAGCAAACAACCAGCGGTTTGCATGTGGCTTTCTTCTTCTCTTTTCTCCCGTGTACCACCTTTTCCTCCTCTTTCTCATTCTCCTCTCTCTTGATTTCTTTTTTTTTTTTTTTTTTTTTTTCTATTCTTTTTCTTTTCCTTTTCGTTGCTGATGGCAGTTTTTAGCAACTTCTTTTTGTCTCTAATTTCTCACATTTTCCTTTTTCTCTTGCTGCTGGAATGCTTTGGTTAGCTGCATGTGTGCTGCTTGTGCAGTATATTCTACAGTGGTAAACTTATGCACGAAGTGTTGTTTATTTATGAGTTCTATACGAATATGGAAATGTAAGAGATGTGAATTAAGTAAATATATTGTACTTTTCTAAATCTTTTTTGTTATTCTTTTTTTTTTTTTTTTTGAAATTCTAGCTTAAAATATTCTATGAGATGATTTATGATGTTAAGCTCATGAAATTCTTACTTCTTTTACCTTTTTTTTTTTGTTTTTTTTTTTAAACGTTTATTTGAGGGTTATGCCTAGGCTCACATGGGCAAAACGGCTTAGTGTCTGAATAGCTTTTTAAAACATTGCAAAACTAACTTCCATTTCTTTTGTTTAATAGGTGGTGTTGCTGAGACTCCTTGTCCTTACAAATGCCTTTCAGACAGATACCACATGCCACACTGTTATACAGCTCTTGAAGAGTTGATTTACACGTTTGGTGGGCCGTGGCTATTTGGTCTCCTTCTTGTTGCTCTCCTAATACTTTTAGCTCTGGTGCTCAGTGTTGCTCGTATGAAATTTGTTGGGGTCGATGAGTTACCAGGCCCTGCTCCCACTCAACATGGCTCTCAAATAGACCACTCCTTTCCATTCCTCGAGTCATTAAATGAGGTTTTCTTCATGTTTGTTTATGTTTGTTGAAAAAAGATATGTTTTTCTGGCGTCTACTCTCTCTTCTTTCCCCTCCCTGCTTTGGCAATTTATGGGTGTGAATCTCAATTTTAGGTGTTGGAAACAAACAGAGTGGAGGAATCTCAGAGCCATGTTCACAGAATGTACTTTATGGGGCCTAATACTTTCAGTGATCCTTGGCATCTTCCCCATTCACCTCCAGAGCAAATAAAAGAGATTGTGTAAGCCAACTTCTCTTCTAGTGAATTTTCTGTAGTTATGGTATTGAATATAAGCAATTTTTATCGTGATGTTTTTTCTCTTTGTTAATTACTTACGTATTTGGAACTTTGAGACATAGGATTTGCCTCCTAACTCATTTGAGCTGGCAGATACGAGGCTGCATTCAATACCTTTGTGGATGGAATTAATGCCATAGCTGCTTATCAGTGGTGGGAGGGAGCTGTCTGCAGCATTCTCTCTGTTTTGGTGTATCCCCTTGCATGGTCATGGCAGCAATGGCGCCGGAGATTGAAATTGCAGCGTCTCCGTGAGTTTGTTCGATCAGAATATGATCATTCATGTTTGCGGTCCTGCCGTTCACGTGCTCTCTACGAAGGGATCAAGGTTTGTGTTGCAAAATTATAGGTTGAATTTGTTATGGGTACCTTAACCTTTTTAAATCACATTTTTATGTCACTTGTGGCAGATTTCCTTTTCAGATTGTTCTCCCTAACGATTTTCCGTGGTCATTAAGCTTGTAATTGTTTTCCATGCTGTAGGTTGCTGCAACTTCTGATTTAATGCTAGGATATGTTGACTTCTTCCTTGGTGGAGATGAAAAGAGACATGAACTTCCTTCTCGCTTACATCAGAGGTTTCCAATTTCATTGCCTTTTGGAGGTGACGGAACTTACATGGCTCCTTTTTCCCTTCACAGCGATAATGTGGTTACAAGCCTTATGAGTCAGGTTGGTCTTGCGATCTTGACGTCAAATTTGCTTTGTATGCATTCGTTTTGAGGGAGAAAGAAGCTTAACTATCATTTTCATCTTGTAGTTGCTATAGATTATTAATTATATTGTCCCGTACAGGCAGTTCCACCTACCACATGGTATCGTCTTGTTGCCGGTTTGAATGCACAATTGCGATTAGTTCGTCGTGGGCGGTTGAGAGTAACATTTAGATCCGTCCTCAGGTGGCTTGAAACTTTTGCCAACCCTGCTTTGAGGATTCATGGCATACGTGTTGATCTTGCCCGGTTTCAGGCTACAACTTGTGGTTATTGTCAATATGGGCTTTTAGTGGAGTCTATTGAAGAAGAGAGAAACCAGACATCCATCAGAAGTTTTGATGGCACAATACGAACTGCACAACAGCCACGGTAATAATTTATAACATCTATCATTAGGAAATTGTATGCTCCTTCTGTTCTTGTTAAGCTCTAACTTCGTTATATGTACACTTGTAAGATTTTGCATCTGCATGTTGAGTCATGAGTGCCTCACAAGAATAGCACAAGTAGCAGTGTTGTGCACACATTGTGGTTGATTTGGACTATGAATGTTCTAACAATTGATAAAGATGATTACGGCTTATTATTGGATTATAGGGTAAAAGGGCAAACAGAAGTACTCATAAATATGATAGCTGGAGTGGTACAGGAAAAATACGAATTCGATTATTGGTATTTATATAACGCTAGGGAAAAATACACATATATAAATGGTGACAGTGGAATTCGGCTTTCTTTTTTTGCTTTAGAAATTTGGCTGACTTGGAAAAACATAAAGATTAAAACTCAGTGAGTTTTTGCATGTGTACTTAGATATGTGTATCTGCGATACTGGTCTTCCAGTAACAATGAAAGAAAAAAGAGGAAATACGTGGGATACTGGTTTGAGGTTAAATTTGATTTCATTTCATCTCTTATTTACAGTGTGAAGAACAATGTTGAAGATAATCTTTCTGGTCATTTAAGAGAGGAAACACAATTAAATGAAGATCAAAGAAACAGTGAAAGTTATGCAAGGTCGAAAAGAGCATATGAAGGGATACTAGATGCTAACAAATTGCAGATGCTTGAAGAGAAGAGAGATATATTTTATCTTCTCTCTTTTATACTTCATAATACTAAGCCGGTTGGTCACCAGGTATCTGTAATGTTGATAACCGCCAAAGTTGATTTACATGTGATCGTGAATTTCCATTGTTGTACCCTTCGCTTCTGTGCTTACAAGACATTTTTGTCTGATTGCAGGATCTTGTCGGCTTAGTCATCTCAATGCTACTTTTAGGAGATTTTAGCTTAGTGTTGCTTACGTTTCTCCAGTTGTATTCATTTTCACTGGTGGACGTCTTTCTGGTTTGGTTTATTTTACCCTTTGGCATTCTTCTTCCGTTCCCTGCTGGAATCAATGCTCTATTCAGCCACGGACCAAGGCGTTCTGCAGGCCTTGCACGAGTCTATGCTCTGTGGAACTTGACATCTTTAGTCAACGTTGTATGTTGCAAATTTAATCATTTCGAATTCAGTACAGTGTTAATAGCTAATTATTGCCGTCCTCACTTAGCAAAGAAAAGAAGAGAAAAAAAAAAAAAAAGCATTTTCAGTAAATGTAAAACATTATGCTCCTCTTAACATAGAAGACATGCCCAGAAGAGAAACTTAGTATGATTTTCGTTATTTAATTTCTGTGGTTGTCTTTTTGATAACCCATTTGACATTAGTCTTGTGTTCTTTATACCAGGTGGTTGCTTTTCTTTGTGGATATGTTCACTATAGGACTCAATCATCAAGTAAAAAGCACCCTAGTATACAGCCATGGAGTATCAGCATGTAAGGAATATTCTACCGTCAAATGCTTCACCCTTTCATTTGGATCCGGTTAAAAAATTTTTTAACTGTTTGTTTTGTTATAATCGTTGTCACAGGGACGAAAGCGAGTGGTGGATTTTTCCATCCGGTCTTGTTTTGTGTAAAATCTTTCAATCTCAACTCATCAATTGGCATGTCGCAAATCTGGAGATTCAAGACCGTTCCTTGTACAGCAATGATTTTGAGCTGTTCTGGCAATCATGATAAATATTCGACTAGAAGAAATATACTCATTATTAACATGTTTTTTTTCCGACCTCTTCTTTTCTTTTGGTTCTTTTATCACATGTTATTTTTTTGCCTTTTGGTTTAATCTTGAGCGTAGGCAAGTGATTTGACAAAGAGTATAAGAGAGGAAAATTGAAATGGTAAAGAGAAACAGAGGGAGTGAAATTCATTTACTGTAATCACTTTTGAGCAATGTGCAGTTGGGTTATTGTTATATTCCTACAATGTAAATATTGAGCCGGGTGAACCCCCCAGTAAGATTTTAGAGACTATACTTACTGAGATAGAGCACTATCATTATTATTGTAATAACCTTTTTGCTTACATTTTCTCCTCTATAATTTGGTCCTCACATCAACTTTTTGGATGTAATGAAAACTTTCTTGTCCAGAAAGAGTAATCACAGGCTGGATCTTTTTGATAATGCTAAGTTTTGCCTTCTATTCTTCTTCTTATTTGCTTCACAATTGATTACTCAACCCTCATTTGAATATTTTAAGGATTTGCCTTGCATATTACTCATCTCCAAGTTTTAATATATATATATATATATATATATATCTGTATGTTATCTGTGTAAACAGGCATGCATCTTTCAAGTTGTGTTTTGTTATCAGGGGTAAAAGTAGACACTGAAATCTTGGGTCTGGTCTGCTTAAAGGGACTAGAAGGGCCTTTTAGTTATGAAAATAGGAATGGGAATTTTTTAAGAATGATGAGATCATATCTAATATTGTGTTTGATTGTTTTTTTAGATAGATTAATTCGAGTATTAGAAAATGTGAATTGCATGTATATATGATCTGAAAGAGGAAATTGTGGGAATAGTCCCTGTGGTGTACATGCTTCAGATTTTTGTCCAACTTAATTACTGGTTTGGATTTTGGTCCCGGTTGATCACTTTTTATCTGGCATTTAAGAGAATAAAAGTCCTTAAGTATTATTCCAAAGATATGTTCTTTTTGAGGCATTCTTCTAAAAACCTGTCATGAAAATATGAGTGAAGACACAAGTCCTAAGAAATAAAAAAGAAACGATGAAAATAACTTTTAGCCCTTTTTCTATTTGCTTAACAAAAATGATATGACGTGCAGTTTCATTTCAAACCAAACATCCCCATAACTTCTTACTTATTTCAAAATCGTTTGTTACTAGTGGAGTAAACATGATAGGTTGATCTATTGACCTCAGAGAGAGAGAGAGAGAGAGAGAGAGCGAGAGAGAGAGGACCATTTAAAAAAAAAAAAAAAAAAAAAAAAAAAAAAGAGCCCTATTCCTTGTTCAAGACAATGGGAACTTTAATGTAAGGCTCCTCATATTTTGGAACTCCAGCAATCATGGCCTCCCTGTTCACCACAACAACAACAAACAAACAAAAATTTAATGTAACATGTTTACATTTTATTACTGCAAGTTCACAACCAAAAGTTTAACCATTTCACCTGTTCTCAAATGTTTCTGGGACATCATCTCGCAAATTGTCACCTTCCGTATCTGTAAAACAATTCCAACAAAACTCTACTTAGGGAATTTAAAAATTAAAAAAATTAAATAAAAAAAAAAAAACATTTTTAGCTATACAGATCATAGGAAGGGTATGGAAGAATCACCTGCTCTAATTGCAGGCTCAACACTCTCCAGATCAACTGCTTGTAGTTGTCCAAACCTGTCACCAAATAATTCATACCAATCCATTTTTACCAAATTAAATCTAAATTATGTATATTTATATGTATATGTATATGTGTGTGTGTATACCAGTCTATGACTCGATGAATTTGAGGAGCGAATTCTTCCACCTAAAACAAATTCAAAAGGAGATATTTCGTTGAGAAAAGCAACAAATGTTTTAGGTCAAAATAAAATCAAGAGAGAGAGAGAGAACCTCGTGAGGAGAGAGAGAGATATGAGCGGTTTGAGCCAAGCGAGGAACATCGGGAGGTTGAAGAGAAGCTGAGAAATTTCTTCGGATGGAATTCCTGTGAGGAGTCTTGAGAGTGGTGAGATTGAAAGTTTGACTGGGGAAGAATCCGAAACATTTCAGTCCCTTAGCCAGAACCACACCTTTGCTTCCCATTTCTCTCTCTCTTTCTCTATCTCTATCTTTACCAGTCAGTTCGTAGTGTTCACAGAGAAAAAATAAAATAAAATAAAGTAGGTTCTTTTACTCCTCGGGGGCTCTATTGATTCTGCTTGTAAAGCGACGAAAATATCAAAGAAACGACTAAAATATCTAGATAACTTTCAGTCGTTGATCTCATATGATTGCGGACCTTCTTCACCTAACGCACTGTCGTTTTCTCTAGTTCATTGTCGTTTAATTAGTTCTCTTTCTTGCTCCTTTTTTTGGTACTTGGTTATTTGCTAAGATGGTTGTATCCTCCCCGTAGAATCTTGTTTAATTTCTCCAGCCATCTATCACATGAAGTTCACGTGCTTCATTTCATCACCCTTTTTTTTTTTTTTTTTTTTTTAAATGTTTATAGGTTAAAAAGCGAATCAATACTAAAACGTTCATAAAACTTGAATATCAATGGTATAACATTAAGCATTAAAAACTAAAATAAGATTTCTTATGTTCATGGTTAAAATTAACCCAAAGTAATAAGTAATAGCGAAAATATTACACAATCGACTCAATTTTGTTTCATGATAAAAAATTAAAATCATATTCGATTTGATTTCACTCTAAAATATGAGACCAATAAAACCAGCAAATTTGTTTGACTGGTGGTTTTTTTTTTCCCCCCCTTTGAATTGAAAATCATTTGTCATTCGCTCAGTAATATTTCTCATTGTGCCACTTCATGTTTGAGTTCCATTATTTTCATTTTTCTTGATAAATAAGGAAATTTCAAAATAACACTCTGATGTCGTATGGTGAATTTATTACATATGCCTTCTAATTTGAATCGTATTTTAGATTATGAAGAAATGTCAAGTTCTTACATATTGTTGATTTTAATTGGTGAAAAATAGATGAAATAGACAAATGAAGGCCACGAAACCTATGCACGTGGATGATAAAAATGCAAGAGTTTGAAAAGAAAAAAAAAACTAATGCCAACTGTATATTTTTCTGAGAAATACTTCCCATAAATATATATAAATTGGCTATTCTATTTTTTACAAAAAAGCAAAAGAAAAAAAAGAAAAGGAGGGGCAAAGGGGATGCCAAAAAAAAAAAAAGTTGTCAGATCTCTTTACCCAACTTGCCTCGTTAACAACTTTGATAAAACAATATGTACAGTTGAATGCAGGTTGCCTAAGACATATAATCAGCCTCTATCCAGATCTCCTCCTTCATGACTCCTCTCTACAATGGAATTATTACAACGGTGAAGTTGCGGGGCAGCGAACAAACCCTTCTGACTCTCGGCCGAAGAAGATGGCAGATTTGCAGAAAGTGTGACATTGCCTTCAGGCACTGAAGGAGACATTACTGTCGTTGGTGGAGTAGCCTCAGCATCAGTACCTATCCCACAGCCAGCTCCATCTCTCACACCACCTACAACCACAACCAAGAGCCAAAACTCCGACTATAAAACCCGACAATCTGTGGACTACCCTACATGCGGTCTGATATAAATTTCTGATTTATGTTACGTTTAGAAATGTGTTTCCCTACCGCAGAACATCTAAGAAAATAAGTTCCAAATGTAAATCAGTATATGAATTAGATAAGCACTTGGTCGATGACTACATCGAAGTCTGTCTGCAAAATGTTACTGAAAGACGAAACAGAAGAAGATTATAACCTGTCGGGGTTGTGGCAGAGTTGGGTGTGTTTGTATGTGAGGAAGCTGATGCAGTTCCACCTCCCTTTTTCAGCTTTGACTGCAATACAAAACCGAATTCCATGAGAATTTAGTCAAACTTTGTTTCCTTCACTATGAGAAACTTGAGCAAACAATCTTTTCACGGCATCAAATACCCCTTGGTATAATAGTTGAAATAATTTTTCCGCCACCAAGTACCAGCCCCAAGATGGTGGGAAAATAAAGTCCAGTAATAAAAATAAATAAATAAAAACCTCTTGCCGATTTCCTTGCCTTTGCATTTTCTTCACAATACTTTACAACAACTGAGATGTTTGCATAACGTCCGTGCAATAGTGTATAAGCCCACAAAATAAGCTTCCTTGGAACGCTAAGATCAAGAGTTTCAACCCCATTCATGCTTGGCTGAAATTGTTTTTCCATTGCTAACCAAGATGCAACCAAATAGAGGTTGATACCAGATGGGGGCATTACACAGGAGCTCTCACGATAAAAGTTATAAGCAGATCTAAGCAAAGCACTGGCAGTCTCCAAATGTTCGTCTGATGCTTTCTTAATCATTACATGTTTGATCTTCGACAATATAGGCCTCCATTTTAGTTCAAGAGTTTTCAACTGAGTCAGGTCCTCAAATGCTGAACTCCATAATTCATCCGTTTCCAAATCAACACAAAGCAGTTGGTTTTCCAGCCCACCACCTGATTGACAAAGAGCTTGAGTCTCACTGGAGGGTAGAGCTAGGGTTGGCGTGATCTGTCCAAGGCTAATTATAAGAGATCGACACCATGCAACTGAAGCATGCCTGCAAACTTTCGCACAGTTACTGTTTGACAGTTTCGGATTCTTAAAACGCTTGCGAATCTTCTCGTTTATTGCTTCAAGCGTTTCCAGTTTGCCATTTCTCTCCAATGTAGTGATATGTTCATGGAGATATCTGCAATATTGGAAGGAGTGCATTACTTTAAACCGAAGAAGAAATGAATTGCTTTGTAAGTTACTGAAATTCTCAAATTTTAAGAATTTAAAAATAAAAAAAGGAAAAAAAGGCTGATAAGTTTTAACAAGTGATTCGTCAATGAATCATATACCCATATAAGCTGATGTCTGATGTTTCTGGGCCCTTAACCTCAGGCAAACCACATAATTCCGGCCATAAGTTCCCATGTTCAATGAACAAAGCAAACATTTTCTCCAGTATATGGTCGTAATTGCTTGGAGCACCCGAGCCAACCTTTTTGGCTTGATGCATGGATGAAAGAAGGGCCTTAATGTATCTTCCAAGTGCTACTGGAACAAGATCTTCGATGCATAAAGAGAACTGAAAGCGCAAAATAAATTTGATAAACAAGCCTAGAAATTCCCCAAGTATCTTGCCTAGGGAATGAAATAATTGAAGCTGAAAGAAAGTCAATGTCCTATGTTTTGAAATATGGGCTGTCGCTGTTTATATTTGCAAAATAGCTATTGCTAAGGAGTAGATAGTTACCCTTTTATCCGCTCGAAGAGATAGATAAGCACGTTCAAGTGTACAGATGTCTCCAGTCTCCTCTAAAAGTCTCAAATAGAACAGTAGGTACTTGCGAATACAAGTAATAAATTTTCTAGAACTTTCAGGTAAATTAACTTCAAGGACCTTTTTGCTTCCAGACAAACCAGGGGTTTTGCGTCTGTATAAAGAAAATATCTAAGATAAATTAGTGTAAATGCTACTAAACAGCATCAACGGGAAGGGGATGTAGAGCAATACACAATAATTACTCTCCCCTCTGATTTTAGTTTTTCGAGAGACGCTAAAAATTAACTATTTTCTTTCAAAAAATGTTACTTGAGTTTTGAATCACAATCACCGCATATTAATGTTTATTTTCATCTGGCGTCCAAATACTCTAGATACTTATACAGAAGAACATAGAAGCAGAAGAATATGTCAAGAGTTTTACCTTCCTTTCTTGACCATGCTATCAATCTCCCACATATTTATCGTAAAAGATGATCGAGATGATTTGAAGCAAAAAGAGAGTTCATCTTTCGCCCTCTCCAAATCACCAGTATCACCCCGTTTATATAGACCTTGGGCAAGCATATATCTAGCTTTATGAAAATGTTTGAGATCCCCTTCAACACATGTCTCGAGGGCGGATAGACAATCACTGTAAAGAATGTTCCAGGCCTCCAGTTTAAGTAGCTCCTCCTGCTCTATCTCTTCAGTCTCTTCTTGTGTGCTTCTCTCCTTTTGGGAATCTTCAGCATCTATTTTATCTATGATAGACATGACAGTACCACTTTTTGATTGGCTAAAGGCGTATTTTGTAATAACCTAGAACGGGTAAAGGCAAAGTTAAAATTCTAAAAATTGGGCAGAAAGGAAAAAAAAAAAAAAACACCAATCTTGTCAATTCCACAAGATTAGAAGGTAATTAAAAGAAGTATGAAAAGGAAAAACCTTTAAAGCCTCTAGATTCTGTTTTCCACGTGTATAAAGTAACTTTAAGCGTGAAGCATGCATTCTGTACACAGGATCCACGGCTGTTGGATTCAAAGCAATAGCTTTATCATAATATGACAGTGATGTCTCACTAGAGAACCCAAGCTTTTCACTGAGTTTTCCAATATAGTACGCATGAGACCAATCTTGCCTGTAACAAGGGAAGAAAAGGCGATTATTATTGGTCTTTCGCACACGAGACACTGCTTTATATACAATAAAAGAACTTTAATCTCACGAAAAAACTCAGGATGACAATTACGACAACATTATAAAAATTACAAGATGAAACACGTACTTGTGGGCAAAGGCTTTCTTAAAATGTCGCATCGAGTTCTCACAAAACATCATCCATGCTGCATCCTTTACAGGTAGAACAGACCTCTGATCATAAAATGGCACCACATTCTGCAGGCTATCATAGTATACCAATGCCAATAACTCGTGTTTCTCACACTGAACCACAAAAATCATAGCATTAGTAAAGTACATACAACAAATGGTATGATATAAGAGTTAATAGCGTAGTTATAGTTTTAAGGGCTGAATTTTAAGAGACAACCAACGTAACGTCATACAGTTACCAGAATGATTCAAGAATGGGGAAAAAATCCGCTATTTACACTAATAATATAGAAACTGAGTAAAACCTGTTCGGCTGATGTCTTTGCCAAAGCCAGACTCATTAGCAGACAACGCCTACTCCTCCTTCGACTTGTCTCGACCCTCTGAGGCAATGTAGCATTCTTCCTCCACCCTGCTACATTGATGTGTTTACTACCATCATTCAGCAACAAGTCTACCTCCTGTTTCCATAATAACAAAGAGGAATTTTTAAACAATTCAAAAGCAGGGATTAATTTTTGAAGCCACGAAAAGGTGGCATCTCATAACTTATAGAGCACTTAAAAGTTGAAAATGATGAAACAATAAAACAAGTCTACCTCATCATATATATCTGCAAGTCGTTGCCAACTTTCAAATCTTAGAGGGTTATACAATAAGTCATATTTGAAAAGGTTTGCGTTATGCTGTACAAATTCTTCCCCTTCCTTGGTGAGTACGAAGCCAGGCCACTTATCCGAGGCACTCATTTCCTCGGACAGGGCAAGGAAATAATACAAGTTACTGTAAACCTCCAGATATGGCTCAGAGCTGCAAAGATGTATCAGATTGCCCATTTAGCCATTTATTGAGAAAAAAAAAAAAAGGAAATTAAATTCCGTGCATATACAGCATCCTGTTCAAGTGTACCTTCCAACCAATGACATCTTGTGCTTCTTGAAGCTTCCCAAATTGGGAAGTATCGTCTTTGTCATGGTTTCAAGAAACCCATCAGAACCAGCCTCATCTGAGAGTTTATCTTCACATAAATCAGGATCGTCTAAGAATTTATCCATTGCATTTCCAGCCAAAATGTCTTCTGGTGGTTGTGGAAAATGTTTACATATGGCTCTTAGTACTCTGCGAAGTTTTACCAACCCGGTTCTCTGGCCACAAACACATAAATGAAGCCAAAATAAAGTTGAGATTCTAAAGACTAAGATGCTACAACATCTCGAAGCTTGAACCCTAGCAATATCTAACACAAGCGTGCAAAATATCAAAAACCCAAAAAAAAAAAAAGAAAACACTCAAATTTTGGAGTTCAAAGTAAACACGAGAAACTTTCTCCTTTTATTTTTTTTTTTTCAAAACAAACACGAGAAGAGAGAGAGAGAGAGAGAGAGGGAACTCACAGAAGAAGCCTTTGCACAAGGGAGTATATACTGAAAGACATCCGCACATTGTTCCTTGGTCTGATAATCTCCGCGGCTAGTATTTCTGTGTGTGGCTAGATCATCTTCATAGGATGCATCAGATCTAATGTTCAGGCCATATAAGCAGAAAAAACACTGATCCAGAGCAGTATCAATTTTCGACTCAAGTTCCTCCTTTTCATCTTCAGTGAGTTCACATGCATCCTCAACCAATTGATCACTTGCCTTTTCTCCTCTTTTGGAGTGGTCACCAGACCTGTTACTGTCTTGATTTGCATCAACTACTCCCGTAGTGTCTTTATCTGGAGCTTTATGAGGTGAAACGCTCTGGGAAAGCACCCCTTCACAAGCATCCTTCTCCACAGCACTCGTTTCATCTTTTCCATCCTTAACCAATTCCACATCCAGCGACTCCATTTTTTCCTCATTTACCAGCATCTTTGAATCAGTATCGGGGCTTGGTTGCTCATTACACTCAGTTGCTTCTTTGTTAGATTTAACCTTCATATCCAAGGCCAAAAGATGTTTAATTGCAAATTTAAGAAAAATTCCTTCCTCCCCTGAGCCATCTTCTCCCGTGCAGCAGAGCCCATATTCAGCAAGCAAGTCATGAGTTGCAACAATTAAGTCAACCTAACATGTCAAATCAGAAAATAATACATGGGTAAGAAAAACGTGGAACAATAAAATAAAAGACTTCAATAGAAGTCTGTTCTTCATAAGTAGATTCCTATACGAAGTGGGGGAATAAACTTCACAAAGAACAAATGGATGACTTACTTGAGTTTTAACAGGAATCATATGATTGAGGTGTTGAAGCTTGCAGAAAGCAATAGCTGCTTCAACAAAACAATTTCTTTCAGTTTGATCAGCAATTACTTGCCCGGAAGATTTCTTACAGAGGAATATGCCAGCAACATTGCACATGACCGTCAACAGCAAGGACTGAATATCATTAATGATTCTGGCAGGAACAGCAGTTCCATCCTTCAATAACAACACAAACAAAAGAATTTAGAGCGAAGAAAGTATGTATGAACAGCCAAACCAACTCAACTTATGTCAAACCATTATAAAGAATATTGTGAAAACGTACTAGTAATACTTATGAATGCCCTTTTCCATCACTGATTAAAATGCTTCTTACCTCTTCTTCACTAGAAGAGAAAAGAGAGACTGCGTTGTTCTATCACATGGATTTAATTACATGGAATCGTTTTGAATATATGGCATTGTTAAAATATACAATGAATGGAACACGTTATTAATTATCGCGTTAAATGCAAAGATATGAAAGTTCTTTTGAAGGAAAAAGAAAAGAAAAGAAAAACTAGAATCACCAGTACAGCAAAGAGATAGTTATGCTATAAAAGAATATGACTTACAGAATCTCCAGATGAATCAACAAAGTTCTTAACTTGTGAGACACATTTAGATATTGCCTTTACTTCCTTAAATACCAAGAAATTGCAGCGTTTTCCTGAATTTTCTTTTGCTTCTACATCAGAAGCTGAAAGTATTTTCGTCTCAGACTGTAGATGGAAGGATTTACAAGAAGGAAGAGATTCGTCAATTCCAGCTACTGCCACAAGTATTTGTAGCTTTCGCCGATGACAATCCAAAGACACCTCAACGTCCATCGGCTTTGTCTTTTCACATGCTTTTAGTAAAATGTCAAGAGCTGATAATTCGAGAGAAGTAATTCCTTCACATTCTTTATCCGCACAGGCTAATGATAGTGCATCAAGATGGACATCTTTTGCAGAGAACAGAAGTGGAGCAAGCAAGGCCATGCACTCTGCATACATTTCTTTCTCAATCATCTCAATCAAAGTCTTCTCCATCAAGAAATCAACCTTCAAAAAGTTAATTTGATGAAGAACCCCATCCATGGTTATCTCTTTGATAATTTTGCAGTGCGGGAGGCAAACTGAACATTGGGAATTGTTCGTACTTTTCATCTTTGCCAAAAGTGATAAAGAAGTACTGAACTCTTCATGGGCTTTCTCCTTGTTACCATCCAACATAGACAATCGTCCGCTTAACCAAAAAAACCGGACCCAGAAAGAACTATTCTTTATTAGGGACAAAGTGTCTGGTGGTAAATTCTGGGGAATAGATCCAATGGCAGATATTCCACCATTACCTTGGGATACTGTGAGCCTAGACCTTCCTTCATCCTCCAAGTTACAAGTCAAGTAATGAGGATAATCCAAAGCTACCGATTCAATAATCTTACAAAGATGATAGGATGCATCTGACATGAACTCCGATACTTTGGAAGCGTCAGAAGAAGAAGATCCGAGGTCATAATAAAGCTCAGAGAGAAAAAGATTACACTCAGGGGTCCTCTCTTTCCCCCAATGTCTTGTTAACTTTTCCAAATCCAGGAATTTGACAAATGCGTCTTGATACACGAGACCCCTACTTGCTAAGTCTTCCAAAAGTAAGTGACCCATGTTATAAGCACCAAAATTGTTTGAGGTCTTTGTAAGAAATTGGGAAACATCACTACGTTCAATATCACATTGATCACGACGTGATAAGGAACAATTAGCAGAATTTGAAGTATCTTTTTTCCCTGGTTCACAAGCAATAAAAGCTTCGAGATATTGATTTACAACCTTTGCTTGGTCCTTATCATTAACAAATTCTAGATCTTCTTTTCCTGGCTTCCGATTCCTGAGTCGACGACTCCTCCTCTCCTGTGGTTGTTCTTCCATAATATTTGTGTCTTTTTCTTTAGCAGCACCTACCATTTCAGTGTTAGAATCACAAAGTGATGTAGTTGTTGCGATTGGGGTTAAGTTAAGACATTTCATTTCCTCAGACCCAAACCCATTAGTATTTTCGGAACCAGAAGGAAGGTGAATAATTAGCCTGACGTCCCCAGATCTGTATGCTTTTTCACCACCCTTCTCAACATGACAGCAATTCAGCGGAAGCAAGATATCCAAGAGTACATCAGTAAGACCTACCCAGGAAGCTTCTGCCATGTGTAGTTCTAAGTTCTGTTTCAGCTTTTTACATGCAGTGCCCTCTTCAAGATTATCGTCAGCTGCTTTTCTCTTACCAAGGAATTTAAGCCTGCCATGTTTGGGTTCCAATTTGTCTATACCTCTAGGAGCAAATGGTACAGGTTCTGAATCTTCGATGGTTTTCTTGACATGCAAAGCACGAGAATGTGATGGCCAATGCCTCAAAATCAACTCTGCAACAGAAAGACATGCAACTTCATCGCCAATAGCTATAAGGACTTCCAGTAACTTCTCCATACAGTTCCCTACACACATGGGCCAGAGAAAGATGATTTTTTGCACAAACATCAACGAAGCAAAGTTAGAGACACCATAAATATATTGAATAAAAAACTCACAATTATTAGGACTACATAAAAGCCCTTGCTCAAACGCCCAGCGTGAAATACTCAATACACCCATCGAGCAAGATAACGTTCCCAGCTGGTTCCAGACAACAGAATCTTTGGTATCAATCTCTACAGCTTGAAGGTAACATTGTAGAGCGTTTTCATAATGCGACGAACCTTGTTGAAGAAAAACAGAGGCAAGGTTCTTCAACACCAAAAATCTGTAGTAACCATGATAAGCAATTAGATGGAATAGAACTTGCAAAAACATTTTTTGGTTATTTCTTTCTCTGTATATATACAATCATCCATCTAAACCCCCGTTATTTGCCCATTTTATTTGAAAATATGCAAAGCAAATGGTTATTTTATAGGATGTATTCACCTGAGTTGCAATAGATGCCCATCACTGGCATTCCCATCCACCTGAAAAATCAACAAAAGAGACAAAAAATATTAAAATTAAAAAATTAAAAAAAAAAGAACAAATTAAAAAACAAAAATGTTCTTCCAAAGAAAGTTTAGTACCTGGGCATTTGCAATGAGAGGGTCTTTGAGGACAGATTCTAACAGCTCCTGAGCTTTTTCATACTGTTTAGCTTGCAATTTAAGCAGTCCCTCATGATAAGTTTGTGAAAGATGAAATTCCTGAGATTCCCAAACAAAAAGCCACACCCAACAACCAAATGTTAAAAAAATAAAAAATAAAAAATAAATCTAAACTTCATAAACACTAACTGTTTAAAGAAAAGAACTTGATTTTTCACTCTCATTACTCATTGCTAAACTCAATGGAATTCAAAAGAATGATGAAATTTACGCCCAATCAGGCCACAAAAACACTCAAATTCCGCACCAAAATAATCAAGATAGAGAGAGAGAGAGGAGAGAGAGATGCCTGGGCTTCTTTGGTGGGAGCTAAAGGTTCCCATTGGCCTTTGGAATCCGTATCATTGATCGCCGAGATTGAAAACTACACAGAAAAATTTTGCAGTAATAAGAACCAAAATCAAGATTCAAAAAAAAAAAAAAAAAAGTGAAATAGACCTTGAAAAGAAGCTTACCATACTCGAGTTTTCTGGTGAGTTGGGGATTTGGGCTGTGACTGAAGATTCTTGAAAAAGTGGAATTAGGGTAAGTTTCTAGTTTCGAATTTCGAATTTTCTTGTGTGGTTTGATTTAATTGTTGACGCAGTTATTTTGGCGAACACGGCGACGGAGACTTCCGGTTGAACACTGTCACTGGTGCCAGAAGACTGAGAAAAAGCCGAAAACGACGTCGTTCGTGAACAGCTCAACGGGCGGGTTTTTTTGCCGCCGTCTTTTGGCCTGTTTCGTCTCTTCCTTCCCTGGCTCCTTTGAAACGCTGCGTTAGCTCCTCCTTTTTTTTTTCACTTTTTTTTTTCCCTCTCTTTTGCAATATATATATATATATATAATAATAATAATAATAATAAAGGGAGAGAAAGAAAAACAACATTTAAAAAATATTTATGATAAACAGTATATTTTAACTAACGGATCCGTTTATGGTAGGGCTCCTTATTATTTGGAATTGGTACTACTGGTAGAAAATGGTTTTTTGTTGCTAAATCAAATTTTATGAATGTGCATGTTAAAAATTAATAACACACAATACATAATTGCTCTTAATTATAAATAAGACTGTTGAAATATTAATAGAATAATTAAAACAACCGTTTTCTATAAGTATTATAAAATAGAAGGTCTTTTTGTAGAAATTTCATAATTTTTTTTTAAATCGAATTTGAGAAGGGTGTTTGAACTACGGATTCATATAATTTAAACACTATATATAAAATTTCATAAGAGAAAACACTATAAAAAAAATTGAAAAATAGGTTTAAAACATAATGTGTACACGTTGTTAATTGTACTTTTTCAAAAAGAAGAGGATAAACGTTACCAGGGTTATGAAAAAATAACCAAACGGTCATAATAGTTTTTTATGAGTTAATGTATCAGCATATAACTTTTTCTTTGTGTTAAATAAAAAAAGGCTTCCTTTTCAAAACAAAACAAACACAAAAAAAACAAAAACAAAAAAAAAACAACAAAACAAGAACAAACGAAAACAAAAACAAAAGCAAAAACAAAACAAAAAAACAAAAAAACAAAAACAAAAACAAAAGAAAAAACAAAAGCAAAAGCAAAACAAAAACAAAAACAAAAAGGCCACAAACTAGCGGAGAAGAGGAAGTATTTTGATGGATTAGTGCATCTTATTTGGAAAAGTTGTATTATTCCATGTTACTTAATCAAACTAATATTGTTGTTTAGCAAAGAGGTTGAGCACTTTTCTTCTTACTAAAATCATTTGTCAGGGTTAATATCTTCTTTTGGAGAGTCACATACTAAAATGGCTTTAATTTTTTTTTTTTTTTTTCTGGAACTACTCATTTTGGACATGCAGTTTTTCCTTCTTTGTTTGGAGAAAGCATTTTAAGTGCTTGAATTGTAGTGGGTGAGGACTTGGGAGTATTTTTCTTTGGTTTGAGATCGAGTTAGTGTTGATGTTTGGTCAAGGTCTTTACTAAGTGATTCGGTTAATTGTCTAACATGATCGATTATGATATAATATCAGCCTTATTGATTATCTAATATCTTTCTCTTTTTAAATATAAACAATCGGTTTTTAATTCTTGAATTTTTTAAACATCCTATTTGGAGCTATCATACTTGAATTCATATTTTTGGAAATGAAAGATAATGTCAAAATGTGTGTTAATCATTTAGCGGAAAAGCAATCTTAAAGATTAGCCATATCATTAATTAAAGATTGTCTTCATTAACAAAAAGAGGTATAGTAACACCCAACTTAAAGTTTAGGAGTCATTATTAAACTTCTTGAAACTTATGACTTGTTATAACAGAAAGTGTATATATTAAAAGCTCCTCATAAATTTTAACGAAAATGCAATGCAACTTTCTTTATAACTGTTGGGGTTAGACTTCGTCTTCCCATTACGACGTTAGCTTCTAACAGTTTGTCTAACGAACGACGAACGTATTACTTTTGGGCCGGACCCAACTTATAACATTGCCTTATCATGGGCAACAATCGATCACATAATTGGGCCAGACCCAATCCATTCCGTTCAAACTCGAACGATGATCGCTCGTTTAACATGGGCCGGACCCAGTTGACGACTCTAATTCATTACAATATAACGCTCGTTCATACTCGAACGTCGAACCAACAGATCAAACGTGATCTCTATATAAGCTACGAACGATGGATCACAATATCAGGCTTGTGTCCTAGTCATCGTTCGTCGCTCGTTTGACAGATTAAGACATCTCTCCTATAATCGCGAACTCAATATCAACAACGATATTACATCAATAACCGCCAAGCCCATTGTCCGAGATTAAGGTTTACCCTGGTAACCGTCTGTTCAAAATCTCCAATGGCATGCTTACACGTGTCCCAGTGACAATATCTGAACTGTCATGAGCAGTTACGGGCTCAGGCCCATCTTCCTCTATAAATAGAGGAAGACCCCCAGGACGGAAAGATTCTAATTCGAAATCTCTGCCTTTCTTCTATTTTCAAAAGAACATATTCTCCCTCTACAGAAATCTTCTCAGAAACCATTGAGAGAATTCTCAAACTTTCATTGTACTCACAAACATTCATATATAGTGAAATTACTCACTGACAGAGGACGTAGCACCTATTTGGGCGAACCTCTATACTTCTTGGTGTCAATTTATATTCTGCTTTTCTTTAATTTCATTTTCTGATATGAAATCTGTTCTTACATTGCTTTGTTAAATTTCATTACGACGTCCAAGGGCCCAGTCAATCGATTATATCATATTTTCCGTATTAACTTTTCTGTTAATTTTGACTGTAGAAAACCGGCATCTACAGTTTGGCGCCCACCGTGGGGCTCTTGGACGTCTTACTTCGGAAATTTACAAAGTATCATGGCAGCAGAACATGAACACCAGGAAGAACTTCCCCAGGGAAGCCCAGTCAACCACGAAGAAGCTTCAACCTCTGAAGCAAACTCCCAAATCGCCCATCTGACGCGATTGGTCGAGGAACTGACCAAGAAACATGACAGTCAGCAAACTCAGATGGAGAACATCACTGCAGAGAACCAGATTCTCAAGAACCAGTTGATGTCGAACTCTCAAGCGGCCTACTCGTATTACTACCCGTACTTAGGGTATTCAACCGGAACGAGCGCTGGGGGCTGGAACCCAGCCACCCTACAGCATCCCCAAGGTACGAACACAGGGGGCTTGCAACCATCCACTTCCCGTGACCAACATGGGACGAACGCTGGAGGCTTGCAACGAGCAATGCCTCAACAACGAGCGTCGAGGGCTACGTACAGCCCAGTGGGACCAATGCAACCCCTATTCACACCTGGGGAAACTCCGGCTGTAAACGAGTGGCGAGCGGAGTAGAGACAGACAGCACCAGGATTCGGTGCCGGAAGACAGACCACACCAATGCGGCGTTCGACGCCCGACGTACCAGTACCACCAAGTCTCGTTCAACAGGAGCCTGCGAACGTTGAAGACTTGATGAGGAGTATAATGTCCGAAGAAATGAGGACATTAGAAGCACAAATGCAACAGCGCTTCTCCTCGCAAATACATAGAGCAACAACCTCTACACCAGGGTTCGATGACCTTGCTCGTGGTGTCCGCGAGACGCCACTGACAAAGCGGATCACCAGCACAATCACCCCCAAGTTCAGCAATGTTACTTTTCCTCGGTTTGACGGAATGTCAGACCCTCATGACCATCTCCTGCAATACAAGCACGTCGTACAGTCGACGAACATACCGACTGGTATGCTCGACGATATGATGTGTAAATTGTTCGCTCAAAGCCTGAAGGGAGCGGCGTTAAGGTGGTTTTGCAACCTTCCCCCGGAATCGATCGACTCATTCGATGAACTTTCGCTTGAGTTCATGCGAAGCTATTCCGTTCACATCCAATCCGGCAAGACGACAAAGGATCTTTGGAGTGTGATCCAGGGGCCACAGGAGTCACTGCGCGCTTATGTTAAGCGCTTTAGCAAAGCCATATCAGAAATTTCAGGGCTCGATGACGGAACGGCTAGAGAAGCTTTGAAGAAGGGACTAAGGCACAGGTCCTTGTTCAAGAATGAGATTTGTGCCCGATACCCGCCGACGATCCAAGATGCTTTACATCGAGCGAAGGGATACATCGAGCTTGAGGAAGAGAACGAACGTGTAGAACGAGATCTTGCTCGGACAAGGGAAGAACTGTCAAAGGCTCGTAACGAGCAAAACAAGGCCTTCAGACGCGAACGCCCGCGCCCACAACGTCGAACTGACAGTAGAGTTGAACGCTCGACTAGGCGTGACCACAAGCGTCCTCTCTCACCACCAAAATATGCCATTGGCATTAGTCCTTCCGAACTCATCGCTCACCTCAAGCGACAGGACTTTGTCACCTGGCCAAAAAAGCTGCCAGCAAACCCTGCCAGAGATACAACCAAGTACTGCGAATTCCATAAAGATCATGGTCACCAGACCATTGATTGCAGGGCTTTGCGAGCAGAAGTGGCTGAGCTTTTAAAGAAGGGCCACCTTCGGGAATTTCTCACAGAAAAGGGCAGAGAGACGTACGGGCTTGGAGGCGAGAGCAAGGAAAGAAGAGTTGTGCAGCACATCGAAGACACGCCTTCACCACTGCCAGTTCGAAAGACGATAGGCGTTATTTGCGGAGGCTCGATTTATTGCGGAGAAACAGTCACTGCTGTCAAGTCTCATCGAAGAAAGGCCTTACAGCCGATCGCGTCTATTCTTCCCGACGATCCTGTCGAGCATTCAATCTCTTTCCACAGCAGCGAGGCTACAAACCTAAGCCGACCTCACGACGACGCACTTGTTTTGACACTTAACGTGTCGAACTGTGAAGTTGGTCGTACTCTCGTCGATAATGGGAGTTCTGCAGATGTCCTTTTCCTTTCAACACTCAGAGAGATGGAGTTATCTGAGTCGGACATCGAACGTTCAACGACCATATTGACAGGCTTCAACGGAGAATCGACCGCTGCTGTTGGAAAAATCAAACTCCCAGTTTTTGCGGGAGGAGAAAACAAGTTGACCACGTTTTTGGTGTTGGACTGTCCATCGGCTTACAACATCATTCTTGGAAGGCCATGGATACACTCTATGAAGGCAGTACCGTCCACTTATCATCAGAGAATCAGGTTCCCAACGAAGAGAGGAGTTAAGGAAATCAAGGGGAACCAGGAAGTCGCGAGGACTTGTTATTTGCATTCTCTGAAGATGAATAAGACCGATCGCTTATAGCAATTAGAGCAGAAAAGAGAATCGAGCGATCGGGTACAACCGGACGTTGAACAATTGGATGAGATCCAGCTTGACCCAGCCCAGCCAGATCGAGTCATCAACATTGGCTCTCTGCTCGATGACACTACTCGCACACAGTTCCTGAGTTTCCTACAGAAGAATCAAGACTGCTTTGCATGGTCGCACAAGGACATGCCAGGCATTGATCTAGAAGTGACTACACATCGACTCAACGTCGATCCAAGCCACAAGCCTGTTAAGCAGAAAAGAAGGAAACTTGGTATCGAGCGGAACAAGATCATTAACGACGAAGTGCGAAAGTTAATCGAGGCTGGATTCATCAAGGAGGTTCAGTATCCAGACTGGCTAGCGAACGTTGTAATTGTCAAGAAAAAGAACGGCAAGTGGAGAGTTTGTATCGACTTCACGGACCTAAACAAAGCATGCCCAAAAGACAGTTTTCCCCTTCCACACATCAATCGTTTAGTTGATGCCACTGCGGGCCATGAATTACTCTCGTTCATGGACGCATTTTCAGGCTACAATCAGATCCTCATGCATCCTGACGATCAAGAGAAGACAGCGTTCATAACAGAAAGGAGAATTTACTGTTACAAAGTTATGCCATTTGGGTTAAAGAACGCCGGTGCAACTTATCAGAGACTCGTCAACGCAATGTTCGCTGATCAACTCGGTCGAACGATGGAGGTATACATTGACGATATGCTGGTCAAATCAATTAAGGCTGCGGACCACATTGGACACCTATCAGAGTGCTTTTCGATACTCAGACAACACAACATGCGTTTGAATCCTTCCAAATGCTCGTTTGGTGTTTCGTCTGGGAAATTCTTAGGTTACATTGTGACGCAGCGTGGTATCGAAGCTAACCCTGACCAGATACGAGCGCTAATGAATATGCCTTCACCAAAGAACAAGCGAGAGGTCCAGAAGTTGACTGGACGTATAGCAGCGCTGAATAGATTCATCTCTCGATCGACCGACAAATGCCAGCCATTTTTCAAACTGCTCAAAGGCAACAAGAAGTTTGAGTGGAACGAACGGTGCCAACAAGCATTTGACGAACTGAAAAGGTATCTGTCCACACCTCCAATACTAGCCAAACCAGAAACAGGAGAAAATCTCTTCATTTACTTATCCGTAACGGAAGTTGCGGTACGTGCCGTTCTAGTACGTGATTCGAACGGTGAACAGCCAATCTACTATGTCAGCAAGTCATTACTCGATGCGGAGACACGATACCCGGTGGTTGAGAAATTAGCACTGGCCCTCATAACTGCTGCGAGGAAACTGAGGCCATATTTCCAATCACACTCGATCATTGTAATGTCAACCTACCCCTTACGAGCGATACTTCATAGTCCAAACTTGTCTGGACGTTTGACAAAATGGGCAGTGGAGTTGAGCGAGTTTGACATCGAGTACCGGGTTCGAACAAGCATTAAATCTCAAGTACTTGCTGACTTTGTAGCTGAACTAACTCCCGATCCTTCTACGCCAAAAACGAAAGAAGGATGCTGCTGGACGCTCATGGTGGACGGAGCATCGAACGTTAAAGGATCTGGAGTGGGAGTTTTTTGCAAGACCCCTGAAGGAGAAATAATCGAGCAGTCGTTTCGCTTGGGATTCAACGCTTCGAACAATGAAGCCGAGTATGAAGCTTTGATTGCTGGGCTACGTTTGATGAAAGCGCTGGAAGCTCGACGTTTGAAGATTCAAAGCGACTCACAGCTCGTTGTGAATCAAGTGCTGGGAGAATACACAGCCAATGATACAAGAATAGAAGCTTATCTGAACGTTGTTCGTTCGCTTGTACAACATTTCGAAGAATACTCGATTGAACAAGTGTCGAGGGATCTCAACACACAAGCGGACGCCTTGGCATCATTTGGTTCAACTTCGGAGCCGAATATACGTCGAAGCATCCCAGTAGGATACATCGAGGAACCAAGCATCCAGCTCGAGTCCACAATCAATACAGACGAAGCCCCAGACGACTGGCGAACGTCCATAACTGCCTACCTGAAGGAAGGAGTTTTGCCAGAAACCAAACAGGAAGCTCGAAAGCTCAAGACCAAAGCTGCACGATTTTCACTAATCAACGACATCCTCTTCCGACGTTCGTTTAATGGCCCCTACGTTCGATGCCTCGGTGACAAAGAAGCAACATACGTTCTGAAGGAAGTTCATGAAGGCGAATGCGGAAACCACTCTGGGGGACGATCATTATGCAATAAAGTCAAGCGACAGGGCTACTACTGGCCCACTATGCTTCAAGACAGCGAAGACTTTGTCAGACGGTGCGACAAGTGCCAAAGACATTCCCCTGTTTTCCATCAGCCAGCAGAACGACTATCGAACATCGCATCTCCATATCCATTCATGAAATATTCAATGGATATAGTGGGCCCATTACCGAGAGCGAGTGGTCAACGCAAGTATTTGCTTGTACTCACTGATTATTTCACGAAGTGGGTTGAGGCAGAAGCATTTGCTGACGTAAAGGACTCGGACGTCGAAGGATTCATTTGGAAGAGCATTATTTGCAGGTTTGGTGTGCCCCAAGAGATTGTTACAGACAACGGATCTCAATTCATTTCGGGTAACTTCAGAAAATTCTGCAAAGAATGGAATATCGAGCTTAGCTTTTCTACCCCAAGATACCCTCAAGGGAACGGACAAGCTGAAGCTACCAACAAGACGATTGTTCAGAATTTGAAGAAGAAGCTCGAGGCTCGAAAGGGTCGATGGGCAGACGAACTTCATGGCGTACTTTGGGCGTACAGAACAACCCCAAGAAGAGCGAACGGTGAATCTCCCTTCTCACTAACCTTCGGTGCAGAAGCTGTTGTCCCAGCAGAAATCGGTGTCCTTACACTCCGGCGTCAATTGGCTTTTGAAAATGAAAGTCAAAATCAAGAAATGCTCAACGACAGTCTGGACCTGCTTGACGAACGACGAGATCAAGCCCTGATTCGCATGGCAAACTACCAACAGTCGGTGGCAAAGTACTACAACTCCAAAGTTCGACCGAGAACTTTCAACGAAGGAGATCTCGTACTTCGCAAAGTATTCCAGAACACTGCCGAGCCAAACGCAAGAAAGTTGGGAGCAAATTGGGAAGGTCCTTACAGGATCTTGAAGGTTATCCGACCAGGCGTCTACCGTCTGGAGACGAGCGATGGAGTGGAGGTTCTTCGCAGTTGGAATTCTCATCACTTGAGAAAATACTATGTATAAATTTTGTTTTCATGACTTATAATTTTTATTTTGGACAATTTCTGTAAAAGCTAGATCCGTTACGTCGAACATTCGATATCAAATCGAATCCGTAGGTCTATGCCTAAAGACTCCATACACGTTCATTTTTTGTAAAGGCTAGATCCGTTACAGCGAACGTTCGATACACGTTCGAACCTGTAGGTCTACGCCTCAAGACTATTTAGTTCAGTTCCTGAACTACGTTCGACTTGATCCCTAAACATTGGGTACGTAGGCAGCTCGTATACGCTTGTACGAGTCCAGTCGCGAAAATCACACAATTTCATTGTAATTCGAACTACGGAAGGCTTGATCCCTAAACATTGGGTACGTAGGCAGCTCATCACACTTGAATGAGTTCAGCTAATATTACTATTCAAAAACATTGTGTTTCACACACTTGTTTTCATTCGATGTTCGTCTTTACGGACATGATGAGTTATATCAAATTGTAATTCATTTAAAACAACGTTCGTCTTCACGAACTACATTATTCGGTTGCAAATTTCATTCGATGTTCGTCTTTACGGATTCGATTTAATATAACATTCGTTATCACGAATTGTTAGACATGCAATCCAATCATCCACCGTTCGTCTTTACGAATGGGTACAGCTACATTATTACACAATAATCGTTCAGATTATTAACGTTCGTCGATACGAACTAAACGAGCTACTATCATACTCCAATTTCTTGACAATTGTCCGAGTAATGCTCGTTTCGACAATAAACATGCGACACTTCGCATCATCATCACACAATTGAAAGCAAAAATTTAAACTTCATTAATAAATTTAAAAATTAATGTCGTTTACAAATCATTTTTCGAATAAAATAAAAATACAAAACAAAAACAAAAATCAATCGCGAGGCTCGCGAACTTCAGGCATATCCTCGTGGGCTGGGGGCTCGACTCCAGGTTGGCCAGGGTCAATCGATGTTGGCTCGATCTCAGCTTCAGGAGCGGATGATGGACCTTCCATCTCATCCTTGTATAGTTCCAGCTCTTCATCGATATCAGCATCAACGAAGAGCCCTTGTTTGTACTCCTTCAGGAGATCGTAACGAACCTTGATGGTGGCCTTCTCGAATGCATCAATGATCTGAGTAGCGAGCGCAGCATTTTCTGTCTCAAGGTTTTTGATTTTGGCTTGCGCCTCATCAAACCTTTCGACCATGACTCCCATCATGCTCACACCCTCGTTCGCTTGATGCATGACCTCTTTTAGATCGGCCGTCAAACCATCAGCTTTCGTTTTGACATCACTGAACTTTCGTTCGATGTCCATCAGCATCTCCCCGCGCCTCTTGTCTTTCGCTTCGAGCTCCTTGAGTCGAGCTCGCTGTTCGAGATTCTTCTCGGTGGTGCGCTTCATCAGCCCCATCGCTCGAATGTTAGTCTGCAAGACATTCAAAAAGTTCAATATTAATACTTGATATTGAATTCACAAAGTGTGATTACAAATTTGTACACACATACCTTCAGGCCATCCCACAGAAGGTCATCAATATGGGCCTGAAGAGGACCCTGACTCAGCGTCTCCGCATCAGCATCTGACAGCAGTTGATGCATTATCTCGACGCTCGTCTGTCTGTCCTGTAGAAGCCTCGCCCTTAAAGGCAAATTCACCTCGACCCTCGGACCTTCATCGTCCGCCTCCGGAGTCGCAACTTTGGATTTTTTACTCCTCTTCGCTGGGAGCTTCCTTTTTCCCTTCTCGATTGCCTTCCGTTTCTTGGCAATTGGCGAAGCAGGCTTCGCAGGAGGTTCAGGAGATGATTCGAGCACCGGAAAAGGGTCGGGTTCATTGCCTTTTGATGTGTTCGCAGCTGCAGCAGCAGCTGCAGCGGCCGCAGCCTTCTCCGCTTCTTTGGCGGCTTTTCGCTTCGCCATTATTTCTTTTGGGTTGGGGAAATCCATCACCATTGTATCAAGCGCGAAGTCTGCGATTAAAGCCTCCTCGTCAGTTAAGGCGTCGATAAACAATGGAGCGCCAAACAGTCTCCTTAACGCTCCCCTGACCACAAAAGACCAATCTACCCAGGGAGGAACTCGTTTAGGAATTCCTGAAGGGATTTCCACAAAATTCTTCCAAAGGTTCGACGCTCGAAATCTCTGGGGAGTGTTGATCTCGTCCCACTCTCTTTTTGGCAATGCAAGCAGACGTTCGAGCTTCTCCTCGAATAATAGACCTTGAGGAGGTGACTTCTTGGATTCCTTATCTGCAAAACGAAAGATACTAAGGTTAGTATTCGTGCAATGAACAACGTCGTACCTTCGATAGTCGACGTTCGACACTTACGAAGAATTCCCCATAACGGGTAAAATGCATTGGCGAGTCCACCCATCGACTTCTCATTGATATGCATGAAGAAGTAATGGTTCTGCCAGTATCTGTCCGCGTTTCTCATCTCGCCGACGATTTGCTTCCCCTTCCTGGGATACATAGAGTATCGCCCTTTGTCTTTGAAGTTTTCTTGGGGATAGTAAGTGGCAAGAACATCATCCACTGACAGCTCGATGCTCGCTTCACCCGCAAGTACAACTAAGCCCAAGAAGACCCTCATCCCGTTCGGCATCAGTTGTGGAATGGCACCACATTCTGCAGGCTACATCGAAGTCTGTCTGCAAAATGTTACTGAAAGACGAAACAGAAGAAGATTATAACCTGTCGGGGTTGTGGCAGAGTTGGGTGTGTTTGTATGTGAGGAAGCTGATGCAGTTCCACCTCCCTTTTTCAGCTTTGACTGCAATACAAAACCGAATTCCATGAGAATTTAGTCAAACTTTGTTTCCTTCACTATGAGAAACTTGAGCAAACAATCTTTTCACGGCATCAAATACCCCTTGGTATAATAGTTGAAATAATTTTTCCGCCACCAAGTACCAGCCCCAAGATGGTGGGAAAATAAAGTCCAGTAATAAAAATAAATAAATAAAAACCTCATGCCGATTTCCTTGCCTTTGCATTTTCTTCACAATACTTTACAACAACTGAGATGTTTGCATAACGTCCGTGCAATAGTGTATAAGCCCACAAAATAAGCTTCCTTGGAACGCTAAGATCAAGAGTTTCAACCCCATTCATGCTTGGCTGAAATTGTTTTTCCATTGCTAACCAAGATGCAACCAAATAGAGGTTGATACCAGATGGGGGCATTACACAGGAGCTCTCACGATAAAAGTTATAAGCAGATCTAAGCAAAGCACTGGCAGTCTCCAAATGTTCGTCTGATGCTTTCTTAATCATTACATGTTTGATCTTCGACAATATAGGCCTCCATTTTAGTTCAAGAGTTTTCAACTGAGTCAGGTCCTCAAATGCTGAACTCCATAATTCATCCGTTTCCAAATCAACACAAAGCAGTTGGTTTTCCAGCCCACCACCTGATTGACAAAGAGCTTGAGTCTCACTGGAGGGTAGAGCTAGGGTTGGCGTGATCTGTCCAAGGCTAATTATAAGAGATCGACACCATGCAACTGAAGCATGCCTGCAAACTTTCGCACAGTTACTGTTTGACAGTTTCGGATTCTTAAAACGCTTGCGAATCTTCTCGTTTATTGCTTCAAGCGTTTCCAGTTTGCCATTTCTCTCCAATGTAGTGATATGTTCATGGAGATATCTGCAATATTGGAAGGAGTGCATTACTTTAAACCGAAGAAGAAATGAATTGCTTTGTAAGTTACTGAAATTCTCAAATTTTAAGAATTTAAAAATAAAAAAAGGAAAAAAAGGCTGATAAGTTTTAACAAGTGATTCGTCAATGAATCATATACCCATATAAGCTGATGTCTGATGTTTCTGGGCCCTTAACCTCAGGCAAATCACATAATTCCGGCCATAAGTTCCCATGTTCAATGAACAAAGCAAACATTTTCTCCAGTATATGTTCGTAATTGCTTGGAGCACCCGAGCCAACCTTTTTGGCTTGATGCATGGATGAAAGAAGGGCCTTAATGTATCTTCCAAGTGCTACTGGAACAAGATCTTCGATGCATAAAGAGAACTGAAAGCGCAAAATAAATTTGATAAACAAGCCTAGAAATTCCCCAAGTATCTTGCCTAGGGAATGAAATAATTGAAGCTGAAAGAAAGTCAATGTCCTATGTTTTGAAATATGGGCTGTCGCTGTTTATATTTGCAAAATAGCTATTGCTAAGGAGTAGATAGTTACCCTTTTATCCGCTCGAAGAGATAGATAAGCACGTTCAAGTGTACAGATGTCTCCAGTCTCCTCTAAAAGTCTCAAATAGAACAGTAGGTACTTGCGAATACAAGTAATAAATTTTCTAGAACTTTCAGGTAAATTAACTTCAAGGACCTTTTTGCTTCCAGACAAACCAGGGGTTTTGCGTCTGTATAAAGAAAATATCTAAGATAAATTAGTGTAAATGCTACTAAACAGCATCAACGGGAAGGGGATGTAGAACAATACACAATAATTACTCTCCCCTCTGATTTTAGTTTTTCGAGAGATGCTAAAAATTAACTATTTTCTTTCAAAAAATGTTACTTGAGTTTTGAATCACAATCACCGCATATTAATGTTTATTTTCATCTCGCGTCCAAATACTCTAGATACTTATACAGAAGAACATAGAAGCAGAAGAATATGTCAAGAGTTTTACCTTCCTTTCTTGACCATGCTATCAATCTCCCACATATTTATCGTAAAAGATGATCGAGATGATTTGAAGCAAAAAGAGAGTTCATCTTTCGCCCTCTCCAAATCACCAGTATCACCCCGTTTATATAGACCTTTGGCAAGCATATATCTAGCTTTATGAAAATGTTTGAGATCCCCTTCAACACATGTCTCGAGGGCGGATAGACAATCACTGTAAAGAATGTTCCAGGCCTCCAGTTTAAGTAGCTCCTCCTGCTCTATCTCTTCAGTCTCTTCTTGTGTGCTTCTCTCCTTTTGGGAATCTTCAGCATCTATTTTATCTAAGATAGACATGACAGTACCACTTTTTGATTGGCTAAAGGCGTATTTTGTAATAACCTAGAACGGGTAAAGGCAAAGTTAAAATTCTAAAAATTGGGCAGAAAGGAAAAAAAAAAAAAAACACCAATCTTGTCAATTCCACAAGATTAGAAGGTAATTAAAAGAAGTATGAAAAGGAAAAACCTTTAAAGCCTCTAGATTCTGTTTTCCACGTGTATAAAGTAACTTTAAGCGTGAAGCATGCATTCTGTACACAGGATCCACGGCTGTTGGATTCAAAGCAATAGCTTTATCATAATATGACAGTGATGTCTCACTAGAGAACCCAAGCTTTTCACTGAGTTTTCCAATATAGTACGCATGAGACCAATCTTGCCTGTAACAAGGGAAGAAAAGGCGATTATTATTGGTCTTTCGCACACGAGACACTGCTTTATATACGATAAAAGAACTTTAATCTCACGAAAAAACTCAGGATGACAATTACGACAACATTATAAAAATTACAAGATGAAACACGTACTTGTGGGCAAAGGCTTTCTTAAAATGTCGCATCGAGTTCTCACAAAACATCATCCATGCTGCATCCTTTACAGGTAGAACAGACCTCTGATCATAAAATGGCACCACATTCTGCAGGCTATCATAGTATACCAATGCCAATAACTCGTGTTTCTCACACTGAACCACAAAAATCATAGCATTAGTAAAGTACATACAACAAATGGTATGATATAAGAGTTAATAGCGTAGTTATAGTTTTAAGGGCTGAATTTTAAGAGACAACCAACGTAACGTCATACAGTTACCAGAATGATTCAAGAATGGGGAAAAAATCCGCTATTTACACTAATAATATAGAAACTGAGTAAAACCTGTTCGGCTGATGTCTTTGCCAAAGCCAGACTCATTAGCAGACAACGCCTACTCCTCCTTCGACTTGTCTCGACCCTCTGAGGCAATGTAGCATTCTTCCTCCACCCTGCTACATTGATGTGTTTACTACCATCATTCAGCAACAAGTCTACCTCCTGTTTCCATAATAACAAAGAGGAATTTTTAAACAATTCAAAAGCAGGGATTAATTTTTGAAGCCACGAAAAGGTGGCATCTCATAACTTATAGAGCACTTAAAAGTTGAAAATGATGAAACAATAAAACAAGTCTACCTCATCATATATATCTGCAAGTCGTTGCCAACTTTCAAATCTTAGAGGGTTATACAATAAGTCATATTTGAAAAGGTTTGCGTTATGCTGTACAAATTCTTCCCCTTCCTTGGTGAGTACGAAGCCAGGCCACTTATCCGAGGCACTCATTTCCTCGGACAGGGCAAGGAAATAATACAAGTTACTGTAAACCTCCAGATATGGCTCAGAGCTGCAAAGATGTATCAGATTGCCCATTTAGCCATTTATTGAGAAAAAAAAAAAAAGGAAATTAAATTCCGTGCATATACAGCATCCTGTTCAAGTGTACCTTCCAACCAATGACATCTTGTGCTTCTTGAAGCTTCCCAAATTGGGAAGTATCGTCTTTGTCATGGTTTCAAGAAACCCATCAGAACCAGCCTCATCTGAGAGTTTATCTTCACATAAATCAGGATCGTCTAAGAATTTATCCATTGCATTTCCAGCCAAAATGTCTTCTGGTGGTTGTGGAAAATGTTTACATATGGCTCTTAGTACTCTGCGAAGTTTTACCAACCCGGTTCTCTGGCCACAAACACATAAATGAAGCCAAAATAAAGTTGAGATTCTAAAGACTAAGATGCTACAACATCTCGAAGCTTGAACCCTAGCAATATCTAACACAAGCGTGCAAAATATCAAAAACCCAAAAAAAAAAAAAGAAAACACTCAAATTTTGGAGTTCAAAGTAAACACGAGAAACTTTCTCCTTTTATTTTTTTTTTTTCAAAACAAACACGAGAAGAGAGAGAGAGAGAGAGAGAGGGAACTCACAGAAGAAGCCTTTGCACAAGGGAGTATATACTGAAAGACATCCGCACATTGTTCCTTGGTCTGATAATCTCCGCGGCTAGTATTTCTGTGTGTGGCTAGATCATCTTCATAGGATGCATCAGATCTAATGTTCAGGCCATATAAGCAGAAAAAACACTGATCCAGAGCAGTATCAATTTTCGACTCAAGTTCCTCCTTTTCATCTTCAGTGAGTTCACATGCATCCTCAACCAATTGATCACTTGCCTTTTCTCCTCTTTTGGAGTGGTCACCAGACCTGTTACTGTCTTGATTTGCATCAACTACTCCCGTAGTGTCTTTATCTGGAGCTTTATGAGGTGAAACGCTCTGGGAAAGCACCCCTTCACAAGCATCCTTCTCCACAGCACTCGTTTCATCTTTTCCATCCTTAACCAATTCCACATCCAGCGACTCCATTTTTTCCTCATTTACCAGCATCTTTGAATCAGTATCGGGGCTTGGTTGCTCATTACACTCAGTTGCTTCTTTGTTAGATTTAACCTTCATATCCAAGGCCAAAAGATGTTTAATTGCAAATTTAAGAAAAATTCCTTCCTCCCCTGAGCCATCTTCTCCCGTGCAGCAGAGCCCATATTCAGCAAGCAAGTCATGAGTTGCAACAATTAAGTCAACCTAACATGTCAAATCAGAAAATAATACATGGGTAAGAAAAACGTGGAACAATAAAATAAAAGACTTCAATAGAAGTCTGTTCTTCATAAGTAGATTCCTATACGAAGTGGGGGAATAAACTTCACAAAGAACAAATGGATGACTTACTTGAGTTTTAACAGGAATCATATGATTGAGGTGTTGAAGCTTGCAGAAAGCAATAGCTGCTTCAACAAAACAATTTCTTTCAGTTTGATCAGCAATTACTTGCCCGGAAGATTTCTTACAGAGGAATATGCCAGCAACATTGCACATGACCGTCAACAGCAAGGACTGAATATCATTAATGATTCTGGCAGGAACAGCAGTTCCATCCTTCAATAACAACACAAACAAAAGAATTTAGAGCGAAGAAAGTATGTATGAACAGCCAAACCAACTCAACTTATGTCAAACCATTATAAAGAATATTGTGAAAACGTACTAGTAATACTTATGAATGCCCTTTTCCATCACTGATTAAAATGCTTCTTACCTCTTCTTCACTAGAAGAGAAAAGAGAGACTGCGTTGTTCTATCACATGGATTTAATTACATGGAATCGTTTTGAATATATGGCATTGTTAAAATATACAATGAATGGAACACGTTATTAATTATCGCGTTAAATGCAAAGATATGAAAGTTCTTTTGAAGGAAAAAGAAAAGAAAAGAAAAACTAGAATCACCAGTACAGCAAAGAGATAGTTATGCTATAAAAGAATATGACTTACAGAATCTCCAGATGAATCAACAAAGTTCTTAACTTGTGAGACACATTTAGATATTGCCTTTACTTCCTTAAATACCAAGAAATTGCAGCGTTTTCCTGAATTTTCTTTTGCTTCTACATCAGAAGCTGAAAGTATTTTCGTCTCAGACTGTAGATGGAAGGATTTACAAGAAGGAAGAGATTCGTCAATTCCAGCTACTGCCACAAGTATTTGTAGCTTTCGCCGATGACAATCCAAAGACACCTCAACGTCCATCGGCTTTGTCTTTTCACATGCTTTTAGTAAAATGTCAAGAGCTGATAATTCGAGAGAAGTAATTCCTTCACATTCTTTATCCGCACAGGCTAATGATAGTGCATCAAGATGGACATCTTTTGCAGAGAACAGAAGTGGAGCAAGCAAGGCCATGCACTCTGCATACATTTCTTTCTCAATCATCTCAATCAAAGTCTTCTCCATCAAGAAATCAACCTTCAAAAAGTTAATTTGATGAAGAACCCCATCCATGGTTATCTCTTTGATAATTTTGCAGTGCGGGAGGCAAACTGAACATTGGGAATTGTTCGTACTTTTCATCTTTGCCAAAAGTGATAAAGAAGTACTGAACTCTTCATGGGCTTTCTCCTTGTTACCATCCAACATAGACAATCGTCCGCTTAACCAAAAAAACCGGACCCAGAAAGAACTATTCTTTATTAGGGACAAAGTGTCTGGTGGTAAATTCTGGGGAATAGATCCAATGGCAGATATTCCACCATTACCTTGGGATACTGTGAGCCTAGACCTTCCTTCATCCTCCAAGTTACAAGTCAAGTAATGAGGATAATCCAAAGCTACCGATTCAATAATCTTACAAAGATGATAGGATGCATCTGACATGAACTCCGATACTTTGGAAGCGTCAGAAGAAGAAGATCCGAGGTCATAATAAAGCTCAGAGAGAAAAAGATTACACTCAGGGGTCCTCTCTTTCCCCCAATGTCTTGTTAACTTTTCCAAATCCAGGAATTTGACAAATGCGTCTTGATACACGAGACCCCTACTTGCTAAGTCTTCCAAAAGTAAGTGACCCATGTTATAAGCACCAAAATTGTTTGAGGTCTTTGTAAGAAATTGGGAAACATCACTACGTTCAATATCACATTGATCACGACGTGATAAGGAACAATTAGCAGAATTTGAAGTATCTTTTTTCCCTGGTTCACAAGCAATAAAAGCTTCGAGATATTGATTTACAACCTTTGCTTGGTCCTTATCATTAACAAATTCTAGATCTTCTTTTCCTGGCTTCCGATTCCTGAGTCGACGACTCCTCCTCTCCTGTGGTTGTTCTTCCATAATATTTGTGTCTTTTTCTTTAGCAGCACCTACCATTTCAGTGTTAGAATCACAAAGTGATGTAGTTGTTGCGATTGGGGTTAAGTTAAGACATTTCATTTCCTCAGACCCAAACCCATTAGTATTTTCGGAACCAGAAGGAAGGTGAATAATTAGCCTGACGTCCCCAGATCTGTATGCTTTTTCACCACCCTTCTCAACATGACAGCAATTCAGCGGAAGCAAGATATCCAAGAGTACATCAGTAAGACCTACCCAGGAAGCTTCTGCCATGTGTAGTTCTAAGTTCTGTTTCAGCTTTTTACATGCAGTGCCCTCTTCAAGATTATCGTCAGCTGCTTTTCTCTTACCAAGGAATTTAAGCCTGCCATGTTTGGGTTCCAATTTGTCTATACCTCTAGGAGCAAATGGTACAGGTTCTGAATCTTCGATGGTTTTCTTGACATGCAAAGCACGAGAATGTGATGGCCAATGCCTCAAAATCAACTCTGCAACAGAAAGACATGCAACTTCATCGCCAATAGCTATAAGGACTTCCAGTAACTTCTCCATACAGTTCCCTACACACATGGGCCAGAGAAAGATGATTTTTTGCACAAACATCAACGAAGCAAAGTTAGAGACACCATAAATATATTGAATAAAAAACTCACAATTATTAGGACTACATAAAAGCCCTTGCTCAAACGCCCAGCGTGAAATACTCAATACACCCATCGAGCAAGATAACGTTCCCAGCTGGTTCCAGACAACAGAATCTTTGGTATCAATCTCTACAGCTTGAAGGTAACATTGTAGAGCGTTTTCATAATGCGACGAACCTTGTTGAAGAAAAACAGAGGCAAGGTTCTTCAACACCAAAAATCTGTAGTAACCATGATAAGCAATTAGATGGAATAGAACTTGCAAAAACATTTTTTGGTTATTTCTTTCTCTGTATATATACAATCATCCATCTAAACCCCCGTTATTTGCCCATTTTATTTGAAAATATGCAAAGCAAATGGTTATTTTATAGGATGTATTCACCTGAGTTGCAATAGATGCCCATCACTGGCATTCCCATCCACCTGAAAAATCAACAAAAGAGACAAAAAATATTAAAATTAAAAAATTAAAAAAAAAAGAACAAATTAAAAAACAAAAATGTTCTTCCAAAGAAAGTTTAGTACCTGGGCATTTGCAATGAGAGGGTCTTTGAGGACAGATTCTAACAGCTCCTGAGCTTTTTCATACTGTTTAGCTTGCAATTTAAGCAGTCCCTCATGATAAGTTTGTGAAAGATGAAATTCCTGAGATTCCCAAACAAAAAGCCACACCCAACAACCAAATGTTAAAAAAATAAAAAATAAAAAATAAATCTAAACTTCATAAACACTAACTGTTTAAAGAAAAGAACTTGATTTTTCACTCTCATTACTCATTGCTAAACTCAATGGAATTCAAAAGAATGATGAAATTTACGCCCAATCAGGCCACAAAAACACTCAAATTCCGCACCAAAATAATCAAGATAGAGAGAGAGAGAGGAGAGAGAGATGCCTGGGCTTCTTTGGTGGGAGCTAAAGGTTCCCATTGGCCTTTGGAATCCGTATCATTGATCGCCGAGATTGAAAACTACACAGAAAAATTTTGCAGTAATAAGAACCAAAATCAAGATTCAAAAAAAAAAAAAAAAAAGTGAAATAGACCTTGAAAAGAAGCTTACCATACTCGAGTTTTCTGGTGAGTTGGGGATTTGGGCTGTGACTGAAGATTCTTGAAAAAGTGGAATTAGGGTAAGTTTCTAGTTTCGAATTTCGAATTTTCTTGTGTGGTTTGATTTAATTGTTGACGCAGTTATTTTGGCGAACACGGCGACGGAGACTTCCGGTTGAACACTGTCACTGGTGCCAGAAGACTGAGAAAAAGCCGAAAACGACGTCGTTCGTGAACAGCTCAACGGGCGGGTTTTTTTGCCGCCGTCTTTTGGCCTGTTTCGTCTCTTCCTTCCCTGGCTCCTTTGAAACGCTGCGTTAGCTCCTCCTTTTTTTTTTCACTTTTTTTTTTCCCTCTCTTTTGCAATATATATATATATATATAATAATAATAATAATAATAAAGGGAGAGAAAGAAAAACAACATTTAAAAAATATTTATGATAAACAGTATATTTTAACTAACGGATCCGTTTATGGTAGGGCTCCTTATTATTTGGAATTGGTACTACTGGTAGAAAATGGTTTTTTGTTGCTAAATCAAATTTTATGAATGTGCATGTTAAAAATTAATAACACACAATACATAATTGCTCTTAATTATAAATAAGACTGTTGAAATATTAATAGAATAATTAAAACAACCGTTTTCTATAAGTATTATAAAATAGAAGGTCTTTTTGTAGAAATTTCATAATTTTTTTTTAAATCGAATTTGAGAAGGGTGTTTGAACTACGGATTCATATAATTTAAACACTATATATAAAATTTCATAAGAGAAAACACTATAAAAAAAATTGAAAAATAGGTTTAAAACATAATGTGTACACGTTGTTAATTGTACTTTTTCAAAAAGAAGAGGATAAACGTTACCAGGGTTATGAAAAAATAACCAAACGGTCATAATAGTTTTTTATGAGTTAATGTATCAGCATATAACTTTTTCTTTGTGTTAAATAAAAAAAGGCTTCCTTTTCAAAACAAAACAAACACAAAAAAAACAAAAACAAAAAAAAAACAACAAAACAAGAACAAACGAAAACAAAAACAAAAGCAAAAACAAAACAAAAAAACAAAAAAACAAAAACAAAAACAAAAGAAAAAACAAAAGCAAAAGCAAAACAAAAACAAAAACAAAAAGGCCACAAACTAGCGGAGAAGAGGAAGTATTTTGATGGATTAGTGCATCTTATTTGGAAAAGTTGTATTATTCCATGTTACTTAATCAAACTAATATTGTTGTTTAGCAAAGAGGTTGAGCACTTTTCTTCTTACTAAAATCATTTGTCAGGGTTAATATCTTCTTTTGGAGAGTCACATACTAAAATGGCTTTAATTTTTTTTTTTTTTTTTCTGGAACTACTCATTTTGGACATGCAGTTTTTCCTTCTTTGTTTGGAGAAAGCATTTTAAGTGCTTGAATTGTAGTGGGTGAGGACTTGGGAGTATTTTTCTTTGGTTTGAGATCGAGTTAGTGTTGATGTTTGGTCAAGGTCTTTACTAAGTGATTCGGTTAATTGTCTAACATGATCGATTATGATATAATATCAGCCTTATTGATTATCTAATATCTTTCTCTTTTTAAATATAAACAATCGGTTTTTAATTCTTGAATTTTTTAAACATCCTATTTGGAGCTATCATACTTGAATTCATATTTTTGGAAATGAAAGATAATGTCAAAATGTGTGTTAATCATTTAGCGGAAAAGCAATCTTAAAGATTAGCCATATCATTAATTAAAGATTGTCTTCATTAACAAAAAGAGGTATAGTAACACCCAACTTAAAGTTTAGGAGTCATTATTAAACTTCTTGAAACTTATGACTTGTTATAACAGAAAGTGTATATATTAAAAGCTCCTCATAAATTTTAACGAAAATGCAATGCAACTTTCTTTATAACTGTTGGGGTTAGACTTCGTCTTCCCATTACGACGTTAGCTTCTAACAGTTTGTCTAACGAACGACAAACGTATTACTTTTGGGCCGGATCCAACTTATAACATTGCCTTATCATGGGCAACAATCGATCACATAATTGGGCCAGACCCAATCCATTCCGTTCAAACTCGAACGATGATCGCTCGTTTAACATGGGCCGGACCCAGTTGACGACTCTAATTCATTACAATATAACGCTCGTTCATACTCGAACGTCGAACCAACAGATCAAACGTGATCTTTATATAAGCTACGAACGATGGATCACAATATCAGGCTTGTGTCCTAGTCATCGTTCGTCGCTCGTTTGACAGATTAAGACATCTCTCCTATAATCGTCGAACTCAATATCAACAACGATATTACATCAATAACCGCCAAGCCCATTGTCCGAGATTAAGGTTTACCCTGGTAACCGTCTGTTCAAAATCTCCAATGGCATACTTACACGTGTCCCAGTGACAATATCTGAACTGCCATGAGCAGTTACGGGCTCAGGCCCATCTTCCTCTATAAATAGAGGAAGACCCCCAGGACGGAAAGATTCTAATTCGAAATCTCTGCCTTTCTTTTATTTTCAAAAGAACATATTCTCCCTCTACAGAAATCTTCTCAGAAACCATTGAGAGAATTCTCAAACTTTCATTGTACTCACAAACATTCATATATAGTGAAATTACTCACTGACAGAGGACGTAGCACCTATTTGGGCGAACCTCTATACTTCTTGGTGTCAATTTATATTCTGCTTTTCTTTAATTTCATTTTCTGATATGAAATATGTTCTTACGTTGCTTTGTTAAATTTCATTACGACGTCCAAGGGCCCAGTCAATCGATTATATCATATTTTCCGTATTAACTTTTATGTTAATTTTGACTGTAGAAAACCGGCATCTACAATAACAAAATCTACTCTTTTTATAATGCCATATGAATCTGTTTTTCTTTCTTGTTTTCTTTCTTTGTTTTTTTTTTTTTTTTTTGGGTGAAAAAAAGAGAGTTCAAAACCAGGTGTTTTACCCTGTTAAATTTGACATAAAAAGATTGGATTAAAACCCATGGGAATTTTATCTTAACACTAAATTTTATAATAAACATAAAAAAAAAATGTGGTAGTAAGATGTGTGTTTGGATCACGACTTTGGAAAAAAGTTTAATATAAATTCAAATTTTTACTTATTTTTCTTTTTCTCTTTTATGATCTAACCAGATACTTTCACGGAAGAGTTCAATTATCACGTGTGACGATGGCCAACTAAAATCACTCATTTGAGATCTCCCAAATATGCTCCGCGTCCTCGGGTAAACGGAAAAATGCTTTTTTTTTTTTTTTTTAAGGGAGAAAAATGCATCTACTCGTAAGGTAACAATCCAGCACGTTGAAACCGTAGGGCCCACATAAGATCAAGTGGGCTCCGTCGGATTTGAGGACCACTCAGATTTTCAACGGTGATGGAGCTCGCTTGTAGATCACATCTAAACTATTTGAAATTATTTTAAGAGCGGGCTGGGCCACGTGTCGACGCCTCCTCATTCGACCGTTGGGTGTTCTTTATTCAAAGCTTCTCTTTGGACCCCTCCCCTTCTTCGCCCGTTCTGTGCTATCTCTCTCTCTCTCTCTTTCTCTCTCTCTACTTCTCTCTCTCTCTCTCTCATGGCGATTTTAGCAGAGAATCAACCGCAAGAGAAGGTGAATTGCAGAAAATTGCTCTCTTGTTCGATAATTTCTGGTTCAGATATTTGAATCCCCCAAACTTCAGGATCTAGGGTTTTTTTTTTTTTTTTTCTTGTTTGATTCGGAGAGAAAACAATTCGATTTCTACGTTTAAGGAAACTGCGCATTTAAGATTTTTTTAATTTGGGAAACGGACGAATTTTCTGTTTTGATTTTCTTTTTCTTTATTTCGTTCTTGTGAAATCTATTCTCATTTCGATTGATTTACGTTGTTGCAATACTAGTAATCATGATAATGGAGAATTCTTACCTCTGGGGTTTTTCAGGGCTCGATATTGTTGATATAACGATTTGATTTTTCTTTTTGAAATATTATTTGCAATTTTAGGGTTTATGTAAATTCGCTTTGTTTCTGCAGGCTTCTTCCGAGGATTATGCTGGAGAGAAGAAAAGATGGACGCTGAACGACTTCGACATCGGAAAACCACTGGGACGCGGAAAGTTTGGTCACGTTTATCTGGCCAGAGAAAAGAGGGTCAGTTCTTCTCGAGCTCTCTTTTCCTCTCTTTTTGGGCATGTTTGTAGTATTGTCAATTTTCTCGAAACGCCTTGACCAAGGGATCTTACTTGCTACATTCTTCGGGTTTTTTATTGCGTTTGGATGGCCCTGGACTTATAATTCAACTGCGTTTTGATATATTTTGTAATTTTCTTTCTGTCTTGTGTTTGGTGCTGAGAAGATCAATAAGAAAATGTGGAAAAGAATGTTTAGTCCAAACATTCATCATTTTACTGCAATTAATAGTCGAAAGTCCGTGTCTTGGTTTAAGATCAAACCTCTGCTATTTCATGTTTTACGGTATTATTACTTGGTCTATTTTGCTGCAAATTTTTTTTTTCTTTTACTGGTTTATTGTTGTGAATTTCTTAAACAGAGTAATCACGTTGTGGCACTGAAAGTCCTCTTTAAGAGCCAGCTGCAGCAGTCTCAAGTTGAGCATCAGCTTCGTCGGGAAGTTGAAATACAGAGTCATCTTCGACATCCTAACATTTTACGTCTCTATGGTTACTTTTACGATCAGGTAGTTGAGCACAAGCTGTTTGCGTTTGCAAATATTTGATTCTGCGTTGCTAAATGGGTTAATAAATATTGACACTCTTTGCTTTATATACTGCAGAAACGAGTTTATTTGATACTAGAATATGCAGCCAAAGGTGAACTCTACAAAGAATTACAGAAGTGTAAATACTTTAGTGAGAGACGTGCGGCTACTGTAAGTTGTTTTTGTCCGGTGCTTTTCGATTCTTCTCAGCTTTAATCCTCTTTCTAGTTACTGTTTCCATAAGATATTAATCAAGTCATTCTTGGAAAAGAAAATTTAGAAACCTTGTGAACATTTCTTTAGCTCACTTATCCACAGAAAAACTGACTACGAGTTCTGGTTGTGTGCATATTCAATACGTGCAGTATGTTGCATCATTGGCCCGGGCCCTCATCTATTGTCACGGAAAGCATGTAATCCACAGAGATATTAAGCCAGAGAACCTTTTAATTGGTGCACAGGTACTATTGAAAAGCTCCTCCTTGTCTGTCTTTGTTTTTGCTGTGTACTGTGTGCCCATCATACTAATATGTTTGTACACTCGGTCAGGGTGAACTCAAGATAGCAGATTTTGGGTGGTCAGTGCACACATTTAACCGCAGGCGGACCATGTGCGGGACACTGGATTACCTTCCTCCTGAGATGGGTAAGTTTGAGGCAATATTATAGACATGAATTTGAGGTTAAAAAGTCGATCATTTCCTCCCACATAATTTGTGGTTCAATTCTCAGGACCACCAACCTGATGAATAGCCACGAGTTTCCCAGTTCTTAAGGATTGCAGACTTAGGAAGATCAGGAACTCACAATGTCATGGAAACTAATAATTATTTCATGGAAAAATTCCCCTGACTTGTGGTTTTATGCTAAATACAGTTGAAAGTGTAGAGCATGATGCTAGCGTGGATATTTGGAGCCTTGGTATCTTGTGCTATGAGTTTCTCTACGGGGCTCCTCCTTTTGAGGCTAAAGAACACTCAGACACGTACAGAAGGTAAGCTAGAAATGCAAATTGAACGTGTCGTAAGCTAGCTCTAGTAATTGTTAAACTTTCTATCACTCGATCTGTCTCAAAATACGAGACTTTTTGAATATCAATGGTAACGACATGATGTTGCATCCTTGATTAGGATTGTGCAAGTGGATCTCAAGTTTCCTCCCAAGCCAATTGTATCTTCTGCTGCAAAGGACCTGATTAGTCAGGTTCGATGACTATTTCGCTCTTTTTTTTTTTTTTTTTTTTTGAGCTCTCTTCAAAAGTTGGCCTAAACAGAGAGAGAGAGAGAGAAAAATTATGGTGGTGACATTTCCATGTTGTTTTTGTCTTGTAATGACAGATGCTCGTCAAGGATTCATCAGAGCGCTTGCCCCTCCACAAGCTTCTGGAACATCCGTGGATTGTTCAAAATGCAGAGCCCTCTGGAATATACAAGTATTAATTTCATTTGTAGATATCTCAAGCAGGTTTTCTGAGCTATCCTGAAGTTCAGATAATTTGAATTCCATAATTCCTTGTACGAAAATTGATTGAAAGATTATTTGTAAGAGGAATACTTCAAACAATTACATTCTTTTTACATGGTTTGTCCTTTGGTTTGCTTGAATATAAATATATCATTGTGTGCCTTTTGGTTACATGAAAATGGGTCATCCTAGAAATGCTAGGGTAACTTTCAACTACTCAATTTACACACACACACACACACCACACCCACCAACCCCCCCACCCCCCCCCCCCACAAAACAAAAAAAAAAAAAAATCAACTGCTCTACGTAAAATACAAAAGAGAAGCAATTTAGGGAAAATTTACATCAAGTTCAGTTGAACTGCTGTAGCCCCACCCCCTCTAATGTGATAAGATTATGATGTGAACTAATGGTATTAAAACTGTATCTTACCGGTAGATTTTTATTTCACTTACTACCACAGAATTTTCCCCAAAAAATAAGCCATTGCAGTCTTAAAGTTTGAGATCAGGAAAGAACATAGAACGGACTACAGAGTCTCAATAAGTAATAATCAACGTTGAAACAAAAGCCACGTAACCTCTCACCACAAAAGGCCAGGGCATTTATGAATCCATTAAATCACTGGAATCACAACCGAAACACTGGAAACGACCAAACAAAAGCCTGCTTATTGAATTCCAAGTGGTATGTAAATACAACTAGATCAGAAGAAAATCTTCTGATACAATAAATAAGCATGTGTATCCACCAACGAAAACGAGCCAAAAAAAAAACTAGGGTCTCCAATCAACGGTTCTGGGTGTGGCACATTTGCAGGGATACTGATCAGAAGAGTTTATGTAGTACTTTTTATCTCAAACTAGGAATGTCTTTAGTTACTGAGTGATCTTCATTAGAATATTCTCCGTCTAACGACTGAGCTAGGGCTTCACTCTCTTTCTTGACTTCAGCGAGATCTTTGGGGCTTAGAAAGCTAGGCTGGTTGGTTGAAGAGAGAAGCCTTGCCCACATCCTGTCAGTAATCACAACCTTGTTCTGCCTCTCGGTTATACGCTGTAGAACACGACAAAAGGAAAAGAAACATATGTTATACAAGTGAGTGTTGGTGAGTGTCAGATGTGTAAGAAGAATGGCATTTTCTAAAACAAGGTAACGAGTCATGGTGAAGAGACGATTGTACTCAATTTAATATCCAGTGGAATGCTTCAGAGGAACATTTGCGGTGTGATATATAATAAACAATTAAAAAATGGACTCTCCGAAAGAAGTGTACTTCATTGGATAATTAGAGCGATTCTTGTTTTGAAGGATTACACCTTCCAAATTGATTACTTTCATCCTCTTTCCTCTATTTCCCTTTCAAAATCTGAATGCCTGTATTGCCCTTTGGTTCAAAATCATCAATTTCCCCAGGTCAAGAATGGTGACGGTGTCTTGTAAGCATGTCTAGCTTTACGTATGAGAGAGAGAGAGAGAGAGAGAGAGAGAGAGAGAGAGAGAGAGAGAGAGAGAGATTACATTGAAAGGAATATAAGTATGTCTTCCATTTACAAGCCCAACTGTGAAGCCAGTGTACCCTGCCATTGCTCCATGAACTGCACTTTGAGCAAGAAGTGTGCAGTAGACATTGTCAGATGCATTGCTCGGAATGGCCCGGATCATGTACGTAGGATCTGTTGGGAAAAAAAAAATGGTGCAAGTTAGATTCTACTGTCTATTTATCAGGGTAAAACTTGGAAGGTGGAAAAGAAAAAATAGGATGAAACTCTGGAGAAACGTACCTATGTATTTGAGATTAATGGGTATTTTGTGTGGTTTTGAGAAATGATCCTGCAGAAAAGAAATGAAAACCGTAAATATATCAACCAAATATACTCAGACAAGCAAATATCAAAACGTATCGAGCTATGTTCGTCCTCATAAACTGCCACTCATTCAGCATCACAAGTACCTCAAATAAGTGTCAGATGCCCTTTTTGCTTCTAGTAAATTATAGAGAACCAATCAAAGTAAATTAACGAAAAGGAAATCATGTGAAAAGAAAAGAACCAGTGAAATGGAAACACTTTGTCAATCCACAGTAAGAAAAGGATAATAATTCAACGAAGTGGCTTGCTTTTGTCGTGTTTTCTCTTTTCTTTTCTGTTTCATTCCGCATGGTATCCATGCCATGCAACTGCTATTTTTCCACTAGCAACAATTAGATGTTGTGCATGTCTAATCCCATAACTCTTTTTTACATCTTGAAACGACAATAACAAAGGAAAGAAAATCGAGCAATAAAATACAAGTGCTACCTTTATCCTCTGAGATATCCATAGTCCAACATCATGCAGAAGTTTATTTCCTGAAGCATCTTGCATCTTGGATTCCAAACTCTCTGAAAGGAGTTCCTGTCCTGCTCCCTCAGCAATCACAATAACCATATGCCCATTTTCTTTGAGTCGTTTTTCTATGAACTCAAAGAGCCCGCCTTTTCCTTCAAGATAGAATGGGGACTCTGGTATCAGACAACAATCGACATCTCGGCTGGCAAGAGTAGCATACATAGCTATGAAACCTGCAAGATGAAATCCATGTAAGGCTCATGCTGAAACAAAAATATAAGAAAAAGGGGAAGAAGGTGTAATCTTATTTCTTTTTAAAAGATGAAAGTCAATGCAGAATATGGAATAAAAAGTTGAGAACTTACCACTGTACCGTCCCATCAGCTTTACGACGCCAATACCATTCTCAATACTTTCAGCTTCAACATGCGCTGCATTAATTGCACGTTGAGCCTCTTCAACGGCAGTATCAAAGCCAAAGGACTTGTCGATAACCTGAATATTGAAGACTACCTCATTAAACACTAGCAAAGAAAGGATTTGCAGGAACTTAAGTACTGTAAAATCATAAAATGTTGTGTGATTACTGGAATGTCATTATCTATGGTTTTCGGGATTCCTGCAACAGCTACTTTGAGTCCCCGCCGTCTAACTTCCTGCAATATTGAAAAGTGAACCTTGAATGATAACAAAGATACAAAAACAAACTACTAATAAGACAATAACTCTCGTCAAGAAGGAAAAAAAAAAAAAAAAAAAAGAGAGAGACATAGATACAGGATCTTTGAGCCTTTGTCATGACTACCTCATATATAACAGCTGCTCCTTTTTGAGTTCCATCACCTCCAATTATGAAAACCTGGATCATAGTAAGCAAGTGATCACTATGCATGCATCAAAGGCGAGCAAAACAAAAATTCGACTATATAGTGCGTGCATCAATGCAGGCAAATCACTAAAGAAAAAAGAGTACCTTACCTGATTTATCCCACGATCCTGAATGCTATCAACTATCTTTGAAGTGTCATGACCACCCCGTGATGTCCCAAGAATGGTACCACCGCGTTTATGGATGTCATTCACAACCTTGGGAGTTAAATTAACAGTATTTCGAGAATAGAAACCCCTGTATCCTCCCTATAGATACACCACAATAAACCTTACTTGTCAAATTGCTGAATTATAAACTGGACCTAAACCATAATGCAAATGCTCTAAGAAATGCAAAACATTCACTCACATCTATCCCAAGAATCTTGGTGACCCCATACATGTAATTAAGGCCACAAACAATCTCCCTTATCACTGTGTTGAGTCCAGGGCAGAGACCACCACATGTCACGATACACGCGTGCACTTCGTCGGACTCGAAATACACCTGATCAACACGAATGATTTAGTGTAAAAATAAGTTGCACATTTGGTTTTGAACATTCAATTCATCCCAACACAATCAAAGCAGAAAAACATTGTGTACCTTCTGCCGCGGTCCAGCTCGGCGAAAATGTGTCCCTCTTGGACCATTCTTGTGGACAACAACCTGTAAACCATTAAAATGAAAATGTTTACAGCAATTAAATTCTATAAAGAATAAAAATACACAAATAAAAGTGTTATCAGATCCAGGAGGGTGAAGCAGGAGAAATCTTACTTTTTGAGGAACGGTGTCATCCACATGAACAAAATATTGCCTGAAAATGGAAAAAACAGAATCCACATTAAAAAATATATATATAGATATATATATATATATGCGCTTTATCAAAACATAAATAAAAGCCAAAAAGAAAAAAGAAAAAAAAAAAAAAGAAAGATAATTTAAAAGAGGAAAAAACAAAAGAAAAAAGAAAAACTTACTTGACTACTGAATAAGCAGGATTGGATCGCAATGGATTAGGATAAGTCTGCCATAAAACGAAACACCAAATAAAAACTCACAAAATTAACCAGATACACAACTATACATACATACATATATACAAATATATCAAAAACAAAGTTGAGGTCATTATCTTCATATGTATGCGTCGGTAAAACTTGAAAAAAAAAAAAATATATATATATATATATATATATATATACTGATAAACACTATCAAAACAAGAGACGAAAACCTTTTCAATATAAAATCAATCTACGAAAAAAGAAAAAATTAAATGAAAAAAAAAAGGAGAGAAAAAGAGAGTGATAGGAAAGTACAGGGAGATCGGGGATGTAATCGGTGAGATGAGGGACGTCTTCGAGGACATAACCAGCTTCGCCATTGACGATCTTCATCTGAGAATCACTGGCCATTTCTGTTGCAGATTCCCAGAATTAGAAATTCAGAAAAAGTAGGAAAAAATAAAAATAGAAAGGCTTGGTCTAGTGTTGAAATCGCGAAACACCGGAACAGTGGAAAAAGGGTAACGGGAAATTATGCGCGAATATAGGGTTGAGATCGTTATTTTGATCAAGACTTGGGGTATTTCTATCAATTTAATATATTTGTACGAAAATATTCGTCGGGTCCCACGTGAAATTTTGTCGGCACATGGGGATCCGAGTTAGTAGGAGACGATCTCCTGTTGCCATTTCGAATTTTACTGGAAAAAATGACCGTTGATGTGAATGACTTTTTAGGTCTTTTTTAAGGGTTGATTGATTCAACGGTGTAGATTTGGAATGAGTCGCACCTGATGTAGGCTGGGCCGTCTTTTGTTTGTGGCGAGTCCTGGTTACGTAAAAACAGGTGGCGGAATATTAGTGGCTGCTGTGGAAGCGAGGATTTTTTCAGTAGCAAAACGGCACGCGGTGATGGTCGTAGGTTTTGAGAGAAAAACATGGGGCGGGATATTTACCGGTCACTGTGGTCCAACCCATGGTTTTTAACAAAAAGACATGTCGTTTAGATGAACCAAACGACGTGTCACTTTGAAAAATATTTATTGGGTGTCTCTCGAATAATAAGTATTGTTTTATCTTATCACTTACAACTTAAAATAATTTATTTTATGTTTTTTTTTTATGAATGGAACAAAATTTATTTTCAGCTCATCATAAATCATAACTTTAATATTTTATCCTTAAACCATTAATTGGCCTTTTTATAAAGAAAATATCAAAATTACAACTAATGATAAGTTCATAAATATATTTTATTTTATTTTGAGTTATAATTACAGTGATGGAGTCAGGAATTCTTATCCGATTAATAACTAAAACTAAAACTTAATTAGATTAAAGGGGCTAAAAGAGTAAGCTTTTAGGTTTTAATGAGGGCTTTATGTGCAATAAAATGAAATAACATATTTTCACAAACAAAAAAGATTGAGTGGGGGACTCAAGCCTATGTTGGCTCCGTTAGTGGTTATAAAAGGTTAAGAGATGCAATTCTTAATTTTGTGAGGCCAAGTTTTACATTAGCCCTATTGTTGTTAACACTTTTGTTAATTTGATGTGTAGCTTTGCTATATCATCACCCAAAGTCCCCTACAAGTTAAAAATTCTACCAATCTTAAAACAAAAATATTGATAATTTAGTGTAAGTTTGCTTTCTTAGCTACATGAATTTACATCCAAAGTTGCAAGGTAATATTGAAAGTTTTTCAATTTGAAGGTGCTTCAAAGAAATAACAACATCATTTTTAGCTATAACTTAATTTGAGAAAGATGAAAGAAAGTGACACTCTTATACTCTCTAAATAATGGTCACATGTTTGCATGTGACTAGTTACATAGACAAAATTCAACTAGATCCTAAATAAACAAATAAATAAATAAATAAATAAATAAGAAAAACAACTAGGGGTGTAATTGGTTTGGGTTTAGCAATTTTTGTCGAAATCCTAACTTGAACGTGTATCATCGGTTTTCATTTACCAAATTTGCTAACAAGAAGGAATTGAAAAGAGAGCCTATACCGCATTTGGTTTTTATTAGCTCAAAAAGAATAGGAAGAAAGATAAAAAAGCCAACGAGGAGCAGCTGTAGAACTATCACAAAAATAGATGATATTATTATCACAAAAATATATATATGTATGTGATGATTTAGTAGAGACAAATGAAGAGGTAAAGGGGGACAATGACTCATTAAGGTAATCACATTTAGAGAACATTGAAGGTTAGCTGCCAAGGTTTCAACTAAATGATTAATCGTTTTTCTTCATTTATCTCTTTTAAATAAACATAACTAAAATGATGTTAAAATGAACATCATTTCAACTTAAACGTCTAAAACACAAATTAAAACGACGTCATTTAATCAAGAAAATTCTCTCTCTTACTTAGTAATAAAATTATCCTTAAACACGAATTCATATATACATACATATGTTCTTATAGAGAGGAGAATGAAATGCCAATTCGGTCTTAACCAACCCTCATATTTTGAAATAAAATTAGAACAACCGATACTAATTTAGGATTGTATCACCGATGATAATTTCCATCAATCTCATTTATTATAGCTAATCACGAATTTTTGGATTAGTGACATTACTATAGTTTATTCCAGTCCCTAAATTCATCAACAGTTATTTTAGAAGAGGGTGCCGTGCCATGCGTATGGTACAAGCTAATTTTTGGATCAGTGACATTACTATAGTTTATTCGAGTCCATCAAAAGAGCTCAAATTCAGATGCAATTTGACCAAATTCACATGACAGACAACTCAAATCACGCCACGTAGGCAGCTGGGTGACAGTAGAGATGTCACAATTGCAAAGAGGAAGGTCACGCGTTTGGCAAATCGCCAGACAATCACCGACCTGTCTCTTTCTGTATTCCATTTTCTTCTTCTTCTTCTTCTTCTTCTCAATTCCAGAACCTTCTTCATTACCTCCACAAAGCCGCTATAGCCAAAAAGCTCGGAGAAAATCATCACCTGCTCCAATCGGAAACCCTCTGAGAGAGAGAGAGAGAGAGTCCAGTCGTTGAAGACGAAGATGTCGTGGCAAGCGTACGTTGACGAGCACTTGCTGTGCGAAATCGACGGCAGCCGCCTCACCGCGGCCGCGATCCTCGGCCAAGACGGCAGCGTCTGGGCTCAGAGCGCCAATTTTTCCCAGGTCCAACTCAAATCTCTCTAACTCTGTTTTTTCTCTTCTCTTTTGATTTCCTGTGGATTTGAGATTCAGCTTGTCGCTTTAGATCTGAGGCCGATCGGTTTCGATTCTTTCAATCCGACCAGGATTTTTTTTTTATATAAAGAAAATCTTGATCGGCAGTAACTAATGCATGTACGAGATTGTTCTGATCAAGTGGGATCGGAATTTTGTGTTTTTTTTTAATTTATTTTTTTTATGGGTTTGATCGATATTAACTGCAGTTTTTGTTGTTGTTTTAGTTTAAGCCTGAAGAAATAGTGGCGATTAATAAGGATTTTGAGGAGCCTGGAACGCTGGCTCCAACTGGGCTATTCCTTGGGGGCACAAAGTACATGGTCATCCAAGGTGAACCAGGTGCTGTTATACGAGGAAAGAAGGTGAGGATTTAGCATCCATGGGTTATCAAACACCTTCACTTTAAGTTAGTAGCTATATGTTTGAAGTATTTTGATAAATGTTTAACGAAATTCAATATCATTTTACTACAAGTTCGTAATCATTTTTGTTTTATCGGATATAAACTTCGATAGAATTTCATATCATTGGGTTGTAAATGATACCTGTAGTTAATCTGTTGATTTCGATCAGCTCGGGTTGGAAAGGTCAACCTGAACACATTCACAACATGTTTATTAATCGTTTTAGTTGTGTCAAACCGGTTTTGATCAAAGCGTAACTCCATGTTCTTTTGAGTCATGTTATGTTGTGTCATGACCCATATTGCCGCCTCTTCATGGGTTAAAGGTTTCAAATCCTAGTGTAGTGTACTTATGTTCAGCCACGGAGGGAATGAAGGCCAGTGGGCTATACTTGTTGAATAAATTTTCAAGTAGCCCCCACTAAAAAGAAACTTGATCATAATAGCCCCCCTAATTGTCTAATATAATTTTTAGCCCCCCTCATAAGAATTTATAACTTTGTTGCTGGTCGTGTTGTTGTGTCATGACCCATGTTGCCACCCCTTCGCGGTGTTTCATATGTTCTCATTTCACCTTTTAATGTTTTGAATCATGCCAATTAAGAACCGTATAATGTTGGTTCTTAATTTAGAATTCCCCTTTTCATGATTTCCGTGCACTTTTATTGACTTGTCTCAATCACTTAATAGGGCTCCGGCGGTATTACTGTTAAGAAGACCACTCAAGCCTTGATCATCGGTATCTACGACGAACATATGGCTCCTGGACAGTGCAATATGATTGTGGAAAGGCTTGGAGATTACCTGATTGATCAGGGGCTGTAGTTGTGTAATGTGACGAACCTATGGCTCCTGGACAGTGCAAATATGATTGTGGAAAGACTTGGAGATTTTACCTGATTTATCAGGGGCTGTAGTTGTGTAATGTGACTCTGGTAAGTTGGTCCATTACTTATAGTTCACAGCATTACTATTTCGAGCCCTTTTTCCTGCTTTGCCGGAAGGTTATTGCATTTACTGAATTTAATCTGCAGATATCACAGTTGATATTTTTACTTTTAAGTTGTGTAGAGCTTGGTGTGGAAACGAAGTTATTGCCGCTTGAAAAAGTGATCCTCTATGTATGGATCATTTGTTTTCTCAACCTCATATCTCTGGGAAAGTGATTGTCTTTATGAATGAAACTGTTCCGATTTTTCAATTCTTTCTTTTATTTTTCCCCTCCTCTTTCTTATACATTCATTTTCTGTAAAAAGTGTCATCTTTGTTGAACTTAGAGGCTGGAGTTTATTTGTCTGATTTGCCAAAGATGCATATGGATCTTTGAAACCTTGTGTTCTCAATATTGGCCAAGAATCTTTCGATTTTCATCCATTTCATAGGCGTAGACAAATTGGAAAATTTGTCTCTTCTCTTACTCGGTCACCGAAAATAGAGTAAAATGAGAGTTAGGATTCGGTCATTTACCCCTAATCACCTAATCATCACACCACTAATCATGTTTTTACATATAATTGGAACCTCTAGGATTCGGTCATTTACCCCTAATCACCTAATCATCGCACCACTAATTCTGTGGTGCCCACGTTTCTCATGATTTACGTAATTATGTTCTCTTAAACACGGATTATCCTGAATCACCACCAAGTTTTTAACCATCTATAGATTCACATATAAGATATTGTTGCTACTTGTATCATAATCTATGGATCTGCCTGGTTGATATGTCAAACTGAAATTAGTCTAATGAAGTGTGATGATGAATATTTCTCTTGTTCTATATTGTATACTAAGGGCCCGTTTGGGATAATGTCTCATTTTCTCGTTTTAAATTCAAAACTCTCAAAATCTAAAACCCTCAAATCTATAATTTACTGTTGTTTCTATTTTCAAAATACTCAAATTTTAAAAATTCATAATTTTTTTTATTTCAAATCGAAATGAGATGATTCTTTTGTTAAAATGCTTACAATGACGAGATGGACGAAATAAGATCCATTTTGTATTTATTTTTTCAGAACACATTGCATTATTTTTTATATCGCAATTTATTTTCAATTCATATTTTAATTGAATATACATTTCTAAATTAACCTCTAAAATACCATCTCTAACCTAAAGCAATCTGTTACTGAGACCAAGTACAATGGTACAATGGGATGAATGATGATATAGGTGCTCGCACGATAATCCTTACCTTTTTTTTCCCCCCCAAAGAACTAGTATAACGAAAACGACATTTTTCTTGAAAATTTTGTATTTTATATTTCTAACGGTAGAGGGGCCACTTACTTGTAGCCTTGTTATGAGTTAATATATTTATCAGACTGAACGATGAGTAAGACTTGAGCTCATGCTCTGCTGATAAAGTGGAGCAGAATTTGCTAATCAAGTTTTTGTCGTTCGAGGGGACATCTTAATAGGAACTCTCATGCACATAGAGAAAATGGAGAAACCATCTTTGCAGCGGTTCCTGGTCCACCAAAACTTTCCAGCTTGAGAACTACTGTGTTGCTACCAGTAATCGTTGCAAGAACATCTACCGTCTTTGAAATGGTGGAAGCGGTTTCTGTCTCGCACAACAATCTCTCGGTTAACAATTTTAGAGATTATTTTTGTTGCATCATGGCAGTCGTCACAGACTCGCAAGTTTTTTACAACGCGAATTGTAGTTCCCTCACTAGTACTAATTAACCCGAATGCAATCGCCAGCCTTTCGCTGTGAAAGGATAAAGCATCCTCCTTCTCTTCTTCATCCACATTGTGCACCACCAGATCCGTCTTTGGTTTGTGCCCGGCCAGCTTCATCTTCCACCCAAGTTCTTTTATCATAGAGTATATCTTGTCTGACTGAGGATGTGACAAGTCTCCCATGAAGAACTCATGTACTGTGTTGTCCACCTCTATCCAACTACAACCGGGTGTTTTCACTCCATTGTGATGTATTCTCGACCTACACTTCGCAGCATCGTCTAACCTACCCATTGAAGCATATATGTTGGCAAGGTAAACATAGCTTCCAGAGTGATCAGATTCTAGCTCGAGAATGTGATGGACAACACGTTCTCCTCTTTCGGCATCTTTGTAAATCCGGCAACCTCCAAGCAGTGCACCCCATACAATGACATTGGGTTTTATGGGCATCGAGTTGATCATCTTCTCCGCCTCATCAAGGCGGCCAGCACGGCTGAGAAGATCAACCACACACCCGTAGTGCTCGACCTTGGGGATAATTCCATAGGTTTGATACATCATGTCAAAATACTTGCGCCCCTTTTCGACTAAGCCAGCGTGAGTGCATGCTGTCAATAACCCCATGAAAGTAATATCATTTGGCTTCATCCCATGCTCAATCATTCTATCAAAGCACTCGAAAGCTTCATTCGCGTATCCATTCATGGCCAATCCAGTAATTAAAACACTCCAAGATATCAGATCTCTCTCCTGCATCGTGTTGAAAATCCTTCTGGCTTCTGTTATGCATCCACACTTCGCATACATATCCACCAATGCGTTGCCCAATTCCGGACTCAATTCCATCCTCTTCCGTCTTATGAACCTATCAACCCACTTCCCCAAATCAAGAGCACCAAGATTCGCGCAAGCAGACAACACACTAACAAGTGTTATCTCATTCGGAGCCAACCCTCCTGCTTCCTGCATCCGCCTAAACAACTCAATCGCCTCAGCATACTTCTCATTCTGAGCATACCCCGCAATCATTGCGTTCCAAGACCCCACATTCCTCTCTGGCATCTCCTCGAAAAGCCGCCTAGCTTCCTCCAAATCGCCCACCTTCGCATACCCACTTACCATCGTTGACCAAGACACCAAATTCCTCTCCACCATAGCATCAAACACAACCCTGGCGTCACCAACCCGCCCACTCAAACAATACCCAGAAACCAGAGTGTTCCAAGAAACAACATCCCTCACAGGCATTTCATCAAACAGCTTGTGGGCAATCTCGAAGCAACCGATTCTGAAGTAGAACGCAACAAGCGAGTTCCTAACAAAGAGATTCGACTCGCACCCATGTTTAGTAACAACGCAATGAACCTTCGTTCCCTCAGTAGCCTCCCCAAGTCCCGCGCAGGCCTTGAGAACGGAAGTGAAAGTGTACTCATCGGGCCTCGGAGCTTCCGAATCCGCCAATTGGTGGTTTAAGAAACTCAGAGTGCTGCGCCAGTCGTTGTGTTGAGCGAAGGCTTTGAGGATGGCGTTGAAGGCGAAGATGTTGGGGCGGTAGAGGAAGTGGGCGAAGATCCGCGCGCCGTGGCCCACGTTAGCGTGGGAGGCGCAGACGCCGATGAGCTTGACGGCGACGAGGTTGGGGTCGAGGGAGGGAATGGGGTGGGTGGTGAGCTGGGCTTGGATTTGGTAGAGGTGGCGCATGGTAAGGCTGGCGGCGCATTGTAGCAGGAGGTGGGTGATCTTCGGGTGGTGGTTGTGGCCGTGGAGAAGAGCCAGGGCTAGTTGGGACGAGATTTAGTGACTCGGGTGACTCGGTTACTGAATAAAAGACGAGTTTTTTTTTTTTTTTTTTTTTTTTTCGATGTGGCGCGAAGGGAAAGAATTTGCCAGGGAAATGAAAAATAAAAGGTAAAAGCATCTCTAATGACATTTGAAATTTGATGTTTTGAGATTTAGCCCGTGTTTGGTATATTTCCGACTTAAATTTTTCATATTAATTTTTTTTTTAAATCAATAAAAATTATAAATAGTTTTTGAAAAATCAATTAATTCAAATTAAAAAATTTCATCTCCAACTAATAAATCAAACATATCTTTAGATAAAAAAAAAATATTCTTAACGGCTTAAGCATTGCTGGCATCAAGGTTAAATTTCTTCGAAGAAGAGTTCAGTTAACCACTCCTATCATTGACTTCCCGTATCCTTAGGGGGCCGTTCGGACGAAGAATCGGCAAATTGAGAATGGAATTAAAGCTCGGGTGGGGTATCAACCACAACACAGGTTATGGACCTATCGAGATGCTTCTTTGCAGAACCCAACAAGGGTTGTAATTCAATGTCTTTAATTTATCAATTTTAATGTCTTAATAAATTTGATGATAAATTTCTTACCAAATATGTATGTTGATTGCTTTCTATTGATTAATATCAGAACTTTTTATCTAGTTATTAAAATATTTTCCTTTTAAATGTTATATTGATATTGATGTGCACATAAGAGATGATCTATGTTATTGTTATAAAGGCATATACGTGAAACATGTACGATATTATTGCTAGACTTTGCCTGTAATCACTTCTGTCTTTTCATTTTTATGCTTTCCCATTAGTTATTTTATATTTAAAAATGAAATAAAAAGTTGAATAGCATTTTTTAAAAAATAATTACAAATTATAGCATAAAATTTTAAACTAAATAAATAAATAATATATTTAGATTTATGACTACGCACAATATCAGAAATATCTATCCTCATTCTTCATTCTTTCTCTTTGTCTCTCTAACCTGAAATTGAGCGCAATCGTCCCATCACCAGACCGAGCACGTGATTCCTTTCGTTAGACCTTGTACTTGGGTTTTAATCGCAAAGACGAGAGTCGGCCTCACGATCTTTACCATGACGGCCTCATGAATTTATCCATAAAAATCGTCGTCTCCTGAGAGGTCATCCATTTAAAAAAAATAGACATAATTATTATCCACTCATAAATATGTTATTTACTTAAAAAATTCAAAGATATACTTATAATATGTTATAATTTATCGTCTTTTAAAAAATCTATTATAAATTATAAAAGCAGGTCTAAAATATGTTAGATGTTATAAAGTCTTTTTAAAAAGTAAATATTAAAATAAATTGGGAAAGGTTGTGATAGAGCCTCTCCCAGAGTAACTACCGGTAGAGTCTTTTTTTGAACCGTTGAGATTTAATCGAATGGTTGAAATGTTGTTAGTATACTATATTTATCATACACCTTACCTCATATTACCCTTCTCACCCTCAAGTCTTCTCCGTCGCTGGCGACCTTCCCGCCGTTGGCGACGGACCCCGGTGACCGCCCCGACGCCGGTGACCCACCCTCGGCCCCAGCCCCGGCCCCCCACTTCCCAGCCCCCGGCACCCCCATCCTAGGCCCCCCTCCCCCGGCCTCCCCCCAACCCCCTTCCCCCGACGGGACCCCCCCACCACCCTCTCTCTCTTACCCTTTCTCTCTCTTCCCCTCTCTCTCTTCCCGGCCCGCGCCACCCCCCCCCCCCCCCACACCCCCGACGCGAGAAGATATAGAGAGGACAAGAGAGAGAGAGAGAGAGGGGGATGGGGGATCCCCGTCTGGGGTAGGGGTGGGGTGGGGGGGCCGGGAAGAGAGAGAGGTGAAGAGAGAGAAAGGGGAAGAGAGAGAGGGGGTGGGGGGGGGCCTGGGGTTGGGGGGAGCCGGGGGGGCTGGGGCCAGGGGGCCGGCGGGGGAGGGCTGCCGGGGGCCGGGGAGTGAGGGGCTGGGGCTAGGACTGGGACTGGGTGGGGGGCGGTCGGGGCTAGGGCCAGTGGTGGGGGGGCCGGGGGTGGGCCGTCGATGTCGGGGCGGTCGTCGGCGACGGAGAAGACTTGGAGTGAGAAGGCTAATATGAGGTAAGGTGTATGATAAGTATGTTACACTAACAACATTTCAACCGTTCGATTAAATCTCAACGGTTCAATAAAGGCTCCACCAGTAGTTATTCTGGGAGAGACTCTACCACAACCTCTCCCAAATAAATTTATCCATTTCAGCAAAAAAATAAATAAATAAATTTATCTAGCATTATTCAATAATTAAACAATAATAAAAAAATAAAAATAAAAACAAAAAGAAAAGAAAAGAGTAAAGAAGCCGCGGTGGCAGAACAGAACAGAAGAGGCGGCGCACACAGGCAGAGCCATTTCGCACTCTCCCTGTTTGACAATCGGTCACTTGGATTCTTCAAAACGACATAAGGCCGTCTCAAACTACGACACGACTCTCTCTCTCTCTCTCTCTCTCTCTCCCCTTCTTCTTCTGTAATCTAATCTCGGCGGGCTATTTCCAGTGATCGGAATGGGGATTCCGTCGGAAATGAGGGACTTTTGGGCCAACCGCAGAGAACCCTTCCTCATTCCTTCGCCTCTCGAAGAACGGAAGATCGCCAACGCCAGGCATTGCACTCAAGGTTCGATCTCAGTTTTTTTTTTTTCTAGATTTTCATTTTCCCAGTAAATTATGGAGCTGTTGACTCTCTTTCACCATGTGCTTGTGCAATTTCGTATCTTTCTTGGACGTCTTGTTTGGTTCATGAGAAAAAAAAAAAAAGAAAAAAAAAGAAGGGGAATAGAAGTTGAGTTTTGTCATTTTATTGTGTCAGATGAGTAAAAATCCTTGGTTAGATTGTTTTTGATCAAATTGTATGTTGGAGACCAAATTTGAGGTTTCCTCTGTGTTGTGAAGTTCGGTTGCTCACTCGGAGCTGTTATTTCTTATTTGTTACTCGGTTTGCATTTTCTCAGCAACCAAACAGAGATAAATTATTGATCTTTAGTTTCTTGGTTGCCTAATTTTTGCAGAAGGTGTCCGTGCCGGATTCAAGGCGGCTTCCATTGCGTGTGTCGCCAGCGCGGTGCCCACGGTATGTGTTTTTGATTTTCTGTTCTTTGCATTTGGTACAAAAAGATCTTTATTTATTTATTTTTTTTAATTTTTAAATTTGTAGTTAGTTTACTTATCAATGAAAAGATTTTGGAGCAATAGGATATGGAAACATAGGTCATTACGTTGTGGATGATGGCACGCTTACGGATTAAGCGTCCTAATTCTTTATTAACGAGAGCAAAAATATAAAAGAAAGTTGAGAAATCTCATACAAGTTTAATAGTGGTTCACCCTCAACATGAGTGCAACATCCACTTTCAACCGCCGCACTATAATAAAGAAGATTATGAGAGAATCACACCCCTGAGGCCTTTCGGTCTCTGTATTTTTCTCCCTAACCTAATCCCAAAACTGGCACCTTCAATATAAGGAAAACTAGAGCAACCAGATATGTGTGTGAAAGCAGCTCAAATTATACATCATTGTTTGAAACTACTGGGAGATATTTGCTCACTTTTATACTTACATACTCATTGGATGTGCAAATTCGCAAAAACTATGCGTGTTTTATTGGATAATTTTTGTACTTATTTTGAGTTTCTCTAATTGCTATACTTGAAGGGCTGGGGTTATAAGGGCCTTTGAAAGAGGCATTAATTCTCTAACGATGAGTATTCTCGGAATACAATTAATTCCTTGTTTCTTCCATGGCATATTTGTTCTTCTCTCCCTAAGTTTGGTTTTATTACCTCCAATAATAGTCGTAAGGATTGGTATTTCTTCAGGGTTGAAATAAAAGATATGTACCAGAAATCTATTGTTTTCAAAGGTCCTGAATGATATTTCTGATGGATTTTTTTTGCTTATATTCCCAGTTAATTGCTGTTCGGGTGGTTCCTTGGGCGAAGGCAAACCTCAACTATACTGCTCAAGCCCTTATAATATCCGGTGGTATAGTCCAAAATTTCAACCTTTTCCTTTTCTGTCCTTAAAAGGATGAGATTTAACTGGTTTTGTGATTTTTTATCGGGCCAAGTTCATTGTTTCTATGTGGTTAAAATGCCTAGCCGTCCAAGGATTGTCAATCCATAAGAAAGTTTAACGTGCAACTTTTACTTGGTGAACAGCATCAATTGCCGCATACTTCATCACTGCCGATAAAACTATCTTAAAGTGTGCACGAAGAAATTCCCAGTTTGAAGAAGCATTGAGGCGACAAAGCTGATATGGGGACGACTCTTTAACTCTGTAGTCCACAATAGTTTGCAAGTCGGTGCTTCGTCATGGCACGAGGCGGTGCTGCTGCTTCTGCTGAATCAAAAATAGGCTTGTTTTCTGAATTTATGGCAGCGTTCTCTTATCGCTTTCCCTAGAATTTTTTCCCCTGCCCCAGCAAGTTTAATAGTAATAACAATGGAGCTTCGTTTTTCTTTTTAGTGCTGCTACTGAATAACAAAAGAGCTTTAAGCTGTCACTTTGGTGTTGCTTTTGCTTTTGAAGAGAATACATTGCATGTGTTCTTCTGGAGTATTTATGAAACAAAACTTGGAGTGTTTATGAAACAAAACTATCCAAAATGGAAGGTGTTTTTACTGCCTTGTTTTTAGTAGAAGCAAACATGTTTATTCATTCAATTCTGTGTTGTTTCTCTCTCTCTCTCTAAAAGCACAACAGTTTCATTCCTAATCAATTTCTTGGAGAAGTCATCCTTTACTAGACACTGTTGAACCATATAGATTTTAAGTATTGATCACGTCAATTGGCATTGCAATTCTGAAGTTTAAAGCAAATGAATGTTGCCTGCTGTCCTGAATCGTGAGACATGACTTACTCGTAGGGCGGGATTTCGCGTGTGAACTGAAAACAAAGGAGGGATACCACACTGGAAAATTTTGTGATTATTCCGAGTTTTTACTTCTCTCTTCTACTTCCTAAACGTACAAGTAATGTGAATTCTGAGTAGTGCTGTAAACTGCCCGGTCCGGTTCATGCAGGTTTGGAGGAAAATACAATAGTAGAGGACCTTTATAGTTCCTCAAGTCATATGCCAGGCTGGACCGGCCTGTTGCTTTGTATGAAATTAATGTAAACCAAAAAAGGTTATGTAGGCCGGTTTGAACCCCGTCTGGATGTCTGGTTCGGACTCACCAACCCATATCCTTGTGCACGTTGGGCTGGTAGTCTTGTTCCATCCAGATTTACAGTTCTATCTCTATCGTGAAATAATAGATCTCATCGTGAAATAATAGATCTCACTCGTGTATTTAGGACTTGTTTGGCAAAGCTTCATGGAACATACTTTTATGGTTTGTTTGGTTCTCAGGTATAAATCTAAGGTTTTCATTTTCGTTTTTGTCTTTTTCTGAAAAATCAACAAAACTATAATTAGTTTTTGAAAAGTCAACCAATTTCAACCTAAAAATTACCTTTCAAACCCGTGTTCCAAATGCAGGCTTAGCTTCCTGAATCCAGAAGTTGCTTCTGGAAGTGCTTGGATGATCTGTCTTAAGAGCTTCAGGTCCCCGAAAAAGCTTTCTGTTAAAGCCATAAAATGTGACTTCTAGAAAAAGCTTTTCTGAGTAGACTTTAAAACTTGTATCAAAGTTTATGTTAAACATTATAAACTTTATTTAAATATTTTTATTACTTATTAGAAATATTAAAGTCATTCTGATTTTAAAAGCTCTTTTTAAAAAAATGATTCGAAAACACATACTGAAAAATCACAGTTTTTGCTTCTCTTCTTCTACTAACTAAAAACAAAAACAAGAACTCTGCTAAAGAGGCCCTTGGTACTTGCACTAGAAAGCTATTTTTCTTTCTACCGAACAAGCTAAAAAGAGTTTCACTATAGGCAGGAAAATGAAGCTGAGATCACTAGACAAGAATGCTTGGTGCAGGGATTCCAAAGCTCATATTCCATTTCCATATAGAATAGTTGCCAAAAATAGCCGCATAGGCCAAAAGATCCTTTGCAGCTGACTTTGAGACACAAAAGCTTTCTTGGGAAAATAAGTGAGAAAATTGATAAAGCCTAGAATCTTTTTTTGATGATGCTTTTATGATAAGTCAGAAGGTGACGATGTTATTTACACTGCACTTAGTGCCTAGACAAAAAAAAATTCCCTTTGACGTTTTCATAAAACTTTGCATCAGTTCTGAGGAACCAATCTTTAACTTTAACCAAGCCTTGCAAGTTACTCCGATGTATGTAATTTATTCCCCATATGAAGTCGGAAAATAGGACCCCCTCCAACTCATACATGGGAATTACAGTAATTTATCAGGTGCTGGAGATAGAAAAATCAATCTGTGTCGTTGAAATTTGGAGCTATATTTTTCATGCGGAGGCCAACAACAAAAAAAGTTTGATAGTTTAAATGCTTTTTATCATCATCTGATGCTTGAAAAGGCGTTATACAATAAGGAGATTCGGCTCATATGTCCCATTTTATATTCCTTCTATAATATCAGTGACATGAATGAGACGGTAATAAAGGGACATATGAGTCGAATCCCGAGATATGGAGATGCGTGGTGAGTTATAAATAGTTACACCTAAATGTCAAAGGGCCTGCATAGCTTCCTCCAAGCATTCTTATTGGATACAACTAATCTAATTAAATAAGAGAAAATGTACTCAACGAAAATTCCATAAAGCAACTAAGGAAAATATTAAAATAAACATCTTATCTATTCATGAATTTTAACTCTCTTTGTTTAGTTTCCTTCCATGAGCTATATATAAAGCTCCCTAGAAAGGCCTTAATTGATAAGTTTGGGAAAAGGAAACCTCCTAGTTTAGAAATATGGGGAAAGTGTTTGTAAATTCAGTGGATGGAGGTTGTGATTTCAATGTCAAATTTATTGGTTACTGGAATGCCAAGGAAGATTGCTTTGCCAATTCTCAGTCCAAATCCACAACCTGCAGCTCTGAAGATTCAACCAGTTCCATTGGATCAGCATCATCATCAGACCTGCTTGATGATGATGCGTCATCGTCATCGTCATCGTCAACTTGCTCATCACTGGAGACTCGTGATCAAATCGTATCACAGCTTCCCATAAGGTGAGTTTCTTTTTTCTTTTAACTAAATGCCTGTTTAAATTTGAATCAGAATATAGTCCTAATCAGTCAATTTCGGTCTTATTCTGCAACACTTTCAGACATTGAATGGTGGTAAGAAAAAAAAGATCTGAACAATTTTTTGTTGTTGGATTTCACCTGACAAAAATAGCTCAAATTTCAACGATTCATATTGTCTTGTCCATCATCCAGACCGTACCGTAGTTCTAGTGCCAAATTCATTGGCTCAAAGAGATAATGTTTAGTGTCCATTTGGTTTTGCAGGAAAGGGCTCTCAAAGTACTATCACGGGAAGGCAAGGACTTTCACGTCGCTTTCAGACGTGAAATGTGTGGAGGATTTGGCCAAGAAAGAAATCCCTTTTGTGAGGAGGGGCCATAGGACTTCATTTCAGTCCCCAAAGGCCACCATTTCAAAGAAAAACACAAGAGGCTCTGCCACTTCTTTAGTATCATCCAAGAGTTTGACCCGTCCTCGATCTGTATAGACATTAAAATTGCAAATAAATCAGCACCAACATATGTCCTAGTAGAGCTCCTTGGTCTGGCATAGAATGATAAAATAACAGATTGTTCGGGGTGGATTGGGGGTTTTTTTTTTTTTTTTTTTTTTTTTTTTTTTTTTTCAGTTATTTGACATTTTCAGAACATTAGTCCTTTTTGAAAAGCCAAGAAATACGTTTGTACAAAAGAATGTCTCACACGTAATGACCAGTTCGGATATTTTTAAATTATGTCATACTCAAATGCTATGTGGTTTTGATATGGTATAACGTATAAGGTTAATATTGTGATCGGTTCTGAACTCTCTTCTCTCGCAACAAGTGGTTCCCAAACATTTTTTTCAGTGATATCAATAGTCCTTTTAACTCTCATTTTGTACTATCATCCATTCCCGCCATTCACCAATCGTAGTCTTTCATCCAAGGAGTACTTCGTTCTCGAAGCCTGACTAAATTTAGAATAGGAAGGCTGCTCAGAGAGCAGTAGATTTAAAGGGTTAGCTCTATCTTCTTTCCAATAGAAACCGCGCCTTAGCGTAGAGCTAGGGAAGACCATCTTAGGAAGCGCATATCTTTTGATAAAGACAGGCCATGCCCTAAGAAGCACTAAATTAGACTCCTTGAACTAAGAACACCTTTAAAAAAAATGAGGGAAACGCCACTGATGAATAAAAGAAAATGACCTCATTAAGCCTTTCTTATGCCATCTGTACCATTGGTAGTAATACAACTTCAAAAAAAGAAAAAAAAATTTTCTTCAACAAAAGAAAAACTATTAAATTAACATTTATATTCAACCATACAAGTTAACAGTGCAAGTTCTAACAAAATTTAAAAACATAAAATGAAAAATTAATAGAAACGGAAACTGTCATGTCATTTTTTAATCGACGGGGAAACCAAGACAATCCATCTAAAAAAATAACAAGAAGGCGGGTTCTTGTTGGTAGTACTAGGATCCATCATGGACAAAAATGTGCTAAAATTCACCAACATTGATCCAAACAAGGCAGACAAAATATAAGTTTTAAACAATACAAGTACTCGAATTCTTTATTCGGGATCCATTTCCAATACGTAAAAAGAATGGTATCAAATGCAAATTCATAAGCATCATGGACAAGCTTCTCCCTCTTTCTCCATTTTAAATAATCGTTCACAAAATTTTGTAAAGAGGGATTGACTTGAATCTTGATGTACAAAATGAGATAATCTCAGTGTAGAAACTGAAAAACTTCTCTCAATAGTTCTTTGGGTATGCTCACCCAACAATTCAATTGAGAAAAAAGAATGAACAAAATTATTCAGGAGAGAGTCAACCTCCTCGGTCGTATAAGGTATTCTACTATCGAGTCTCATCCAGCTTGCTATCAACTGAAGCTCAGAATGCATGCCGGAAGATAGCATCGGCTACGCCATCTTCATCGTTACCGATGCCAATCACATCAGCCACCGCTTTTGTCTTCTCCGATCCGTTACCAAGAGCAATGCCTAAAGAAGCCAGCTCAAGCATTTCAACATCATTCTCCCCATCGCCAATGGCCATTATCTATAATAACCGAGATTAGAAAATAACAGATGAGAAGATTTAAAAATGCAACAGCCGCAACATATTGGTTAATAGCTTATTTTATCTTTTCCATGTAAAAACACTGATAAGCATTAAGCATATCCGGTTGACCAGCTGTTTTCTGGTCCACTGACACCAAGTTTCAAGAATAATAAATAAATAAAAGATCTAAAACAACAAGAAAACAACTTCCTTTGTCCGTACCTCCTTTGGAGAAACTCCCAGATGATCAAGCAGCAATTTCACTCCACTCCCTTTCGAGGTTCCAGGAGGGACGATTTCAAGCATGTCTGGCTGAGCTTGAACAACATTGGCACGATCTCCCGTTGCCTCTGACCAGTACGGTCGCAGAGTATTAGCCACCCCCTCAGCACTGTCCATGAATAGCACTTTCTGTACATCCAAAACGTCATGCACATAAGAACCAAAAGCAAATATACTTATCGTGTCGTTAAAATCGAGACCAAGTTTAGCATCAATCACGAAGTCTCTTAGAAAGTATGTGTCTTTGTGAAAATAATCCAACATGAAGGCTCCTGGAAAAATGCTTCAATTTAGCAAAAATTAATACTTCATTTCCAAGTTGAGCCACAAAGCAAGTGTCCCCAGAAAGAGGAACCAAAAAAAAAAAATCAGTGAAAGATCAAGTAAAAAAATTCGAGAGTAATCGTCTATGAAACAAGTGAAAATAGAGCAACTCTTGTACCATAGACAAGGGGGGAGAGAGAGACAGAAGAATACCTGTATGTCAGCAGCAGCCAAGAGTTGATCAACTGAAGGAATTATCTCTGCCTGTAAATTTATCACGTTTAGAAGTCCCCATGTAAATAACAGATTTTTCCATTCTTTTTTTTAAGGCCAAACCGTTAACAGAAATTTTTAGAGAAAACAATTTTGTTAGAAATAAATTGTATGATCTAGATGAATTATGAAACAACATATACCTTTGGCTCATGATATGTGGTGTGCAGTGAGTCAACAAGTGGGTGATCAAATAGAGATAAGCAACGACCCTCGCTGAACGCCACTAGAGGAATTTTATTCTCCCAGGAGTAAAGGCATGCCTGTGCGTTGACAAGACATAATCATTGTGCATTATATTATGAATGAAAATCTTTCATTAAACCGATAAAATCTTGCATGCCATGATTGCCATCTTAGATACTCAGTCTGCAACCACTAATTAGCCTTTCCTCTTCCTTTTCCCCTCTGGCTGAGGACGCAACAATTAGTTGCCAAATCTCCATATAAACATATATATTCACAAAAACTAATTGACGTCGACGATTACACTTTCAATTGAAAATTCAAACCTCAGAAACAGCAATTAAATGAGTTTTAGTTAATTTCCAATGGGTGATTGTATAAACTGACTCAGCTTTCCAACTTCTTCTCACAGCCGAGCCACTTTCGCCGCACCCATCATCACTTCTTACCGGATCCATTAAGGCTTAACAAAACCAACCAAAGTTTCACAACCGACTCACAGTGAATTTGCACTTAGGATCCAATAATATTCAGGAGCCTCTGTTTTAGTCTGTTGATGTTCTCGGGCTATCCTAAGCAGCAGAACTACTGTTTAACTGAGATCTGATTTATGTTGATATAATCACCAAGTAGACTCCTTTAATAAACTAGTAACAACAGATGTAGCTGAACAATAAAAGATAACTAATTACTATCAACTACCAACTAATTACTATCAACTACCAAAGGACGAGAACTGTTACCTCTCTGCTGATAGTTGGATCCAAATTCCCTCGATAAATTTCCCGACCCTGTCTGCCATAAACAAGTAGTCCCTGGAATCAAGTAGAGAATGATAAGAACACAATCTGGTAATGACATTAACAATCTGGGGCTGTACAGCAATGGCTTTGAAAAGTACTTCCACGAAAAGATGCACTTTATTTGTTTCAAATAGTTTGACAAGGCATTTAGCAAATGAGCAAGTAAAAATCTACTTTACATGTTTCGTGTAGATTCAGGGCCCATTTGAAGGGACATTTGGAGATGGTGTTTTGAAGGTTGAGTTGGAAATGTGTGTTTGGGGGGAAAATTTTTAAAAAAATTCTGCGATATAGAAAATAGTGCAAAAATTTAAAATGTGTTTGGAAAAAAATGCAAAATAGATATTGTCTTATTTGTCTTATCGATACGAGCATTTTGGCATAAAAATCATCTCATTTCGATTTGAAATGAGAAAGTTATGGATTTTTAAAGTTTGAGTTTTTTGAAAATGAAAGAGAGGGAATGTTTGATATAGAGTTGAGATTTTGATATCCAGATGGTAAAATACCATCTGGAGCTGCCCCCCAAACGGACCCTCAGTCCTAATTATAGTTTGTGTTTTTTCAACCGAGAATTATCTCTTCTATTTTCTACTAGATTCACTTTCTTCCCCACCAGTCAAATAGAAACGTTGAGGCCTTTTATTTTTCCCACTTAATCCAACGTGCCTTCCTCTTATTATAAAAAATAAATAAATAAAAATCTAATGTGCCTTCCTAATGATGAAATACCCTGTTGGTTACTAGAAAAATAACAAATCAAAAGGACAAAATTATTTTGTAAGGAAGAAATTATGTGTACGAAATAAATGTAGCACAAAAACGGTCAACCGTCCTTATAAATTCTCCACAAAACAATTAATTTATATCTGACACATAAAACAAAACATTCAAAAATACAAACCTGTATGAAAACCCCTGGAGAAACTTCTGAAACAATGCCATCTTTCCCAGCTAAATCTGCCATTTTGAAAATGCTAATAACAGCTGCACGAGTCTGTTCTCAAACAAGATCAGGGACCAACTATTAGAGCATTAAACGGTAAGTAATACCATATTACCATAAAAGTACTTTCATCAGAACAATATAATATAACCAGGTAAAAATATCAAACGTACAATTACAAATGTAATACGTCTAAGAAATGCATTTATCCAAGACAATGTACAATAATGGGAGAAAATTTTCAGTTATGTTCTTACTTTTCCGGTCGCTATTACAACTTTCACGCCCCTTGATGAGGCCTCTTTCAAAGCCTTGGCATTTGTCGCGCTAATTAGACTTTTACTGTTTAGCAGCGTACCTTTAAAGTCGAGAAAAATAAACAAATTAAAAAAAAAATAGTAATAATAATTCTGAACAAAGATGCAAGTATCATATGCTTGCTCTCACCATCCATATCACAGAAGATATAGCTGAACTTTGGTTTATAAAACCGAAGGCTGCCTTCTTTCTTCCTGTCTTTTGACAATTCACACATAAGTTATCTCTCAACCAAATATTGTGCTAGTGAGAAAAAGAATTAAGGATATGAATATCTAACTTTAACGTCGCCTAGAAGACAAATGCATGATCCTTAGCCCTCTAGAAGGTCAAATTACCATATGCATTTTCCACATGAGGTTTCGCATCATCTTGGGCCTCATATGCACTCTGAATTAGTCCTTTTCCTTTCCACCCAAGGCTTTTCAAAAGAAGCTCCTCCTCCTTCTCCATTTCCACTTCAGCCTCTTCACTAATCTCATGATCAAAGCCCAAGAGATGTAATAACCCATGTACCTGCAAATGGCTTAAGTAACTACCTTATCAAATAACAGATTTCAAGAAAAGCGAGCTCCTAGGAAGCTCAAACTAAAACACATTTCAGTATGGCCTTTTACTCTTGGTTTTTTTCTCTCCGCCTATAAATCAAATCAGGAACTACTTCCAGAATATACTCGCCTCTTATCCCTCTTCCACACACGAATAAGGAAAGAATGGGATACCATGGCATCAAAGTAGGCAGATCAATATAGTTGCTAACTTGTTATTTCTTTTATCCTAAAGAGTAATCCCATTCCCCTCAGATAGACAACATGTCGATACGTCTTATAAATGCAAGTGTATGTCAGTAAAATTGTTTCAAGTTAGTTAATTCAAATTATGTTGTTCACGAACCATGAGAATTCGTATCTCATCAAGAAGAGAGTGCCCTCTTTCCTCAGCTTGTCTTGCCGCTGTCTCGACAGAAATTACAATATCACCTAACATAAGCTGCAATAAAAGCATAAGTGGTGTCACTTGAGTTGATATTCTCAGCCTAAAGAAAAGGAAAGAGACTATTGAGTGCTTACTATTGGAAGGTTAAGATCAGGTACGTGCTCCGACATCGAGAGAACGTCAGTAGCATGATCCTCGTCCCTCCACTCCTTGTTAAGTTTGCGAATAAAGTCATCATTGCAGAGAAGGATGGACAGCTCGACACTTTCAAATCCACCGACATCACTTATAGCAATATCTCTTGTTTTATGCTCTGAATCTTTCAAACCATCAAATGCCAACTTCATCGCCATTGGGACATTCAAACGGAGCAATTCTGCAATGCTCTGCAGCACAATCAAGAAGAACAACAAAATGAAAAAAACCGATTTTACTAAAAACAGAAACACACAGAACGGCTGAAATAATTTCAAAACATAAAATGCTTGTTCTAATCTAGGGTCAATAGGAAATCCTCTTTCTCAAAACCAGCAACCTAAATTTGCTATGCATTGTGATTCATACCGGTTACCCTCGGAAACTCTCTCCAACTATTTAAACAGCACAACACTTCCAATTTGTACAACTTGCTCGCACCGAAAAAATATTCAGACGCAGAAAAGTACAATAACATCCGTTGTGATGATCTCCCAATTGCTTCAACTAGTCATAAAAGGGTCCAATTGCAAAGAAACAATGTAATATGTATCACCATTGCCGATTTCAACTAATCACGTATTCACATGTCAACTCTAAGATTCAATTTATAACACAACCATTTCCTATAAGCATTTTCAATCAGAGATTACACAATTGTAATATTTTACACTTTCCACTCGAAAATTTCACGAAAATGATCCTAAAAATGGTGATGCATTGCTACATTATGAACAGCTATACATATACATAAACAAATCAGTACATATTATACAAATATATATATTACCAAAATTTCAGGATCGTCGGGCAAATCGTCTTCGATGCAAATACTGACGCTGAGCTCCAGCTCCTTCTCCGTCTGCTTGCTCTTGCCGGCTCGCCTCCGGACCTTCCGGTAGTTCCTCTTCTGCGCAGCCCATGGTCTCCCTGAACAAGACGACCTCGGAGCCCTCGCTTCTTCTCCTTCTCCGCCGCACAGTGCGGCGCGCAAACTCCGGCCGAACAGCGACGATTTCGGCAACGAAGAAGAGGCGTCGAACACCAGGCGAGAGGAGGAACGGGAGGACACGACGGTGGCGGCGGAGGGGTGGAGGAGAACGGGGACGGCGCGTAGTATGGCACGCGCCATCCGAGCGGCGGAGGGCGACGAGCGGAGAGGGGAGAGGCGGGGGAGCATGTACACTTATATGCCTTGTGGACAGCCGAGGCTGTGTGAGTGTTAGAAGTTGTAGTCCGTTTACCTTTAACCTTATTTACCTAATATGTTATTTATTTATTTATTTATTTTTATAATATTATCGTTAGATTATATATATAATTATATAAACTTAATTTGTTAAATTTTTGAACAATATTAATAAATATCAGTGATGTTCAACATCACTTATTAATAAAAAGTAAGTCCCAATTTATTAATAGAATTTATTTTTTTATCAATATGATGTTAAACATCACTGATATTCTAAAGTATTTTTTTATGTTTTTAAATTAAAAAACCACACAAGAAAGTGGACAGAAGGTACATTTTTTGACATTCATTTTTAAAATTTTAAAAAAGAAAAGTGATAGGGGACTAAAGGTTGATTCAGTGAGTAGTTGACCATTAATTACAAATTGGTATAGATCAATTAGTGCATCTACTAATTGATCAATTACTGACTTCAAACAAAAAAAAATGATTAATCACTAATTAAAGCTGTCATTTTCTAAGTTTTTATTTGGATTACATATGTAAACCTAAATGTTTCATCTCAGTTTTTTTTTTTTTCTGAAAAGTCAATAAAAATTATAATTAATTTTTAAAAAATCAATCAATTTCAACATAAAAATTTTATCTCAAACCCGTATTTCAAACGAATGTTAAATTTAAGAAAATTTGAAACATTATTTAAAAAAAAATTTGCTCCGTGCGTCCCTAAATCATATAGTTCTATTGTGTCAAGTCTAATTTAGGATATATATATTATTAGGGACACTAATTTTGATCTAAATTTTTGAGTATCAACCTATATGACATATGAGTTATTGTTCTTTTATTAATAAATGTTTTAAGCATTATTATATCAATTGATAGTATCAACCAATGAAAATGTGATACGTGAGTGTTTGAATGTTTAGGGGGTCAATGTTTAGGATCTGTTTGACATAGCTTTTTAGAGGCTGTTTTAATTCTCATGCCAAAATGTGGCTTCTAAAAGTGTATGTATAATCTATCAGAAGAATTTCTAATATTTAGAAGTGCTTCTTGTTAAAGTCAAAAAATGTGACTTCTAATAAAAACTCTTATACGTAGACTTTATACTTTTAGTAAAATTTAAGATAAATACTATAAACTTCATGTAGTATTTTTATTACTTATTAGAAAGCTTTAAGAATTATTTTGACATCAGAAGTTTTTTTATTCCAAAAACTTACTGAAAAGCTACAATTTTTTTTTTCCTATTGACTAAAAGTAAAGACTTAAGCTTCATTTGGTATTTAAATTTAACTCTAACTAAACTGTACTTTTTCATATAAATTTTTGTCATTTTTTTGAAGAACTAAACATAATTTTATTTTTAACCAAGCGAACCAAACGTAATTTTAGTCAAATGAATCCTACTATTGATTTGAAAATGGTTTGGAAAAAAAATATCACATTTCCCATTAAAGGTGTTTTAGAAACGAGTATGAAAAATATATATATTTTTTTGCATAATGTCAGAGAAAACAAAAATGAAACAAAAATTGTTTTAGTATTTTTGTTGAAAATCAATTATTTAATTGTGTGTTGTGTTGGTGAAACGTTCAAGCTTATTTAAATGTTTTATTATTTCATAATAATTTAATTTAAATATAAATTTTTACCTTTTGAAATTAATATTTTTTTTAAAACTTTTACATTATTCAAACATTACCTTAAGTCAAACATATCCAAATCACATTTAAATGCAATCATCAAATAAAAAATTGAAAACCAATTTTTGATTTAGTTAAGAGAAAATGCAATCTACAATCTAAACCGATAAATATTACAATTTATAATCAACTCATAGAAAAGTTATAATTTTGTTTGAAAATCGTAAATAACAACAGTTTACAAAGTTTTATATAGTTTCGAATGTTACTTTGCAGATGCTCATTTGAAACGTAAGAAATGGATTATTTAAAATATTGTAAAATGATTCTAAAACTCATGAGAAATCTTTTTGAGTAAATAAGACAAAATAATTTTTGTTTTGTTTTGTTTTTTTTTGTTTTTGTTTTTGTTTTTGTTTTGTTTTTTTTTTCTTTATTATGGGGGTGTTTGGTGTATAAGTTGAGTTTGAGTTGAGTTAAGATTTTTAAGTTTAAATTGTAATTTTTGTTGACTTTTTCAGAAAAGATAAAAAATTTTTAGGAAAAAAGATAAAAAACATGATGAAAAAAGTACAGTTTAATTTAAATTAAACTTATCAACCAAACGGGCCCTATATGTTGATGTCGGAATCCGCCCCGAGCACAAAATTATGTTCCTTAGAGTAACCCGGTCATATGGAGTGAAAGTATCCGGCCACCTGAACCAGATCTAGTTGACCCGACTTGATCCGACCAGAAAACTCTTCCTAGGCAATCGATTGACCCGATCAGGATTTACTATCCCACTGAATCCTACCGTGTACCCGGGTCAGAAAGTGCCGGGGGGCGACATGGCTACTCCGGACAATCATATACCGTCTAATGCCTGACTTGAAGCCTATCACAACATTCCATCCACCACCTAACGCCTGATGTGAAGCCTGTCATTGCACACATCAACAGTCAACTTCCCCCACATACTACTGCACACATCACGTCGTCGACTCCCACCACCTGCCCCGACTGGGGCTACGCCTAGTGGTGATGGCAGGGACTCACCCTAGTGTCCTTATACCGGATCAGAGACACGTGACATCAGTCTATTGGACCAATAGCTCCTATACTCCTGAGGCCTATTTGTCCGTCGAAAACACTAGGGAGCCGACCCGACCGGGTCACCTGAGCACCCGGACCTGAGGGAAGCGCCTATAAATAGAGGACCCCATCTCAGGTATGGTCATTTTCCTTGCCAAAGCTCTGCTTTTTCTCTTGCTCATCAGTACCCTTGTTACTTAAGTATCGGAGTGCCCACGACAAATACAACACCGGTGTCCCAATCACTTCGAGATGCTTTAATTTTATAGGTAATCGACGGCGGAGCAATCGGTCAGATCTGATCGGATCAGCCGATCACATTGGGTGTTGTTGTCGGAGGCTTTTTCGGCATCGACATTATAAATGGCCATTTTTAAAATTTATTCGGCGGAAAATAAAGGAGAAAACTAGAAAAGTCCGACAAAGAGAGAAATGAAAAAATAAAAATAAAAATAAAAATCTTAAGCTTAGCTGGAGATAAGCGTGGGAAATCCATTAATTAAACAGAAATCCAAAAAAAAAAAGCCTCCAAAATCGAAACTCCCTTAATCCACCTGCCAGCCAAACTCTCACTGCTGTCTCCTCCTCCGTCCTCCTCTCCTCTCTCTCTCTCTCTCTCTCTCTCTCTCTCTCTCTCTCTCCTCCTCTCTCTTCTCGATCTTTCCCTTTACTCTCTCTCTCTCTCTCTCTCTCTCTCCCCTCCTCCTTTCTCTGCAGTTCCGTGTTTGACCAGCTTCGGGTCTTCGGTCTTCTCCCACAAGACCCAGAGAGGGAGAGATTGGATCTAGCTCCTCCTCTTCTTCTTCTTCTTCTTCTTCTTCTTTTTCTTCTTCACAATCTTCTCCTTTCTTCTCTCCTCACTGATTCGGTTCTTCCTCAATCGGATTGAACTTTTGGACGCGGTTTTTCAGATTCTGGATTTATTCGTTTTTCGTTTCTAGGGTTTGTTGTTTGCTCTTGAGGAGCTGAGATGGTGGGTTCCGACAGTCTGAATAGGTCTGCTTCGCCGCCGAAGAAGTTCGGCATCACGAAGCCAATCTCCGTCGCCGGTCCCACTGACGCCGATCTTCAACGAAATGTTGAATTGGAAAAGGTAATTGAATTTTGGGATTTCATTTTATTGATTTTGATGTTTGATTTCTCTCTCTCTCTCTCTCTCTCTTTTGCGAGTTAAATGTTGATTGAATTATTGGTGGAAAAAAAATTTAGTTCTTGATTGATTCGGGGCTCTACGAGAGTAAAGAGGAAACTGCGAAGAGAGAGGAGGTTCTTGGCCGTATTAAAGAGGTAGTCAATCGTTTTCATCTGTTATTTCTGCTTTTTACCTATTTTTTGAGTCTAAACTTGTAAATTTCGTAGACAATATTGGTGATATTTGGTGGTTTAAGTTATTACAGACAATTTTTTATTGTTAATCATTTATTGTTTTAATATAGGAAAGTTGTTTATTTGTTATACAATTCTGGGACAAAAAATTTTGGTATATTTTGTTATATTTCTTTTTAGTTCTTATCATGAGCTTATTTTCTCAGAACTAGTTGAAAATTCATGTAGTGCTATCCGTGTTAGTTTGTCTGTTTTTTGGAGTGGGAATGCATTATGTCATATTAAGGGTTCTTTTGTTTTTTTTTGGCTGGAAAAAAAGTCTGGGAAGGTGGCGACAAGCATTAGTATACCCATAGGTCTTACCAAAGAGGCTCCTCATATGCTAACAAGAATGTTCGCTGAAGGCCCTATGGATGGGCCGTACACCTCGACGAGTTTACTATATACGTGGGGATGTGGTTGGTTCTGTTTACTATTAGTTTTACAAGCTCCCCTGATGCGCTTTACCTTTATTTTTTTCAAATGATTATTTATGTCGTCTTCATCTTTTTCTCATTATACATTTTTTTAATTAGAATTAGCTAGTGCTCCCATTGGTTTGCTGTTTGAACCGTGGTTCAAAATTCACATTTTTTTTTTCTATAGTGTTTTGTCTCACAAGAATTTAAATTTCTGTTCAAACTTTTTCTCAAACATATGAACCAAATGGGCTCTATGTATGATGTTTTTCTTTGCATCGGATGCTTTTTTATTGTTTTAGAGTAATGGTTGTGACCAAGGATACGTTCACACAGATTGTCAAAGATTGGGTGAAGCTGTTGACTCGCCAAAGAGGATACACTGATCAAATGGTCGAGAATGCAAATGCCGCCATTTTCACCTTTGGCTCCTACAGATTGGGAGTAAGTATAAGTTTATGATTTGCTTTTAAAAGATTTATGTATATGTTTTATCCTTGCCTATTGTATTATCTACAGGGTCCAAAAGTGGAGTTGCAAATTCTTAATCATGTAATCTCTGCATACGAATTAGGAATTTTTAACTTATTTTCTTTATCTTTTCTGGAGGGTTATCTTCTATCATGTGGAGTTACCAGGATATGTTTAAGAGCCGTGCGAAATGCTATCTGGTCTTGTTGATGTGGATTCCCATTCTAATACTTGAAATGTGTAAAACAAGTGCATGTGTTTCATCTTGAGGATTTCCATAAGCATGATGAAGGAACCTATGCTTATATCATGTTTACTCAACAATGCAGCTGATGAGGGTGAACTAATTCAGACATTATCCTGGAAATTGTTGGTTGATCTACTATGTCTGATTCCTAGCATATTTAGAGCTGCACATGATTCATACTTCAACCAGTGGAAAGCAAGTAGTATCTCGAAAACGTAGCAACTCCCATGCCTATAATTGTAGTACATCCATTTCTGCTCTTTTGATCATTGATGGATATTTCTATGTAAATACCAGAAATATGATGTATATTGCAGGGTCGTATTTCTTTTAGTTTTTTTGTCACTGAAAGTTGGACTACAAAATGTGAATTCACATCTTTTTCTTATTCTATACTTTGTTGCAGCCTTGTAATATTATCTATCTTTTTCTTTAACTATTCTTTACTGAAATAACTGTTGTCTATAAGTATATATTTGAAGATATATTAATTAAGTTTTATTTTTGACAGGTGCATGGGCCTGGGACTGACATAGACACCCTTTGTGTTGGGCCATCCTATGTGAATCGAGAGGTGATTACATTTATTCCTGAATCCTGATTTTTTGTGGATAGATTTATCTTCCTAAATCCTTATCCATCATATGTTTGTATTTTCCAGGAAGATTTTTTCATTGTCTTGCATAATATGTTGGCTGAAATGGAGGAAGTTGCAGAACTTCAACCGGTTCCCGATGCCCATGTCCCAGTAATGAAGTTCAAGTTCCAAGGAATATCAATTGATCTTCTTTATGCAAGCATATCTCATTTGGTCATTCCGGAAGTAAGTTTAAATTAGAATATCTCTATCTATATGTATCTTATTCAATTTATATGCATTTTAAATAATTGTGCATGTCCATGCTGTTTGTATGCTGGTCACATTGCTGAATGACTTCATTCAAGCCCAAGTGATTTTTGTTTTGCTTACTCTCACTTTCTGTATATTGCATCCTTATAAACTATGGACTTGTGATGCTCACGTGAATGGCAGATAGCAATTTGGATTTGGATGCTTGTTCTTGTTTTCATTCATTAATCTAGCACTGTGACTATTGAACTAACTTTTGAACAGGATCTGGATATCTCTCAAGGCTCTGTGCTATCCAACGTGGATGAACAAACTGTTAGAAGTCTTAATGGATGCAGGGTTGCTGATCAAATTCTTAAACTTGTCCCAAATACTGAGGTGTGTCTATTTTCTATTTTTATCCTGGTTTACATACTTTTATATTTTATTGGACTGACTTTTTCTTTTTCATGTAATTTTAGCATTTCTGGACTACACTCAGATGTTTAAAATTTTGGGCTAAAAGACGTGGTGTTTATTCAAACGTATGATTGACGCATTACCACTTATATTCGTCTCTCTCTTTTTTGTTTTCTATTTTGTATTTGTATTTGGATTTTGTTTTGTTTTGTTTTGTTTTTTTTTGTATTTTGTGTGTGTGTGTGTGTATTCTTTTAATTCACTTGTTTCCCTTCATATAGGTCACTGGATTCCTCGGTGGTGTCAATTGGGCTCTTTTAGTTGCTCGAATATGTCAGCTTTATCCCAATGCAATTCCTAGTATGTTGGTTTCTAGATTTTTCAGGGTATATACACAGTGGCGATGGCCAAATCCTGTAATGCTCTGTTCAATTGAGGAGAATGAACTTGGGTTCCCCATCTGGGATCCTCGTAAAAACCCTCGGGATCGATTTCATCTAATGCCCATAATAACTCCTGCATACCCTTGCATGAACTCTAGTTACAATGTATCAACAAGTACTTTACGAGTAATGATGGAGCAGTTTCACTGCGGGAACAAGATTTGTGAGGTGAGAGAAAGCATAAATTGGGTCTCCCCCAATGTTACTGTCTACATTTGGTTAGAGTTCCCTCACACTGCTGGTTTTATAACAGGATATTGAGCTAAGCAAAGCCCAGTGGAGTGCTCTGTTTGAGCCTTATCTATTTTTCGAGGCATACAAAAACTATTTGCAGGTAGACATACTCACAGCAGATGCAGATGATTTGCTAGCATGGAAGGGATGGGTGGAATCTCGACTCAGACAGCTTACTCTTAAAGTAAAATTGTCTCTTTCATATTGTTGTTTTAGGAAGATTATGCTTCATTTAAATACGTTAATCATGTCTTCATTTTGCTATGGTCTTTTAAGGCAAATATTAGAATTCTCTTGTTAATGTTTCCCAATTGTTTCCGAGCAGATAGAGCGTGACACAAATGGGATGTTGCAGTGCCATCCTTACCCACATGAGTATGTAGACACATCAAGGCCATGTTCACATTGTGCTTTCTTCATGGGCTTGCAGAGGAAAGAGGGAGTGAGAGGTCAAGAAGGTCAGCAATTTGACATCCGTGGTACAGTTGATGAGTTCAGGCAAGACGTAAACATGTATATGTTCTGGAAACCTGGGATGGATATTTATGTTTCACATGTTCGTAGAAAGCAGCTGCCTACTTTTGTTTTCCCGGATGGATATAAGCGGCCCCGATTGTCGAGGCATGTAAGCCCGCAGGCCAAAAAAGCTTGTGAAGATGCTGCAGGTTGCCGTCCTTTCTCTACTGAAAAAAAGAGGAAAAATGATTCTGAGGTAGTGAATGTGAAGCCGGCACAACCAGAGAAGCGGGCATCTATTAGCCCACAACGGCTAGCTTCTCTTTATCCAGAAAATGGTACTAGTAGGTCTGGTGGTGTTGGATTAGAGTGCCTTGGAACTGGTGATGTGAATATCAGTTCTGAGGTTAGGCTGTCTGGTGAACTGTTGGAAAGTGAAAAGCATATTGTTCGGAATAATGCAGAGATGGTTCAAAATGCCATGCAAGAATCCTTTGCTCTAGAAGAGCAGGTGTCTTTACGTGTCTCTAATTTGCCTGGACCGGAGAATGAGGTAAAGCAAGTTGAACTCGTGGATAGGATGGAGTCGGATGTCTCATGTGAGGTATCTTTGTCAGAATTCAAGGAAAAATATCAGGTTGGACTTAACAGGGAAGGAGTTGGGAATTTGCCTTTAGTTGACCTGGTAAGTTTGGAAACTACACCTTCTGGGAGGCTGCTGAATTGGACAGAAGGTGCTGTTGATGTTGAGCGAGATATCGTCAAGCCATGTAATCAAACGACAATGATGGAGAATGCCGACCATACATTAAAATCAAATTCTAATGTTAAGAACCTCAATTGCGAGGTGAGTTTCTCCATTTGAAGACTTTGGGTTAGGAACTGTTGCGATGGCTGTGAGAAGAAACTTGAAGTTCTGGAGATAGTGAGTCAGGGATCTTTGCAGGGTGATGTACGCATTGCGGATCCAGATTTACTTTTGGATGGCTCAACCACCGTCTCTGTGGTTCTTCAGAACCGATTATCAGAAGAATTAGAGGTTTTTCTTAAACCTAAACTATAGTTGTTATCAGTTACTGTTTTTATTTTTCTTATGCACTGCTTTCAAATCCCAAAGTGTTTTTGCTAGCCTTGCGGAAGCTGATTTGGATCGTGCATTTGCACCCTTTTGCAAGTGCCTTGCAATAGTTGGGTTCTTAGTCATAGGGATGAACATGTTTTTCCAGGAACTAATTAGGTTTTGAACCCATCATTTTGTTTGATATAGTCAAATTTTGCAATCGGAAATGTCGCCAATCTCAAGATGGAGCTAGGTCAGATTCTATACAGAAAACAATGACAAGGCATGTCTTTGAACTTGATATCTTTTCTATACGAGTCATTATGTCTTTATTCTGGCCTGTTTGGTTGTGTGGATCTTTTGTACCAGGTTAAGGCTGAGGTCCACGGCATAACGAACATCTGAGAAGTGAATTGTAAAACGGAGTCACTTGTGAAGAAGAGAGCCAGCACCCCGGTAAGTGCCTCATTGATTGCTGGCTTTCGTGGCTCTCATTATGGTTTTCCAGGTGTGGATGTGCGCAACATCAGGTGGACCTGGAGTGAAGGTCGGGCCTTGCACCAGCCTGATGCGCATCTGGGCGGTTTTGCTTATGGTACGGGCGGATTTAACAAGTTTCAGGTTTGTGATGCTGTTGAAGCTGCAAGCACCTAAGAAGCTAATTGGCGTGTGCTGGTGCTTTAAAGACTTCATGGCCTTCTTGTTGTGATGTACCATAGTCTTTTTATGAGATTCATTTAACATGGACATATTGAAATTAGCGGCCAAGCACAATGCTTGGGCTGTAAAGAGGGATTTTCTTGTCTTACCCTCGTCAATTGTAACAGTTATATCTTGCTAATGAAGAACAATCTTACAAGCATCTTCTCTCTCTCTCATAAAAATGCAAGTAAAGGTGTGCATCTGAAAGCCTGAATCCCATGGTTGTAGATATAGTATAGCCTTAATATCACATTTGACTCCACTAAAAGGTTCGAGTTCGAAGTTCGAATCACCAATCCCCCAAGTTAGTAATTAAAAAATAAAATTAAAAAAATTCTTGAATCCCACGTGGAAGTGTAGTGTTTTGTGCTTGGGATGTTTGGTTTATTGTTTGTAGAAACCATAAAGTTGGATAGTAAAATACAAAAATGGAATAAGGTACTCGAAACACAGAATATAAGGCTTTAAGAATACATAATTTAAAACTTTAGACACGTTAGAAAGCTTTTTCATGAAGAAATATATACATCACTTGCTTTGAATGTCTGCTCCTCCTAGATTGCACTACTATTCGCACCTCAAATACAGTGTTCTCCTTTTACGCGAAAACACAAACTGATGGAAACTGTAAAGAACCCGCACCCGCCGGGTGTGTGATGTATAAGAGGGATTGAGTTTCTTCGCAATTACGTGGAATTTGTCACACTGAAAAAACTCTCTTCGTCTCCTTCTGACACCTTCTTGCGCTTGTAACTCGCAAGATATTTGGTATTGCCGAGAAGTGGAGTAACGTCAAATTCACTCCCCACCCTCTTGGCTTCATATGTTTCTGGACTGCCGAATCGGCGAAGGATCTGCAAAACCTCCTCCATGGAAGGCCTAGTCGAAGGCGAAGTGCTTGTACACATGAGACCTAGTTTAAACACGGTGGTCATTTCGTCCAAAATACAAGGTTTCTTGATCTCCTCGTCAAGGGCATCGCTGATAGGCTTTTCATCACCGTAATGCTGCCATGCCCATTCGGCTAAGCTCATCTCCTCCTCTCCGCAATTGGGCTCCCTTCCAGTAACTAGTTCGAGTAGCACAACCCCAAAGCTATAAACATCGATCTTCTCATTGACCTTCGTTGTGTAAGCATATTCTGCAAAATGAAATTGTGATCAGTTTAAAACTAAAATTGTTGATCACTAATGGTGATACATAGCATTACTCTCGTACTATGAAGAAAATATGAAAGCGTCGAAAGGTCTTTACCTGGTGCCATGTAACCAAACGAGCCTGCAATGGCGGAAACAGTGTGGTGTTCTCCATGCTTGGCCAATATCTTGGCCAGCCCAAAATCTGCTATCCTTGCCTTGAATTCAGAATCCAACAAGATATTGCTCGACTTGACATCGCGGTGAATGATCGGAGGTGAGCAGTCGTGGTGCATGTAACACAACCCTTGTGCAGCCCCAATCGCGATCTGCAGCCTCCTTGGCCAATCCAAAGCAACATGATGACTTGATAATTTCCTCTTCCGCCCATGAAGCCAAATATCCAGACTCTGATTCTCCATGTACTCGTAGACGAGAAGCTTCGAGTTCTCACTCGAAATGCAACACAACAACTTCACTATGTTGGAGTGCCTAATCAATCCCAGGATGTGAACTTCCGCTAGGAATTCCTTCTCCAAATGCTCATCCCATTGCCCGTCGTTCCAAATCTTCTTCACCGCCACAAATTCTCCGAGACTGTTAGTCCCAATCCTGTACACTTGCCCCGATCCTCCACTGCCAATGAGATTGTTTTCCGTTAAGTTCATCAAAACGTTATACTCTGTGAAATCCAATCTCTGGAATGAAGTAAGCTTCCATGACGCCGAGTCCTGGCAATAGCTTTTCCTTCTGTGTTGTTTGACCATGAAAAATGTTAATGAAACAGTCACCAGCAACACGGCTATGGCGAGTATCAAAATCACGGCAAGGACTTTGGAGGAGAGCTTTTTCGGGTCTCGGAATCTGGTGCCACCACCACAAGTTTGAACAAGGTTCAAATTTCTGGTGTTGGAACATAGATTCGGATTGTTCAAGAAACTGTTTTCGTACGCAAGATTGTCGAACTCATATGGGATTTTCCCGGAAAGTTTGTTGGAAGACAAGTTGAGTGAATTCAGCCTTAAACGGCCGAGCTCGGGAGGAATTTCACCTGACAATTGGTTTTCGGACAAGTCCAAGTATAGAAGGTTTGGTAGAGAAGCAAGTGCTGGGGAAATCGGGCCTGAGAGATCATTCCTTGAGAGATTAAGCGTGTCCAGGGACTTCCACGAGACGATTTGCTGCGGCAATTCGCCCGAAAACTGGTTCCCGTCGAGCAACAAAGTCGTTAACTGAGACAGGCTCGTCAATTCGATCGGAATCTTCCCGGAAAACAGGTTATTACTAGCCTTGAAAACGACCAAACTTTCCCAAGTGGACACTCCCTCAGGGATTTCACCGTCGAATTTGTTGTTACAAATTTCGAGCCGCGACATGTTCCAAGGCAACTTACTCGGAAGCTCGCCTGAAAATGAGTTTTCGCTGATCATCAAAGTCGCCAAATTCAGCGCCGTCCACAGTTCCGGAGGAATCTCGCCGGAGAAATTGTTCTGGTAGAGCTGAATATTATTCAAAGAACTGCAGTTTCCAAGCCCTTTAGGTAATTCTCCGGTAAGGTTGTTGGAGAACGCAATCACTCCTCGTAGAGCGCCGTTTTCGCACAGATTTCCCGGCAGTTGACCGGTTAGTTGATTGTTCGAGACCTCGAAAGCTTCGAGCTTCGAATGCAGGCCCATCTCCGGCGGCAGAGTTCCGTTCAACTTGTTGATGAAGACACGGAAGAGCTTCAGCGACGGAATTAGGCCTAAACTGGCCGGAATCGCGCTGCTTAATTGATTCGAATATAGATTCAGAACCGTCAAATTGCTCAACTTTCCGAAATCTTCGGGGATCGAACCGGTCAAATTGTTCATCGAAAGATCAATTTCACTCAAATTCAGTGCTTCAACAGGTCTAGGAATCTCACCGGACAATTTATTGTGGAATAGCAATAAAGCTGTTAGATTCTTCAACATAAACAGTCCACTAGGAATTGAACCTTCCAGCTTGTTCATCGAAAGGTCCAATTTCTCGAGGCTCGAAAGATCGGCGAAACTTTCCGGGATATGTCCCTCCAAATTCGTCTCTGTCATCCATAACTCCTTCAAATTCTTCAACTTTCCGAACTCCGGAGGTATTGGAGCGGGGACTAAAAGGTTGTTATAAGCCAATCTCAGAAACTCAAGGTTCAACAAGTTTCCGATCACGCTCGGAACCGTTCCGTTGAACAAGTTCATGTAAAGATTGAGCTCTCTCAGCTCCGAAAGCCGCCCGATGGACACCGGAATGTCGCCGGAGAAGTTGTTCCCGCTGAGGTCTAAATGCCGGAGACCGGAAATCTTGTCGATGTCGTCGGGAATTCTTCCGACGAAGTTATTCTGCGAGAGGTCGAGGAATTGGAGCTCCGAGCAGTTGTAGAGGACTTTCGGGAAATTTCCGGGGATCAAATTCAGTGCCAGGTCGAGCAAAGTGAGGTTCTTCAGGTCGCAGATAGTCGCCGGAATCGTCTCGTTTATGTCCTTTTCGCGGAGCAAAACTCCGATGACCGTGCCGTCGGCGGAACATTGGATCTCCGGCCAATCGCACGGCGAGGACGAGGAGTTCCACGACGAGATCGACGGCGGATTCCCCCACTGTTGTCTGAGGTTGAGCAGGATCGACCGTTGGGCGTCCCGGGACTGAGAAATTACAGCCAGGGGCAAGGAGACAAGGAAGAAGAGGAAGAGAGGGAGTGGAATTGTGGGAAATGAGAAGGGTGTTTTAGACATTTTGAAGTGTTTGTTCGTTTTTCTGGTTATGATTCTCCCGGGAAAAAAATATACATTTGGACTGCCGAGTATTCAAAACTGAGAAGCCTTAATATGTACATGGTTGAAGTTTAAATGACACTGGAATCTTGAGTAATTACGTTTTTGCCACTGAAAGTGCTTTGGAGGGCGAGTCAGACAAGTCAGCTCAGAGTTTTGATCTTACACGGATCAACTAATCATCCCTAACAAATTATTGTTTAAAAAAACAAAACAAAGCAAAAAAAAGTGTAAACGCCACTTAAAAGACAAAAATAAAAGCTCACGTGGAGGACTTTAGGCTTGAGTTTTTAGTTCAAAATCTGATAGTATTTTTTATTTTTTTATTTTTATGAATGATAGTTATAAATCCACCAGAAGTTCTATCTATAGATATAATATAATTTAGAGTCGCGTGTATTTTTATTTTTTTTTTAAGTTAAATAAACTTTGAAGTTATAAATGGAGATGTCATCAATGCCACTATTATAGAGTCTAATTGTTTATCATAAGATTGATATATAATAAGCAAAACTTAAGAGCACATAAGGCTGGTTGTTGGATATAAATTTCACCTTGTTTTTTTGCATTTTATTATTTAATATGATTATTTTGCGATGACATCATATTTTCATTGATGACACAGATGATTTTCTTATGTGATTAAACACTAATCACGTTAGAGCGATAAACAAATTAATATGTTTTAAGTAAAGTTTTTTTTTTTTTTTTTTTTTTTTTCTATATCTTCTTTTTCTAAACTAATAACAAGATTTTTAATTGGCAAAAGAAATTGTAATAAGATTCTAGATTGGGGTTGGTAATTGCATGACCCCAGCTTCTAGAAGCTAATTTTTATGCAAGAAAAATATACTATTAAAAAGAGGGGAAAAAGAACCAAAAAAAAAAAAAAAAAAAAAAGAAAAGAAAGGGTGATATATCACGTGGGAGGTGAAAGTCGTAATCCATATGGAAAGGGGGTTTAACGTAAACTCAAAAATGAATTTGGGTCTTTTTTTCTAATTGCGTTAGTTGGACTGTTGGAGCAACCAAAGATAATGCCCCTCACATAAATCATAATAAACATAAAAGATAACAAAAAAAATAAAAAATAAAAAATAAAAAGGGAACAGAAAAATATCTTTTGAACCACTTGCGCATCAGGTTTTTTTTTTTTTTTTTTTTTTTTCCCCCAAATGGTTTAATTTCTTTTTGAAGTGATCTAGAAGTTCAATATTTGTTCCTTTATTCTTTGGACAAAGTCGATTTAAGTTTCTATCCATTTTTTATGTTTAAGACAATAAGTTTTGATGATCATTCAATCAGAGAAGTGTCAAAGAAAGTCATTTTTTTTGTTTAATTGTATTATTTTATTTAATTAATTAGAAAATCTCTTGATTTTATATGCTATATTAGTGTTAGTTAACTTATCTCATTGTAACTTGCATTTATATGAAGTTTATTCATATTATTTTTTATTGGTGAATATTCTTTTTATCAGTGGATATTGATGTATTATTGGATCACAGTAAATATCTTTATTCACTTCTTCTCTATATTTTCTACTTTAATTTTTTTTTATCCTTTTCTCTCTCTCTCTCTCTCTCTCTCTTTTTTTTTTTTTTTGAAAGATTAAAAAAAAGGGCTCGTAAATTTGATTAGGAAAAATGCCGGACGTCAGCATGTCAAAAATGCAAAAATGCTTGTCACGGAAATTCGTATGTATATGAATATCCGTGCGTGCATTAATTTTTCCACAAGGCAAACTTCAACACAACAACTTATTTGCACGAAAAAAGGCTTTTATTTTGACAAAAGCTACCCAAATTAAGATTTATAAGCTCAACTCTATAATTATTAATATTCATTTTTATAATTCCGACTCGACTTAAGCTCAAAGCTTCAAAACTCTTTGTGGTTGCAATCTTGCATATATTATTTAACGATAATTTTATACATGATTTAATGTTGGATATAGAATTTGAATTATTTTTATTTTTAATTTTTTAATTTTTTTTTAAAAAAAGAAAGCTTAAAAACTCTAATTCTAAGCCTCCGTTTGGTATTCAAGTTTAACTCTAACTAAATTGTATTTTTTTTATATTAATTTTTATTTTTTTTTTTGAAAAATTAATAAAATTTATAATTAATTTTTAAAAAATCAACCAACATTAATTTAAAAATTTTATCTTTAATTAACTTACTAAACGGAGGATAAGTATACCATGTACAAGTGGTCAAGCCATTAGGGGCGTGGAAATTAGGAAAAAAACACCCAAAAGAAAAATAAGAAAAAAAGCCACTGGACTTAGACGACCAAGCAGCATTAGTGACAGATCACAGGAAATTTCACACTTTTTGGATTTTCTTCACCTAAATGTCCAAAATATTTTAACTTATTCAGAGTGCTTTTTTATTTGTCTTTTGACTGTAATAAAGCTCTACTGATTTTTATTTAAAAATCGTACTAAGTGTCCTGATAAATATAAATATAAATATATATATATATATATATTAAGTAGTCAAACTTTCAAAAAGACGACTGTTTTGAACGCCCTGATTTTCCATGGCCGCCTACTTATTTAATACTTGTCTGTCCAATTCAACTTGATGACCTAATCAGTGGAATAGTCAAAACGGCCTCACTAAGTCGTTGTGTCATTTACAGTGTGTTAGATTGAGAAGACTAGTTGGAGAGAGAGAGAAGAAAGAGGAAAAATAAAAACCACGTGGTGAGTACACTAGTACAGTAAAAGTATCATTCGCTCTATTTGATTGTACTAAAGATAAAGAGCGCAGGTATAAGAAAAAATTACCTAAATAATTATTTTTTTATATTATTAATTAATATGATATAAATTTTTTTATTTTTAATTTAAATAATATAAATTTTAAATAATTTTAATTTAATTTGTTTCATATTAATTTAATATTAATTTTTTATATTATATTTATATAATTATATTTAAATTGTGTCATTTATGTGTTCTCCTTTAAAGATAAAGATTAAATAGTTTATTCGGATGTCCCCTTCACTTTGAATATAATATAACGTTCATTTTATTATTCAGAATATTGTATTTAAATACAACTCTATTTGAATAGTAAACGTACTCATTTTATTACTTATCCATTCTTTTTTTAATATAATTTTACTAATCACATTACATACTCTCTCTCACACCAATACCCATTAAAATGACTATTCAAGTACAAACAATCTAAATAAACATTCCATAAATATAATAATTAAAAAGAATATCTAAACGCATATTATAATACATCTGTTTTATTTCGATATTATATCAAATACAATAGGAGACATCCAAATGTACCATAAGTATACTAACCTTATACTTTCATATGTTTATTTTTGTTTTTATTGACATGAAAGTTGCGTTTTTTTTTTAATCTTTTAACACATCCTTATAAGTTGATGTTCTTTTTAGAGTCATCACTAATCAATTTTGTATCTAGTAAATCAGGCCGTCCATTTAAACTTTTGTTTTTAGTTATGATACTATGTTCGAATTATCCAAAACAAAATAGTGAGAAGAGAAAATAAGATTAGGAGTTCATATATATTATAACAATTCTAAATAATAGGGTTTCTTTTTACCTTTAACATATTGTTGAACCTTAATTAGGTTCCATCATAAAGACAACAACCTACCAATCTATAAAATGGCTCTGTAGAGTTTTCCAAGTCCCTTTGAACACATTCTCAGTTCTATATCCTATCAATGTGAGACATAATTGTTTGTGCACTTATAATATATATATATATATATATATGCAAAAAAAAAAAAAAAAAAATTCAAGCTTAATCTTCTTTCGAGTCTTATAATTCTTGTGTTTTCATTATTTACTTTTAAAGCAGTGGAGCCAACCTTCTATTTAAAATTACAAAATTGAAAACAAAAAGGTGCAAAGTTTAATAAAAAGACATGTAAAAACTTAATCTCAATAAGACAAAACAACAAAGAAATTAAATTAAAAAAAATAACAAATTTTTTAAAAAAATTAATAGGGACTATTGTCCTCACTGTCATAAGTGGTGGAGGCTTCGTCACTATTACATGTTAGTTAAGTTAAAGACTTTCAAATCTCAAAAAAATATAATTAGATCATTTCTTATCCCCCCCTCCACACTCGACTTCATAGTGAGAGAGAAACTTGTAGGAGGACAAATCCAATTAAGTTCTCAGAAGGAGCCATTTATTTTGTTTGTTTTAAACTTTTTCCCCCTTTAAATGCGAGAAAGGAGCTCATAGAATCTAATCATTACTTTTACTAATATTATTTTCCTTTTTTTTTTTTTTTCATTGCAAATTGTCAGGTGCAAGAGAAGTAAACCAACATGGTTTTTATTTTACCAACAAAAAAAACATAATGTTTTTTTTTTAATTTTAAATTTTCCGTTTGTTTTTGCAAGTGGAGCGTGTTGTGTGTGCATATATTTGTATTGTTTCATATATATATCTTGTATATATATATATATGTGTGCGTGTGTATATATATATATATAAATATATGTATACATTCATTGTAAAATCAGACAAGAATATGTGGGATATGATCTAGGTCCCTACAAATGTCTCTTCCACATAATTTCATGGACGGCATCTAGAATGCATGCCCATTAGATTAGTCCAAAAGCTTAGTTAATCGAAGCTTCTATTTAGCTCAACCCTACATCTAATTTGTTTAGAAAAAAGTTCTCATCTAGAAGCATGCATTAACATAGGACAGGTACCTTTTTTGTACCGAAACAAAAATAAATGTTAATGCTAGTGTTATATTCGACATTTAAAAAATAAAGAAGAATAATAGACTAATTTGTTACTATATTTTTCATTTTGATTTATATTGTTATTTTGAGAAGTTGATGTTACACCCCTAAATGGGCATATCATTAGTCAGAAGTTGGAATACATTTTTCATCATGAATAGGAGTGGGTGCCCAACATTAGAAAAGTATGATATTTTGTAAATCTTTTTGGCTACTAGTTGAAAATATTAGTTGTATTAGTCAACAAAGCGAGAAGCTTTACTTTGTGAAGAGTTTGAACAATTTGGAAGAAAGGTTGGAATTGTAAACTATCGAAAAATGATACAATATTTGAAAAATAATATCTGCCCATTTAATACAGTCGACGGAAAATCAAAAAAGACAAAACAAATAAAAAAATAGATGGTTGATTCTAGAATACTTTATTATTGTGTCAGTATCTTTTTTTTTATTTTTTTTTAAATAGAGATTACGTACCATAGATTATTTTGAGAGAATAAATTTAAAAAGATGTAATTTTGATTTATGATAGATAAATTTCTTATTGTTATACTTTTATAATCATTATTATATAGAGATTAATATCGTAATAAACCTTTTATTTCTACAGGTTACTGGCTTTGAAACTTCTTCTTGATAACAAAACACACCAAAAAAAAAAAAAAAAAAAATGTAGACAAAAGAAAAATTATCAAAGAAGATCGTCCTTATTCAAGGACCCAATTGAGACCAGCGTATTATTAGAATTTGGAATGCCTTTTGGCATAGTACACACAATACCTCTTTCAAACACAAAGTGAACTAGAGTGACATAACATAACTAACAACAACCTATAATTGAATCATTCATAAAATTAAAATAAAATTCACAGGGAGTTTTTATGGTAAGATCTTATGTTTTCCATTATCAGTAAGAACTGTTGTTTTTAACGTGACACTTACAATTCACAATATTGAAAATTTAGTCTAACGAAAAAAAAAAAAAAGAAACAGTTCTTATCGATAGTGTAAAACAGGAGATCATTCCGAAGACGCTCCCAAAATTTGTAATCTTTATTGTTTTCTAGGCTACTGAAATCAATCTTTGGACTCGAAGGGCTTGTAAGTGTGGAGATTCTTGTGAAGTCCTTGAATGGCACCAGAAGCAGCAGCCAGGGAAATGAGAAGGTTCAATAAGCTAAGGAGTTGAAGCCCGGCCCACCTTGCGGTCCGTTTCGGAATCTTGTTTTGGGCTATGTGCATTTCCACGGGGAAGTATACCACAATGGGCCAATACCCAATAGAGCCCATTAGTGCAATCATGTCTGTGAAGAACGGGAGAGCCAAGGCCACCATGGTTACCATCACCACAAAGAGAGTTCTCCAAGTTAGCCTGAAGATGTTCAAGGTGATGAGTCTTTTGCCGTAAATGGAGATCGGGTACTCGGTTGCTATGAAGCCCGAGCCAGGCCACCTCCTTCTTGTCCATGTTTCTACGACGCGGAACACCGGTTGCGTGAACAACTGCGAATCAAGGGCAGTTTTGACCAAAAGAAACTTCTTAGAACCCTTCTTTGATCATGGAGTAATCTAGTAGGTGACCTAAAATGTTACTGTTTTTATTTGCAGCATCTGGTGAACACGGTTTGTTTGTTAATCATGTTAACCGCTTTTTGTTTCAAACTCATTTATAATAAATTCATATCACAAACTTATGTGATTTTCGTATCATGTTGTCATGTCATGACCTAAATTGTTACCTTTAATATGAGAGTTTTTTTTTCTCTAATAAATTAACTCTCATTACATTCCTAACTGGATTAAGGTAGACTCATTCATCTTTGGACTTTGGAGGCTCTCAAAACCATTTTTTTTTTTTAAATTTTTGTTTCAAGTACTATGTACAATCTTAAACCTCAATTATCCAATAAGATGATTAAGAGAAACGAAAACACTTCCAAACTACTTCCCTCTCACCCATTGAACTAAACCGGCCAGCAGGGCCGAGGATGTTGTTTGAGATGAGGAGTTTTTTGGATTACACATCATCACATTTTTTTGGGCCAATATATGTAAAAATATTATTTTTTATTTTCACACTACTGTATATTTAGGTGGAGAAAATTAGTAAAATTAATCATACAAACCTGATAGGCACATAGCAGGTGAACCACAATGAAGAAGTTGGCCAAATCGATGACCCAAGAGGTCTGATGAAATCCAAAGCCGGCGAGTAGGTTCTCAGGCGCGTGGTCTCCAAATGCGGCGTATCCGAAGCAACCACACATCATGAAGAATGTCGTCATGACCGACACTCCCATGGCGCTGGCTCTCTTCATCACTTTGCTTTCTGGTGGTGATGACTTCAAAGTGTCCTAATTTTCATTTTATATGCAATGTTTCACTAACATTAGGAATAAGAAACAAAATGAAAAAGAAAAACGTTTGGCATATAACTTTAGGCAAAATGCTTTAAGTCGTTTACGAAAAACCGGTCCTACCAATAACATATATAAATTAGAAATTATGTCATGACATTTAATGCATAAAACAATAGCTTAATTTGTAAAGGTATAACAACAAGCATTTTATATGCCATATAGATCAGCATTTTACCTACATAAAATACATGATGCTGAAGTAGTAATGAGTCATGGAAATATATGTGTGTGTATATATATATACATATATATATATATATAAATACACATACTTACTTGGATATCAAATAAAACAGGAGCATACATGCAGGCAAAGGCAATATCACCAGCAGCAGTAAACATTCTCCATACTTTATCTTCTGCAGACAACCCCACTCCATGTCCATGCACCCCCGCAAATATCGATGTTTTGCCTTCACGTCCTGATTTCCAATCCTCCCATTTCAATATTTATCTTTCTTACAAAAATAAACTTCTAATATATATATATATATATTCAAATTATTTACCTACATAATATATATATATATATATATATATATATTCAAACCGAAAAGCATCTATTCAAAATGTTTATAGTAAAAGTTAAAAATGGAACAATAACGTGGGGGAAATTTACCATGAAGAATCTTGTGAATAGAGAGTCCAACTCCAATAAGGGAGTATGAGAAAGACATGGTGGCAGCGACTACAGAGAGCCAAGACAATTTGTGGAAGTTTGGGATTTGTGACAATAAAATCTCAACTATCCCAAATGCTATCATGTGTGGATTATTTGAGAATTTGCATGGAGCTTTTGCACCCCTTTTGCGGTGGCAATATGATTTTTGCATAGCCCTGCACATATATGTACATATTATATATATTTATATATACACATCTATTAGTTCTTTTAAATTACTAAAACAACGTAGTTTTTATATTTTTTTCAATTATATTATCACTTTTTCGTGATTAGCATTGTTTATGATGACTATAGTTTGTTAAAATGACAATCTTATAAAGTGGACTTAGCATCCTACCTTTCTTTCATTTTTACACTGAGGATGCTTATAATCACATAGTGTAAAAATAGATTTCAAGTGTCATTCCGAAGTCATTTGCTAATTATTAAAATTTTTTAAAAGTTGTCTGTGAAATTATAAATAATACAAACTTTGTCACTTTTTTTTTTTTTTTTTTTTTTTTTTTTTCCAATTTGATATCTCTCTCTCTCTCAACTCTCTCTCTTTCTTTATCGGTTTATTTATACGTCACAAATTTTAAGTTTCAAAATCTGCGACAATAACTTTATTAAAAATGAGATCTTATTTTCCAAATATGTCATTCTCTGTTTTCAAATAAGCAAAATATTAATAAATAGTATACAAAAATGATCTTATAAACCTAAAACAAAAAAACAAAAAAATCTTAAATATTACTTACACTAAGCTTTTGGCCGTAGTGATGGTATAACCGATTACAAATGACGTGAGATTGCCATACTGAATCCATCCACATATCATGCACATTGTTCCTCCTAACCAATTAAAAAAAAAATTAAGAAAAAAAAAAGATTAGATATTAGATCACAAAAAAAAAAAAAAAAAAGGACTTGACATAGATAATATAGTTAATTTTTTTGAATGTAAATAAGTGAATATTTTTAGTATATGCTTCAAGATCTAAATTCGATTAGTACCTAAGGTGACTTTGACAGCTTCCATGTAGGAGTAATTTCTTTTGCCAGTGACTGGGTCAGGACTTCTATAGCAATCTGCCAAGAGATTTGCAGTGTAGAGCGAAACGGCTGAGAAAAGTAGGAGAATGCCGGCCCCGGCGATCCACCCCAGCTGCGACATCGCCCACGCTAACGAGAGAACTCCGGCGCCTATTGCCGTCGTAATTATATGTGCGCATGCCGTCCACACAGTTCCTGCATTTTTGCAAATTCAAAAAAAAAAAAAAAAAAAAAAAAAAAAACCATTACTGCCTCCAAATTAAAGTTAACCAACCAAAGTGAAAATTTGACGAACATTCCTAATGTTTTAATGTTTTCACAAACTAAAACATTTGATTTTCCTAGATTGGAATTAATAATAATATTAGAAGATTAGTATTGTATAATGGGAAAGTGAAAGTTAAAATATTCATCTGAACATGACGTTTGTTTAAAATGCAATGCTTTAAAAAGTGGATATATATCAAACTACATGGTATGCGTGCATACATACATACATACATATGTATATTTGAATATACTAAGTAAACCAATAAAGTTTTTTATTTTTATTTTTTTATAATCAAGCATAAAACTAAAAATTAGAACATGGTAGAATATATTAAAGAATGGTATACAATAAATCCAAAGCAATCCAACATTTCATTATGTTCAAGTAGATTAAAGCTTATTCTCTTCCTCCCTTATATGTATACTAATGTAAAGTATGTGCTATGTACATGTGGGATAAATTTGAGAAAATTTATCTAAGTAGAGAAAAATTGATAAATTGAATTAACAAGTAAAAAAATATATATACATAAAAAGACCCAAAAAAAAGGCACGGAATAGAAATCAAAAATATAAAAGGATTAAACTGAAAGAAATTATCAATACGAAGAAGGACTAAAATGAAAAAAAATTGGGCCCAAAAAATGAAAAAAAAAAAGATTCGGGAGAAAACAGAGGATCAAAAAATAAATAGAGAAGTAAAAAGAAGGACCAAAATGACAAAAAATTTGGTCCAAAAAGAAAATCAAAAGGATTAAAATGAAAAAAAAATTTGGTCCGAAAAAAAAATAAAAAAAGGACTAAAAAAAAAAATTGGTTTGGAAAAAAAAAAACCAGAGGATCAAAAAGCAAATACAAATTTTTTTTTTATCCAAAACGAACCGTTTTGGAGGAAGGAAGGCTACAGTAGTGAGTATTCTCACTTTTTATATATGTAGAGATACATATATATGCAGTACAAAATATATAATTTTCACTTATTTAAGAAAAATAAAAACACTTTCAAATTTAAAAGTCAGAAGCTCTTCTCCAAATCCTCTCCTCACACCCCCGCTCAGCTCTTATTCTCTATGGATTTGAATTGGCTAATTAATTAGAAGTAAGTCTTTTCAATCTTATTTTCACACATGATCAAGAATAATTTGGACGGTAAATTACCACGAAAATTTTTTTTTTCTTAAAAGGAAGTTCCGCTGCGAATATATACTTTAAGAGCTAAAAGGAAAGCATCTAATTAAACAAAAGCCCCATCAACGGAAGTAATGAGAAGAATCAATCCATAGATATATATATATATATATATATATATCTTATATGTATATGCAACATATGTTTATTGTACGAAAAATTCTATTTTATCTTCCAAATTAATATTCATTCTTTTAGTGCTTAATAAAGCTTATCCAAAGAATGATATAGTTCTCACTTTTTAAATTTTTATTCCTGACTTTTAGGAAAACTGAAAGGGTGTATTTGGAGAAGTTGAAAATAAAAATTTTTAGGGAAAGAAGTTGAATATTTTTTAGTAGCTAGGATGGAGAATTTGAATATTATAGTTAATTACACGTTCCAAATTATTTCAATGCAGATATATTTTTTTAGAAGCTGCATAGATTCGATTGGCAGAAAATTTTTTTCGAAGGATTCGAACGACAATAATTGGTCATCTTATTTCATATATACAAGTATTTTAATGTCAAAGGATATAGTGATGTATATTAATCGGATCAAAAGGAGTCATACTTGACATTTTTGTGCATAATTTACCGGGCAAATCATACCAATTAAGTATAACAAGCTTCTAAATAAGACACTGTATATTTTTTTTACGGTACGAGATATATGACTTTAATTTATTAAAAAGAAATACATAGTCTTAGTGAAGTGTATAAGAGCGCATATCTTTCATTTTACCGGCTGAGCTAATTAATCCCAACAAAATATAATTTTAAGTTCAAAAATGAGGGCTCATATTCAAATCCATTCTCTTTCACTCGTTGAGCTTGTCCCAACAAATTATAATATGCTATATACACACACTAATCACTATGTATATTACCATACATTTTTTACCAATAAGAAATCGTTCTTGTTGATCTGTGTCATAATGTATGGTTCTTAGAAATATTGTGTGAATTTATAGTCAAATTAAAAATTGGTGGTGATAATATGCTAAGTAGGTGTCTTTTATTTATTTAAATAAGTTATTGATAGGTGTACCTTATAATTTATGCACAGTGATAAAAACACATGATGTTTAGTAGATGTATATATCTCACTCAACTTTTGAAATTTTAATTTCTTCTCAAAATTTTTAGGAATCTTAGTTTTGTTCCTATTTTACTAAAAAAATTGTAATTGTGCCCCTCACGCTTGGCAGGAAGAATGCATGTGTCACATTGTTTTCTAATCAAGGAAATGTGTTAAAATTGGTGTTTTGTTTCCACTTTATATGTTCATGTTCTTTCTATTGCGGTCCCAAAAATGTTGGTGGTTGTGAAAAATGCCTACGTTACAAGCATAAGAAAGAGAGCAAAAAGTAAAAAATTATACAAAACTCAGATATCTTTTTGTGAGGTCGATGTTAGATTGTTTTAAAAAACACCGACCTTGGCTATGATTTTAGGGCCCCCCCCCCCCCCAAAAAAAAAAAAAAAAAAAAAAAAAAGCAAGCTAGCACATATTGTCCCCTATACCCGTCCAACGTAAGGTGAAGTTTAAAATGAAAAATGTTTTTTGAATGTAGAGTTTAAAGAAAAAATTGATATATCATTGTCAAAACTTGAGGTAAATTTCATAAAATTTAATGTAAAAATTAATCAAAAATATGAAAACACTTCTTCTCAAAACAAATCTAAATCTAAAAAATAAAATCCAAATCCCACCAATAATAAACAAAAGTCTCAAAACTAAAACCAAATTTCAAAATACCAAAATAAATTCTTAAAATTCAATTAAAGAACTAAAAAACAAAGTAAAACTTTCAAAGTAAAACTCTATATATATATATATATATATATATATATATGTGAATATATGTAGTCAGACTGAGATGGAGCAGGATAGGGGAAATCCTCACCCCGCCTAAAATTGAGAGGTTAATGTTAATCCCTATACCCATTCTTACTCTCTTATAAAATCTCTCATGCCTGCCCTATTAGCAACGGGTATCTATATCGAATGAGCAAAAACAATAACAATTATCTGTAAAAATTAAAAAAAATTAAAAAAATAAAGAGGGAAAAAAAAAAAAGACGCAGGAGCAGATATCCATAAGAAAGAGAGAATTAACTTGGTTGTCTCTCTCATATCCTTGAAACTAAATAAAAAAATCATGAGAAAAAAAGAAGTTTAGTCTATCTTTTTCTAGAGTATATTGTTGATTAGCTTCACACATTAGAAAATAAAATATAAGTATATACTTGAACTACATACATATACACACACACACATATATATAAATATGGAGAGAGAGAGAGAGAGAGAGAGAGAGAGAGAGAGGCATACCGGTTCTTTTGGGTCTCCCGTCATCGTCTAATTCTTGTTGATCAGCTTGGTGTTTTCTTGGAGAAGCCAAATTACCAGATTCTCCAAACCCATTTTCATAAATTTCTGGTTCACTAAAATGAGTAATACTCCCCATTTAATAACGCCTTCCTAATTACACTTCTTCACCACCCAATTCTCTACGCTCTCCAAACATATGGCCCTTTCTTATATAGTACTACTAGAATAAAGGTATTTAGAATCTCTTTAAGACGAGAAGTCAATGACATATATCAATGGTCGCTCGCCAGTCAAGTACTTGTCTCTCTCTCTCTCTCTCTCTCTCTCTATATATATATATATATTGTCTACATATATATATATATATACACACAATTGAATAGTCTTGTATAATTATAAAAAGTTATTGTAACTTTCATAAACATCCGGTGTTTAAATTCTCCATCACAAGTTTAAAAAAGAGCAATTAATCTATCTTCTGAATAAGATTTTTAATACCATCTTGCCATAGTGAGGAATTAAACAATAACATTAATGTATGAATTAAAAAACAAAAAAAAAAAAGATTCTATTCAAAAGAATATGAAGGTTATTTTAAACCTAAGAAAGTGAATGAGAAAATAGTAAATAATAAATGCATCAAGCATTATTAATTATTAACATATATTTGGGATCTCATAACTAAGCCAAAAGGCGTTTATATATTGTTTCAATTATTAAATATTTTTTTGAATAAATTATTAAATATTTAGGGAACTAATATCCACCCAAAAGGTAACCAATTCAATTAGAATTAAAAAAAAAAAAAAAAAAAAAAAAACCACAAACGGCTTAGAAAATGAAAAGTTTAGAACGTCCATATATATATATATATACACATTGGCATTTTAAAATAAAAAAAGACCATCATCAATCAATGTTAACCAAATATAGTTTAAGACAACTTTAAAAATAAAAATGCTTTCCTCAGTACAAAAATAAGCACAAACCAAAGTAGGGAAAAAATTAAAACACGAAATAAAAGGAATGAAACGGCAGACCACGAAAAAAGGGGAACGAAACGGCAAACTCAACTAAAGATGGATATGAGACGTAAAATTCACATTTATATATTTACTTATATAGATAAAGATAAAAACAAATAAAAAATATATATATATATATATATGTATATGTATATAATTGAATAATATACACACTACCACACTTCTTTATGCAAAGTTCCCCACGTAGCATTATTAAAAAAAAAAGAAAAAGAAAAAAAAAAGTGCCTATATGAGAGGAATGTTTTTCTCTCTTTGTTTGCCAAGTAGTGGAGTATATCAGGAGATTCTTGGCAACTGCTGAGCCTTCAAAAGGAAAAGTGTCCGTCGATAGAGAATAATGGATATTAATATTCAACCTTTTAGCTTATTTAATTTAATTATTTTCTTTTTTTTTCTACACGATCATTGTATATATTTAGACAAAGACTCTTGGACTCTTGAGTCAAAATCTAAAAGGGTAGTTCTTTATTATCAATATTCTACCTTTATCTCACTACCACAAACTTAAAATAAATCTAACATTAAATTCGTATCTAGAATACTAGCATGCTCAATAATGTGATTGTTAAATTAGATATGGTAAACTTTATATATGCCTATGGAAATCTTACGCCGTTTTGGACGACCACTTATTATTATTATTATTATTATTTCCTTGGACAAGAAGCAAAGGATTCGAGTCATATAGATTTCAACTTTAGAGATCAATGTTGGCGATGTCATCATGAGATTAAATCTATAACGAATAAAGTCTTCGTTTGTAGGTGAGAAAAGAGAAAGAAAAGAAAATTTAAAATATGTATATATATTTGGGTGATCATTCGTGTCATCTTGTTTATTAAGTATATCAAAAAAAATCAATTAAGATATGATTCATTTAATAAACTTATTAGAAAGTTTCAACTCATACACGACTCATTTATCAATTGTAGCTTGTATAACATGTTTAAATTAACAATTTGTATAATATTATTTTATTTAACATGATTGTGTTATTTTTTGGTCAACTTATTATTTTTTTTAAAGGACAAAGGAACTTTACTTATAAATTTTTTAATTCATTTTATTTATGTTAATAAATTATATAAACTTTTATATAATATAATTAGATTGTAATATAGAGTTTATTGTGACAATCCGTGTTACATAGATCAACCAAAACGCATCACGTTTATCGTGTCAATTCATTTTTGGCCAATTATAAAAAATACAGGCTCTCTAGCTAACTTTATATCATGTTCGTGCCATATCATTATGTCATGATCCAAATTTCAGCATTAAAATTTAGTAATTTGCCAATGAAGTATATTGCAAGAGATTATCTTGACCAACTAGACAGTACAAACTCTTTCAAAGTTTATCAAGTCTGAAATATAATATATTTTACACACACCCATATATATATAGGCACCACTGTTATGCTGCAGATACATACATATGTATGTATATGCTCTACATTCCTGCTTTATAGCAATAATTGCCATTTAGCAGCACAGATACAAGATAAAATAAGCAGGAAGTAAAGATCATTTTTGGTTGCTTAAGCATGACTACATTATTTTTATTGACAACATTAATAGTTTTATAGTATCTCAATGAAAAAAGGCGTGATTTTTCCTGCCTAATATTTAGGCACTTTTAGTGACGACAATAGTTTGAAAAAATTATAACTTGTTGAAAAATGCGTGATTTTTCCAGCCAAAATTTTGGGGGACTTTTAACGACGATTATCAATGATGCAAAATTATCAATGATGATGAAATCCTTATCCAAGAACCCAATTGAGACCAACATAGTCTTAGAACTCGAAATGCTGCTTTCAAACACACAGTGAACTAGAGCAACATAACATAATTAATCAGGGACGAAGTCAAAAAGGCTCAAAGGAGGCTTACTGCCCCCTAAACTTTTCTCTTTCCCACATATTTATATGAAAATTTTCATAGAACACCCTTAAGCCCTCCTCAAATTTCTCTTTTTTCTTTTTAGCTTATATATATTTGTATAAAATTTACATATAACTCCCCACCCTAAATATTGAGAGCATAATCAAATCTGCTGTACTTTTTTATACTAAATACAACATTGACATTAACAATTACACCAGAAATAACTTTATGAAAATAGTTTTCTATTAACAAATTAATGGTTTAGATTGTAAAATTTTCATTATACTAGTCCCATCATATTAATTCATGGCTTTATCACTAATTAACTACGACCTATAATAAAATCGCTCAGAAATATTACACTATAATTAAAATTCAGCCTTAATGAGGTTGTACCATCACTATTAAAATCTAATTATTCAAATATATCATTTTGATATGAAAATTAGCATAAAATTTTCTATTAAAGTAATACATCTGAATTCCAATTTTTTTTTTATTTTCGAATCATCTAAATCGAATTTGCAAACCTTTCTCATTTTCGAGGCTATAGAAATCAATCTTTGGACTTGAAGGGCTCATAAGCGTGGAGATTCTTGTGAAGTCCTTGAATGGCACCAGAAGCAGCAGCCAAGGAAATGAGAAAGGTCAAGAAGCTGAGGAGCTAAAGCCCGGCCCACCTTGCGGTCCGTTTCGGGATCTTGTTTTGGGCTACGTGCATCTCCACTGGGAAGTATACCACAATGGGCCAGTACCCAATAGCCCCCATTAGTGCTATATATCATGTCTGTGAAGAAAGGCAAAAGCCAAGGCCACCAAGGTTACCATCACCACAAAGAGAGTTCTCCAAGTTAGCCTGAAGAGGTTCATAATGGTGAGTCTTTTGCTGTAAATGGAGATCGAGTACTCGCTCATTATGAAGCCCGAGTCGGGCCATCTTCTGCTCGCCCAGGTTTCTATTGCGTGGAACACCGGCTGCGCTAACACCTGCGAATCAAGGGCAATTTTGACAAAAAAGAAACTTCTTGTTAGATTCTCAGAGTCATCTAGTAGGTGACCTGACAAGTGGTTGTTTTTGTATCCGCGGCATCCAGTGAACGATAAATAAATTGTAAACATTATATATATAGTTAATCGTGTCAATAGTGTCAGCTCGTGCAGTCAGGATTAGACAAGACAATCCGAAGATATATCCGTTTTTTAATCTTGTACTAAACCCGTTTTGAGTGAAATCTACAACTCTATATTACTTTCGTGTCGTATTATCATGTCATATTCCAAATTAATTGTTACATCTAATACTATTTTGTTTTCATTACACTAATCGTACTTTAAAGTTGTTATGGGTTTAGGTAGACTCATAATGAAGCTCGCCTTTAGACTTTGGAAGCTGTGTGTTTCAACTTTCAAGTACTACAACATTTTATTCGATCAAAAATTAGAAAAAAATACTACAACCTTTAACCTAAATTACTCGATGCGATGATTAAATTGTTCTTTCTTTTTGACAATGTCTTAGGATCGAATTCAAGTCTCATCAGTTGAGGCCGTTTTTGAGTATAGTGTTTTTTGGATTACACGTCATCAGTTTTTTTGCCTTTAATTTCTTATTTTTCTTTTCACTCAACTATATGTTATAAGTGGATAAAATTAATCAAATTGATCATACAAACCTGATATGCACCAAGTAGGTGAACCACAATGAAGAAGTTAGCCAAATCAATGACCCAGGAGGTCTGATGAAATCCAAAGCCGGCGAGCAAGTTCTCAGGTGCGAGGTCTCCAAATGCAGCGTAGCCGAAGCAACCGCACAACATGAAGAAAATCATCATGACCGAGACTCCTATGGCGCTTGCTCTCTTCATCACTTTGTTTTCCGGTGGTGATGACTTCAAAGTATCCTGATAAGATTTTGTCCCAAATTGAAATGTTCATTTACACTTGAAAAAAAGAAAAGAAAATGTACAATATATAACTACAGACAAAACCTTAAGTCCTTCACGAAAAATTGGTTCTATATGTACCGCAAAAGTAGAAATTAATCATAACATTTTTAGCATGAAAATTTTAATTTTGTTTAACAAAAGAAGATTTTACATGCTACAAACCAATATTATACATATTTAAGATGTAGGACCATTTTTTTTTCGTGAAGAACCAAATTTAAAGACAAATCCTACAATGAAATTATTATTACTAAGACAAACACATGCCATGTATATAAAAAAAATGATGGTCTTATGCTTTTATAATATTATAGTCAACAAAAATAAGGTTAAGTGATCTTTGCACAGTCAGAACTATTACTTGTGCACTCTAATAATTAATTAAGAGATTACATTATCAAAGGTTAAGATTAATGCAATAATTAGATTGACAATTGAGATTGTTTAGACAAGAAGAGGTGTTGACATTATGTGTGTGTGTGTGTGTGTGTGTGTGTGTGTAGAAGATATCTCATTTAAGCAAAATACATGATGATGCCGAAGAAGTAAAAGATCATGGACATATGCACTTACTTGGATATCAAATGATTATTACTAGATGAGATTAAGTGATCTTGTACATTTATAATTATAATTTGCACTTAATGATTAAAAAAATTACATTATCAAAGGCTAATGTTAATGTAATAAGTATATATATATATACATATATATATGTACTTACTTGGATATCAAATAAGACAGGAGCATACATGCAGGCAAAGGCAATATCACCAGCAGCAGTAAACATTCTCCAAACTTTATCTTCTGCGGACAACCCCGCTCCATGTCCCTGCACCCCCGCAAATATCGATGTTTTGCCTTCACGTCCTGATTTCCAATCCTCCCATATCAATATTTATCTTACTTTAACAAAAAAAAAAAAAAAAAAATTTCTTACGTTACTTAAAATTTCGTACGCTATAAATTTACAATCTGTTTTAATTTTATCATTGTTTTGAGACTGCTTTTGGGTGTTATTTTAAAGTTTTCAATTCAAACATACTTTTTAAATCTATATGCAAACGGAGGGCATATATAAATATACACACATGTATATTTTTGAGCTAATTAAATATACCTTTGACAATCTTGTGAATAGAGAGTCCAACTCCAATAATGGAGTATGAGAAAGACATGATGGCAGCGACCACAGAGAGCCAAGACAATTTGTGGAAGTTTGGGATTTGAGACAACAAAATCTCCACAATCCCAAAGGCTATCATGTGTGGATTATTTGAGAACTTGCATTCAGCATTTGCACCCCTTTTGCGGTGGCAATATGATTTTTGCATAGCCCTGCACACACATACACATATAAATACATCACTTACGAAACCAGAAATTTTGATGAGGGAGGGCGAATAATTATAAGTTTTTAAATTTTCAGAAGAATGGAAGGTAAATTTTAACTTTTTAAGTAGGGTTATTTGTAAATTTAAGTCAAATGCAGTTATAAAAAGATAGAAGATAAAAAGTTGAGGGGGGCTTAAGACACCTTGGATCTATGTTCCTACGTCCCTCTATATCTATAGATACATTTATTAATTCTTTCAAATTATTAAAACAACGTAGTTTTTATTTGTATATATATTTTTGATATGTGTTGTGATTTTTGCATAGCCGTGTTCATTTTGATACATCTAATTAATTCTAACTCTTTATTAAATAACGTAACACTATTAATTAACCAACCTATATATTTACACACACTATGATTTAGTAGTACTACTTAATGGTAAGTTTGTTAACATGCATCAATTTCATTAATTTAAAGATTAATAATTTTAGTTTCAGTCTCTGAACTATAATTTAAATCCCATCTTGAATTTTGACATTTAAAGTATCTCATAACAATATCAATTCTTTCAAGTTGTTCTAAATTAGTCATTTCATCCATTCGACTGTTGAAATTTCGATGAAAGAAGACACAAGAGGACTGTGTGATCTAATGGGTTAATTTTTGAATTTTACATGTTAAGGAATGACTATTAAAAATTAGGAACATGTTTATTATTTTAATTGAGATTTTAACGGTTGGATAGATATAGTGTTTAGTTAATTATGTTGAATCCTTTCATTTCAATACATTCTACATTTCTATAATTTTCATATATATATAAACATGTGTACAATTCTAATTTATGGATTATGTATCCATAAGCTATCAACTTTTATGGTGTATAAACACGATCTTAATTAATATTACTTACACTAAGCTTTTGGCCGTAGTGATGGTATACCCGATTACAAATGATGTGAGGCTGCCATACTGGATCCATCCACATATCATGCACATTGTACCACCTAATTAATTAAAAAAAAAAAAGAAATAAGAATTCTTTTCTTTTTTTTGGAAGAAAAAGTGAAAATTTTTATTAGTATTTGCTTCAAGATAAATTAGATTAATTACTACCTAAGGTGACTTTGACAGTAGGAGTAATTTCTTTTGCCAGTGACTGGGTCAGGACTTCTATAGCAATCTGCCAAGAGATTTGCAGTGTAGAGCGAAATGGCTGAGAAAAGTAGGAGAATGCCGACGCCGGCGATCCACCCCAGCTGTGAAATCGCCCACGCTAACGAGAGGACTCCGGCGCCTATTGCCGTCGTAATTATATGCGCGCATGCCGTCCACACGGTTCCTGCATTTTTTGCAAAAAATTATTGCATTCTCAGTAGATATGAACCAAAACCATAATGAAAATTCCATTAACATACTTGAAGTTTTATTTCTCAAACTAACATTTGATTTTCCTAAATCGGAACTAACAATACTAGAAAATTAATGTTGTTTAATGAAAAAGTGAAAGCAAAAATATTCAGGTGAACTTTGTATAAAATGCAATGCTTCAAAAAGTACAAATCAAAACTTCATGGCATTCATACAACGTATATTATATGTCAATTAAGTTATATATATATAAGAATAAAACTACTAACACTAGAACATTCAATAATTTTAGTGAGGAAGTCTTATTTTGTATATTTATTTCTATTCCTTCAAGATTCGAGTCAGATACTATAAGAGTTTATTTCTTGACATAGATTATAGCTTTGTTTGGTATATACATTCATTTTAAACTAAATTGTACTTTTTTCATCATGTTTTTTGTCTTTTCTGAAAAAGTTTTTTGGCTTTGTTAATGAACTCTTTAAACTCGGGCTCATACACCATAGATTGCTTAAAACAAAAAAAAAAAGTAGAATCATCAAATATGCCACTTGACGTGCTTTTAACATTTTGATATACACTCATATATATATATATATATATATATATATATTGACCAATCACAAAAACATCCTTTAATCTGTATTTTGAATTATTAACATGAGATTCCCTCATTTTAATAATCTTAAGTTGGCTTTTCACGGTCAAAAGAAAAAGCTTTTCTGTAGTCCACTTGTTTTTACTAATCAAGAATAATTTGGCCAGTAATTATACCCAAAAAAAAAAAAAATCTGAAAAGGAAGTTTCCGTGAGAATATATATACTTTAAGAGCTTAAAAAGGAGGCAGCTAATTTATCAAAAGTCAATTAAAAAGAAGATAAATCAGCCACTATACTTACCCCTAAATATTAATATTAATACTTTAAGTGTTAATTGATATTGATACTTAGTGTTTGATAATTTTTAAAGCTTATCTACAGACGTGTGGTTATACTTATTTCTTACTTCTTAAATGTTTCATTTCTGACTCTTAGGAAAACCGAAAGGTTGCATTTGGAGAAGTTGAATAATATCATGTTTTGTTTTTGGTTGGATGGAGAAGTTAAATATTATTGTTAATTGTGACATGTTCCAAATTAAATTTCAATGTAGATATTTCTTTTAGAAGCTACATAGATTCGATTGCAATAAACTATTTGTTCATCTTATTCCATACAAGTATTTTAGTGGCTCAAAGTATATAGGAATGTATATTAATCGGACTAAAAGAAGTCATACACTCATACTTGACATTTTTCTGCATAATAATTTCCGTGCAAAACAAACCAATTAAGTATAACAGGCTTATTTAGTAAGACACTATATCACAATCATTAAAAAAAATATATACTAAATTTCTATATATTACCACAAGTTCTCAACCAATAAGAAATCATTCTTGTGGATTGTGTCACAATCATTAAATTTTTTTTTTTATTTGTCAACAACTCATTTTGTTACTACCTACCACATTATGCGGCTAAAATAACGACATTAATAAATGAGAAATTATTAGAGTAACTATTAAAAACTCCTATATATACATGTAAAAAATATTGATATGTATACCTAATTCATGGACGGTGATGACATGATATTAAATGAGGGATACACATATCCCACTCGATTTTTGAAATTTTAATTTTTATTCACAAAAAGTTTATTTTAATTGTGTTTCTATTTTTCTAAAGAATTCATAATTTTTCCATTACAGAATGCATGTCTAATGTTGATGTTGTTGTTGTTGTTGTTTTTTTTTTTTTTGGTTTTTGGGAGGTATGTGTAATATTGTTTTTCTAATCAAGGAAACATGTTAAACTTGTGGGTCCCATTTTTGTTCCTTTTTTTTTTTTTTTTTCCTGCTTGTGCTAAAAATGTTGGTCGTTATGGAAAAATGCCTACGTTACAAGCATAATAAATAGAGCGCCTAAAAGTGAAACTCTTTTTGCGAAGTCGTCGTTTAATTGTTTTAAAACCACGAACCTTGACTAAAAATAAATAAATTAATTAAAACCACCAACTCTACTACTACTAGCACACCTAAAAATGCTATTTAGGGAGAATAAAATAATATAAAATAAAACAGAATATTGGAAGAATGAGTTTCTTCGTTCTTTCGTTTTCCTTTTTTTTTTTAAATATTTTTTTGTTCCCCCTCCCTTTTCAGTTCCTCTTTGATGTTGCTAATTCTACATAGTACTCTCCTCTTCAGGCAAAAATATGAACAATTATAAATAAAAAAAAATTTAAAAAGGGAGAGCAAATATCCATAGAGAGAGAGAGAGAGAAAGAGAGAGAGAATTAACTTGTTGGTCTCTCCCAAATCCTTAAAACTAATAACAAAAATTAATGAGCACAAATGAAATTTATAAGATTATTTTCTTTCTAGAGTTTTTTTTTTTTTTATTAATTTCATACATATCACCCAAAAAAAAAAAAAAAAGTGTGCCTACTTAAAGCAAAAAAAAAAAAAAAATCAAAAGCCTGCGCATTGATATGTATTAATTAATCAGAAGCAATTGCTTTATGTAAACATATATAAAAGTATATATGTATATATGTATTTTAATGTAGAGAGAGAGAGAGAGAGCCATATATACCGGTTCTTTTAGGTCTGCCATCATCGTCTAGTTGTTGTTGATGAGCTTGGTGTTTTGTTGGAGGAGCCAAACCAGATTCTCCAAACCCATTTTCATATATTTCTGGCTCACTCACATGAGTAATACTCCCCATTTAGGCCTTCCTAATTACACTTCTTCACCACCCAAATCTTTATATACTCTTCAAACAATTTAGCCTAATTTTTTTTAGTGTATATACTACTAAAATGAAAGGTATTTGGTATTTGTAAGAAGAGAAGTCTCCATTTAATGGCATATAATATATATGTGTATATATATATATATAAATGGTCGCTCGCTCCATATTCAAGTACTATATATATGTGTGTGTATGCAATGTTTTCCACACGTGGCATGGTTAGTCAATATGAGAGGAATATTTCTCTCTTTGTTTTCCAAGTGGTGGAGTATATATATTAGGAGCGTTTTGGTAACTGCTGAGCCTTAAAAAGGAAAAGTGTCGATAGAAGAATCGAACGTTTATTTTTAACTTTTTTGGCATATTTAGAGTGTAAAAATTTTCTTTCTTTATGTCCACGTTCAATGAATATATGCAGTCAACCTTTAGAATTAATGGAGTCAAAGACTGTTTGACTCTTGAGTCACAACCTAAAAGGCCCTTCTTTATTACTCTACTGCATCACTACCACAAACTTGAAATTAAATGTTTTAAATTTACTGCGTATCTCAACAACTATATGCTCATTAATGTGATTATTAAATGAGATATCGTTAATTTTTATGTGCCTATGGAGTTTTTATTCCGTTGTGGACGCGTCCCCCTTTTTTTTTTTTTTTGTTTTTTTTTGTTTTTAAATTTTCACTCCTATAAACGATAGAGATTAATGTGGAGATCACGTCAGGTTAAATTATTAACGCATAAAGTCTTCGTTTGTAGGAGGGGAAAAGAGGAGAAAAGAAAAACTAAAAGATGTACATCGAGTGGAAGTAGGTGGTGGGGGAGTTGAAAGGATTAATATATACATATATATATAGTAGGGATAGTAATTCGTGTTATCAATCGTGTTTATGTCAACTTGTTTATTAAACAACATCAACACGATCATTGAACTAAACATATTAGAAATTTGTAACGTAATACTCATTTATTAATCGTGTTAATAATATAATATTAACTCATATAATCATTTTAGGTTAATAATTTATATTATGATGACCTTATTTATCGCGATTATAATATTTTTAGTATGTTTACTGGTTAGCTTATTATTATTATTATTATTATTTTTGTTTTAGAACAACATGTGAAGTTTACTTATAAAATTTTTAAAATTTTATATTATTTATATTTAATTAATTATATAAATCTTTATATTATATTAGAGATAATTATATTGCAAATGACACATGGAGTTAATCGCGTCAATCAGTTTCAGACAGCTCAATATCCAAATACAACTCGTTTAATAATCGTGTCAACTCATTTTTGACCCAAACTCAATTATGACAAACTCAAACACTTTAACTTAATTAGAATCATGTTTGTGTCATCATTTAAATTGTCAACTTTAATATTTAGTCATTGTTTGACATATGGTTTTGAATCCAACTTTTTAAAAAGATTCCAATTCGACTTAAATTTAATTTACATTTATGCGTGTGTGTGTGCAGAGAGGTTCTTCTAGGTCTCCCAGCATCGTCTTAATTCTTGTTGATCAGATTGGCGTTTTCTTGGAGGTGCCAAACCAGATTCTCGAGACCCATTTTCATAATTAAATTTCTGGCTCACTCACATGAGTTATATTCCCCAGATTAGGCATTCCTAATTACAGTTGTTCATCACCCAAAATCTACTAGAATGAAAGGTATTTGGAATTTGTAAGAGGAGAAGTCTCAAATTAAGGGCGCGCACACACATACACACACATATATATATATATATATGAACAATGGTCGCTCTCTAGTCAAGTACTTCTATTTATGTGAGTGTGTATACGCAATGTTTAATGTTTTCCCCACGTCTTTATTTGTTCGCCAAGTTGTGGAGCGTTTTGGTAAGCCTTAAAAAGGAAAAGTGTCTGTAAAAGAATTGGATATTTTATTTTATTTTATTTTTTACTTTTTTGGCCTACTTTAGATTGTAATAATTTTCTTTCTTTTTGTCCACGTTCAATGACTGTATGCAGTCAACCTTTAGAATTAATAAAGTCAAAGAGGTCCTTCTTTGTTATTCTACCTTTATCTTACTACCACAAACTTGAAATAGGTGCTATACAAATTAAATGCCTACCTAGACTACTATATGCTCAATAATGTGAGTATTAAATGATATACGGTAATTTTATATACACGCCTGTGGAGTTTTTATGCCGTTGTGGACGCACTTTTTCTTTTCCTATCTTTTTTTCTTTTTTCTTTTTTTTTTTTTAATGACAGAAGCAAGGGAATCGAGTCATAGATATAAACTTTATTAGAGATAGTTTTGAATCCTTTTTTTTTTTTTTTGAAAAATAAAAAGACTTTTAAAAAAATTCAATTCAACTTAAAACTTAGAATTTTCACTGTTTCAAAATCCACACCACATTCATTTTCTCTTTCTTTCAAACATCAACTCAAATTAAAATGAAAATCTTTTTGAAATCAGTATTTCAAAACTATGTGTCAAATAAGGCTTTCTAAGAGATTATCTTGGAAAGTTGCACATTTAAAAATTAATTTTGACCAAGCACTACTACTCATTATCTCTTCATTTGCCTACGATAATTCATATGTTTCGGGGCCATGTTTAGTAGGGGAAAGTTTGTGAAGTACGTCCATTTCGTAAAAGTGTATTTAAATTTACTCCTTTTTTCCCCCCACAGAAAGCATGTAAACTATCTTTTCAAGCAATGACGAAATCAGAAAATTCTCGAAGTGATGGCCGCGGCCGAGGCGGTGGCAATGGAAGAGAATTTGGTGGATCCGGTCGTGGAAACAAGTCTACTTGTCAGCTTTGTGGCAAAACAGGTCATGTCAGCAATATTGGTCAATGAAATTGCTGCACAGATTTTTATCTACTTGTAATAGTCAATTTCTAGTCATTATGTCAATCTTCTTGTAAGGATATGTTGATATTGGTCAGTTATTTTACTTGTAAGAATGTTTGTTCTAGTCAATGATCTAGTCAGTATTATTTTTCAAATTCCAATTCTAGTATATAAAATCTTTGATTGCTCCGTCTTGTATATTTGACTTGTCAATAATTAGAATTTCTGGTGTTTTATCTTATGATTTTTCTGTCAATATAAAACCTCTAAAAATGAGGATTCAAGGCAGAGATAACTACGTGACATATGGAATATGATGACGACAAAAGTTGGGTCATCCATCCATTCCTGTTCTTAAAAATGTTCTCAAAACTGTTAACCAAATCATGTAAAACAGAACATTTTACTTTCCGCTCAGCCTGTAAACTCGGTAAAATAAAAATGCGTCAATTTTCTTTTTCTTCTATAACGAGTTGAAAATTGAAAACTGCTACTCCTTTCCAAATTGTGTACCCTGCTCAATAATGTTTTGGGGCATCCGTGTTGTCAAAAATCATAACGAATAAAAAGTGAGTCTCATTTGTAGGTCCCACATGCTAACTGTTGGACATTCTCTACTAGTACGGATGATACGGCCTTTTAATATTGTTCTTGGTTTCAACATAAGAATATCGTTGTTATATTCATTTTGTAATTTCAGTAGGGTATACTTGGATATTTCCACTAAAAACAATCTTTTTCAGTCTTTGTTTAGTTTAATATATTTGTAGAAAGATAGTTTCGTTTCAAAAATAGTATCTGCAAACTGATTGGGATGGAGGATACGGATTTCTCTTCTCTTTTCTTGCCAATTTAAGAATGCAGTTTAGACATCGTTACAAAATAGTAAGGCTTAGGCAGTACTACAAGAAACATCATTAATATTTTCAGTCGTTGCTACATAGATAGTCATCCTCAAAACTTCAACAACGACGTGTTGTTGCAAAAATGTCGTGGCTATATATATATATATATATATATATATATATATATTTATTTATTGGCGTGATGTTGTAGAAGTGAATTTATCTCATAAATAGGTTTGCCATACCGAAAAATATCTCTCAATTTGAATCTCTTTTCATAGAACACTGAGTATTCTTTCATTAAGGTCTTTGATTGTGCATTTTTTCCTTATCTTTTTCCATATATGATGCTCATAAGTTCCAACATAGAACCCACTAATATTCTGTTATAACTAATTAGCTCTTTATGATCCCTCATTGTACTTCCTTTTATAATAGATTTATATATCCATAATACTAAATTTCATATTGTACAACATTTTAACATGATTAAGAAAACAAAACTACATTTTCTAGCGGATAACAAACTCATTCCACGTAAATCACGCCGAAATATAACATTTTTTTTTTTTACATAAATATAGGCACCACTATACTGCAGATATATATACACATACACACACATATATATATATATATATTATACATACCTGCTGTATAGTAATAATTGTCATTTTAGCTGCACAAAAACACTACATATATATATATATATATATATGTGTGTGTGTGTGTGTGTGTGTAGTCCTACATCTAATGAAGGCACTCTCACTTTCATCCACTAACTAATTATACATGAAAGTCCACAGACAGGGCCATGAGGGGACCATGTATATAATATTGCATCCAAATCCTAGAGAATGGGATATTTATATATTATAACCCAAACACAAAGGGTATATAACAAATAAGCCCCTCTGGCCAGGCTCTAAAGGGCTAGCTGAGTACTGATCTCCATGCAATAAAATCCACCGGTGAAAAAGCAGCAGCTGCTGAAGCCTTATCATCTCCCAATATATTTTCCATTGAAGAATCAAAGTGGTGTCTTTTCCACTAGAATCTGACTGCTATTAACTGAAAACAGCCAAACTTCCATTATAAATTTATAATGTGTAGGTCCAAATTAAAGTGAAAAAAAAAAAAGAATTAAGAAAGATGAAAAAAGTGGTCTCACGTTTTAGAGTGGAAAGCTCTACACTCCTCAAAACGCGCAGCCTCTTTGCAGTGGACACAAACATTCTGCTTAGAAATGAGTTAGACGATAATTAGTCACTAATAAAATATATTTAATCTTTTTATGGAAATTATTATGTGTTTACTTTTATGAGTAATTGGCCTAAATGCTCCCTGAACTCTTTAAGAGGTGATATTTTAGTTCATGTTATTTATTTATTTATTTATTTTACCATGCTAACCCTAAACACTCTAAAAATATGACGATTTAGTCCTTTCCGTCCACATCCATTAAATTTCTAACGAAATGAGTCATGTACAATGCATGTGATTTAATTTATAAGGGTATTTTAGTAATCTAATTATAATTAATTTAATAAAAAATTAACAAAAAATCATTAAAAAAACAAAAACAAAAACAAAAACAAAACAAAATTCATTTTCTCATTTCTCTCTCTCTCTCTCTCTCTCTCTCTCTCTTCATTTCTCAAAACCAGATCAACGAACTCCCGAGGGGGGTGGACGGCAGCAAAGGAGCAGGAAAGGGGGCGACCTAGATCCACAAACTCCAGTTTGGGGGGGGGGGGGGGGGGCGATGACGAAAGGGAAAGGGAGGGGGGGCTGACGGCGAGGGGAGAGGGAGAGGAAGAAAAGGTAGGTGAGAGAGAAGGGAGTGGGGGGGTGGCAACGGCCAAGGGGAAAGGGAGGAAGGGGAGGCGTGGCCCAAATCTGGTGCCTGGGTCTCTTGGTGGGGGTAGCGGGGAGATCGTCATTGAGTGGAAGGGGCCGGATCTGACAGGGGACTGTCGTCAGGGGGGGATCAGTTCTGGCGCCTAGGTCTCATGAGGGGCTCATCGTCCTGGGAGAAGGGGCTTAGGTTGACGGCAAAGCCGTGGGGGGTGGGTGTGGGGGCACTCAGATTGCAGATTGGCACTAGAGCCGAGCTCGGTGACGGCGAAGACGCAGTAGGAGCGGAACTCGGCGACAGTGAAGGTGGGCGTCGGATGATGGGGGTGGGAGAAGGGGGGTTGGGTTTGAGTTTAGCTCTATTTCTCTCTCTCTCTCTCTTTTTATTTCTTTAATGTCATTGATATGAATAAGGGTATTTTTATCTTTTTAAGGTTAATTTGGCTCATATGATAGTTCACGTGACTCATTCTATTAGAAATTTAACAGATGTAGATGGAAAGGACTAAATCATCACCTTCTTATAAAGTTTAGGATCAGCACGGCCAAAAAAAAAAAAAAAAGAATAGAGATCAAAATGTAATCTCTTAAAGAGTTTTGGGATCATTTAGGCAAATTACTCTACCTTTATATGACCACTTATAAATTTTTTTAACAAAATTCTTATAATAGGGGAAATTACCTATTTGGTCCCTGATCTTTTTATTAAATTATGATTTTCATCTCCATAAAAAGTCTCTAAACTCTTCAAAAAGTTACAAAAAAAAAAAAAAAAAAGGCCATTTCTTTTAGTAGATGTTAAAAATATAGAAGAAAATGTCACGTAAATGATTTACTATGTAAAAATAATAAAAAAAAATTACATGATTCAACATGTGTCATATATGTGATCTTTTCTATCTAATTTTTAACCTTTGTTAGTTAAAAAAAAAAAATCATATTGTACTATTTAAAGAGTTTAGGGAGTTTTTAGCAATTTTTTTAAGTGGCATGAGAAATACCGAAAAATATTAGATATTCCAATTATTGAATTGGGGCATAATTATCGTTTTTTTTTTCTTACATGATTAAAGCACTTAAAAGATGAAAATCAAAATTTTCACATTTGAGTGGAGACATATCATGTGTCTTCGTCACTGGGAATAATTGACATGCTAAAATATTATCCTGTAGTTAGTTGTGCAGGTGTGTGTGTGTGTATGTGTGTGTGTGTGTGTGTGTGTGTGTGTATGTAAATATTTATACACAAATACTTACTTCCATGGGACATCCCCAACAAGCATTCTGTCACCTTCATTATCTTCATAGACTAGTGTATATTCTCCATTAGTGACTGTTTTCGAGTGATCATCCTCAGTCTGATCTCTTTGAGCTATATTAGCATACACGAAACAAGTAAAAACCAGATTCCAAATCAAAATAGCAATATCAAAAACGTGATTAATTCATAATCATATAATTAGTGCCCGTTTAGATAAAGGGTTTGAACGAAACTTTTTTGTTAAAATTCAAATATATCTTTTTTTTTTTCATGAAAGAAAAACATTATAGAAAAAAGGGTTTGAACGAGAACCTTTCGGATTCAAACCCTTCATCCAAACGGACTATTAGCGGACTGGTTTAAGTTTGTAGGTCAAATTACCGGCAAGTAGGCCTCGGAAAAGTGCATCAATGGCATAGGAAAGTTTCTCATAACTATCATAGGCTTTGAGGTCAACTTTTCTTCCAATAGGAACTCCTTCCATGTTGATCTTTACAAACAAATGATCTAATTCGGACTTTCCCTGGTCAGTTTTTCCCTGATGATCCTTTAGAACTTCCTTTTCGGACTTATCATCATAGTTACCGACTAGTTGTGTCTTTGAAAAGCTGTTGCTTCCAAGATTTTTCCTGCACGAACGGATCGGAGGCCACCCGACCACCGGAGCTCGAGCAGTAGCTCTGTACGTAATCATTGCCAAAAAAAAAAAAAAAAAAAAAAAATGTCACAACTCATGATCAAGAACATACTAATTTTTCGAGTGTTTATTTTGACCATCAGAATCAAATAATACACAAATTTATTAGTACTTATGCCAAACATTATTCTCCATCATAAACCCACATTCCTGAATGTTGGAAATACGTCAAAAGAATGTGAAGACAAAATTGTACACAAACATGACATGTCCAAAAACACTACTTACCAAGATATTTTCTTCCTTTTTTGTGGGAATATTACAAATTATACATACAACATACAACATATATATATATATGTGTGTGTGTGTGTTTGCGTTTATATATACGTAAGAAAAAGTAGAAGAAACTAGAACAATACCTTTTCTGACAGCAATTTGGTGCAGAGGAATTAGGAGGTACAGGACAAGCTTTCAAAGAGTAAGGAAAATAAGAATTAGGCTGTTCTTGCAGATTCTGCTTCTGAAACGTAGTCAACCAAATTTTCTCTTGATCATTGTTGGCTTTAAATGGATCTTCAAATAGTAGTTGTCGTTTGTCCTCATGATCTCCCGGAGGACCAAGCCTCAGCTCCAGCTTCTTGTTGTCGTCCGAAACGCCGCCAAGGCTTCGTTTGTTTTTTCGTGTGATGATCCATTCTTTGTCTTCAGGATTGACCAGATTATGCAGTTCATGAGGCGCCATGTTTTTCAAGAAAATTAGGAAGAACAAAGAAAAAGATAAAACCTGGATAAGGGGAAAAATAGAGACTTTGAAAGCTTTATTTAGCTGTGTTTTGTTTTGTTTTTCGTAAGGCCCTTTTTGAAGAAAATGGAGTTTGAGACTAGTTTGAAAATGGGCAATATGGCATGATTATTTTTGCACTTTTGAGAGGAAAAAGTTTTTGGTCCACTAGAAGAAAAGAAACTAAAATGAGAAATATTTTGTAGAAAAAGAACAAAACATGTCTATAAGAATATATCAATGTATCAAATTAACTAACACAAGAAAAAGAAAGAATATTAACTAAGTAACCGTTTGATCTGTATCACAGGGCTAAAATAATAATAATTATGGACGAATAAATATTAGAGTAATCATTGAAATCGCATACATATGGATTATATATATAATCAAACGGTTGTAATGAATTAGGTAGTTGGCCAAATAAATTTATGACAATTAATGAGCATTACAATTAAAGATCTCATTAATGTGATTTTGAATATGCAATTTGTTCTTAACCTACTAACATTATTTTTTAAACACTTTTTTTATTCAAATGAAATTTAAATAAAATTTTTTCCCTATTTTTTAATCTCATTTCTAATTTTCATTTAGGATTTTCTTTTTCAACTTATATAAAAAACGGTTAAGTAGCTACTCTTACAATTATATGCTTTGACAAATTTTAAATAATGTCATTTTTCACAATCTTTTCTCATTCGAAGTCCAAACCTCAGTATTTTTTTTCCCCTCTTATTCCTACAAATGCCCCCTTTCCTTCCTTATTTATCTATGTATACTGTCAATCTCTCTCTCTCTCTCTCTCTCTCTCTCTCTCTCTCTCTCTTTGGAACTCTTGTTCTCAACTTATTCACTATTATATATTCTTTGCCTTTTCTTCTTTCTTTTAGGAAAGAACTTTTTTCCCCCTTAGAAATGCTATAGTTCACGGAAGCCAAGTAAGAAAATAATTTTCTATTTTACAAAAAAAGAAAGAATTATTTTTTCCGTGAAAAGCATGATGTTATGATGATCTAATTAACTTTACAACATGTTTTTTTTTTTTAAGTAGAATTAGTAGAAAAGGAAAAAAAAAAAAAAAACAATAAGGAGTTTACAATAATTTGATGTAAACAAAAATGAGAAGGGAAATTGAAAAGAATAATAGATACAAAAAGAAGAAAACAACACTAATATGTCAATCACGATAATTTTTTCCTCATCTTAGTATATATGAAGAGTAATTGTAAGAGTAATTTTGATATTTTTTTATCCATTTCCAAGAAAAAAGAGAGAGAGAGAGAGAGAGAGAGAGAATTATTTTTAATTAATGCTTAAGATAAACCAATTTTTAACTTACTATAACAAGTTATTTAAAATACCATATCATCAAATGTAATTAAGACATACACTTTTTTTTTTTTAATTTTATCTGTAATCATGGATGGTTATAAAAATAGAGTAATCATTGAAAACTCTTATATATATATATATATATATATATATATATATATCAGCACACTTTATATGACCAAACATAGTTGCATGTGTCAATCTTGAAGGTTTTGAAGAAAACCTCTCAGCATAGTAAGAACAAAAGGAAGAAAACCCAATTATTACACTAGATGAACATATATGCACATAGACGGCGTATATCGATATATATATATATATATATATAAATATATGTGTGTGCGTGTATTCAACCTCTTGGCCTATAACAAAACCGAGTGTAGAGCAACAAGAGTTTAAAAAAAAATGCCGAAAAGATTCCTTAGGAGTTTGTCAAAATAGTAATAGATGGACACAAAGATTGTTTATATATGGATACACAACGAGTAGTCTCTTTCAACAAGTCCTTTCTCTTTATCTCTTCTCTCTCTCTCTCTCTCTCTCTCTCTCTCAACAAAAGCAAAATTCTACCTTTGTCTCAAAACAATTGTGCACTTTATCTCATGTGGATATGAAAGTGCATAAAAAAAATGCTTTTCAAAGATGCTAGCAATGTTAACGCGTTAGATGGTTTATATATATTTATTGTTGATAATTCTTAGTTTTGTGCACTTACTATTGGAGGATCTAACTTTTCGTCACATGACCTATTATCAAGAAATTTCTGTAATATATATTTATGGTGAATCCGTATGTTAATTTAAAATGTGTGTATATCTCTTTGTACATAGTGGTGAAAGAGGGAGTACTGATAATTGTTTAATAAGTAATATTTATACATATATATATATATATATGCGCGCGAAATAGTACTCACTTGAGGAATTTTAAAAGTAATAGTTAAATGTTTTAAAGTTGCTTTTTTTAAAGAAAGTTATACAATTTGATCAATATTATTTAATGTTGATGTTTAATTTGACATTTATTAGTGCATTTTACTAATGGATGTTGCTTTATCTTAACTAAAACCTCTTTATTAAAAAGCATTTTCCTAATTGGTGTAGGAGTTTCTTGTTTCAGTGGTAGCCCTCTAACTTATTTTGTTACTGTGAAAAATAAAAATAAAAACATAAAACTTCAGATCAAATAGACTATTAGAATTAAATTAGAAAATAAAAGGGAAAAGAGAGAGAGAGAGAGAGAGCAAATGTGTCTACAATCATAAACTAAAAGAGTATAGAAGATTCATTAGTGAGTAGTATTATGATCAATGAGGCTCCGTATAAATACAAGTCACACTATACAAAATTAAGTAATATTATCGAATGTTAACAAATTATATAAAATCAAGAGATAGAGTTCCTAAATTGAAAATAATAACAATAAATGCAAATGCGAAGCTTCCATAACAGAGACATTAATCCTTAGAAGTAATCAATTCTACTGTTTAAACTCTAGGTAGCCTGTAATTAGAATGCTCTAAATTATTATTATTATATTTTTTTTTGCTAAAATACAGATCAAAATTAAAATAAAATTTTAAGGGCTTATTTAGCTGTCGTTCAATTCTAAAACCAAGTGGTTTACCAATCGTGCTTAAAACGTTATTAGTTTGAAAACATCTAAGAATATAATTTTCAAATTTTTTTTAAAGAATATATAAGCTTCATGGAAGATGGCTTCCACAGATTTGTCAATCTTTCATAACTGGGTCAATTTTCAATTGCTCAAACAAATGTAATTAAAAAATGCCTCGGTTTATGAACATTAATCAGGCATTTTAGCTTAATCTGTTGATTATTAGTCAAGGGCGAATTACTAGTTAGAAACTACATGACATAATACAGCATAGTAAATATTAGAAGCACAATAATATATGAGAGACAAGACTGATAAGATCCTTGCTTGTCACATTGGAAAGGTGAAAAAAAAAAAAAAGAAAAAAGAAAAAAGTCCATGCTATCATATTGTTGCATGGAACATCATTATTATCAGGAAAGGAATATTGCTAAAAAGTTTTTCTTTTTTTTTTGGTTAAATTGAAAAGTCAAAAATTTTGCTCACTTAAAATCACTGGGTCGTTCAAGCACCCAATATGGGAAGCAATATATTCACTTAAAATGCAAAGACTTTTAAGTCATCACCAGAAAATAAAGTCTTCCACTAAATATATTCATCATAAGTTAGTCTATTAGCCCACCCACATGTTATATGTAAATGGCTGCTTGCTGAAGTACCTAATTAATAAAAGCACGCGGCAACTCAAATCTCCATAGATAATTGTTAATCAAGCAACTTTATTTGTCTTTTAAGTGATCTTAAGAATACCAAATTCATTTACCCAATTTTGTTTGTTAATTACAAACGGTAATTTTATACCCGATCTAATTGTTTGTCTAAGAATTTTTTACGTGTCTAGACTATTAAAATGGACAACATTATCACAATTGATAAATGAAATTTTCATGCATGCTATGTTGTAGTACCTGTTCTTCGTTCTATTATTGTATCATAAATACCAACGATTTATTGACTATATTATGACAATTGAAAATTGATAGGTTTTCTTCAACATATACCATTTTAATTGGTATTCGCCTGAGTGCCTTGATGTTAATTGATCTTAGCTAAATATCATAGTAATTACACCTTCAAAATCTTCATATATATAATAGCTAGCCATCATAAGCATGCCTTTTGGCCACGCTCATTGCAAATCTGAATCCGTTTATATATATATATATATATATATATATATGAGTGCCTATGATAGTTGGTGGGTAGCCTACTTTGATCCCTTTTGATTTGTTGAGACATATATACATATATATATATATATATATATTTCCACAATATATGTATAAGGACTGAAAATGTTCATTGAATATAATATCAAAAGAGTTTGCATAAAGTCATGACCGTGATGATTGGGAAGGAACCCTTTGGCAACCACCAACAATAGTAATGGTGCATCCCACTAATTTTGCTATGATAACTGTCCTCAATCCTGATAAAATGATCACTTTAGGAGCTCTTTTTAGACCTTTTTTGCTATACGTTATTTTCACTTCTTTTTTTTTTTTTTTTTTTTTTTTTTTTTTGACTACAAGAGATATATTGCAATGATCATTTCAATTTTGCCTGCTAAAAAGCCAGCCAATCCACATCCATTCAAAAGTACTATATGCTTTACCACTTTTTCAAAGCCACAACACAATTAGGGCTATTTCACCCACACTTTTTTTAATCTCCAAGTTCATTTAATAATTAGATTGGGGTCTAATTGTCGTATGTAGTACTTCTATCTTATGATATCAGCAAGTCTGACTATAAATTCGTCACAATGTTTCAATATCACTAAACGATATGACAAAAGATTCGATTAACTTCTGATGTAGTAGAAACGTAACACAATTAGCTCAAAATTCATTGATTTTGAGAGAAAACCAATTTATATTAATATTCATGAGTGAATCAACAAATTTTGTAGATGTTTTAATTTATTTATTTATTATTTTTCAGTAATTCCAAGAGAACCAACTAAAATTGCATTATTTCCGTTATATCGGGCTAAAATTTTATAGATGATCGTGCAAATGACTCTTGTTTTTTTTTTTTTTTTTTTTTGAGTAATTTTTTTCCTATTAATTGTATACTTGTTTAATATAACATTTTTGGATGGTAATTAGGTGGCATATATCCGTCATTTCAATATAAAAGTCAACCATTAAAGCAAAAGAAAGAGCTTCTTCTTGAGATCATGTAAGGTTGCTGAGTCAAAGCATTAACTAATAAATGGTTAAAAGAATGGAAAAATGGTAGGATTCAGTACTACCACTAATGCTCAATTTCAACGTTTGAAATATATATTTGTGCACTAATGAATTCTAGTGCAAATATATATATATATATATATCTATAATATGTATGTAGATATTGTCTGATCTCTAATGGTGAGGAAGACTGATAGCATATTGCAATGAATATGTGTAACTACTAGTTCTACCTTCTCAAGAGTCTCAACTCTCTAAATTTCTCTTTTGATGGGGACATTCTAGCACGTCGTAAATTCACTATCTTTTTATACAAATCTTCCTAGGCCTTGAAGTGGGATTTCTATTTACTTTAAAGACTTTACTTGAAAAAAAATAAATAAATAAATAAATAATCATCATTTGTAGAATTGTTTCAAAAAACACATCTTTGAATTATTGCCTCAGTTACATAGTTTCGGTTTTTTTTTTTTTTTTTTTACATCTGATTAGATACTTATAAATGGTCAAAAATCCAAGTAATAATTAAGAATTGTACGGTTGTTTCTACAATTTTCTCTAAAAAGAAAAGGAAAAATCTATTATCCCACGTTCCCTAACACGTAGTACGAAGCAACAAGAAAAGGTGTTTCTCAGCTTGGTAGGCCCTTTCTTCCTTTGTAAAGCCCAATTTTAGGCCTTTCTATGGATGATAAGTCCGGGGGATTATTTTCAAGAATGCCCCAAAAAAAAAAAAAAAAAAAATCTCATTTTTTATTATATCGATTTTGAAAAATTAGAAATCTAACTCACGAATAAGAGAATGAATGTAAAGACAAAAAATCATTTGGTGACTCATATGGTATCGCTTAATGAAGTTTCGTTTATTAATTTGTGTTACTTTTCCATGGGTAATCTAAAAAACCTTTTAAAAAACCATCTTTATATGATAATAATAGGATCTCATCTCTCCCTTTATACAACTAGAGAATTAGGTAGTGCATTTAGAAAGTGGATATTTACGCATTTTTATACCTTAAAAAAATACATATATAAAATCCTCAACACAAAAGTGGTATATTCGAATACCATTAATCCTCTAAAAACAATATTCCTCTAACTCACCCGACTCCTTTAGAAGGCAAACCACAGTTGGTTTTGGCCTATTATAAACAAGTGGCGCAGGTAAATAAAATTTGTGAAATTAGGAAGATAGCAAGTTTTGGATACTTTTCTTTTAAAAAAAAAAAAAAAAGTAGATATTCATTAACATCGATTTTGGATAGCAAGTTCTCTTCTTTTTTATTATTAAATGGATTGACATCGATTTAATACATTGATATCGGTCTGTTAATAGTTGATATTATTTTGGTTAAACACATTGATGTAACAAAATTAAAAATTAAATATATATATATATAAGATAATACATTTATAGATTTAATCATGAGGACATATAAGCAGAAATAGAAGAGAAACATTTGCATTTAATTTTATTAGTGAAAGAGGTCCATATATATATATATATATATATATATCTTTGTAGAGCATAACTAACTTGCAAACAGGAGAAAACATAGACACCATGCACTAAACTACTTGACGATATTGTAAAAGTAATGCTACTACTTGTGGACTGTTTAAAGGTTATTTCTCTGATCTCTATTTATCATCAACTCGGCTCCTTAGATAATCTATGCCAATCCAGCTTGCCTCCTTAACTTAACTGCACAATACAATATAAACCCACATGATAACAATTCAACCCTGATCTTTTTTTTTTTTTTTTTTTTTGAAATATTTACACATTAATATATAGGAAAAGCATTGCCATTATCAGATTACCATATATACGTCAATTGGCACTAGTCCAATTGATAAAGATGAAGTGCGCTAAGAGAGAGAACCCGGACTCGAGTCTTGGAACAACTAGCTAGCAACTTATTAATTATTTTTTATATCAGTTTCATATAGAAATACCTTGAAATAAGTTTCAAGCTGCATCCTTAAAGTCTCGTGCTCTTGTTTCACTTTCTGAAAAGCCCTTGTGCATCTGGAGATTAATATCACAGCCTTTTTGACTAATTTGTAGGATAGGGAATAACTTCATAATATATATGTGTATATATATACACGTATATATACGTAGATATACGTGTTCAATAATTTACCCCTCAGCATTTCCTGCCAAACAAAATTCCTTGAATTGATTGCATTCATTCTTGACCTTCATAGCTCCAATACTGCAAGAAATTTTACCCTGTATGAGCACACTACTATAGATATATACACTATTTCTTTCTAGTTAAAAAATAATAATAATTAAAAGGAAAAAGATATGAACACAAATTAGCTAGAGAAAGTGCCAAGAGCCCAATTCGTTTTAGTTTTTACCTTGTCCTCCTACAATGGCCACAAAATATAACAATTTCTCTAACTAATGCTATAATTTATGTCCCTTCAGTATCCGAAACTTCATTAATGTTAGCAGGAAAAAAAAAACATATAATAAATACGTTATAATAATAAATACTTATAAATTAATATATATACCTGGAGGTGCTACCCCTAAACTGGTGCATGTAATTATCCAGCTTCGCGAAATCAGTAGGTCTACTCTTCCTGCATTAAAAAAACAAAAACAAAAAAATACAATAGATTTAGTAATATCAAATATGATTATGTAAGAACATGCATAATATTATATATATATATATATATATATTTATGGCATGACAATGACAAATAAATCCTTTGCACTCACAGTGCCTGTTCTATGTTGTGAAAGAGTCTGGCCGAGTCTTTATAGAACAATGTTACAATTTCCTCCACAAAATTAGGGTTAGCATCATCTTGCAATTCCTCCAATTGCAGGAATTGCTGCTCATCCAGGTAACCCTGCAGCCCACACTCAATCGGTCAAATAAACTATTAGATCGACGGAATAATTAATCCTATAATTTTAGATGCTTATTACTAATCTTTTTTCTCTTTTTTTTTTCGGATTAAAGAAGTAAACCCTGCTTAGGCCTAACCAAAATCGCTTAAGAAAAAACGTTACTGCCGAATTATCTCCCCGGCAATGAGCAATGGACTTTTGTTATATATCCAGTCACCCCTCCCATTGCAAATAGATATAGGTTGAAAATAGAGGAGATAATAGCTCTGATTGCAAAGTTGTTTAGCTGCTAAAGCCTGGAAATTAGGAGCTTCTATTCAATAATAAATAGAAGGGTATACATAGAAGGATATGACTCATGATTTGAGAACAATCTGTAACATCTTGATATGTACTTTGTAAAGCAAAGATATAATTCACTTATTTATTATTTGGTGGGGGGGGGGGGGGGGGGGGGGGGGGGTGTGTGGCTAAAGGCTACATTGATATTTTTGCTTTTGTTTGTTAAAACTTTGTTCCATGTCATTGTACCCACACAAAAAAAAAAACAAAAAACAAAAAACAAAAAACAAAAAAAAGATTAAAAGTTATTCTCCCACTAGGAAATTTGCCTTGTGACACAATTTTCTTTAATGAGTGGGTAGTACAATGATCAAAGCCTTTGAGACCAATCACATGTTGTGAGATCACAATTTTCCACCAATGATTGTGATTCGGTATGTGATAACTTGCATCGCCAAGTCTCAACGACATCAAACTCGTGCCTATTAATTTTTTAAGTTTTCAACTTCAAATGATCACTTGGCTCTAACTAGACGTGAAATTTGCTGTATTTGTTAGAACTTTCTGGGGACTATTTTTAACTTTTTAAGTTCAAAAACTGCTTTTAAAGATATTGAGATATTTGTCACGAAAGGTTTAGCTCTTCAAAAGAGCTTGCTCTCAATAAGTTACATTTCTAAAAAAAATTCTATAAGAGTTTTAATTATATATTATAAACTTTATTCTAATATTAAATTGTAAAATTGTGTGAGGAAAAGAAATAAATAGCATTTTTACGGTGAAAAAAACAGCTTGCTAAAAATGTGGTTTCAAACATTTTCTAAAAAGATAAGTTGTTTTTATTCTTTTATTTTAATGACCAAAAGCAAAAGTAAAAGCAAAAACTTTCTACCGGTTAACGTCCACAAACGTGACACATTTCATTACCCTCTTTATTTAGCATTTTGTCTTTAAATTCTAAAGCAACAACTAACAAAAACCTATTATTTGCAATTTCAAGGTCACGGTATAAGGAAGGATTTTGAACCTGTTCAATGAGGGAACTCCTCATTAGAGCAGCCTGGCTTTGCAACTGATTTCTGTCCATCTTTAGTTGAACCGACACACTGAAGAGAAACTATGAAAAAATAGAAGAAAAAGAGTAAGGAGTGAGGGACTAATTTGATGGCTTTATATATATGATACAACAACATATATATATATATATATATATATATAGTAAGCCAAGGTTTAAATAGGGAGGTGGTACGTTGAGAAGAGATTCAGAGAGGTTGACGGTGACAAGGAGGGACCCAAAAAAAAAAAAAATCAAAGGGTGTACGTGGCAAGATTATGCATCACACTTGTCTATCAACTTTGATATTTGAGGATATGCATGGACGTATTTGAGGATTTTTTTTTTTTTTTTTCAATTTGAGAAAAAAGATGTTTTCATAGAATTAAAGACTTGAAAGCTTAGTTATGCTTTGAAAAAAAAAAAAAAAAAAAAAAAAGAAACTAATATTTTTCCTCCATTAGAGAAGGCGGGATTCAATCAAGATAAGGTTCCAAGAGAAGTGGCATACTTGGAGGCCTTCATAAGGGTATGAACAGCCCGACATGAAGAAATTGATCTCTCTAGCGTTAACCGATTATATCACATTCGATTAAGAAGTAATTCTCTCTAGCAATAGCCAAATTATCACCTTCAATTAACGTAAGCAGTGCTGAAAACTAAACTATTGAGCTAGTCAGTAACTAGTCTACACGAGGAACTTAACTATATCTTGTCTTGGAACTTTTTATAATGCGGTCTATTTAAAACACGTCGCATAATTTGTAGTTTTTAAGTCAAGAGATGTAGCTGTAGACGACGAATCATGACAAACTTATTATGGATTTTATCCGCTGAATTCTTTGACATCCACTTATAGATTTTTATCAAATTCTGTTAAATTTATCAATTATTTGATTCTGATCGACTCTCACCTAGATTTTATTTTTAGGCATTGGAAGACTAATAACTAGATACCTTATCACACGAGTCTCAAAGAAAATTAAAAGAAACAAAAGTTCCCAAAACCAGGGAAAAAAAAACCCCACAAATAATTGAGACCTTTTTCTTTTCCCCTCCCTCTTGCTCAATCAAACCATAGGGATGGCAATATTTCCCGCAAAGATTCACCTCAAATGGGACGGGGATGGGGGACAAGTTCAGAGACGGGGATGATTTTTTATCCCCTAAGATTTGCGGGGTAGGGACCGGGAATGCACTCCCCGCCCTGTTCCCATTCTAATATATATGTGTGTGATTTCATATGTTCATAAATATATAATATAAAATTGAAATTATGTATGCATCCATAAAATGAAGATTGAAGTTATGAGTAATAGACAAATAAAGAGAATTTTATATTTATTTTTTATGGTTTCAAGCATTTTTAGCTTAAGTGTTTTATGAAGGTTTAATTTCAGATATTGTAATGTTTTGATGAGATCTTTAATGGCTTTATGGTTAAGATTTTATTTACTTATGTTTAGAATTTAGTTTGTTTATGAAATATTTGATTTTAAACTAAATTAATGGTGCATATAAATTTTATTGTTTTTTTTTTTTACTTTATTGTATTTTTATATAAATATTTATAATAAATGGGGAACGAGACGGGTATGGGAAAAGCCCCTCCGATAGGAAATCCCCATCCCCGACCCCGCTTCTATTTAAACGGGGATTGGAACGAGGATGAGGATGATTTTTGGGGCAGGATGGGGATGGGGGAAGCATTCTCCGACCTCGCCTCACCCCGTTGTCATCCCTATTCAACCATTTCCACACCATAACTTGTTGTGGGGCGTGGCACCCAGTCGATGCCCGCGAGAGCGACCACACTCACCTTGCGCTGCCATGTTGCAGGCAATGCTTGTCCACACTGTCACTGTCCAACCATTATTGGAATCTTGAGCAATTTTACGTGTTAGCGGGGATCGGGATGATTTTGGGGACGGGGACGGGGATGGGGATGGGGAAGCATTCTCCGACCCTGCCCCACCCCGTTGCCATCTCTAGCGAACCCTTTTCACACCATAACTTGTTCTGGGGCGTGGCACCCAGTCGATGCCCGCAAGAACGCCCACGCTCACCTTGCGCTGCCATGTTGCAGGCAATGTTGTCCACACTGTCACTGCCCAACCATTATTGGAATCTTGAGCAACCTTACGTGTAAGCCTAGTATAGCTATCAGAATCCCAAATGAACTTGATCTTGATGTGCCGATTCCTTTTTCCCCTTCTTTTTCTCCCATCATCTGAGACAGCTGAGTTTCCCTTTCTCTTTTTCTTCAACCCAACAAATGAAAGAATCTTCCTTTACAAATATGCAAAAATATATAGTCGCTTTCGTAGCTGTATAGGATCTTCTACAATAATTTATGCGAAACCAATTATCGACTAGAATCAGGAAGATATATAACACTGATTTTTTTTTCTGTAAACGAGCTTTATTGCAGATATATCATTTCATGAAACCAACATGAATCAACCAATTTTCTTGTACAATTCGTTCCGTGTACAATGTATGATGCTTTCGATGATAAAACCAGAGAATTCTCACTTGTACGGATACTGAAGAATGGAAACAGATGAAAGATAAGTCGAAGAAGGTCGATACAATAGTATAATTTGGTATTAGTGTAAAGTTGAATCCTACCAAAATTCAAATTGTAAAAGCAGTAGTAAAAGATGGCTATATTTCAGACCATACAACTCGAGCGGCATGAATGTATAATTAAATTATCTTATCATTGGTTTTTTATGAAAATGTAAACCATCCTCAGGACTTGCAACCACGTTTGTCAAAAATAATTTTTAGCTACTAGAAAATATTAATAATGATGAAATTAAAAAATGAATTTAATTAAATTTCATTTGTTTTATCTTATATATATATTCATTTTTTTTACCTATAAATATTTAAAAATTGTATCATTCATCAATATATAAGTTTTATATTACTAATCATCACATATTATTATATTATTTATATTTTACCCACTTGTTTGCAGTGAAGACTAGGCTACTTTGTAATTAAGAGAGAAAAAAAAAAAAGGTTAAATTGGAAGAGAATGTGAAGCCCACTTTTGTTGAAAACAAATCAAAAAATAAATAGATAAAAAGACTTAAAAAAATTATAAAAAATATAAAAAATAAATCAATATTTACACATTTTGAGAGCTAACTTGACTAGTATCCGATTGGGCCTACTAACATCCCTTCACCTAATGTGATCATTCACACACTCACAACCGGTCTATCTTCTTTATTTTCTTCTTCTTCGCTCATGGATGAAAAATACCTTACACCCGTCACCATTTCGTCATTTTGGTTTTCTTAAAATAGATTCATGAAATATGTACAAATCCATCATGAACTTATCATTTTGGTTTCCTTAAAATAGATTCATCCATCATGAACTTACTTAAACAAACTGAAATATATCCAAATCCATCATAAACTTAGTTAGACAAACTGAAATATGTCCAAATCCTATCGTACCGAAAACTTAAGCACTTTAGAGAAAACACAAATGACTAAGATTTGTGTATGCAAGGACTCCTTTTTATAGGATTATAATAGCAGTAATGGCTTGTATCCCTTCTTGATGTGGGACTACACTCCTTTATGCGATAAAAGAGAAGCAAAGGCTTTCATCACTTTCCGATGTGGGACTAGCATTTTCTTTTTTGCTACTTTTTAATATTCCCAATTTCATAGGTGTACATTGAGAGTCAATTTCTCATTCACCCATTCATCATTTTGAGCATAAAAATGTACCATTTTGAACTCCACGTGGAAGAGAACACATATCAATATTGACCCGCTACACATATATATGTTTTCTAAGCCAAAATTGAGCCTCAAAAATGGTACTCACGAATTTTCCAAGCCATTTTCCAACATATATTTTCGTTCCTAAAATCATGTGTTTTAAATTCCTCAAAAAATAATATTTTTAATCATGTGTTAAAATACCTTTTTAATATAATTTCTTGTTTTCAAAATTATTGTTAATTCAGATATGTTCTTATTTAAAAATTTTTATAATATCCTCCAATATACTAATTTGTCAAAAAATATATATATATATATATATATATTAAAATTGGAGCGGAGAGATTTGAAACATGGAATTTCAGCTAAACTGTGTTTGCAATCTGGCACGGAGTCATGTATACAGTTGTGGAGGCGCGTGCTCGCACTAAAGAGCCGAAGATTGTATTGTGTCGATTAGTTTCTTCAAATATGCCTATATTGAGTCATTGCCTTCGAAATATGTGCCTCCCCTATAATGCAACAGCTCTCATTCTCAACTTTTAAAATTGCAATTTTCTTTATTTTCTTTCTTTATTTATTCTTTTTGGTTTATTATTTCTTCCACTGTCCCACAACCGCAAGTTTTTTCTCCAAGATTTCACGTTTTTCCTTTTTCTTTTATTTTATTTTTTACTTCTTCAGATATAATGGGTCATCTTATTTCTCTTTCTATTCCTTTTTTTTTTTTTTTTTAATGCTCTTTCCATTTCTTTCCCTTTACATATTAACGGTACTCTATTCTCAGTGTGTGCTTCTTTACCACCATTTTCTTTACTTTTTGTCAACCATTTTTTTTCTTAAGTATTTTATGTGGAACGACTGTGAAGAAGCATTTTCAAAGAAAATTATATATGAAATAATGATAATACAAAATCAAATCCTTAAAACAATTAAGTTTTACCTTATTTTTTCATTATTGTTGTAACTCATAAATTTATCTTTTTGTGTCCCCACTAGACTAAAATTCTAGATCCATCATTGCTCAGGAAACACTAATAAAAACGATATACTTTTTTTTCTTTTTACCACTCAACATATATTAGACTTTTTATGCCAGTGACAAATTTACCAAACAGCTCAGAGAAGGTAAACATATATCCTTACAGGCCAACAAAGAATTGTCTCACTAAAACAAGCTTGCATAATATGTATGCAATTTAGAGGTCCAGTAACTAGTTCCATTAAGAAAAATATTACTTTCAGAGGAAACAAAAACCAAAAGATGCTAAAAGGATAGAAAGGAATATAAACAAATATGTACGGATAAAAGATTGGGTAAAGCTGCGGTAAAGCCTTTTTTTATATACCATATTTATAAAGTTCATTTTTAAACCATTCAGATGTAATCAAATGACTGAGATGTTGCTTGTATATGATAATTATTATATATATTTTACCTTACAGTAGTATTTGACAAAGAAATTAAAAAATAAATATAAATATAAATATAAATAAAAGAAATTTTAAAAAATCCACCTTTACCTGTGGAAGGTTAGGGGGGAGGGGAGGTTTCCGTCGCCGAGGTCGGGAAGGGGGGAGGGGACGTTTCCGTTGCCGGGGTCGGGAAGGAGGGAGGGACTAGGCTGGTCGGCGTTGGGGGAAGGGGGCTTATCGCGGCGTTGGGTGGGGAGGGTGCCTATGCTCGAGTGCCGAGGGGGTGGGGTCCTATCGGCGTCAGGGGAGGGGGGGCGCCTAGGCTCAAGCGTCGAGGGGGGGGGACGCAAATCAGGTCGAGGGGGAGTGGGGGTCCGTCGCTGCCGTCGGCTGGGAAGTCGCCGGCATCGGGGAAGGAAAGGGGTTGGTCTTTTTATAAATTTTTTTTTATTTATTAATCTATACTAATATAAGGTAAGGTGTATAATAATTATTATACACAAGTAACATCTCAGTCATTCGATTATATCTTAACGGTTTTAAAAATGAGCTCTATTTATAGTGTATATAAAAAGAGCTTTACCACAACTTTACCCTAAAATAAAAACAGTGATCATTAAATTTTCATCATGGCCTTCTCTGTCTCCACATTTCTTTAATATATAAAACATATATATACATATATATATATATATACATGTATATATATCAAAAAGGAGGAGAAGAGTAAAGAAATGCTCACTTTATTCGTTTGGCACGTACCTGAGAGTGGGCAAGCGAGAAGAAGATGTTTTACGGAGGCATAGACCTCACACTCACATATTCTCTTTTGTAAAAGGCACAAAAGTTAAAGGAATAAACGAGATGAGAATGAAAATTCACATTTTGTTCCAATCATTGGCGTAGATTAATATTCTCTTGCTATCAGCTTTCTCCTATGTTGATAAGACTCCCACCGCATACATGATAAACCTTACATATTATCTGAAATTTTCTCTGTTTACTATTTCTGTGGTTCACAGAGGAAAACTTAACGACAATCCAAAAGCCAATAATTCAAAGCAAATAAGGAAAATTACTTGAACAGTATGGAGGTATGGTATTTCTTCTCCCCTTCTTTCTTGGAGGTATTGGAAAGGAGTGGAGGAACCTCCAAGAAAGAAGAGTGGAGGAAACTTCTTTCGCAGATCACGAGTTACGGCATGGTTTCGGCATGGTTTCGGAAAGGACCAAGGACAAAGACACCATACTAAATTAGACTTGATGATTTAAAATCTGTATCGAAATATAAAATTATTGTTGACCCACCTCCTAATAACTTAAGCTTTGGGGATGGATTGGTAAACTAACATGTTGAACCCCCTGTAGTTACACTCTTTTAACCTTTTTTATTATCATTCGCATGTTGGGCCTTTTAGATGTTTCGGACTTCTTATCTGTATTGGATTTTCAAATCAATATTTGTCTGTTTGTGCATTGTCTGGACTGCATGTGAAGGGTAGTGTTAAAATATAAAACTATGGTTAGTCCAACTGCTAATAGCTTAAGCTTTTGGGATGAATTGGTAAACTAACAATTTGTCGTGTTCTAGGTTACTCAGAAACCTATGAGGACAAATGGAATATAAAACTATTGTTAGTCTAACTCCTAATAACTTAAGTTTTTGGAATGGATTGGTAAACTAACAATTTGTCGTGTACTAGGTTACTCAAAAACCTATGACGACAAATGGAACTTGTGACACGGTTAGCAACAAAGTCAGCTTTCAGTAGGTCTAGGAGAGAAAACACAATAAGAATAGCTAGATTACAATTTTATCTAGAGCAACAGATGTCATTAAGAGTTACTAATTTATTGCAGTGCATCTACAAGACATAATTCACAGAGATATATGGTAAGTCTCGATTAGGCTGCATCAATGCTAGAAACTATTTCAATTTCAAAAATTGAATTCGACATATTTTGATTTCAAAGTTATATGTATTGGAAGATTCTAGTGGTGTATCCGACTTCACTCCAAACACGGATGATCTTCACTTATTTCTATCCAAGTAAATACTAATCAAAGAAATTGAAAAGTGGAAACAAGATTTAGAAAATGGAAAATCCTAGTAAAATAAGGAGGGCAACATACCAAGTTCAGTGAACAACAAGATAAAAAAAGAAAGTCTCTCTCTGGAAGGAGGTTACTGCATCAATGTTTGTGGGCCTTCCAGCTATTGATCTTTTCTTCTCCTCGGGAATATGCTTGGTTTATGCACCCAAAAAATTGTGGGTTGCGATCGCTCCTCCAAAAGATTTAAGGTTGCTGTCTTACTGGCCTTTTCAGATGAATTTTTCCTGCAGCATAGGTTCTGTTCATCTCCGCAAGAATCCCATTGCCTGGTATACGTTATTAAGAGTAGAATCTGCTATATCTGAAGCTTTTGCAGCACCTTCGGCCAAAATTCTATCCAAATAAGCAACATCAGAAATGATTTCGTCATAGCGAACCTGGAACATAGAAACCAAATTGTGAAAAGTTTGGCTTTTTAAGGGTGGTCTAAATAAGGGGAAAGGAAGCACAATTGACGATGGGTACAGAAAAATAGACAATAATACAAGAACAAATGATGACATGAGTATTAAAGATTCTGACGAAAAACAGTTCACTTTCTAGCCCTGTTATCAGGACAGGCCAGCCAACAACATGACCGGGAGATAAGTGTCATAACAAATACAAGAACAAATGAAGACGTGATTATTACAGATTCTGACGAAAAACAATTCACTTTCTAGCCCTGTTATCAGGACAGGCCAGCCAATAACATGACTGGGAGATAAATATCATACCACTGACAAAACTATACAAGCATGTTTGTGATATAGAGAGGAAAAAAAATCCAGGATTTGCTAATATGACAACTATTGGCATTTAAATGTTAGGACTTAGATGCAAAATGATAGAAAATCACACAGCGTGACAATCTTTTAATAAAAACCAAATTCTTTAAAAACATGTACAACTTGATCAAAGGAACTCGTCTGTCATTTTAAAAAGAAAAATGCTAGGGACACCAACTCTAATCTCAACTTTTGAGTACCAACATATTTGGCATGTGAGTTGTCATTTTAATATTTTAAAGATGTAAAAATTAAAAAGAAAAACCAAAATGAGGGAGTAGAGTTGCAAATTCATCTCAGCTTACAAAGAAGTGCTTCTGACAGCAGAAAAGATTAATTTCTGAACATGGGTAAGCAATATCGGAAGAAGGGGCAACCAAAGAAAACTGATTTCATGACATCAACTATCCGAAGCTTTAGGATAAAAATCCATCAAAATATCAGCTAAATATTGAGAACCGTTGCTTTCCTATGGATTTTATAAAAAGCCACCGTAAGAATCTTGTAGACTAGTAATTTATAACTGTAAGGCTGGCATCCTTTGTTTAGTGTTATTACTTTTTTTTAACAGTTTTGAGTTGCACATATAGAAAGGCTGAAAGAAATGTGGTACTCAAACTACATGAAACACATAAAACATGTCATATCTCTCAAATGAACAGTTTCAGAAAATAGAAAGAAAAAATGCAGGTAAGTTAAACCTGAATGGGATGCAGATGATCAATCAAGGCATCAGTTAGGACGGATTTAAATGTGCCCCAGTTCAAACCTTGACACTCCTGTGCAACTTCCTGTAATAATAAGATGTCAAGAGATGAAGACAAACAGTGAGGTAGATTGCCCCAAACATTATACAAGCATTTAATCGACATATCATCAATCACCTTGACATTAGCAAAATGCTCAAATACCTAAAGAGGCATCTATATGACCCATTTCCAAAGAAAATAGAATAGTTCAACCAACTTTGAGAGTTATATTGATACTTGCTACGTAAGTGCTCAATAGTATGGTATTTGAAGCATAAATATAAGATTTTAGGTCATTACAATATAAACAATTCAACAAAGCCTTCATGTCATCCTTTGAGAACGGGAAAGTATTTTCAATTATATAACATATGTGGGTGCGTGTAGATAACAGTTCATAATTAATAACGAAAACACAGAAATCCAAGGAAGCTAGAACTCTCAACTGATTAATCGTCAAATATGTGTGAAATCATTGTCCTAAGGTCTCAATAGATGAATAATACGCATGCATTTACGTACAAATAAAGTTACAAATCAGCAGTTAGCAATGTAGCAGAAAAGCACCAAAAGGAAGGAACTATACATGCATCTAGTTACCTCTTTTGTTCTTCCTGAAACGAGCTGATATATTGAAAGAAGATTGTTGCATTCAGGTCTTTCAGGATTGTCATACTCTAGGCTGTAATGATTACCAGAAGAATCTTACATATAGCAACTAAAAGATGCTATCAAACATTTATAGATTACTATACTAAACAACAGAACAAAGAAAGAGAACAATGTAAACAGGAAAATGGCAATGTAAAAGGTCACCAAAATCAGAAGCATCCAGGTTACAGTTAAAGATGGGTCTTAACCTTGGAAACGAGTCAGTCTTGCAACGCTTTATCTTGTTTGCGACAACCTACATGACAAACACACCAACCCATCAATTTGGAGAGGAAAAATGTAATCGGTAAACGAGAAGAGGAGAGATATTTAGTGTCTTTTTACAAGAAAAAATAAATCACATAAGTATAACATTCTCAAAAAAAAAAGTTAAAACTTGATATTATCTTTTTTAGAACTCATTAGGTCAAAACCTCATCCCTACAGCTTTCAAGTTCATGCGAATCCTCAACACACACATACACAGAGGGGGTTTGGGGGTTGTGGGTGGGTTGGATAATTGTAGAATTATTTGACCATTTACAGAGGGAAAAAAGGTTTGTAGTCTTCAAACTTAATCTAACTCGATGCTGAGGCTGATATTTTCTGCCTTAACCAATCTCATCTTTGACTTTTCCTCTTCATAAACAACTACTAGTGATGCATTTTCAATCAGAAGCAGCAAAGTCAGAATGAGCAGGAATATAAGAATGCCTCGACATTAGAATTTTATACCCCATGCTTGAGGAGATCATGAAGGTTGAATCTTCATCTCGTGCATCAATTTGCAGGGAAAAAAAGGGCAAAAACTAAGAAACCTTCATTCAAGTACTGAGCACAGCAATATCAAAGCTTAAAATTGAAGAAACCCAGCGAGCATGATGATGATTCTGTTCAACTCAAATATGCTTTATATTAACGTTAACTTTAAAACCTTTATTGATATAAATTTCAAAAAAAAAAAAAGTACACTACAAATAAAACACATCGCATACACTTATTAGACTCACATCAAGATCAAGTATAAATGGTTTGCAAGGCATTAAAAAATGGAAAAGCTTTAATACTCACATCTTTTGGATCCAGCAGATTAATTCGGGATTGATCAGAAGGGGCAGACTTCGACATCTATAAGATTTAACAAAGAAGATGTCAGTGAGCATTACTTGAAGCTGTCTGTGTGATCTGTATACAAAAGACCTACTGAGGAATTTTTTTAGCTATTTTACATGTCTCTCCAGTTTCTACCTAAAAGCTAAAACAATAAAGGTGAGAAAGTTACGTATAATTCTTTTAACTAAAATTACAGGAAATAAACACATATTCTCATATTCTATGGCAGAACTTTAAAGATGGAATTATACTACGTCGACATACATGATAAATCTTCTTAATAAAATTCAGATACGTGCAATGTTTAATTTTACCAACTTTAACATTACTGCACTGAGAGATTGTTCCAGTCCGCGGGTAGAGAGACTCTTGGTAAATCTTCCAGAAGTTATTCCAGCTACCATAAATATCTTACAGTCTCAATTTTTCATATTTTACCAGTAAACTTACTAGCACGAGAACACGAGATCCACCCTGTTTCCTCACTATGTCAGGGGCTGAATCTCAAATTAATTTTCCCATTTTCTTAGTCTCCTTTCATGCCACACAGTGTGGGTTCACTTCACAGGTAAAACTACGAGAAACAAAAGAATCAGGTATAAATTATTTTCACTATTTGTAGGAATCGTTAAAATTAAGGAAACCATCGAACCTTGGAAAGACCATCAACCAGAGACATGACTCGGGCTCCAGCTGGTGGTATAAGGGGCTCTGGAACCTAATCGAAAAAGAGGCTTTGATTCATTGTAGTGTTTGCAGATTTCAAATCAAAGGGTATTTTCAGCCAGATAACAACAAAGAAAATACACCTTAAAAATAGCACCCCCTCGCCTGAAACCAAAATAAATAAGAAGAATCAATTTTCAGCACAGGAAGAAAAGTTAGACGGAAAAATAAAATCATATTCATGACAAATAAATTAAAATCTCCAATTGAAAAGTTAGATTTCCTCTCACCCTCCCAATTTCTTCCACTTCCTTCCCCCATATAAATAGTTAACACGCTCAGCCAGCTCACGTGTCAACTCTAGATGTTGTTTCTGATCCTCCCCAACTGGGACAAAGTCGGACTGGAAAGGCATGCCGCAAATTAAAATCATGATGGTAGAGTGAGTTAACATCAATAAGTGGACTTTAGCAAGCACATAGAGAAATTTTGAGGTTGTTAGAGGCATTACTGGCACTGCTCTTACTTGAAGTCAACAACTCTTTCTCCTCTAGACACAAAACTAAATTTATGTAGAGCAATATATACAATATAATAAACAAAAAAATTTATTATAAGAAGTTGCCAGTTATGAAGCCTACCTGGTATAAAAGAATATCAGAAGCCATCAGAACAGGATAAGTTAAAAGAGCAACCCCTACATTTTCATCTCCCTAAAAATTCAAAACAAAAGCAAAAAATAAATCAGAGACAACAATTTAAAGGGACAAATCAAAACCAAAAGGATCAAACTATTTGAATTAGAGACACATAATCTATTTAATGTTCTAATGGAACAAAAGTAGATAATATTTAATGTTCTAATGGAACAAAAGTAGATAATGGGCCGTGGCTAAAGGAAAAGTCTGATACGAGAAAAGTGTTAATCACCAGCCAGAAGAGTTATCAAACTGGAAATGGAAAACACTTGTTATAGAGAACATTTTTGTGAGACGTAATGGTGGAAATTAACACCAAGTAGTATGAACTGTAGAAATATAAATTAACATCTAATGAAAGTTTTATTTCCTTCTGAAATCTACAAAGTTGAGTGCACAGTCATTACTTAATACCAAAGAGTAATCATATTTGCTTAGCAATAATTTTGTTTTCCATTGACAGAAGAAAAAAGCCTCTCAACAAGTATTGAAAAATACTAGGCGGAAGTTGTATTAGACATTGTCAACTGTCATATAAAAATGTGCATTGGAAATTCCAATTTCTATCAAATTTGGATCTGCTAGTAATAAATCGAAAAACACTATGTTGGAGCTCTCACACAGCCAGAAACGTACCGTCTTACGCGATTTCTCTTTAAACTGAATCATCTTGTTAAGCCAACCAACAGGTGTTGCAGAACTTAATAACCACATCAATTCGACATGCGCTCGAACATGAGATTGTACAAACACAGAAGCCTGGAGATACAAAATCAGAAAAAACAATATCCAGACCAATTACAAACTTCCAGACCACAACATAAAGAACAAACAGATGAACCGGACCTTAGACGGGTCAACTCCACAGGCCAAATATATAGCTGCCGTATCCCTTGTTGCCTTGGATAATGTTTTTGCATCATATGGTAACGTAATCTGTAATGAAAAACTTTAAACCATAACCCACATAAGAGAGGAGGAGATTTCTAATAAGGAGACCTAGTTTAGCTTTCAAATCAAAACCATATGATATCCATTAATATTCTGGTTATTTCATGAATTTGCTAGATTAACAAAGCATTTATCTGTCCCACCCAAATAAGCAAATTACTTTCTGATTACATTTTTATCAAAAAACACTCAACTTCCACCTTCCAAAAGAAAATTGGATTTTGAAGGGCATCTTAATCCAAGTTACAGAAAGGTTTTCTGCTGATCACAAATGGTTCTGCTTAATCCAACTCTATTGCCATACTTTTGAAACAGCAAATAGAACAAGAAAAATGGGGAAAAAATGGTAATCCCATTACTAAAGAAGCATTGACACAACATACCGCATGGAGATCCACAATGAAAAAGAGAGTATCGTACGCATTCTGCAAAGCCGGAATCAAATCATACATTGATAACAAATCTTTATACTAATACATCTTATACCATATTATGATCCAGTATTGCACCTATGGAGGTACCTGAAGTGAAATCCAATTTTTGATTGCGCCAAGATAATTCCCTAAGTGGATAGATCCCGTCGGCTGGACTCCCGACACAATCCTCTTCCTGTAAACGTTAGATTTCAAAAAACACTAAGCAAGTAAAAAATAAAATAAAATAAACACGAAAATCAAAATGCTGCTCCAAAATTCTCAAACAAGTAAAGAGATTCCTAAAGTAGACTACATTCTGGTTTCCATGTGAACTAAAATGAAAAACATTAAGGTACTAAGTATCATTATCCCCACTCTAATGTTATGGAAACAAAACGAGAAAATAGAGACATTGGAACAGTAAAGAAATCAACAAAGTACTAAGAAAACGAAACCTAAATCCTAAAAGAGTAAGAATCCAGCAATGGGGGGAGATTACCTCACGGAGCTCGAGGAAGTTTCGTCAATGGCGGGCTCGGACACCGAAACACTGCAAAGGCATCGAAACGCGGCGCAATTGCGTCGGCCGAGAAGTCGGCGCTGAGGAACCGAGGCAGTTCCTTTGAAGTGCTTGCTTCGATATCCATTGAGCGACCTAATCGAGAATCGGCATCGAAAACGTCAGACATTTTTTGCGTTTCAGAGAATGTCCGGCGAGAAAGGATGGAAGATGAAGCACTGAAGAGAGAGAGAGAGAGGGAGGGAGGGAGGGAGGAGAGAGAGAGTACAGAGAGGAGGCGAGGCGTGGAGAGGAGGTGGAGAGGTTGAGGAAGTGAGAGAAAACGGAGCGACCCATTTCTTCTTCTTCTTCTTCGTCCTCTTCGTTGGGGGACCGAGTTGTTTGTTTGTCTGTCGTTGAAAGCTGTTCAGCTTAGCGGCAAAAGAAAGAGAGATGAATAATTTATCCGCCCGTATGAAGATGAGGCGGGTGTGCCGCCTTTTATAGGTCCGTAAATTGGGTACGAATTAGCAAAAGAAATATAGGTGCTCGAGAGTTTTCTTCCAGTAAATGTAAATAATTGCTGGAAAGTTATAATTTAATAATATTCAATTGTTGAACGTGTTTATAAATAATTAATCTAATTTTAAAAAATTAAATTAAATTTTTGATTTTAAATTTAAGTGTATATTTTTGTATTTAAAAATTAAATGACGTGAGTCTCACTTAGAAATAAGGAATTAATTTTCTTAATAAAGGAGAATTTGTCTCCCATCTATTATCTTCAGAAATAAATTCATTTCCCTAAAAAATAAGAAGTAACTAATTCTATATCAAATATATCCTTATTCTTGTTTAATTATTTTTTCATTTAAGGATAATTTCGTAACTACAGTAAATATATTCATAATCATTCTAACTTTTAGAAAGTAAACAGCATAATATAAATTTAATTCCTCAAATAAATAAATTCCTTGATAGATTAGTAAATATTTTTATCTAATTATGGAATTTAATTTCTTTTTTCATGAAATTAATTTCTTATTTTTAGAATTCCCGATAAGTAAACGTGCCACTCTATTTGGTTTCTCCTTAAAGGCCATTATGATCGATATGCTTAGTGAGAAGTTGTTTGTGTGTGCTTGCTATGTTTATTAAAAAAAAAAAAATGATTGCCACTTGGTGAGTCCTTCATTGACGGGGAATGAGGACCTTAAGTAGCTTATAAGTGCCCACGGGCTCTCTTTTAGTCAACAATTACCTGAAAGTTGTAATTTAGTGAAGTTTACTTTATAGGTCCACTTGATTCCTCCGATGAGAATTTGTTTATTTACAGGTTGTAACTAAACTTTTTTAAGTTGAAATTATTTGATTTTTCAAAAATGAATTGAAAAGTTTACTTTGGAACGGTTTTTCAAATAATGGTTATTTACATATATGTCCATATTGACGATGTTGATTTAAAAAATGTTCATTTTTTCTTTTATTTATATAAATGTCTAAATTAATACGTATAAAAATCACATTATCTTTTTTTTAATAATTGAAAATTAACAAATAAAGAATTATATAAAATGAAAGAAAAATCTCTAAAAAATTGTTTGACTAAGCAAATCTTTATAAAAAGGAAAAAGGTAATTTTACTTGATTTAATATATAGAAAAATAACTACGTCAGATATAAGTTATATGATAGAGTATGCATTAATTTATCTTTATAATAAATTATTGATTATTATGATAAAGTTCATAACGAATATATAAAAAGATTAAAATTGTAAAGAAATAAAAAGCACTTTAAACCTAAGAAAGATAACATAATGTTGGAATAATTATAAGGGGAAAAAAACATACGACATTTAAAAAAATATCATAATGAGATAGTAATCATCATAAAGAAATAAGTAATTTCAAATCACACTTAAACCTTAAAAACTAACTCTTAAACAAGACCAATAAAAATAGAAAAAAATTATAATAATAATATTAAAATTATCATAAAAAACTTAAATCATACTAAAAAATAAGTTTTTAAGAAACCAAAATAGGTACTACAGACATATATTTTACAAAAAAATAAACATATATGTAATAAAGTTTAAAAACTAACATATTCTAAAATGGGACATTAAAAATAAATTTTTTATGTAATTATTTCTTCAAATAAAGGTTAAAAAGATTAAATAAAAAAGTAAATTATTCATTTAATTCCTAACTTTTTATACCTAGTTGAAGTATGGTTTTAATCTCTCTTTCTTTTCTTTTCTTTTTTTTTTTTCCAAAAAGCCCGATGAACTGTTTGAAAGTATACAAAATAGGCATTTTTTCATTAGATTACTTTAGATATTAAGAAATCCAAATACGAAAAGTAATGATAATACTAAGATTACTATATTTTCTATTATAATCTTTAAAGAGTGAGATTCTTACAATACACCTGATTAAATTTTAGCAAAGATTTATCGATTTAGACCATTATTATCCCTAAAATGTATTTCAAAAAGTTCTTTACTCATAAAAGTAAGGTTGGGATCAAACAATAACAAATAGTTTATTCTTCTTTCTTTCTTTCTTTTTTCCTTTTTTTCTTTTTAATGCTTAATAACAGTCACTCGTAAGGTTGGTATTACCTAGGGATATTTAACGTCTTATAATATAGATACTAACTACTTATCCTTTTTTTCATGTAGGAAAAATTTTAAAAACACGATGCACATAGGAGCTCTCATTTCGAATTTAATTGATTAACAAAAATAAAAATAAAAATAAACATAAACATAAACATAATTTATGATAATATCACCTATAATTGTATTAAAAAATATAAAATTTAAATTCACTTAATTAAAAAATAAATAAATAAATAAAGTAACACTACGACAACAATCTAAAAGTTGGGCCGTAATTGCAAGATACATGGACATTTTGTGGATGGTACTGCGAAAATCCGTACTTGACCTCTGCACTTCACTTCCGAGGATTTTTAGGCATTTTTTCGCCTGAGACTGAGAGGAGTCAGAGACACAGGAGAAAATTTTTGCCGCGGAGATAGATTAGATAAAAACGTTCTCCATGGCCGTGGCGGGTAAACCTTGAGATTCGCAAAACCAGTTTTCAACTTCAAAACCCTAAACGAAACCCAAAAATCGCGCGAAGAACAGACAGACAGGCACAGAGAAATGGACGACGATCGCATCAGAGAGAGAGAGAGGCTCCAGATCGAGCAGATTATGGAACTCGATCTCGAGGAGTTGTTGGTGGAAGAGGTTGATGACCTTCAGGACTCCGACTCCGACGATCTTCACGCCAAGTAATTTTCGTCTTTCCTTTTTTTTTTTTTTTTTGGCTCTTAATTCCATGAATTCGCCACTATTTCTTGCCGAATTATGGTGCGATTCGATTTCCGACTATTGTTCTTGTGATCCAGAACTTGTTAGGGTTTTAGGAAAAAGTTTCTAGATTCAGAGAATTTCGTTGTTCATCACTTGAAAAATGCTATTGATTAAGGTTTAAATTAACTTAATTACAGCCTGTGTTTGAAAGAAAATCGAGCTGCTAATTGAATTGCGTCTTTTCTAATGCTGTGCAACCGCTCTTAATGATGATTTCGTTGAGAAAAGAAGAAGTTTTTATAATGACGACCTTTGGAAAAATGACCCTTTTTTAAGATTGATTAGTTTTATCATGTCAATTAAATTTTTTTTTACCAGTCATTTTCTCAGTTAGAGTATTCATTTTGCAAAAGATTTGGGCAACTTCGCATTATCATTCTTCTGTTGTTGGCCGATATTTCAAATAGTATCCTTGGTTTTTAGTGTTGGTTTGGAACAATGGTCGGGGTTAGAGTTTTGTAGGTTGGAATTGAAATATTTATTTGGTTGAAGTGTAAATTGGAAATGAACTGTGATATAGGGAGTAGTGTAAAAATTGAAATGTTTCGAAATATAGATATGCAATATTGATCTTGTTTCATTCCTCTCCTTGTGAGCATTTGGGCACAAGAATCATCTCATTTTACTTGAAATAAGAAAGTTAAGGACTTTTGGAGTTTGAATTTCATGAAAATTTAAAAGAGAGAAAGTGAGATTTAGATTTGGGAGTTCTGGAATTGAATAGGTAAAATTTTGTCTCCTATGGTTGTTCAAAACGGCCCCTTACTGTGATTTTATCACGGTTTAATTGTTTGTCATGGGTTATAACACGTTCTGTGCATTCTGTTGTTCATGAACGGAAGTGGGCATGGCTATGATGGTGGTGGCACATCTAGTCGCTTTACATTCAACACCTGTTTGGCCTCAATGCATACATATCTTGGTGGTAAGAATTTTGCTTTTACTGGTTTGTTGTTGTTGTTGTTGGATTTTATTTACTTTTTTTTTAAGTGTTTGTGTGCATCCAGACTTTTGAAATTTATGGGGATTTTACAATTTTACTTGCCAACGAACAGATGTTGAAGACACCCACCATAGGGTTGCCTTTTTGGAAGGTGGCGCGATCCTGAACCTCCCGATTTTCTATCTCCAAGGTGCTAATTCCTATCTTTATGGAATTCATTTTTTCCCATTTATTCAGCTTCTAGTTTTGTTGCTTGGGATAGTGATCAAATATGTCAAAATTTCTCTAGATATTTTGGAATGATGATTGAAACGATGGATGTATGCACATCACCAGCGTTTGGTGAGCTCTGTACATCAAGAGTAGCTTCAATCTTACAACAATTGGCACTTAAGTACCGTGTCAAATAGTTTGAGTTCTAATTTTTCTGTGTTATATTCAGGTGTTGTTCTATTTCCAGAGGCGACCCTTCCTCTCCGAGTTCTTGAGACCAATTTTATAGCTGCTGTTGAGAGAGCATTGAACCAAGTTGATGCACCATATACAGTTGGCGTGGTAGGTAAACTCTGTAAAGAGCTGGTCCTTCACTCTTCTGTCTATGGAATTTCATTTTCTACTTTCGCCATGTTCTTATTTTTTGGATAATTCACCAGGTTCGAGCTCACATGAATCCTGATAATGGAAGAATAAAGTTTGCAACTGTTGGAACAACTGCAGAGGTCAGTCACCTCATTCATCTTATTGCTCATTTTTGCTCTGTATTTTGTGATTTATGGGGAATGCTCTAATTTATTGACACGAAGTTCTTTTTTCATTCTAGAAACATGTCTAGAGCAATGTTGATTAGTCAGAAGTCTTGAGAACACACTTCACTGTCAAATTATGTAATAGAGGATGAATCAATTTAAAGACGTTAGGAGCATTTGTCTACTATTCCAATGTCATATTTGCTTCCTAATCTAAATAAAAGTAGGCTTGTTAGGGACTGAATGCAAAGGGGGAGCTGTTCAGGCCAACTTTGAAATTTTGGGGTAAATAGATGCTACATTATGATTTGATATCCATCGTTGGTAATTCTTGTTGTCTAGAAGCATGGGTAGTATTTATGTTTGATTTTAGAGTTGTCAGTGACTGAGGTAGCACATTCCAATAATCCATTCACCTTCATGCTTCTTATGCCTCACAAATGTTAAGAGGATATTCAAACTGTAACATATTGAAGATAGTACCTCTGTGTTTTGTTGTTATTTGGGTCTGCTAGCTAATCCTTCATCGACTATCTATGTTCACATTTGCAGATTCGACAATACCGGAGATTAGAGGATGGTTCTTTGAATGTTGTCACTCGTGGCCAACAGCGATTTCGTTTGAGGCGCCGTTGGATTGATGCGGAAGGAGTGGTTAGTGTTATTTCGTATTTGAGTTACTCTCTATATATTCTTTTAATTTCTTATTTTTCTTTTCATATAATGAGAGACTGATCTGCTGTTAAAATACCCTTCTCTATAGCCATGTGGTGAAATCCAAATCATCCAGGAAGATTTACCATTGAGGACTCCACGGGATGCATGTGGGAATCTAGCACCATATGGTAGTCTTCATGACCGCAGTCTTCCATATATGCCGCCTTCAAATGACTGTAGTGCTAAGTCAGGCGGATCTAGGGATGTGGACAATGATTCAGAGTCAAATTCAGATGAAAGTTTTGAGGGTTCCCTTTCTTTAACAGAAAGGAGAGTTCACCAGTTTGCAATCAGTTCTACTCCAGGATATAATGCAATAGATGAATCAACTAGCAGTGATGACGAGAAGTCAGAAGTACAATTTAAAAGATCTCATCAGGACACTGATTCTATAGGGTCATTACATTCGGAACCTGAGAATGAAGATGTTGGCTTGGAAAACAGTCCCAAGTCAAGAATGCAATCATGCAAAGGGAAACAGCCCATCAACTATTGGGGAAATAACAATATTAACCACTTGCGGAAAGTTCCAAAAGCATTCTGGCCGTCTTGGGTATATCGCATGTATGATTCTTATTGTCTCGCTCAACGGGCTGCAGGTACTTTGGCTCTGCTTTTCTCCCTGCCTTAGTAGGTTGCAAGTTTTTGAAGTTTAACCTCTAGGTCTTGTTATGTCATATATTTAAACTGTTTTCAGACTAATTACAATCTTGATAGTACCTCCTCTACATTTTATCTCTGCTTAAATAAAAATCAAATGAGATTCTATTATAATATGCACGTTCTGAATGGATTTAGGAATTAGAATTTGTCGAGGTTATCACATTCGATAGGTTGATCAGATCTAAAAATGATCGATTTGAAAACTTTTCAATAGTGATAGATTCCATATTTTTAAGTTGAAGTTACTGACCATCATGTATCTGTTGCATGCATAAATCATTGCGGGGTGTTTTGTTTTTTTTTTTTTTTCCAGCTAATGCGTATGTAATGTGTGGTGGGGGAGCTTGTTGCATCGTTTTTATCCGTTGATGATATTAGAGTGATTTGCATTTATATTATGCAGATTTGTGGAAACAGATAGTTGGAGCACCAAGTATGGAAGGCCTTGTCAAGAAGCCTGATCTTTTGTCATTTTACATAGCCAGTAAAATTCCTGTCTCTGAATCTACTAGGCAGGAGCTTCTGGAGATTGATGGCATTTCATATAGGTTGCGCCGGGAAATTGAGCTGCTCGAGAGTGTTGATCGTATCCGATGTAGAAACTGTCAGGTAATTTATGATCTCAGTTCATTACTCTGGCTGTTTGCTTCTGCTTCGGCCGATGTACTCTCATGATTGCGCATATATGAGTATATCTTTTACATGTAATGCAGACTGTGATAGCGAGACGAAGCGATATGCTGGTGATGTCTAGTGACGGTCCACTTGGTGCATACGTGAATCCGCATGGCTTTGTTCATGAGGTCATGACTCTCTACAGAGCAACTGGCTTAGTATATAGAGGGCCTGCGGTGAAAGAATACAGTTGGTTTCCTGGGTATGGACATTTTGCTCTTTTCGGATCAGTTTCAACTAGAGAAGTAATCTGTCCATTTGTTCTGACATGACTTAACATCACATTGAGTTGCTGAAGTCGTTTCTTTTTCTTTTTCTTTTCTTTTTTTTTTTTTTCTTATTTTTTGTTTTTGCAGGTATGCATGGACTACAATAAACTGTGCTACTTGTGAAACCCAGATGGGGTGGCTCTTTACGGCCACAAACAAGAATCTGAAGCCGAGATTGTTTTGGGGGATTCGGAGTTCCCAAGTATCTGATAATACACATTAACACCCATAATCCTCGGTTGCTTCCTCGAGTATCGCAATCTTTTAAAGTGAGTTTCTGTATATAACTGCTTCGGTTGACACCCTTTTCTTTGCATTTTACAGTTGAACAATAATTAGATATATAAAAGCAGTTCCCGATATAAAATCTTTGGCGATGCGCTTCTTGGAATATTTGCCAGTTCTGTGAGAGACAGTTTCTTAGATATCTCAACATTGAATTTTATTGAATATTAAAACTCATGTTCCATATGGAATTAGGAGAAAATAATACAAAAGGTGAACAAAAGAAACAAAAAAGGAAAAAAATTATTGCTAGTTCCTATGGCAATGCCATGAACAAATGGAACTCCATTAACTCGGCAGGGGACTAATCGAAAGCGGCTGTTTAAGAAGAAAGCCATAGTGAGAACTTCAGCGGTAGTTTCGGTAGACGGGGCTGTACATGCAGCTTTCCGCATACTTGACAAGATCTTTGGGACGAGGAAGATGAGAAGCAAGACCTGCATAAACCCAACAAAAAAATGTGTCAATTAGTATGGACATTGGATTGATTTGGCAGTGCTTATATGAAGTGGTTCAACAAGAAACTCACCGAGTTCGTACACCTTAGCAGCAACATTAGCAGCAATGTGGGCTGATATCTTTCTGATATTGGTGAATGGTGGGTAAATCAGCCCTTTGCCATAGTTCTCTTGCGTCACCTGAGCTGCCAAAGCTTCCGCTGTCACGAGAAGCCGAGAACGGTAGAATTAGTTTTACATAGCAAAGTGATCAAATGAAATATGGCTCTGTAAAATCTCTACAGTTGAAATGTTGAAACACTTTAGCTCCCTTGTGTAGAAATACGAGTTATACTTACAGGCTGCCAAAAGCATATCGTCATGTACCCGAATAGCACCGGAGATGATCAATCCCAAACCAAAACCGGGGAATATGTAAGCATTGTTGGCCTGAGAACCGAGAGTCGAGTAGTAGAGAAAGGTGAGCCTTGATAGCTTCCAAGTAAAAATGCTTTTCATTGAAGGTATAATATGAAGAACAAACCTGGCCAGGCACAAAGACTTTCCCTTTGTAGTTAAAAGGGTCAAATGGACTTCCACTGGCAAATATGGCTCGACCCTGTTTTGTTATACGTGATGGTCAGTTAAAAGGGTTCTATTAGTTGATCGTACAACAGTCCTCAAATAGCCACAAAAAGTGTATGCATTGTACCTCGCTCCATGTGTAGGCTTCTTCCGCCGTGCACTCGGATTGTGATGTCGGGTTGGAGAGAGCAAGAATGACAGGTTTCTACACAACAGATGACACCAATGTCATTCTTCATTTTAAGATAGATTTGTAGATATGTTTATTTTAGAGAAAGCGAGAGGGTACTTACCTCGTTCAAGGATGCCATGGCCTCGACCACCTCCTTCGTAAATGTTTTTCCAACACCGGATGATCCAATCAACACCGTTGGCTTGATAGCCTGACAAATTCATGGCAAAAATAAGATGATAGACCCATGATGGAGCGTTTGAGATGAAAGCACAAAGACAGCTAATTCCATACCTTGACAGCTTCGAGAAGTTCCTTAACAGGTTCATGCTCATGAGCCCACGGCTTCTTAAAATGTTGAAGTGACCCGATTCGAGATTTAACAATCAGTCCCTGCATGCAATGCAACAGAAATGAAAGCCAGTTACATAACAAGAAAAACAAAACAAAAAAAAAAAAAACAAAACAAAAACAAAAACCAAAAACAAAAACAAAGTACGAAAATTTAACAATTCCATCTTAATATTCAATTTCAAGTGTCGAACTAAAAACCAGATGTGTGCTAATTGCTACCTTTGAGTCCACAAGCCAAATCTTCTTCCGGGATTCTTCCAATGGAGCTTTTGTCTGCCAATGAGTTGTTACAAATGCTTAGTGGAAAGCTATATATATATATATGTGTACACACGCACATAGAAGTGGTAAGAAAGTAGGGTACCTGTTTTGATATCTCGAGGGCTATGAGCTCTGCTATACCAGTTCCAGCCTTCAGTAGCAAAATTCACAAAAGTGAGAAACAATATATATATATATATATATATATTCAAATGAGAAATATTGGTGCCTCACCTCTCCAGCACCCAGGAATAAGAAAGTATGGTCAGCCAATCTTCCACCAACTAATTTCAAGGACGCGATAAGCCCGGCCAAGACCACAGAAGCTGTTCCCTGAGCCAAATTGAAGGGAATCATTAGATGCGGAAATTTTTTCTCAAAATGGGAACATTATCCTCGACTGTCGAAACAAACGTACGTTATTTTACCTGAATATCATCATTGAAAACAAGGTGACTTGAGCTGTATCTCGACAGCAGCTCAAACGCGTTGTGGTTTGCAAAATCTTCAAACTGAAAAGATTAGTAGAATCGACGGAACATCAGTTTAAACAACAACAAAAAAAAAAAAAAAAAAAAAGAGCTAGAAACTTCATGGAATTGGCATGTTAGAGCCATTAAGTACCTGGATAAGGACTTTTTCTCCATAGATCTGCTTAACTGCAGTCATGAATTCCTCGAGAAGCTCGGCATATTCCTGAACAAGGAAAAATAAACCAGCACCTTAAATTCCGAAGAAAACAATCCACCTCCTGATGGCAGAACAAATTAAGTCAATTCCAAAAGTTTGAGAGAAAGAAATGTAAACCTGCCCGGTTGCTCTCTTATGCTTGAGCCCGATGTAAAATTCGTCGTTCAACAACTTCTCGTTGTTTGTGCCAACATCAATCGTTACCGGCAAACACTGCACCAAAGAAATGCAGATTTGTTAAAAATATTTTGGAAACATCAAAGTTTTCTTTCTACATTGTTAAAGAAAGAGCGGAATTTTTCAACAAAATGGGAATGAGTAATAGTAAAACTTACCGCCGAAGGACGTAGTCCTCCTAGTGCGGTATACAGAGAAAGCTTTCCTACAGGAATTCCCATTCCCTGGCAGCCAAGGTCCCCGAGCCCCAAAATGCGCTCACCATCAGTCACGACGATGACTTGGATTCTCCGCTGAGGCCAGTTCTTTAGTACTTCAAGGATCTTTCCCCTGAGGTAAAAATCAAACAAAACAAAACAAAACAAAACAAAACAAAAGGGTCAGTTTGAATATAAACTGATCATGGCTGCAACATTTAAATGCCGACACATACTTCTCTTTCAAGCTGATGTAAAGGCCCTGAGGACGGCGGAAGATGCTACCATACTTCTGGCAAGCCTCACCGACCGTCGGAGTGTACACAACAGGAAGCAGTTCTTCAACATTATCAATAAGGAGTTTGTAAAACAGCCTCTCATTCCTCTCCTGTTAAGTAAAAAAGCGAAACAATGCATAGATGTGAGCGAAACAAACTCTCACTCGAAAGCGATTCTCATCCGCTTGTGACAACTACAACAATTTCAATTTACCTGAAGATCCATCATGGCCATGTACTTGTGCAACGGAACATCGTATTGTCGAATATTGTGCATCATCTTCTTTTCCTGTAGGACCAGAATCAACATAGCGGAATTTAAACGAATGCAAAAAATATGTAACACGAATTTTAATCCTTTTTCTTTTTTTTTTTTTCCGGGGGAGATTGTTGAAACCTGAAGGTCCTGAGATAGGACAGCAGGAGGCAGAAGGCCACGCAAGTAGTGAGCATCTCTTTCTTTCTCAGTGAAGGCAAGCCCTTTGTGGTGGTGCGGATCACGCAACAAAGTGTATCCACTGTCGCAACATTTTTACATTGGAACCAACTTAGTAATTCATTCATCATCAATATATACATATACATATGTATTTATGTGTGTGTACGTGTGTGTGTACAAGTAGTAATGCAATGAAAGATTTTTTTTTTCCTTTTTTTTTTTTTTTTTTTTTTTGCTAACATGGTTTGAGCATGGACATTGTCAATTTTGGAATAAACCAGTGAAGCAAAGAGTTGATGAAAAATGAAAATAAATGAAACAAAGGAAACGAGAACACAAGTTTTGTTGTGTTGAGAAATATAGAATAATTAAGATAAATTATTCGTTTAGTCCCTAAACTTTTAAGTTTGTTCAACTTTGATCTTTTTTTTTTTTCCTTAGCAATTTACCCTGTAGAATTACTTGAGGATCAAAGTGTAAACACTAAGGAAAAAGGACAAGGAGTTTGTTGGAAAGAAAACAGTTAGTCACGTTTTTTTTTTTTCCTTTCTTTTTGGCCAAGAAAGAAGGTGAATTGCTTCATTTGGAAGCAAAATAATTGTAGCCTAAAATCAATAATTGCATCAAAAATCCAATCCCATAGTAATTATTTAATGAAAGTTAAATCTGCTAAAAATACAAATGCCATCCTGAAGATTTAGGGGGTGTTTGGTGTTTGAGTTTGAGTTTGAGTTAAGATTTTTCAATTTCAATAGTAATTTTTGTTAACTTTTTCAGAAAAAACAAAAAACTTTTTAAAAAAAAGATAAAAATTAAGTTGAAAAATTTGGGTTTGCGTTAGTGAACCAAACTCACCCTTAGTATAATGATAATTTCATATCTATTTTCACCATATAGCATATAGTATGAAGTTCAGATCGTTCTACCTCAAATTAAAAAAAAAAAAAAAAAAGTGAGATCTCCAAAAGCCCCAAAAACACAAATTTCCACAAGAATCATCTTACAAGGGAAAAAAAAATCAGCATATTCCACAAATATCACATATGAAAAAAAAACAAAACAAACCAAAAGAAACAAACTCAGTTCCAGACAAATTAAAAATCACATTAAAAAAAAAGGGGAAACAAACAATGAAACAAACTCGGTTCCAGACAAAATAAATATTAGTTACATATTGGAGTTTAATCAAAACAAGATTTTTTTTTTAATTATTATTTTTGTGTGTTTTACTAACCTAGCAACGGAGACAGTCCAGGGGGTGACAAGCTGATCCACGGTGGCAGAATCCTCACCGTACACGTCCTCAACACCACCACCACCACCATTGCCAGATTTGTTATCCAAAATCTCGGCCACTGAATCTCCACCGTTCATCATCTTCTCCTCCTTCTTGATCAATGTACTTCCTGATCTTCTCTCCACCAACGCCCACACCACACTTCGCTTCTGCAAATAAACACAACAACAAAACAACACAGAAAACCGCTGAAGAAACCTGTTTTTTGTGGAAAAACAAGAAACACAAGCTTCTCTTTTATAGGCACCCAAAAAAATAAATAAATAAATTTCATTGTCAAAAGACAAGACCGTCGAATGCCCACGTGCACAATCTCAATTCAACGTTGCGAAACATTTTTTTTTTTTTTTTTTTTTTTTTTTTTTTTGGTGATGGGGTTGTTAGAGTTGACAAATAATTAAACAAAAAGAAAAATTTATTGTAAGGAGTGCGTACCAGAAAGTTGTGTGCTTTCAGCAAGATCATTATGGAGATGGAGGAACGCGTAAGGAATGCTCACATTTTTACTATATTTCTTACGCGGTTTTGGAGAGAGAAACATGAGACTTTTAGAGAGAGATGAGAGACGAAATAGGGAAAGTTATTGCAATATTTCCTTTCATAACTTCTTTTTTTTGAAAAATATTTATAATTGTTTTTCTTGAATAAAATATTTATAATTGTTATTTTCTCATTAGTAAAATATTGGATTTTTTTTTTTTGTAAAAACTATTTTTTTTAATTGGTAGATTAAGTTTTTAACAACAAATTCATGAGTGTTCAAGTTAAAAATTTACAGTATATATGATAGTTTTTAATGGATGAGTGTTGACATTAAAAATTTATAATGCAAAATACATAATTGTCCTCAACTATAGATTAGATGATTAAAAAGTTAGCCTAAAAGTTAGAACATTAATTCTTGTCAATAATAAATATAAAAGATCCTATTATAAAAATTTAATATTAGAAATGTTTACACTTATTTATATTGCAAAAATGTGCATTATTTATATCTGACCACAAAATGATCAATTGTTTATTTCAACGTCTATTAAATCTTAGTTGGACGTGAAATTTAAAGTAAATAAGAATTTTGGTACGAAGTTAAATCTTGATTATTCTGCATGGATTATCACATTACATATTATATGATTTGATTGATGATTACGATTGGAAAGGGCTAATATACATGTAAAGCTAATAACGTCAATGATCATAATTAACATATTTGGGCAAAAGAATTTAATATTTTTAGGTGAATTTTAATCATTACACAGTTATCAATTTAAAATAAAAAAAATAAACTTAATATACTTTAATGAGAATATGATTGTTCGCATAAAAAGTCATAGTATTGAATTTTTTTTTTTCTCTACAAAAAACTCCTTTTTATTATGTTTAAATAGTTTGTTCAAAAAATATCATCGAAAGGGGAAACAAAATGGAATGGGGCATTTTGTATATAAATTTTTAGGAGAAAATACATGTATATATATAAGTTGCAAATGGTGATCCATTGACGTATAAAGTTAGTGAATGTATCTCTTTTCTTTTTCTTATTCTTTTTTGAATTAATGTATCTCTTACTTTCAAACATAAACAAATGATAAATTCACATTACACAAATTTCCCTTTTACTCTGGGTAAATTCTAATATTAGTGAGGACCTCATAAAGACATCCTAATGGCTAATTAAAAACTGAACTAAAACCAATTTATTGGAGTTTGTCGGGGACATCGTATTTTTTAAGCAAAAAACAAGTCACAAAAACTTTTAGCTTTTATTCTGTTCTTCTAGTTTCCTTTTTAAATTGCTGAATCTAAATTCATTTATCAAATTTAGACCTTCCAAGTTGGAAAGGTCACAATTGTTAGTGATCATAAATAAATAAAAAATGCTTTGGGAGCATCAGTGATTAAACACCATAATTAATAAAAGACGAGTCTTACTTACATGTTTTATATTATGAGGCTCATTATTTATTAATTTAGATGTTAAACACTAGAGAGAGATTGGATGATTAAAAAAAGGTCTAATGCATGGAAGAACGATTGAAAAAATAAATCGGATTGAATTATATGCACAATTAGTTATTATTGCATATTTAATTTTGTTATAAAATATTGAATATTCATACGTCAAAGCGCGACAAGTGAATAGCTTCAGGAATCAATATTGAAAATAACCTCAAGAAAGAAGAAAATAGGGAAAAAAAAAAAAAAAAGTCCCATGCGTGAAGTTTTAATTAGATATTGTCATCTGCATGAATATAAATTTCTAATTCAAATGTTTTAGCTAGTTGAACTGTTATTTCTTCATCTTACAATTCTATTTTATTCAATTAAGAAAAATATAAATCTACAAAATATTCTTAAAAAAATTGGCATATATATATATATATATATATACATACATACATGAATACATGTGTGAAAGGTAGACGGGGTGGAATCTTGGGGGGCTGGTGAAGACTGAAAGGTGAACTTCTTTGGAAGTCAATGTGTGTGTACACGCGCGCGTGTATATATATATAAACCCTACTATTTTAGCACGACCTAGTAATTGAAGAGTTGTTGTTGACCCTCGCCAAACAAAGCTACGTACATGATATTGATCTGGACTCTACGATCAAGTTCACATTTTGGTATTCACCAAAAAAAAAAAAAAAAAAACTCACATTTTGATGTCTCCATGAGGAAACCATATATAGGCCATAGGTTCTCTTCTTTTTTTTTTTTTTTTTAATGGAATGGCTGAATTTTTTTATCAATCAATTCATCGATGATAATATTAGAAATATAAATGGATATTATTTTCTAGTCTACAAAAAACACTCAATGTTACAAGTTAAAGCAAAGTAAGTGAATATGTGGGATTACATTATTAACATAGTGAGAAATTGCACAACAAGAATCTATGACTTCTCATTTGCAAACTTCAATTGATACCTTTCTATAAAAAAGAAAAACCAAAAAAAAAAAAAAAGTTCAATTATATATATGGGTAAAACTGTGATAAAACTCCTTTTATATACCTGATTGATAGAGCTCCTTTTTAAACTGTTCAGATGTAATCGAACGGCTGAGATGTTGTTTGTGTACGGTAATTATCATATACCTTACTTTACAGTAGTATTTGATTAATAAATTAAAAAAAAATTTAAAAATTTCTGTCACCAGGGTTGGGACGGGGGGCCTTGAGCGCCGCGGGGGGGGGGGGGACTCGAGCGCGGGTGGGGGTGGGGTCTGGTCAGCGTCAGGGGTGGTGGGGGAGAGGGGTTTTGGTCGGCCTCTCGGTTGGGTGTGGGGGGGGGGGGGGGGGCTCGAGTGCCGAGGGGGAAGGGGGTCTGGTCAGTGTCGGAGGTGGGGGGGAAGGGGGGCTCGAGCGCCGGGGGGGAAAAGGCAATCTGGTCAGCACCGAGGGTGGAGAGGCCGTCGGCGTCGGGGGGGCGCCTGGGCTCGTCGGTGTCGGGAGGGGGGGGGGAGATCTGGTTGGGGGGTTCTGTCGTCGGCGTCGGCGAGCAATTTTCTGTCCTCCGGGAAGGGAAGGGGTGGGTTTTTTTTTATTTTTTTATTAATCTATACTAATATGAGGTAAAATATATGATAATTATGATACACAAATAACATCTCAACCGTATGATTACATCTTAACGGATGAAAAATAAGCTCTATCGATAGGTATATAAAATGGACTTTGTCGCTGTTTGACCCTATATATATATATATATATATATATATATTTTTTTTTTTTTTTTTTTTTTTTCTGAATTTAGCTCGACCGTTGTCTCACACTTAGGAAGGAAGTGCGTTCACACTTAGGAAGGAAGTGCGTTCAAATGTTAGCTCGACCGTTGTCTCACACTTAGGAAGGAAGTGCGTTCAAATGTTAGTTTCAACTTGATATAGTCCAGTCTACAATATATCATTATTCTTGAAAAGTTTACCATTTGAAATTGACTTAGCCCCATAAAAAAGTAATCAAAATCTTATCAAAATCTATATAATTATTTTACAGAATTTATACTATATAACATACTATAAAAACATAGCATACTATAAAAACATAGTTTAAATATATAATATATTTGTTTGGTACTGTAAAATTATAGTAGATTTTTTGTTTTTGAACTTGCTGATTTACTTTTTAATCTTGATAATTATTATATTTTTGAAGGTCTGAAGTGAGGAATATTTGGATCTTGGGGGAATTCTTATTAAAGAGTATTTTCGTATTTTTACTTTAATTTTTTTGACTTAATTATACTATTTGGTTATAATATTTTTATTTTTTCTATAATTTTAAAGGATGACTTTCTCATTATATTGTATTAGAGCCACGTAACAATTGTTCGGCTGTGTAAAACTAATTTGGTAAGGATCCGGTGGTTTTAAAATGCTGATGGTGTTAGGTCTTGTACTTTTCAAGCCCATCCACTTTTACTATTCGACTTCTCGAAAGTCCCCCTTGTTTTATTTTTAAGAAATTGAACGAGTTTGTTTTTTTTTTTTCCTCAAAAGGCTCTAACATGCACCCCCCCACTACCTACTCAAAGCGACTTTGCATTATCAGTCGAGTTTGAAAAAATTGTAACACCAACGCGGCGACGACGCGTAGTAAAAGTGCTTTTAGGAACAACCACACACACAAACATGCATCAAGTTATCAACTAAAATAGGCGAACTAAAATAGGCGTCATCTCGCCAACTGATATAATGTTGGTTGTCAATATCTTTTTTTTTTTTCTTTTTTTTTTTTTTGAGAGATCAATATCTTTTTCACATTGTAAGTTTCCATTTGATATTCAAGTTTAACTCCAACTAAATTGTATATTTTCATCTCAATTTTATCTTTTTCTTAAAAGTCAACAAATTTTATAACTAATTTTTTAAAAGTTAACAAACTCCAATTTAAAAATTTCATCTCCAACTAATTTACTAAACGAAGGCTAAAATTTTTCGCCTCCTAATAATGGGCAAGTAAATATAGCGTAAAGACCCGAGTCTCTTAGGCATACACGAATTCTTTTGTTTTGAAAAAGAAATAACATAAAGGATTAATTGTAAAATTCCCTCCGATTATAATTTGCATAATAAACTATCCCCAGATTCGTTTCACCTACAAAATAAAATGTAAACTTAAAAAAACCTCCATCCGTTAGGGTTTTTAATATAAAGACACCTATAAAGTAACTAGTGGTTGTTTTTTAAAGCTAAAAAACAAAAACAAAAACAAAAAAAAAAGTTTGCATGTATAATAGCACATATATAATTCTATAAATAACCACAGATTACAATTATGTGGGTTCAAACCTATAATCCCACCTATAAACTTTCCTATCCCTCTTTCCCCACGTAAATAATGGTTGTTCTTGAACAACTTTGTGTGCAAATGACTTTTCTTTCCATCCACTTTAATATGTATTTTTTTGAAAATTAACTTTTTATTTGATATAATTAAAACAAAAAACAGGAAGGAATTATATGATATTGCACTTGGCTACACACCTAACAACCTGATGAAGGCCTTACCAAAAGGTTGCTCTCCCACACCAAAGCAAACCAGCTCGGACCCACTGAGGAGCCATCAAACAACAACAACTAAGGGTGCACAGACATGCAGTTCGGCGGCTTGCCGCCGGAATGGTTCGATTTCATACAAGAGCGTTTGGAAAAAAAACTCAAATCCGGACCGTTAATTATACATGATAGGCGGGATGATTCAGATTTATTGGATCTATTTGGATTTTTAGAATAACTTAAAAAATATTTAAATATATTTATAGTTTATGTTTTGATTAAATTTTACAAAAAGGTGGTTCTCGCATGAAAGTAAAAATATAGAAAATGATTGTGACACTCTTAAAAACACAAGGTAAAACATGGTATTTTAACAAAACATAAGAGAAGTTTAGGTACTTATCACTTTTGGACTTGAGGACAAACGTGACATATACTAGATAAACAAAATATATTATATCATCTCTCTTAAATAGAGTAAAGGTTCGTTTGGTGTTTAGATTGAGTTTGAGATAAGATGAAATTTTTAAGTTTGAGTTGGTTGACTTTTTAAAAATTAGTTATAAATTTTGTTGACTTTTTAGAAAAAGATAAAAATTGAGATGAAAATGTACAGTTTTATTAGAGTTAAGCCTTGATGCCAAATGTGGACTAAGTGAATTTTTGTAGAATCCTTTACTTCCAAAAAAAAAAAAAAAGTGAAATTTTGTCTTAGTTTATGTTTGCTAGAGTAGATTAGGGAGAATAAGCCCGTTTGACACTTCTTTTTAGAATGTAATCCTTTCAACTTGAAAAAGAAAAGAGGAAAAAATTGATAAGATAGGTGTAATAAAGAATAACTATTGATCCTCATCTCCTTTTTTTTTTTTTTTTTTTTTTTTTGTGTGTATAAGGGTGTTTAAAACTATATATTTTTTTAAAAAATCTTCTATCAAATAATATGAAAGAAAATCATCATTTTTCTACGTCCTACACCTTGATATTTTGATATATATTTCTGTCTTTTTTTATTTTCATCCTTACTGAATGTAATATTAAAGTGTTCTCTATAGGAAAAACGACAATTAAGAGTAACCGCATGTCGTCTAAATTTTGTAAAAACCGTACACGGAAAAACGGTAAATTGTTTTTTTAGCTTCCCTTAAGAATCCAGGTTTGAAATCAAATTTTTAAATTGAAATCGGTTGACTTTTAAAAATTAATTATAACTTTTATTGAATTTTTAGAAAAAGACAAAAACTGATATGAAAAACTTAGGCTTCTTTTGGATCACGTGTCTATTTCCAAAAATGAAAATTTTCTTATTTTAAATGAGAAGTATTTTCATTTTGAGATAAGATAGTGTTTGGATGTGTAAAAAATTTTATTTTTGAAAACAAAAAGTTGTTTAGTATGAAAAAAAAAATGGTATTGAAAATAGTACACTGTGATAAGATTTCAAAAAAGATTCTTTTTTTTTTTCAAAAGAGTACTGTATATAGTAAGTTTGAAATGAGATAATTTTTCTTTTTCAAAATGAGATAATGATAGAAAAAATTGAGACAAATACTTTTTTGGGAAAAAAAATTTTAATTTCAGAAATTGGACACTCCATCCAAACCGAGGGTTAGGTTTGAACTTGAGAACCAAATATAAGCTTAGTTGAAATGAAAAACATAACTTGTCATCTCGAAAACTATAGTTGTATGAATTAATGTTTGATAAATAAAATCGGGATTTGATTCAACTGTTTCATTATTGGGATCGTAAGAGTTTTTCCTCCTGTAAAAAGGACATATAGTTTGTGCTTTTCACGTTAAAAAAGTTACGTCGATTATCCGGAAATCTAAAATCGTAATAAATAATATTTTTATAAAAACAATTGACATAAATAATAGTGTTTTAAAAATGTTTTAAGTAAATAGAAATTTTACTAAAAAACTAAAATTTACAAAGCATGAATAAATAATTTATTTGATAAATTTACCCTTTATTATTACTTACCCTAAATGTTTTAATAACATAATATTCATTTTAATTATTTTATGAAAAGTACTATGTACTTTCTCACTCGAGAAACTGAAAACAAGCCTAAACTCAATCTGGGCTTTGGACAAGGCCCATTGTGAATGAGGCATGTTCCCACCTTCCACTCGGCATACTACTAAGGATCCGTTTGGTGAAACAGTTTAAGTTGAAATTTTTAAATTTGAGTTGATTGACTTTTTAAAAATTAGTTATAATTTTTAATAACTTTTCAGAAAAATATAAAAACTGAGATGAAAAATATGAGTTTAAGATGTAATATCAAACGGGCTATAATCTGATCTCATTTTCCCTCTTCTTTTCTGTCTCTCTTTTGTTTTTTCTTTATACTTATATACTAGTGTAAAACATGTGCTATGCATATGTAAGATAAATTTGAAAAAAATTATCTAAATAGGGAAAATTAAAATAGTAATGGTTTGTTTGATATCCTAATTGAAACTCAAATTTTTTAACTTAATTTTTATCTTTTTCTGAAAAGTCAACAAAAATTATAATTAGTTTTTAAAAAGTTAACCAATTCTAATTTAAAAATTTCATCTCCAACTGACGAACCAAATGGAGGCTAAATAAAAAAAATATACAAAAAAAAAACCCAGAATAAGGCACGAAAAATGACCAAAAATATAAAATGACTAAAATAAAAGAAATTATCAACATGACAAATGACTAAAATAAAAAAGAGTTGGGCAAAAAAAATGAAAAAAAATGATCCGAGAAAAAACAGAGGACCAAAAAATAAATACAAAAGTAAAAAAAAGGATTAAAATGAAAATATTGATCCGAAAAGAAAATAAAAAAGGACTAAAATGAAAAAAAAAATGATCCAAAAAGAAAATTAAAAAAAATACTAAAATGAAAAAAATTGATCCGAAAAAACCAGAGGACCAAAATATAAATACATAATTTTTTCATTCAAAATGAACCATTTTGGACAAAGGGGGTTTGTAGCGTACATAAGAAAGTTTTCTCATTCCTATATAATGTATAGAGGTATAAATAATATATATAAAATTGGATAAATTATTCATTTAGTTTCTAAACTTTTAATTTTGTCTAAGTTTGGTCCATAAATTTTTTTTCGTAATTGAAATACCCCTAAACTCTTAAAATGATTACTGCAATAGTCATTTCCGTTAATATTTGGACGGAATCTGTTAGTATTTTGATAAAAAAACTGTACTAACTATGAATTTCATCCAATAATTAACGGAAAAAACTAATGTAGCAATATTTTTAATAGTTTATGGTCATTTCAGCTACAAAAAAAGAATAAAAATAATAATCCAAAACTGTTAAAATATTATTACAATAGTCATTTACGTTAATTATAGACGAAATTCGTTAATAATTTGGTAAAAAAATGTTGTTAACTATGATTCTCTTTTTAAAATTAATATAAATGATTATTAAAAAAAACTAATAATAATTTATGTTAATTTTTAGACGGAATCTATTAATAATTTAATCAAATAATGATATTAACTAATTAATTCGAATTAAAAATTAATGTAAAGAGTTATTATAATAATATTTTAATAATTTAATAATTAATTAAAATAATTAAAAAATCAAAGTTATACAAAAATTAAAAATTACTACTAACGTAATAATTTATCCCGTAATATTTTGAACTTTTCTTGGGAAAAAGGAGAGAACCTTTTTATGGCTGTTTTTGGGAAATCAAGGAAATGAAAACCTGAAAACGCGCGAGAGCCGAAAAAATGAAAGCCAAGGAAAAGGAAATCCAAAGAAGCAAAAGTTCTAGAATCTAGGGTTTCCTGAATCGATTCGGAGGGAAAAATTCAAAAAAATCATACGAAAATCTGGTGCTTTTCTTTTCGCAGAGAGGGACGAAGAGGATTCGATCATGGACCGGCTTCGTCGTAGAGCCCAGAAAGTCGTCTTCAATGGCTTCACTGAGGCCGAGGTGATATAATTCTTACCAATCTTCTTGTTTTTTTGCTCGAACAATGTACTTGTTTCTTTCTTTTCTTTTCTTTTCTCTTTTTTTAATTTTTTTTGTATTTCTTGCAAGATTATAAAATGTTAATTTTGTACCTTTTTATTAGTTTTGTTGATAAGATAATTCTGCTTGCCTAATTTTTCTTTTTTTATTTTTTTCTGTAGAGAAGATTCTTTTTTTTTTTTTTTTTGGTGATCGCCATTTTCATTGTTCAGAAAAATAGATTAAGTTTCCTTTAAAAAAGGAAAAAAAAAAAAAGAGATTAAGTGATAATAATCTGAGTTATAGAGACACTACTGAAAATGGGTTGCCTTTGTTTTAATATCTGATCAATCTTTTGAGTTCATCTGATAAAACCCTTTTGGTTTTTTAATCTTAAAATCAAGTTGTAACTTTTTTTTTTTTTTTTTTTAAATTAACTTGAAAACAGATTCAGAAAATGGAGAAATTGTTTAATGAAGTAGGAGAGAAAGCCCTGAATAAGGAGGTTTGTCAAAGTATTGCAAAACGTTTTAGGTGAGGCTAATTTCATCCATATTGCTGATCTGGTTAAGATTATATATACGTATATATATATATATATATGTTTTCTGATATTTCCATGGAAAGTAAATTGTGCTTTGGTGTGTTATGTATCTGCAGTTGCTCCTCTGGTCGGGCGGGGAAACCAATTGTAAAATGGACCGAGGTATTTGCATTTCTATGTCCTTTATTATTCTACATTATCACAAGTTATTAAGTTTTGCTCTTACCTTTAGGCCCTGTTTCATTCTAAAACCCTTCTTTGTTATAAACTCATGTCAGGTTCAAAGTTGGTTCGAAAGTAGAAAGGAAGATTCAGCAAAAGCATCCAAAAATGTTCCTGAGATCTCGGGAGCTTCTCGCCCAATTAAGGCAGTTGAAAGTTCTGAAACGCGTAAAGGTACTTCTCTTAATTACTTACTACTTTGTATTTTGTCTCCAACTCTTGTTTTTTTTCATTGTAAAGTGTACGGTGTTACTCGGAAACATTTTACTTGGGGAATGCATTAAGTTAGTTATATTGAAGTATAGCCAACAAATGACTATGATATCCTTTCTTTTTTCATTAGCCTCTTTTGAGTGTTGTATTTGTAGTTAAACTTTTTTCCCCCTCGTTTCTTGGAACTAGTTAAATCTTTGCTAGTATGTTGTATTATTGTCTTGCCAATAAGTGAAGGAAAAATAATTAAGGGACTTGTTAGTTTTTGTGTTACTTAGAAAATATGTCTTGGTTTTCAGAGATGTCTATATTGTTCATTCTCTGATTTTATTTAGCCACTGAACAATATATGAATGAGCTTGTGAAGCTATTCCATTTAATGCAAGGTAGATTAGTTTCTAATATTTCTGTGGCAATGTTCAATAGCAGATGAGAAGATTCCGGACTTAACAGACTTGGAGTTTGAGGCACGTTCGTCAAAGGATGGTGCATGGTAAGAACACTCCTCTATTTCTCATCAAATTTCTTTGAGTTCTTTGTGTTCTGCAACTGGATTTCAGGATTCATTCTTTGTGAAGATTTAACCCATTAAAAGAAGAGCATGAGAAATCAGATTTTCGGTAATTGGTTTTGGCATTCTGAATATGCACGTAACAATGTATATGAAGCTGCATTTTACATCCCAAGTCCCTCTATGCAGTCTTTCCCTGGAAGAAGAATGTGGGGAAGAAACACAAAAGTTGTTGTACAAACGTGAATTGAAACTAAAGATGGAAGGATATGTTGAGAGTTTCAGTAATTCCTGCTTTTGGTGTAATCTGAAACTTTTTTTTTCAGTTAAAATTAAAAAAAAAAAAAAAAAAAAGGTATACTAACTGTTGGAGGTTATGGCCATGCAGGTACGACGTGGATGTGTTTCTTGCTCACAGATGTCTAAGTTCTGGCGAATCTGTAAGTATATTAAGTAATCATGCCTCTATAAACAGAAACTAATAAACTATGTGGATTATGTGGTGCTTTAGGCTTCTAAATAAGAGTTAAAAAGTTATCTTGTGGCTGACATGCCTCTGCATACATTGCATTAAAGATAGATTACTATAAAGAAACGCCGTGATTTTATATCATGCGTCACTGTAATTTCATTTGATGAATGTGGTAACTTGTTAAAGGAAGTTCGTGTCAGATATGTTGGATTTGGATCCGAAGAGGATGAGTGGATCAATATAAAAAAAGCAATACGAGAACGTTCCATTCCTATCGAGCATTCGGAATGTGGGAAGGTTAAGGTTGGAGATCTTGTCCTCTGCTTCCAGGTGATTACATTGTTTCTCTCATATGGTTTAATTTCTCCAATGTGGCAGTAGCTCCTTACAATAATACATGTTTCGTTATTTTAGGAGAGGAGAGACCGAGCGAGCTATTATGATGCTCATGTATTAGATATCCATCGGAGAATGCATGATATAAGAGGCTGTAGATGCGTCTTCTTAGTTCGCTACGATCACGATGACACCGAGGCAAGTTTTTTTAATTCATTTTTCCTAAATTCCTTGATGACCTAATACCGCAAAAAACAAGAAAAGCGCAAAACCTAACTTCTCAGCACCAATGCTTTCTTGTCGCAGGAAAGAGTTCTTCTAAGGAGACTCTGTCGTAGGCCAACTTATTAGATTCTTTTAGCCCCCGGACAGCTTCTCAAGTTATTTAAAGCAAAATTACTCGGCTCGCGTTATTGCCTTTTCAAGATTGAGCTGGCTGAGTAATAATGGATTTGGTTTCTTGTCGCGCACTTAACCGTTGGCTGTTCGGGGAACAAAGGTTCGCTACAACTTGCAATTTATGTATATCTAGTGTTTATATAGTGGAGGATTGTTCTAATTTGATTATATATTCATCTGTAAGAAGGATATTCGGCTAAAAAAAGAGCCGCTTAGGAAGCTTTTTTCAGCAATGGGGACGATCTCCAAACTTAGATCGTCTCCACTAATTTTTAGACCATCGAATGAGTTCACTTCTATTTGTCCAGTAAAATTTACCCAAGGAAACAAGGATTATTTTATCAAAAGCTGAGTCCTTTACTAATAAATAAATAATGCTAGGGGTCCTACTACATGTTTAAAAAATCATCTCCAATTAATATTAAAAAATTACATCAATCAGATAGAAATATGACATTTCACCTGCTACGTTACTTGAAAGAGGATAAATTTTGAGAAGTAAAATCATTGATAAATTTGAGTTCCTAGCATTACGCTTTAGGTTATTGTTTTGTTCATTCAATCAAATTATCTAATATTTTTTCCAAATTCAGTTTCACTATTTATAGTTTAAATTCAAATTTAAAAATTCAAACTTTAAAATTTTTTATTTTTAAAATTTTAAGTCTAAATGAGATTATTTTTTTATTAAAAAAATTACATAATATTTTAAGACAAATAAAATATGATTCATATTTAAAAAAATATATATATATATTGTCAACATATTTCAAATTCACACATTTTAACTCCAATCAATTAAATGCATAATTTCAAGACTCAATTTTAACTTCAATCGTCCAACTCAAGCAGACAAGCCAAAAAATACTAGTAATTGGCTTGAAGAATCTTCAAATAGATTTTATCAAGCTATCAAAAAAAGGTCAATTTACCTAGGGGACCAAAAATAGATGACAGCTTAAAATCCACTTAGCAAAGTTGTGTGGTTTGTCGGTTGTGGTGCATTATCGGTCGAATCTGACTAAAAAATAGAGAGAGAGAGAGAGAGAGAGAGAGATGCTTCGATTTATTTGCAAATTTCACCTTGCCATTAGAAATTGTTAAATCACGTCTCTCGACCTCATAAAATATAAAATGAAACTTGTTATCATCTGCGATTAAAACTTTCAAAAATGTCTTCCAAACAAAGTACCAACATTGTCCCAATACCAGCGAAAAATTCCAAGACTCTTTATTCTGTTCAAAATTCCAACCGACGTGATGCACGAGTTGTCATAGTCTTACAGAGAATTTATCTGCACTGATGCTATTAATTTTAGCTCAACCTCAGCTTTAAATTCTGTGCAAAGCGTAAGATTCTTTTCATTTTATTTTCTTCTCTATTTTAGTTCCTTGCCAAGTTTAAAACTCAATCTCTGCATGAAAATTCAGCAGATTTGAGCTATACCCTTCAATTACTTTATAACAGTTCGAAAAAAAGTTTATGCCTCTAAATTCAAGCAAAAAAAAAAAAAACTCCTTTTATTCCTCCCAAATAGCACAACCATCTTTTGAGGTTAACTGTGGCCGAGCCAACAATTCTTTTGAACTTGCAAAAGTCAAATCAGGATATCCATTTTGCCTGCTCCAAAATGCAAAATATTTTTTCCTGAATGGAAAACAAAATACAAGTTGTCAACGTAAATTCACCCCTCGCCCCTGTTGCATAGGAGAGAGACAACTCATAAGAAATGGTGCAAATAGACAAGAAAATACACAATCAAGTGACATTTTACTTTAACTTATAGAACTTTCATGGACATGCCTTGTGACATCAAATTGAAATTTTGAAATTTGATCCAATAGCACAATTCTAATCTTCTCCATTTTTAGTTTGCCTTTTCGACCTATCACAATTCACAACCACTCGAGTTTTCTCCTACATGAAAAAACAAACATAACGTAATTCAAAAACCACCAAGGAACCGCACAAACATGATACTATAGAAATGTATGATCCCAGAGCATAACCACCAAAAAAGTGATTATACAAAATGCACTTAACCACACTTAACCACAATAAGTTAACCAACATACTGTTATCTTGAATTGCTTTAAATAATAGTATAACTCTAAATCTGTTCTCCTTCCGGTACCTAAAGTAATATTTACGACTAAGAGTTTATTAGATGCTCGATATACACCACCATTAGAGAAGAAACAAGAAAAATCCGTTGCGTAAACAAATGGTGCATCAGATCTGAAGTAAAGTAAGCCTTGAGAAAAACATAAAATCAAAAAACATGCTCCACAAACATCCACCCGAAAGCTTTGCAGAATCAAACATCAAGTCATCATTCCGGAAAAAAGAGCATAATCTAGGTTCACAGTGTGTCATCAATTCACAGCCTTCATAAAAGTTTGTTCGACTTTTGGAGAACCCTGCATTCAATTTTTCAATTTGTATCAAAACATCTCTCCATCTCTTGTGAGCAACAAATTATTTATACACACATATCTACCATGTAGTTTTCCCTTCTTGGATATTGACGGCAATCACCAAGGGATCCTAAAAATGCACGAGTAACTTACAAAGAAAAAGGAAATAACTCTATGTGCATCATGGCATTCCAAATTGGAAATGCATCTATCAAAATAATTTCTCATTTTTAGAAGTATTCCATACCGTTTAACTTCTGGCATTGCCACTTTCTTCAATACAATTACGATTGATGATGTCTAACATAAACTGCCACTAAAATTCATCCTTTTTTTGCACTCTTGGATGTATGACATTAACATGTCTCCCAACCGATGCCTAGAAGACAATAACAAATGGCTGTTATTATATGAAGATAATCGTGGAAAAGCTGAAAACAAGAAAACGAAGATCCTAGTTTTAATCTACGAAATAGAGTCAAGATGATAGCTCTTGGCTCCATGTACAAATTTTAAAAAGCATATCAATATCAATTTAGCTACAAAATTAGACAGAAAGGAATATCACAAGTCATTTCTAAAGAACTTCACATATCAACCACAACTTACCATATCGTAGGAGTGATCCGCCTTAGCATTTCGATTTCACTTCGTAATGGATGCGAAGAACCTCAAAAGCCCTGTTTCTGCTTCCAACACCTTGACGAAAATAACATTCACCGTGACACTCAAAAATTCAGTACTTGTACACAATATAGAGCTCTTTTTTTCCTTCTGTTTCTGACAGTAACAAACTACCTACTAGTCCTTTTTACACCTCTAATCAGGTGTAAATGATCAAGCTACAAGGATAACAACAATAGTTCTAGCCAAAAAAGGAAAAAAGACAAGATTAAAAAAAAAAAAGATATAACTAAAATAAAAATAGTAGCCTGAAAAGATAAAAGGGTCCAAATTGCATTCCACGATAGATAGCAAGTGAACAGAATTCATGAAAGCCATTCAGGTGAGTTACCTTTTGGGAGAGAGAACTATTCAAAATTTAATACTGCAGATACATGTCTATAAAGATTTAATAATCAAGAGAAGACGAGAAAAGTCAACCAAGTGTTACGCTAAGTATAGTATATTAACCGAAATTATGCACCATCACTACCAATTTGGTTGTATGGAGGTACGACTCATGACTAAAACTTTAACCTTAAAATAACAATTTAGAAACCATTACAGACCACTACATCGAAGTATAAGACAGTATTCTGTTTTGAGGTCGAACTCAGACTTCTAATATGTATCTTCAAAGTCCATACAAGTGGGTGCAGATTGCAGAAGGGGGTAAAAAGAAATTATTAAAAAAAAAAAAAAAAAAAAAAAGGGAACCTAAGCACGGGCTGAATGGCTGAGAATGTCCAGAAAACACTGCAAATCATAGTTGAATGATCCCAAAATACCATCAATAATGAAAATATGACCTGTGCACATGCCTTCAATTGAGAAACTATTGTTAAAAAATTATACAACATTTCAACATTAGGTGAAATGAACCCATCCAGTGGGATGACAGATCAAAATTAGCTCAAATTTTCCACAAAATTGAAAGACGGTGCACAGGTGTTGTAAGATATGCTATGTGATGGTTCCCACTAAAGAAGAGTTTAGCATACATCAACTCCCAAATGCTATGACCGACTAATTTGCCACAAGAGAATCTTTGCTTCCCAAGCAGTAGATGATAACTAAAAGCAGCCTCGTGTCCCATGAAGGTGAGTGGTTAGGATCATGTCAGCAGATTCGCAGTAAAAACTTTGGCAGCTTACGAGACTGTTCGGCCATAGCAAATAGATGCAATATAAAGATTCTTTGCCCATTTCTCCTGCAACACCAGCATTTAGAAACGTAAGTTCCCTAAAGAAAAGGTGGACGGGACAAAAGTAATAAAGAAAGCTTAATCAAATATTGCACCTTGACATGTGTACTAGGAAATGCTGAAGTACGAAGAGTCTCTTGAGTTTCATCAGGTGGTTTTCCCCTTGGTGCGCTAAGAACAAAAGCAGCCTGGTCCCAAGTTGCCGCAGTTGCGGTGATGCGGTAGCCGGTATCCCACCTTCTGTGAATGCCCTCACTTGGATACAGAAAATCTAGCTCCACAACCTGACAATTAATAAAAGTTATCAGAATCATGTATCTCATATACATCCATTGTCCAATAAATTTGTTTTTGACCAAGTAGATTAGTAATATTAAAATCTTAACAAGACCTGGTCAGTGAAGCCTGCGCCTCTAGACATAACAATTGCCCACCTACTTCCTGCAGTGGCCATGGCAGTAACGTAAAATCCCTCCCTCCATTTCTTATTTATCCACTTGAATGGAAACGAATCACTCACTTTATAAGACTGCTGTAAATACTGGGTTCCTAGATGAAGCAAGCCAAGTCAAGTCAGTGGATACAAACTTCTTAGTTTTACAATATTCGTGTTTTTGCGACAGAACCTAACCTTTGGACATTACAACTAACGAACTTCCATTATTGGCTCCTGCTATTGCGCTGATATAAAAATTCTTCTCCCACTGTTCCATGATCCATTCCTTTATAAAAGAAGAGAAAATATGTCAATTCAACAGTTGATCACCTATAAGCATTGTGTTGGTCGTAACATGTATTAACCAATATACCACAACCAAAAAAAAAAAAAAGAGTAACAAGAAATAGTAAAGAAATTATGCAACACAGTGAAGTGCTGTGCGGATATATCAGTGCACGCTAAGAAACAAAAATTGATGACTAACAATTCTAGATGCATGATAGACATGCATCCTACACTCAAATGGACGAGGGGTAGGGGAAGGGGGGAAGACAAGAAACCTTATGAAGAAAATATGGAGAGAGCTCATAAACTTGAGCTGAGAAACCAGTGCCAGCATCCATAATAAGAGCCCAAAGATTGGAACAAGAAGAAACACTGCTGATAAATAAACCATCGTCATTTCCCTTCTCAATGTGTTGGGAGAGCCTCGAATCTGCAACATTGTAATGATATCTACACAAGGACACAGAAAAATCAACTCACTAAGCTTTTGGGACGAAGTTCAACTTGAAGATTTTGTTATATTAGATTATATACCTTTGCTTCATAGGCCGACGAGCATTATAAACACTAATCCATTGTGTTGCAGGCATTCCCATACGAATCTTCTTCTTCGGTTGTTCGTCATCTTCCTCCTCCATGGTCAACCGTCCCCTCTTGTGTCCAACCTGACATATGAGCTGCACAATAGATAATTCGGCATTAGATGTATTGAAAACCAAGATATAATGAAATGGTAAAGCTGTGCCTGTAGGTGTTATGAAATCATAGTTTGTTTATCTGTTTAGTACTTCAAGATTAGCGTCTTCGAAGTTCAGTAAATAAACCTCTTTTTTTTTTAGATTTTATCCTTACCAGATTTGATTATATTTCTCCTTGTTTTGTGGCATTAATTGACAATGTTCATTTCAAAGCTGCACTTCGTTTTTAAACAAAAAGAATATAAAGAAGATATTGTGTTTTTAAACTCCAAAGTAAGCATTTGAATTCAGAACCTTAAATCCTCGAAGTGCCAGATTTATCTATTTATTTTTCTTGCTATCCTTGGTGTTTGTAGAAGAAACTTCTAGCCTATCCTAGTTGCAAGAACATCAAAAGTACCTTCTGAGCACCATCAGTATTTATTGGCCTGATATCCGGATTTGGGCCAACAATCCCATCGAAAAGGGAGATATATTTAGCATAGTTCGGTTCTTCATCAAATTTCAAATTCACCACATATTCAACGAACTGTCGGAAAGGCTGAGGACAAAAGCAACATAGAGCTTCTGGAGAAGTAGCCATCTTCTTCTTACAGACAAGGAATCCTTTGTTGTCTCCCTGATAAAAATATGCATTAGAGTCTAATTCAAAAATTAGGTATATGCGTAACACCACTCGAACTTGGAAATTCGGAACCTGATATCCTTGCCAAGGCAAGCGGCCACGGAGAAGAAACACGAGTGTGTAAGCAAGAGATTCCAAATCATCTCTCCTACTGCCAGTTCTACCAAGATGGGCATGTACACTAGCATACCGCACTGTTCCCCTGCAATATAGGAATTATCAGATACCACTGTCCAACCATTGAGGGAAGAAAGCAAACGTCTGGTCAAATAGTACACAATCCCTATACAGTATTCACCTGAAAACATCAGGCCTTTGATCGTACTCAACATGCTGGCCAGTTGAACTATCTCGCCAGCGAGTAGCTAAAAGCACAACAATTAAAAATAGTCATTTTCCATACAAGGTAAAATAATAAATTACAACACTGAAAACACAATTGAGATTTCACAGCTTACCTAATCCAAGATCAACAAGAAACAGTTTTTTCTCTTCTGGAGTTCCGGGGGGGCCAAGCAAAAAATTCTCAGGTTTTACATCCCCGTGTACATATCTGCCATGGACTCGAGCAGCAAAAGTATTAGACCACAAATATCGTGATACTGAAAACCAAAATTAATAATGATCCACACGTATCATTTCAGGATCAACTTCACTTGTACTGCTTAGTGCAACTAATTCTGTCGAAATTATTAGTGAGCATTATTCTTTAGCCAAAAACATAAAAGTTTCAAGATAAGACTAAAAATACATTCATTACAAGACGGAGAGATTTCTAAAGCGTATGATGCTTCTGTAAAACAGGAGAAGCAAAGGAAAGAGTCAAACATGATGCCCAATCTAGAGGGCCTGTATGATGGAAATATGAAATTTATCCATTCAACACCCTCAGCCGTGTAAGTCCTAGCAACATCAGAACTAGGTAACCAGGTTCAATGACAAGGAAAAAGGGTAAACCAAATATCGCAAAATAGCACGAGCAAAATAGAGTTAGAATTATACCCTCTAGAGTGCATCTTTTCCAATATGGAGATTGCCTCAATAGCAATGCATGCCACCATTTCTATCGACATCCTGAAGTTCAGAAAAGTAGACGTCAACAATAACAGGCATGGCTAGCGATTCAAATGAACAAACCAGGTTACGAGACTTTTTCTACTCTTCTTGTGCATAGAAAAACTTACGTGTGTGAATTGTTATTCCAGACATCCCACAGACTAGGTCCAAGCATATCCATGACCTGCAAGAGATGTGGTTACTTCACATTCTCGGACAGAAAGATTAGAAGGGAAAGTTAATGCCATAACTTTCAAGCTAAATACAAACGCATACCATGACATAGTAGTCACCCTGGCGGCCCTTATAATGAACTCGTGGCACTCCATGGCTACCCCCAAGCACACTGACAAGGATCAAAGCACGTGAAAGTTAAAACCATATGTATGCAAGACTTTGACCTGCTAACGAAATGCGCGAATAAGTTAAAAGTATAAAGAGATGGTGGGGGTCTCACTTGTAAACTTGCCATTCATACGGCGGTCCGTAGTTACATCCTTTACTACTTCTATGCTCAAATTTTAAGGCTACCTGAAATAATGAAGATCACATGAACAAGAAGTAAACACAACAGCCAACACTAAGCACGAAATTCAGCAAATACACCGAAAGAGAATAATGCTAGACCTCTACAGCTCCGGCGCCCGTTCTTTCATTTAAATTTGTCGGACCAACCCGTCTACCAACATAAACCTGTCCAAAGCCTCCCTTCCCCAATTTCTTTTCTATTCTGTACAATGGAGAACCACCAACCTGGACCTGTTTTTATGAAATCCAACAAAAGGAAAAAAATAAATAAATAAACAAATAAACCTCCCAAAGCAAGAATAATTTCACCTGATTTCACAAAATAGTAAGCTGCATTCTCAACATCCAATAAGAATTTCCAATTTCCAATAGAATTTTCATGATCAAAACTCAAGGGGAAATAGCATAATCTTCATTTTATTGATAATAATTTGAAAAAGAAAAAAAAAAAACCAAAATTCAAATTCCAAAATCTAAGTAAAAAATGAAAGCACAAAGCAATAAAAAATTATTTAAAAAAAAAAAAAAAAAAACCACATTTACTCTCTTTTCATCTCCTTTCTTCCCCTTTTTCGCATCATCCAAACAAAAAGTCAATTTCAAAAACTGGCATACATTATATAAACAAAAAAATCCTACCTTTTCGGGAAGAGGAGCAGTGCTGCCCTCATCCTCGGCGGCGGCGCCCTTATCGCCGCTCCGGCCACCGCTATCGTACTCGTCCATGCCTCTCTCTCCGACTCCTTCCCTCAAATCCCTCTGCTGCTCCTTCTCCTCCTCTTCTTCCCGCTTAAACGGCCTCGTTTCGCGAATCGGAGCGCCGATCGCTCTTCTCCGGCGGTTCGTGAGGTTCCGAGGAGGTCTCTGGTCGGCAATCGGCTCGACGATTGGGCTGTTCTTGTTGTTGTTGCCGTCGGCGTTAGGGTTATGGTTGGATGCCCGATTTCTGCGAGGTGGGCTACGCAGCTCAGGCATGGTAGGGCTGGTGATGGTCCATGAAGAGAGAGAAGGCGGTCAGGCGAAGAAGACGAAGAATATTCATGAAGCTTCTGGAACCTTCGGATGAGGAAAAAAACCGATCAGAGTGTTCTCGACAGAAACTGAGAAGAAGAAGAAGAAGAAGAAGAAGAACGATGATGGAAATGGATATATAGAGTGGATTTTTAAAGAAAATAAAATATAAAATATAAATAAATTTAGGGTTGGGGGCCACTGTAAAAACTAAAAAGAAAAAGAGGGAATTTTGGAGATATGTGGAGGGAAATGAAAAGATAAAAAAAGATTCTAGATTTTCACTTCTAGAGAGAGAGAGAAATAGAGATGGAGAGAGAGAGAGGGCAATTACTAGAATGTTATCTGATTAATCTTTTTTTTTTTTTAATATTAATCTTCTTTTGGCTGAGAAAAGGTTTCAAATTATGTATACTTTTTTAAAATAAATTTTCGTAGTTTATTACCTGCTTGTAAACCTGTTAAATTACACTTTTGCTTAAACTTTATAAACTATAATTTCATCGTTTGTAAACTCCTTGTTCTTTTATTAGTTGCATTTATTATTTGTCATCCATATATGCATATTTGATGTTATTAGAATTTAGAGCATCTATAATAATACAATTATAAATTAATGTATCAATGGTAAATTTTGATATTTGAATATAAAAAGTGTTCTCTTATATAATGTTATTATTTATGTCAAATTTAACATATACTAAATTTTAAGATAAATTTACATATGATATAACTGATGTCAAATTTTATTTTTAATTCTTATTGGTTGTTATCCCATGTAATTTTTTCAATATTTTTCTTTTTCATTCATTTAAATACTAAAAATTTACTTTCAACGTTTTTATTTTTCATTGTAGCTTCCATGTTGTTAGTATTAGTATTGTTGTTGATATGATTATTGTTTATCATCATTTTCGTCATTTCTTTTTGTGGATTTATTATTTTTATTATTTTTATTATTTTGAACTTGTTTAGAATTTGATTTGTTTTATGAAATCTTTTGGTATGAAATTGTAATGAATTTCCATTTTATTTTTTTTATTTTTAATTTTTTTTTAAATACATAGTTGTGTAAAAGAAAAAATGAGGCGAGTATCAAGACTTCCCAACGGGAAATACCTGCCCTTTTTAGATGGGTTTTGGGACGGGGATGGAGATGGTTCCAAGGACCATGAATGGGAATGAGAAAGTAATTTTAGCCCGTCCCATCTAGTCCCATTGCGGATCCGTATGCTAAATGTAATTAATAAATCTTATTGTGAATTTCCAAAATCAGTTAAAAATTAATTGGTCATTAATCATGGTAAATTGGATATCTTAGCATAGCTCGTGAACTTTAACTTGTACATTAGTCCCCAAATTTTAATTTGTACTCTTTCTATTTTTTTCTTTTTTCAAAATAGTTATGTGTCAAGTTTTCTAAGTTAAAAAATATAACTATTTATTTAATTGCCCGAAAATTTTGTCCAAATTTAGTCTCATTATTATCTGGAGAGCAAAATTTTTAATCAAGAAACACGACTTTCAAGGGTGCACGGTTGCCATTGAATTATGCAAAAATGAGGTTTATGATTCATTTATTAGTTTGGGTTAGCTTTCTCCGAAATAAACGACTAAAACGAAATAAACTTATCCCACATCGACGACGAAGCATGTTAATTTCCAGAATGTCTTTAAATACAACAACTTTTATCTCTTAAATTCAATATGGGGTTTGATACCCTTCAAAAAAAAAATTAGGGGGTTTGATACCCTTCAAAAAAAATATATGGGGTTTGATATTGTTACTAAACTTAGCAATCCAATTCACTACTTGATTTTCAACATAAGTATAGTCTTATACGTTTTCAAATATATACTTAAATAACCGTTTCATCTATAATTCATGTCATCCACGATTGTCATAGCACAACAAGTTGTTGTACACTCAAAAAAAAAATAATACTAAATAAGAATTTCACAACATCTATCAATAAGCATGTATAAAGTGATTTTGTTTAGCACAAAGTTTTAAATTGCTCATTTTAAAAAGATTTCATCTTATATGTGATTTTTTTTAAATTGGTGTTTGAAATAAAAAAAATATGAAAAACTAGATTTGAAACTACGTGTCTAACAAAGAATACTTTGTAAAATATATTGAATTACTAATATAGAATCTCTAGCCATTTAACCCAACTGTCATAATGTGTTACAGACGGTAATAAAGAAAACGCTAAATTGTACACATAAAAACGTTAAAAACTAATATATCTATTTCATTCTTTAAAACAGACAATGAAATCTTCCTTTTATATTTGTCATGTGGCAATCACATAGTTATCATGTAATCGTCATGTAGTGGTCACATTAATACCACGTGATTTTTATTTATTTTTTGTTTTTTACTTCGTTTTGCTTTATATTGTTTAGCTATTCCACGCTGGCACACGCTTGTCAACATATAAAAATATATATAGAAAGACCAAGGGGGTGTTTGCTGTGTAAGTTTGCTATGACAATCCTGAGAAATAAGTTAAAATTACCTAAAACAAGTTAAAAATAATGATATTTAAATCATTTTTATGGAAATTTAGATCTCATAAAATAAGTTTTTTTTTTTTTTTGAGAAAATCTCATAAAATAAGTTTAACTCATAATTATATATCTATTGATTTAAAAGTTTTATTTCTTGAAAAAGGGATTGACTGTTTTATTAAATAGCAGCTATAAATCGACACTTACGATGTTTTAAATACATTTTTAATACAATCAGGAAAATCTACCATTAAAAAACAGTCATACAAGTGTGTGCACTGCTACATTATGATCACAAGACAAGGGAGCAAATACCATATTGTCCTAATTACAAACTCAAAACAAATAAAAAAAAAAAAAAAAAAAAAAAAAAAAAAAACAGAAACAAAATCCAATAGAGAGACCACGATCAAAATCCAAAACAACGTGAAAAAGGTTGTGCGAGGAAAAAAGACACCTGCTAAACATTCCATCTCATTATAGTTTTTTTAATTTAATTTAATACAGCTATGATATGGTCGAGCATTTATAATTGCATTCTATGATAAGTTAGTTTTTTTTTAAAAAAAAAAAACACACACACATCTAGAAAGATAATAATAGGAAGATTAGGGAGAAGTGAGAGAGAGAATGAGTGTTCTAGATGGAGTCTTAACTGACCTTGTATTTTCGTCGTAGAGGTGATTCAATAGAATATAACCAAAAAAAAAAAAGTATATTGGAGATATATTATCATTTCCCTTAAGAAATTAACTTATTTCTTGAGTGAACTTAAAAAATTAACTTCGCCACCTTATAAATGCTAGAATAAATGAATGATCATCTCCCTCCTTAGAAACAATTATCAACTATTTCCGATAAAACAAAATTTTGATATCAAGTCGTTTAATTAAATGACCTAAAAGATGTGGTTATAGGTATAATCTAGCGGTATTTTTATATTTGATTTTACCAAAAGGTGAAGAGTTAGAATCTACATACTCCAAATTCAAAAAAAAAAAATTTAATAAATAAATAAAACCCTACGAGATTCACCACCTAAAATCAATTGGCTCTTTGAAGTTGTGTTTGGTATTTGAGTTTGAGTTAAGATTTTTAAGTTTCAATAGTAATTTTTGTTGACTTTTTCAGAAAAGATAAAAAACTTTTTCAGAAAAAGATAAAAATTGAGTTGAAAAATTTAGTTTTGAGTTTGATCTCCAAATACCCCTATAATACCTAGGGTACTACATGAAACATTATTTATCCCAAATTTCATAAATTTTCAAAAGTGTGACATAAGTCTTAACTTAAATATATAATTTTAGTGGTTGCAGATATAATATAATCATAATATTATATTTGACTACCTCTTGGAGGATTCGAATCTACATCCTAAATTTAAAAGTGTAAATATATAGAACTTTAAATGTCTCATTGTTAGAATAACATTATCATGTCAAATTAATCATTGAATCTGTTTTTGATAAATGTTTTAGAAAAGTTTCACGTGATTAGCACAAGTTAACTCCGAAACAAATGTAGAACTTTTGATATCTATATGTTATAGTTCCACCCTGTAGTAATATTAATGAATTATGCATCAATCTCTTCCTTCAAATAATACTAACATATTTCCTTCAAAATAGTAATAAAGATTATAATCGTAATTATAATAATAATAATATTATTATTATTATTAATGCACCAACCGGAAAGAATTGCTAAACTCGAGAAAGACTACTTCAAGAATAACCAAATGAAATACACTAGAGGTTTAACCTTATTTTTCAGCTTTTTTTTTTTTTTTCCCGAACCTTATATTTTCGGTACTGCTTTGCTACTTTATGATAAAATTTTTTTTTAAAGAGAAAACATATATTCCAAAACATGAATGGCGATCTAGACATTAATTCACACGTAAAATCTTTTATTATGAAATTGATTGATAATTGATTTTATCAGTAAAATTAGACGAAAAACAAGAGAGATAATCCTACATATACATTCCACAAATGGAAGACATCAGGGAAAACAAAAACACGTCAAATATCAAGTACACACGTACTCTTAATAAATGTTTACACATTGATGGAAACATCCGATTAACTAACGATGAGAAACCCAAAATATTAGGCCACATAAAAAACGGTTAAAAAAAAAAAAGGAGAAAAAAAGGATGTTGACGACGAAAAACAAAATCCAGAGGCCCACGTGTCCAAATTTTATCTGTTTGTCCTTTTGGCTAGTATTATTAGGTTTAGAAAAGAGTTTGAAAATTTTGATTTTACTATTTTTGTCATTTAGCTACATGTCTTCTCAAAGAGACTGGCGCCGCACATTCTGAAAAGGTTTTCTTTTATTTATTTATTTACTTATTTTAATCTGGAACTTCCTTTTTGAAGGTTGTTATTTAACAATAATTCACCATTCAGTTAAAAAAAAAATCACAAAATAGTTACTCACTGAGTTACAGTTAGGTTTTAAAATAATTGTTGATAACATAACAGACTATTAGGGCCCGTTTGGTTGGTAAGTTCGGTTTAAACTAAACTGTATTTTTTTCATCATATTTTTTGTCTTTTCTGAAAAAGTTTTTTATCTTTTCTGAAAAAGTCAACAAAAATTACTATTCAAACTTAAAAATTTCAACTCAACTCAAACTCAACTTGTGCACCAAACAGGCCCTTACTATCTCATGACAAATCCCAATATTGGAGGTATTTTATTAATACGTGAATATAATATATTAAAAAAAAAGGAGAAATTCCCATACTCATATAATTGAATGGAAGAGTTAAAAAGAAAAGGCTGGATTAGGCCTAATAACCTAGTAGTATATATCCAATCAAGTAGGCGAGTTTCATCTTCACCACAGAAAGAAAAAGTAGGTAAGTAATTAAATTACTATATTTTTCTATTTAATATGTGGACAGAACACTTAATGTTACAAGTCACTAAAAAAAAAAAAAAACTTAGTATTATAAGTACATCCTTGCCGTGAGACAAAATATGAATAGGCAGGCTCAACACTGGGAAACTAATAATTAAGAACAGTTAATTGAAACGTTGTTGCATCTTAATTGACATTTTGACTATAATAACTCCAGTTAGCTTTTATGAAATAGCATTAATTTTTTTGGGATAAATTTTCCTGAAAATACAATGAAAAATACTCTAATATATGAGTTTAATTAAACACTATGGAATTTGGCATTCAAAGATACATATTATAGATAAGTAATTTCTGATTATTTAAGTTTGAAATACGTATTTGCTGATCCAATACAAGTGTTGGAGAAACACCTTGGAAAACCACTTACCAATCAATCAATGCTTGTAAACGTTGATTACTAAAACACCACGACTAAAAACAGCACAAAATTTAAAATCAGATAAGAAAAGAAATCAAAATTTCTCCGTTTAGCCAGTACCTCTCTTGATGGTTTCACGAGGCTAATCACACGTAGTCTCTCGCAAGATACTCTCTAAATCACTCCCATTTTAATAGATACTTGAATTTCAGTTAGTAATACTTACAACAATTAACCACAATTAGCTCTCGCTCGGATCATAAGTTTTAAAAAAAAAAAATTTTGACCAACAAATTCAATTTTTATAAGAGAAAACACTGTAAAATTATTATTATTATCATTTTTTAACAATGTATGGGAACATTCATTCTCTCTACAATATATCCCCAATCAATGAAATATGTGTTGGGATATCTCATATATTTTATTCAAATACAAATATATTTGAACAATAATAAGTAAATCAACTCAAAATACTATTTATTTATATATATATTTACTAATCACATACTCTATCTCTCACCAATACAGATTATTCAAACATGAACAATCAAAACATATATCATATTTTAATACAATGTATGAAGGGAATATCAAAACATATATTGTATTTCACATATTATTATTAAATATAATACAAATTGAGTCCGTCTTCTAAATGAATCATAAATAGTGCTAAAGAACAATTTCAAAACAGTGACCAATATCTATCTAGTTTTCAATATAACTAATTAGATTGTCACGTCTTCTTTGTCATCAATCCATCCCACACCTTTGATAGGTCTTGTCGAATAACCTGGATTTTTTTTTTTTTTTTTGATAAGAGAATAATCTGGATTGGACAACAAATAATAGTGAGCAAAGATTTTATATTCTATTTAAAGAAATTGACATTGGTTATATATTCCCGTAAATTAACATTTTAATTCACTTTGAGTGCTATTTTTTTATAACTGAAAAGATTTGTACTCAAAACCTTATTCGTGATGTAGATTTTCCGGTAAAAAAAAAAAAAAAAAGGCCATATTATACATGTAGCACTTGACTTTTGATGTTTTTCCAGTCGTTGAACTCTTTTAATGTCTTTTTCAACCGCTTGTACTATAAGCGTATGAAGATTGTATTTTAAGGTTCAAAATGCATTTTCTGGCCTTTTTAAATATATATATATATATTTATATTTATATAGCCATCTCCTTATTAGGAATAAAAAAAACTTTGGCATTGTCAATGAAGTTGAATTCACCATGGGAGCCCGTGGAACAGGAAAAATGAAAATGGACCGACCGCCAGAAGTCATGGAAGCCCATGTTGTTCCTTGTAGCCCCCATCGTGTTGTTGGTCTCTGTTTTGCTTCTCCTCCTGCCCAATTCTCCACCTCTCATCTCAATTTAGTAGGTCTCTCTCTCTCTCTCCTCATATATATATATATATATATATAAGAAAAGGAGATCGGTGGTATTCTCATGTTCCCGTTTTAGTGATCATTGGATGAGTTCACTAGTCATACCGATGGGATGAAAAGAAACCTGACCTTAAATCTTCACAGCTTGCAAACTTCAAACTTCAAGAGTAGACAACATATAGTCTTTTTTTTATCAAAGACTACACTATGCATGCGCCACGGCTCAAATCTAAGACCTGATAAAAGTGAAGGCTCTAAATAAGCATTTCTTGCCACCAAACCACCATCATTGATGATTCTGTACATTAGCACCTGGGTAGCGCTAGGGTTTTGTGTGATTTGCAAATCATGCTTACCCATCTTTTAATTCTCAATACTTACATTTGTACTTTTTTAATTTAAATTATTTCATATTATAATCATGTCTGAAATTAAAAATCCAAAACTTGGAAGTAAAAGAGTGTGGTGTGGGCCTATGGGGGAAAGTGGACTTCATAAATTTATGTATGTACATGATCCTAGACGTGCATGTGACAATTCAATGACTAAACTACAAGGGAGGTTCCTTTTACTAGAGTTTTACCCAACTTTCCTTGAAAAGAGTTGTACTCCTATTTCTGCCTCGTATTATGGGCAACAAACGTATAACTTCATTTCAATTCAAACAGGCAAGTCTTCCAAAGACTCCTTTGATCTCATTGTGCTAGTGTGCAGGTGGTGGACGAGTGAACCCGGCGGAGCCAACCTATTATTGGACGTAGTTTTTTGGGGGACTTACGTACGTTATATAGGGATAACAGATTTTTAATGGATGCAAAATGGGAAAAAGTAAATTTATACGTAAAACTGAAAGGAAAAAAAAAAAGTTCACGTGGATAGAAGCTTCCACTCGATCATGGATGGTTCTGCCCCTCAGTGAATCCTTAACAGATTCGACCATTGACGAGTAGTTATAAATCCAAAGATAAGAGGCTCAAGTCTGAATGAGAAACTTATTGGGATTTTTGAAAAAAAAAAGTAAAAAGAAAAGGAAAAAAAAGAGTCAATACCATCAAGATGCCTTTCCTTTTTTCCCCCTCCAGTTATAGATTAAGGGTGAGTTTGGTTCACCAACTCAAACCATTCAACTCAAACTTTTTTTTGTCTTTTTCCCAAAAAGTTTTTTTGTCTTTTCTGAAAATTCAAAAAAATTTACGATTGAAACTTAAAAATCTCAACTCAAATTACTCCACCAAACAAACCCTTAAAAGATTCGACACTTTACATAGCTCACTTTAAGGTTCTTCTCTTAAGAGTAAAACGTTAGTTCGTGATTTGGTAAGAGAGAAACTCCGTACTTTAAATAGAATATGTGTTATGTCTGCATGTTCTATTAGGGTCCCTGAATTTTTACTATAGAAGAACGTAATGAGGACGGATTAATATCAATAATCCTTTTTTTTAATTGAAAAAAAAAGCCCATCCAAATAAGATATACTATAATTTTCCATCAAATATTTAGCCCTGCACTCACTGCCTTATTTTCAGTTTCATCTTTATTTCTATCATCCCAAACATAGTTAAGTAACTCGATCGGTTACAAATACATGAATCATGAATTTAAGGCCCGTCCAACTTAACACCTAACTGTGAGCCCAAGAAGCAATGTATTGCTATGGTTAATTTAATTCTTTCGCAAAATCTCAAAGCCGGCTTCTGAAACAATCATACTACGCCCAGAATGAAAGTTGAGAAAAATTGTAGACGCAACCCCTCAAAAGACACGTCAATATACGGAGTAATTCACAGTTTTTCCCACAAGACCACAATTCAGGAGGAGGATCATAGTGGAGTCATAATTGGATCGTAGTTTTTCACACATACGATTAATGTTTTTTGCCATCTTACTTAGAGGGTATTTGGTTGGTTCAAAAGCAAACTTAATTTCGCTGTTTACATTTCCAACTCTAATTCAAAAACTAAATCTTTAAAAGTACACAACTTTTTTATTTCAAGTTGAAATGAGGTGATTTTTCTTGAATTGCATAGAATTTCAAGAGAAACAAAACAAGATTCGTATTGATTTTTTTTTAATATATTTCAAGTTTTTTTTTTTTTTACACTTTTTAACTCCAAACAATTCAATTTCAGCTAAATGTACAATTCAAAAATTCAACTCAACTTCAATAACAATTATACAAATTCTCCAACTCAAGCAAACCAATGAAATGGCCTCTTAGATTTTTGACCTATTACTGAAGTAAATATCTAAAGATGTATTTTTTGTGGGGCAATCTTACGAATCACTTGAAATAAAAGGATGATAAAGATAATGTTTTAAATATATATACATGGAGCCCCAGCTTAGATGATAATAATCTATAAAATAAAAAGGGGGGAAAAAGAAAAGTATGCTTGGACAAGCCTAACCAAAACAGATGCAAGTTAGAGAAATTATCGGCTAATTAAAATAAGATTCATAGTGCAGTTGTAATCATTAGATCACTTTAAGGACGCCAATAGAAGTGCCATAATGTGAATCGTTATTTATATATAAAAAGTAATTATATATATTTATGTAAATATATGTTTGTGTATACGTGTGGGTGGAGCTATCGTCCTTGGAGGCATAGTAATTACAAATTTATGATACATGTCTCCAATATCATAAATTCATTTTGAGCCAAGATGATTTTGGAATGATACTTGTAATTAGTACTATACTTTTCCCGAGTAAACATTTCGAACTAACGAAGGTTTGGGATCAAGGACATTTTAATGGAAACCCACATTTAGAGTATATTGCATATCCAAGACTTGAATAGATAAAATTAATGCATATAACAATACTTCATCCCATTTTGAAGTAAAGAAAAAATGAAAGTTATTTAACATTATGCAAGCAATTGAGGACTTTATGATTGCCCATATTGCGCAACTTTGACTATATATGAGTACTTGAGTTATTACTCTAGGAGTCGAGATTTGTTATCTCAAATTTTTTATCATTGACTATTTCTCAATAGTAATAATATATTACACCATCTGAATTTAAGAGTTTAATAACCACATAAAATACTAATTATTAAAAATAGTTAAACAAATTGATGGGTTGTTAAGACAATATTAGAGAGGGACAACCAGTATTAAGACATGGTTTTGTAATTTCTTATGTAGTGTTTTACAAGCTAACTCAGCCTTCAAAAAACGAATTAAAAAAACCTCAACTTAAGGTTGGCAATTAAAAAAAAAAAAATCTAATACGATGTTAAATATTCTTAAACTAAAAAAAAGGAGTGAAAAACCTCAATTGACAGTTACATGAGATTGATTAAAGCTAAGCTTCATCCCCGCAAAAGCTTAATTAGTAGAAATATAATTATCTCCAACTCTATTATATATGTGTATATATATATTGTCGAACCTCCAAATATATTCACGGGTAAAATTATAGACAAGTACTCTTTCCCCGTCGCTCACACTTCAAACTTATAGACAAGTTTAATTATATACACACAAAAGTTTAAAACTTGTTTGATACCAGGAAAAAGTGGAAGGATAAAAAGGAGCGAGACAATTAATAAATAGATTTTATAATTTATGGTTGTTTGATAGAAGAGACAAAAGATGAAAATGAATGAGTGATTTCAAATCATTGAATAAGATCTAAATTCTGATCTCGCTTAAGATAAAACGATTAGAGTAAGGGATCTATACCAAGCATAATAAAATAAAAAACATCCTCCCCTTTCTTTTTATTTTTCTCACCTAGCTTATTTTATTTTATTTTTCTCCTACCAATGTTATATACAATCTTAAAAACTAATTAGTAGTTCCAAATTTAATATACATCCGTTATGTAGAAAGAAAATTAATAATAATAATTTTTATGATGTTTTCAATCTAAACACCATGAGTGTCATGATTGTATCTCTTCAATGGCCACCAGAAACAACCATGATTTACTTTCCAACTTTTTTTTTTTGACCTTTATCTATTTTGGAACTGATGGACAGAATCCGAGTGCACCAATTAGTATGTAATCATTCGCTTTTCTTCTTCTTCTTTATGATATGTGTAATCATTCGACCGTGAAAAAAAAAAAAAAAAAAAAAAGCCACCTTGAGTCCTTGACAGTTAAAAACTGTCAACTTTGTTGTGAGGTACGTAAATTTATACGAAAAACCATATCCCAAAAAGCATATAATAATGTTTGAGAAAAATTTTTTTTTTGAGACGCTTACCTCTTATTTGATCTTATAATGATCAAATTAAGTGTGAAATTACTATGGGTTAGTTTGGTGTATGAGTTGAGTTTGAATTGAGTTGATGAATTTAAGTTTAAATAGTAATTTTTGTTGACTTTTTCAGAAAAGACAAAAAACTTTTTTAGAAAAAGACAAAAAACATGATGAAAAAAGTACAGTTTAGTTTAAGTTGAGTATACTTGTCAAACATACCCTATGATTAGTCACAATGACGGAGGCAATATTTTAGTTCAGTGAAGGAATATAAAGTTTTTTAACGTTATTTGTTATCTTGTATATGGCTAATGAGTTTTTTAGGGCAAGAAGTAAAATTTTTAGTACAGGTTGATATGAAATAACTGATTTTTAGATGTGGAAAAATGAAAGAATTAACAAAATATTTAGCTATATCAAAATTTATAGCTATTTTAAAAGGGGAAAAAAAAATTAGAGAGAGCATTCATTTATTATATTTACCTCATTATCATTAGATTATGTTTCCAAAAGTATTTTTTTAATTTGAGTCTCTTCTAACTATGCTGTTATGTTCTTATGCATATGAACTATATCCTTCTCTAACATTCATTCATTAATAAAATATGGCCCTTGGGCCATAAAGAAGGCCGAAATTTAGCAATTACTGTTGGGACTAGCTCCGTAGATAAGAAGAGAATTCAGATACGCGGGATCCCAAGGTTCATATTTGAAATCTGAACAAATTTCTTCAAATTTAATCAAATCCGTGTTCAGAAGGCCATACTCAAAGAAAAGAACCCAAAAAAAAAAAAAAAAGGGTCCAAAACTTGACCAAGATTTTCATATTCTTATGAAAATTCATTACGAGAAACCTTAAAAACAAGAAAACAAAAATAACCATCAAACGGAAGCAAATAAAACATTAATTAAACTAGAAAAGTAAAAACCTCGACGGTTAAAAACTGCATTAAAATCTGTTAATAAGTTTTTTTCCCTACTGTACATATCAACGTAACAGACACCACAAATTAAGCAGCAGCTGGTGCTATATTTATCTTTCATTTCTGTCACATTCCTAACGTCATTAAAAACCCCATCACAAACCCCCCACTCCACCCCCACGCGCTGCCCCCTCCGGCGGCGCGTGAGTCACACAAACCGATCCGCCACCGCCTCACGCGCCATATTCCACTTCTGCATCATCAACTCCCTGTAGAACCTCTCGATGAACTCCTCCGCCGCCTTGTCCACGTGGAACTCCCCCTCCTCCTCACCACCACCACTACACCCACTCCTAAACGACAACGACGCCGCCTCCACCGCCTTCGTTTTGACCACCGGCGAGTGATCCGCCCTAAACATCTTGAACGACCCGACCGGCAAAACGACGTCGTCCATGTCGTCGTCAAACGCGGGGGACCGGGGAATGATACGGTTACCGTGACCACGGTGGTGCTTGTAGTAGTTATTATAACGGGCGTTGCGCTTGCTGACGTGGCGGGAGGAGGAGGTGGAGGTGTAGCGGCGGTGGGGTGGGGAGGAGGTGCAGCTGAACTCGTACTCGCGTGGGGAGACGAAGGACATGCGGACGTCGTGGGATGTGCAGCCGAGGGCCGTGTTGTGGCGGAGCATGAGGTCGTTGAACGACTTCCCTAGGATCTTGCCACGTCGGACCACCACCTCCTGCAGATCCGGCATCGCCGTCTGCAGCTTCCGCGACCGCTTCTGAATCATGAACATGATCAGACGGACGGCGTTGCTTAGCTTCTTTGAGATCAACGGCGGCGGCGACGGGCACTGTTCCAGCACTACTTCCACTGCTTCCACCATGGCTTTTTAGGTTCTGTTTGGTTGGCCGGATTTCGGAGTAAAAAAGAGAGTATTTGTTTCTATTTGGAATTCTAGAGAGAGAAAGAGTGCGGACTGGAGTTTTGAGAGGCAGAGAGAGAGAGAGAGAGAGAGAAGGTGAAGAGGAATGAGAGGATATAATAGTTCTGTGGCAGAGAAGTGGGAGAGAGGTACTTAAAGTGCCCGACAATGTAAGAGTGCGTCCCAACAGACGATTATTTATTCATTTATTAATGATTTTTTTTTTTTTGTTCCGATCCTAACTAAAATTGTCCATGGAATGATAATGATCCTGGTTTTAGGCTTTAATAGTTATCAATCTAAGCTTAAGTTCGGTTCATCAGTTGAAATTAAATTTTTTGTATTGAAATTAGTTAATTTTTAAAAATTAATTAAAATTTCAATTAACTTTTTTAAAAAAAATAAAAATAATTTAAAAAATTTAACTCCAACTAATGAATCAAATAGACCATAAGACTTCAAGAGTCCCAGCTTATAGAAGTGAAAGTACTAGGTAAGACAACCTCACTATGGTACCACTACCATCGGTAATTATTATAAGAGGATTTTATGTATTGATATATGAAAAGTATTTTATTAATTTTTACGGAGTCTCATACTGTGAGATTATATCAAAATTATATCAGGTTAAAAAATTGTATTAATTTAATAAATGTGATACTTTAAAAGTATTTAACATAGGTTTTTTTTTTTTTTTTTTATATCCTATCGTATAATTATTCTTGATTTATTTATTTTATTTAAATGTTCTGATTGGCCATGGGAATGTATACAGTATATTTAGATTATTAATATGAGTTATTTAGTAATGATTGGCTTTTGTTTTGTGCTGTCGATTACTTTATGTATTTATTAAGCTTGGTTTTCTTTTTGGAGGGTTAATTTGGTTATGACGTGACTTATAATTGGGCTTTTTTATTTTTTTTATTTCTTTATTTTTAAGATGGGATGTAGCTAGGTAGCTGAAAGGTCGTCATCGATTGGGATTGAAAATGCTAGATATTCCATGGTTTTTCTATGATCGTTTTTGGACATAATTGTCTATTTGGTTGTATTTCTTAGAAAACGAACCATATAGTTTTTGCATAACTAAGACTCCATTTCAACGGGAGAAAAAAAAAAATCATAGCTCAATGGGCGTTTGAGTTTCTTACTTCTTATAAGTCACAAGACCAAGACATGACTTGTGTGTGTGTATAATTGTGTTTATATATATATATATATATATATATATATATATAAATACATGTGTGTGTGCAATTATTTTCATATTTGGCACTTCTTCCGATCAAGGGAATTTAATTTGAAATACTCTATTAAAGGCGAAATTCGATCAACTAAATCTTGAACTAATTTATAGCTTAAATATAGCCATTTCGGCTCTTTTCCTATAGTTGGCTTGAGAGTTAGATTTAAACATCAACTTTTGTTCATCTATATTGACGTGGAAAATTCATAAATTTTCAAATGAGAATATATGCTTGTGTATAATTTTTATTTTGTGTCGTTAGGTCAGATAGTGGCCACGTCAGTTTATAAGTAAATTAAAACTAATAGGGAAAAGGTGGTGCTTGTAGTTTCTCCTTGCCGTACATCACATTTTAATTTTATAAATCAGTTTTGGAATCTTTAAACAACTTAATTGGAAAAAAAAAAAAAAAAAAAGACGCTCATATACTTTGACCGTAAAATAAATTATCTTTAAGTATTTTCCCATTTTTCCTCTTCTTGTGAATTAAATTTTGATGACCAACCAGGATTCTTTCCAAGTTCAATAAGCACCACCTATTTCTCTCTCTCTGTTTTTTTTTTTTTGGTAGGATTTTCTGTCTTTTTTACCAAAAAAAAAAAAAAAAAACAAAGAAAAAGAAAGAAAAAGAAAAAGAAAAAAAGGAAAAAAAAAAATAAAAAACTTGTCCTCTTATTGATCCGTGATCGTACACGCTGAAAGGTATCTATACTAGCTACCTCAAAATTATATATTTATGGTTCGTTTAAGTAAAAGAGTTTGCTTTATGCTTTGGATATGAACAAAAGATTAGAATAAGTAAAAGCTATTAAGCTTAATGGAGACGTAATAATTGTGATACATACATAAAGGAGTAGAAAAAAGAGAAAAAGAGACTCAAATCCTTTGGCGGCAAACTTTAGTTAGGTATTTGTAAGTCTTGCTTTAGCCTTTAGCCCTACCATTATTATTGTATAATATGTAATTGGAAAAATATACTCAAGCAAATCAAGATACTTTAGTTATTTTATTAACTTATTGGGATTAGTCATGATGATAGAGTAATTAGTGTGGAATCCTATATAAATGTCGTATCACTTGGTTATTGACATGTACAATACCGGCTCAAAAAGAAATGGGGCCCTAAGTTTATAGGGATCTAACTTTATTTTTCAAATTTAAATAAATATATATTTATGTTAAATTTTTTTTATTCCAAAATTTTATTTCTAGCTTTTTGACTTGTAGCTTTTGATGAGAATACCTATATAGATTCGATATTATTCTTGATTGATTTTGATAACTAGTTAATCCTAATGCAAACTACTCTTGGATTTGAATTTAAGAAGATAAACCAAGAAAGTCAATTGGTTGCCTTATAATATAAGAATAACTTTATATTTTAATTATTTTTCGAAAAAAAAGTATCGAGGATGCAATAAAAGGTGAATATATCGAGTGATTAAATCTTGAATAAATTTTAATATTTCATGAGTGTGCTAATGTTTATATATATATATATTTATAAAAAATTAAAAGCGGGGAGAGTTAAACTTTATAACTCAACAATGATGTGAATCTACCACTATTTAGTATGCAATTAACACTTCTTTTTAAAATTACTATAGGCATAATCCGGTAGGAATTCTACACTTGACTCCAACATAAAATGTAAAGTTCAAATTCTCACACCTTAAGTTAAAAAAAAAAAAGATAATAAAATTAAATAAAATCTCACTTTTTGATTATTAAATGCTAGTATTGTTAGACTAATTAAACTTTCTCTATTTAACATTTTCATGTAATTACTAAAGTAGAAAATGCAAACTTTTTCACAAGTGCTTGTATTGTGCATGCTTTAGTTTAAAAAAAAAAAAAAACAAATAATTGCTAACTGGTGATCAACGCTATTACCAATTACTAACAATTACTCGAAGTAAGACAACAAGTATTAAATTGATTTTCTGCTTTCTATTGTTAATTTTTATTTTTAAATGGTTTGACTAGTGGATTTGAAGCTTATCTTGAAGAAAGTTTTAGACATTACGTGGATCTTTCATGCTATATATATAACTATTCATTCTCACCTTTCATTTTACAAGAAATTTAGAAATATATCATAAACCAAAAATAGTAAAATAAAATTAAAAAATAAGAAAAACAGTAAGAGCGATAACGACTTATACCATTGAATTGAATGAGGCCTGGTTGTTGTGTCAAGTTGGCACTTTGGCAACAGCCTGTAGTAGTTGCTTATTCCTTCTTTCATATAAAACATACGAAGTTTTCAGGTAGCTGTTGAATTCATGTTCTTTGTCTTTCAATCAATTACCAACAATAAGCTTTAAATGCGTTGAATTTAGAAGGGCAAGTAAATTTTGTTTTCATTTATGTCCCTTCAATTTTAGGGTCACTTCCACTTTACTCCTTGAATTTTAAAAACTCTTACTTTATCTCTTGAACTTTAAATTTAACTCTACTTTACTCATTTTATCAGAATTTCAATTAAAAAACAGACGGAAAAAAGTTGATTAATTAGTTTTTTTTTTCCATTTGTTTTTAGCGTAAATCTTAATAGAATGAGTTTAATAATACTAATTCTCCTATTTTTTGATTTTTAACTGAAATTCTGATTAAAAAAAAAGTAAAATAGAGTTAAATCCAAAGTTCAGAGGGATAAAATAAAAGTGACCTTAAAGTTCAAGGGGCAAAAATGAAAATAATTCTTAGAATTACTTGTGATATATATACGTATTCTGAAATTATCCCTATATTTTTCATAAAATAAAAATTACTCAACAACTTCAAATTTCTTTTCACACCGACATTTTTTTTATTAGTTTCATTAAATGTTCTATTAGATGTCATCATAATTGAGAAATTATAAGATCCAATTATGTCGGAATATATATATATATATATATCTGGTTAAGGAACTTCTTCTATATGTACATATCAATACAACTAATTTTGGAAAACAACCAAGAATCATTTTAAATGAGTACATTTTTAAATTCAGCAAAATATATAAAGAGATTTTATGTAAAAGTATTTAACTTTAAAAAGGTCATCCACTGCAAGTTCTCTTAATCTGTAATTTGGTAGTAATTCCACACCTATTCTAATTATTTATTTATTACTAATTTTATATACCAATCTTCAAATTTTTTGACCTATATTAAGATTTGACTCTCGCTCCCCTTACTTCCAAGTTTAACTTTTATTATTTTTTAAATCATAAAGAAAAGTTTCATTGCATAGCAGAAAAAGGGCAGAAATAAAAGGTAGATAATTACTTAGAGGAAGCCGTTGCAGGGTATATAATTTACACACACATAAATATTGCAAGTATATATTGATGTGTGTCATAGCAACCACAGAATATTATTGCCATCAATCTCCATGGCCATAAAAACTGTTTGGTGCCATCTGAAGGGTCCATTAACAATATTAATTAATTTACTTAATTAATTTCACCTAACAGTTTTGGCTTCTACTTTACTCAAATCAATAATAACAATTCCTGAGTTTTCACCTAACAGTTACATGTGTGTATATATATATATATATATATATATATGATCAGTACTGTGTACACACACACACACACACACACATATATATATATATTTATGGTTCATCAACTGTACTCCTGTCAAGATCATCTGATCTGGTTTTCCACGTTTAATTTTTCACCTGTCTTCTCACAGACACCAGCAACTACTTGGGACTAATTTACCAATTACACTCTAGCTAGTTCATGCAATAGCTTAGGCATTGAAATAATATTCCATGGTAGGCCAGGGCCAATATATAAATCCATATATATATATACATATATACACACACACACACACTCTCACACACACACACACTTTCGTCCATGTATCTAGCTAGCTGGAACTCAGATTGCTCAAATGAATATAAATAATTAATAATTACCCTTGTCTAGAGATTGCTTTTAGAATATAGCTAGCAGTAAGATTCATTGAAGCTTATCTACAAATTGATATTCAGGTCCACACAAGCTACAGGGTGGTTTATGAGTTTAACTGGGAGTGACACTTTTTCTTTACAATTATTACCCTTTTTTCTTTGGCAGATCAAAAAAAATTAAAGTGAAATAAGGATCATGACACAAAATTCACTGTGATTTATCAGAAAACCAGGCAGATTAGAAGTTTTTGGACACTTATATTACAAAATAGTCGAACACCTTTTATTTTTTATTTTTTAAAGAAAAATGTTGATGGTTATTAAATGTCGATAGTCCCATCCACTCAATCAGTGAACAATGATTTACAGATAAAATACAAATTGATATCGATATATCATTCAATGATTGACCGCAATTTTAAGAAAATGAATATTTTTCTAATTTAACATAATTTGACATATTTATCTAAAAAATGCTTTGAAAAAAATATCATTTTCCGACCTATCTATTCACCTTTTCTTTTCAGAAAATGTTGTACTCATAATAATATCATGATATATTATTTATATGATTTGTAATTAGACATAAGGAACAAGTACAGTATTCAATTAAATAGTCTTTTATATTAGGATAATACGCATAATAGGAACTTTAATTTTAACTTCTATATGTTTTATTATTTAACTAATTTTTAATTGTCTAATCTATAAGTGTCTAAGCTAAAAATTTATAGCTTGACACATATAACTGTTTCTTTGCAGTCATATATTAGAACGTTGAAAAGTTATCCGCTAGTTAAAACCTCCTATCATAGTTTTTTTTCCCCCTTATAATAGGCATGGGAAATGGCTTGCTCAAATTTAAGAGGAAAAACAAAGGCCAGTCCTTCGGCCGTTATGGCATGAGAGCCTAATTTTGCTGGGCGTCATTGGATTCTAGCTGAGTTTCTGAAAAATACCTGAACCTTGCTTTAAATGTGACTCAGAATTACATAATTTTCAGTCTCTTGCTCAGATAACAATAAATAGGAGAGCATGCAAGGGATGAAATTATATAGAATATTGTTATAATGATTAATGTTGTCAAAAACATATATATATATATATATATATATATCTTGCAGTCCACAAACAAATTCTGAAAGGTTACTTTGTTGGACGGTTGTGTTTGCTTTTTTCTTTTTAAAACACAAAAATCCTTCGAAAAAGCCAACATTGGTGGGACAGAAGTAATCATGTCTAATTCCGCAAAGAAATGATTCACTAATCAATTGGCGGGCAGAAACAGTTAATAATTTTCCATTGTGATAACTTCAATTGTACTTTTGGAGTTAATCATGTCTTTTTTTTTTAAATTATTTTATTATTTATTTATTTATTTTCCCCGTCCTTTCTCTCTTGTGTATGCTATTATTTAGCAACTTTTTTGAAGAGAGAGAGATATTTTTTTTTTCCATTTTCTGGTAATATTGGCTAATCATCAATGGGACCTTTCAAGTGTCAATGTTCAGTTGGCATGCCGCACTGGATAAATTTTGACCTCATTTCTGTGTCTGTTAGTCAAGGAGTCCCTTTCTCTCTTTAGTCCACAATTCGGACTCGTTCTCTTCCATCTCTCCTTCATCTCTCTCTCTCTCTCTCTCTCTCTCTCTCTCTATATATATATATATATATACACACACATATATATGACGTGGTCTTATTTCTGGTAACGCTTCCCATACGGCGCTGACGTGGGATGGAAGTTATTATTGTCTAGTTGATGTGTTTTTCAGATGATAGAGATGTGAACTAATAGTACAGGCGATGTCAGTTAAGCCAAGCAGTAAAAAAAATTAGTGAGAAAATGTCTATGATGCAGTGAAGAGACTAGGGTGTGTTTTGTTTATCATTTTCAACTTAAAAAAAAAAATATATATATATATATATCAGTTTTTATCTTTTTATAAAAAATCTACAAAAATTATAATTAGTTTTTGAAAAATCAATAAATTTCAACTTAAAAATTCCATTCCAAATGCATAGAAACACGCCTCCATTTGGTTGGTCGGTTTGAGTTGAAATTTTGAGGTTGGAGTTGATTAACTTTTAAGAAAAAGACAAAAACTGAGTTGGAAATTTTGAATTAGAGATGGAGAACCAAACAAAGGAGGTAGTTTATCTAACTGCAAAGTTTTAGAAACTTTGACAATGCTTGATTTTTCTTTTTTAATTTCCAAAGACGAAACATGACAAAAAAAAAAAGGTGGGGGCATTTTGACACTAAAAATGACAGAAAAACTAACGAAAACAATTGGAATGGGTAATTTAATATACATGTTAAAGTTCAAAGCGTACAACATTTGCATTTTATAGTTTTTGAAGCATATTGATACTAGTGACATAGTTCGGGGGAATTTATGAAATTTTTCCGAACATGATTTACACCAAAATATCTACCAAGCCCCATTCAAATAAGAGTACTGGATAAGAATCAAGATATGAGTATTATTCAATAAGTTACCAACAACGTTTATTTAAATGTTTGTATTTAAATTTAGTGGACTTATAGGGGAGTTAACTTTTTTCCTACGAATAGGGGATTTGTTTTATAGACCATTGGATTAAGATCAAAGTTGGTTACTGGGACATGAGTTCATTAAGGAGAAAATAAGATTTGTTTATTTGTGAACTCAACTCCTCCGTTAAACCCTTACTTTCCCTAAAACTACATGTGGTTTTATTGTTTGAAGTGGATTAAAACTTTTAGCCTTCGTTTGGTATTTAAGTTTAACTCCAATAAAATTACACATTTTCATTTTAATTTTTGTTTTTTGTTTTTTTTTTCTGAAAAGTCAATAAAATTTATAAATAGATTTTAAAAAGTGAACAAACTCCAATTTAAAATATTTTAACTCTAACTAACTTATCAAACGAAACTTGAACTTATTGACTCTTTAATGGTAGCCCACCCTATCCCCGACGGCAACACAGTCCTCACTGTAGTGATTCGAGCCTGGAAACCTCGTATTTGTCTATCTTGCGTAAGTTTACGACACCGCCGTGACTATGTGGGGCCTTCATATTAAGTTTTCGTGTAAACTTCACCTCTAATTTAGTTTCAAATCTCTGTCCGGACTTCACCTCTCCGTCGCCGGCAACCTCTGTTGATCTTCCATGAAACTTTTTCACCTTTTGAACTTCCAGAAAATAAATATGCCATTAACTCACCACCCGTCTCTACCGTCCACCTTTCAATTCAGTCTCTTCTCGCTCATTCTCTCAGGTGATCCCAATATCTTCAGATTGCTGGGATTCCAGAAACCCAAAACTCTACACTTCACTCTACTTTTATTTTATTTTATTTCTTCTCTCGGTCCCCACGTTTCTCATTTTTTCAATGCCTGAAATGAGTCAGATATTAAGTTGGCTTACTCCTGGTTTCTTGCCAGCAAATCTCACCATCAAATTGTGATCTGAAGGCACAAGACGAACTGCCCCATAATGCCGGATTTAGAGGCTGCCGGACTTTAGACTTTTCTTTTATATATATATATATATATATATATACATATGTAATGATCTTTCATCTCTCTCCCTCTCACTAGACTGGTGGTCCGAGCGGCGAGGGAATAGTCTAGTTCAATTGAAAAATTAGACATTAGTAACATATATGCATGATTTTTTGTTTGTTTCAATCTTTTAAAAGGATTATCCTTCACCGTATTAGTATCTAAAAAAACACACACAAAAAAAAAAAAAAAAAAACTACGTCCATCCCTAAACACACACACACAAAAAAAAAAAAAAAAAAAAACTATCATCATCCCTTTGTTTTATTTATTATTCTATCATAGCGATTATATTCAAATGAGTCAATGATCATTTAATCCCCTGCGTTATGCACCCTCTTCTGACAATTGCCGTCCCTAACGCCATTGCGTCCAGTTCTGACAATTACTGTCTCAGTACCCATGCGCCATTTCTCTCTGCACCCAAGTACCCGTTGTCTTCTCCCTCATCTTCTGACGATTGCTGTCCTCTTACCCATGTGCCCTTTCTCTCTGCACCTAAGTGCCCATTGTCTTCTCCCTCCTCTTCTGACGATTGTTGTCCTCTTACGCTCAAGCGCCCACTCCCCCTCTTTTACCGCTTATCGTCCCTTCTCAATGCTCTTGCGCCCCGACATCTTTTATTTTTATTCTTTTTAGAAGTTAAAAAAAAAACACACACACAAAAAGAGAGAAAATTGCCAAATATATATATATATAACAAAAACAAGAAACAAAATTATTTATTCACGTTTCTTTTATTATAGTTCAAGATTAGATATCTTATCGGAGCTCCATCTTGTGGGGGCATATTAGGGAAAGTTATTGTTTTGTATGTAATTATCTTTATTAGGAACTTTTAATTATTTGTAATTATTATAATTTAGAATAGTCTTGATTGTTGGAGATTTGTAAATATTAGACAACTTATCCAATTTTATATATGATAACTTATATAAATATGGAAGTCCATTTGTGGTGCTTATGACTAATGAATTATTTGTTCTTAATTCATGGACTAAAGCACATCCACGTTAAACATCATTGTAGTCCCTCCCTCTCTTCTCTCATATTACTTTTATTATTTTCTTATTTAATCTTCTATACCCGTCGCCACGCACTCGCTCTCCCCCCTCCCTTGTTCCACCCTCGGCCCCTCTTAATCCCACTCACAAATATCAATTTCTACCTCCCATGCTTGATTTTCCATTTCCTGATTTTATGAAAACCAAGCATAGAGTGACATAAAAAATTATATTGTCTTTTAGTGTTATTTTAAAAAAGTTCTTAAAGTTTTTTTTTCCTCTTTAATTAATGTTTAATTTTTTAATATAGATTTAAACTTTAATTAAGTTAATAGGTTTTAGATGCAAATTAGATTTTAAATAATTGAAGATCATCGAAATATTTTTATGAATAAAAAGGCAATCACATGTTAATGAAATGAAGATTATTTGCAACTTGCAATAGTACGTAGAAGAAACCAAAGAAAAGTTACGGCAGTTAAAGAAAGAAGAAAAAGAGAAATCAATCTGACAAAATAAAAAGTACGTACTTAACGGTAAAAGAAACATAGCAACTTCTCACGCGGTAATCCTACCAAAAAAAAAAAAAAAAAAATCGCAGTCGATAAATCTATTTGAACCCCAATAATCTATAAACTCCGACTGAAATTTTGCATTGAACATTTAACACAGTTTTCTTCTCCGAGGCTACATATAGTAAGTGACAGAAAAGATTAAAAAAAAAAAAAACATAAACATAAGGTCAAATGGTCAATTCTTAATAATCTTAACCACAGGTAGTAATCACATAATGACCAAAAAAAAAAAAATCTGCCCAAAAACTTGCTTTTATCAACCCCGGGATCACATATAGTTTGCTTTTAAAGTCTGATGGTTGTTATCTGTTGAAAATTGAATATCGGAATTCTTATCATCGCATTTAAGCCTAAAAACTTGCTTTTATCAACTCCAAGTTCAGATATAGCTTGCTTTTAAAGTCTTGATGGTTGTTATTTGTTAAAGATTGAAGATCAGAATTCTTATAATCGCATATTTATGTATAAAACTTGCTTTTTTCAATCCCAGGTTCATATATTTCCTACTTTTAAAGTCTTGATGGTTGTTATCGGTTAAGATCAAAATTTTTATCATCTTATTTATAGTCCTCATGGACTCAGCTTAATAATGTTGGGAAGCACCACTATTTGTTTTAGTAACAAAAAATAAATTGAAATAATCGTACACACTTTCTTGCATGTGTCACGGAATCATAAAAGTTTAATATTCCCCGAAAGGAAAAATTATCTCTCTCCTATTTAATAGATCCTTTTCCCTTGATAAAAAAGTTGACTGAAAAATCTCTCTCTCTCTCTCTCTCTCTCTCTCTCTCTGTGTCTCTCCCTCTCAGTCACGGAGAAGTGGGAAGGGAAAGTCTCAGCAAAGCTAAAAAAAAATGCAAAAGTAGACCAAATATAGCCTCTCTTCACAGACTTCTTCAACTTCCACAAGTGGCTTCCTACTCTCTCCACTTGCCACGGCCTCCACGGTACCAACGGTGAGCCCGGCTGCATCAGATTCTGCTCCGGCTTCTCCATCCCATCCAACGGCGCCGATAAGCCCGTCAGCTGGTCCAAGGAGAGGCTGGTAGCCGTTGATCATGCCTAGCACAGCTTAAGCTACGACATTGTGGATAGCAACATTGGGTTCCGGTCATACATTTCGACGGTCAAGATCGTCCCGGGAGGAGATTTTGGTGATGATGATCATGATCACAGATGTGGTTGCGTGATTGAGTGGTCGCTCACCGTTAATCCCGTGGAGGGCGGGGCACTGGATGATTTGGTCACGAAATACGAGGTGGGCTCACAACACATGGCTCAGAGAATGGAGGCTTCGCTTCGAAAATCGGAGTGAGCCGACTCGTTCGACCAAGGTTTTTTTTAAAAAAAAAAAAACTATATTTGGTGTCTATTTCACTTTAAATTGTGATATTAGTATAATTTAATAGTTTGGACAGATGTGATCACAACTATACTTTCATGATTTCACCAATACCCTGAGATATATTATATACTTTTGTCTAATTCTCTTTCTCCTTAGTAGTGATATATTTTTTATTATTATTTTTTTTTCATGTAGTGTGCGTTGTGAAAATAATCTTATTAGCAGTGAATTTACTGTGAAAAACATTTTAATTTAATAAAATGACTTCAGAATAGTATTATTATGAGAAAATTAAACAGAGAGTCATGTTATGAGTTTATAATTTTGTCTACTCTAACAGTAAAGTTAATAAATTTATCATTTTTATCAATTTTAATATTCTGATAGACAAAATTATAAAAAGGTGTCAAATTTATGTCGTTTTTGCATATATATGTGGCTCAATGTAAAAATTAAAAAAAGAATTGGTCAGTTTACTAATTTTAATAAGATTGTCATTTTGATAAACTTCCTGAAAAGAACGTTGAGATATCATAGTAAAGTATTTATTTGCAAAAGTTAGTCACAATATATATATATATATATATATATATTATTTTGGATGTTGAGATATCTTAGTAAAGCACTTATTTGCAAAAGTTAGTCACAAATATATATATATATATTATTTTGGATTGCTGTTATCAATTTTAGAGATTTATTATTGGCGTGCTACGGTAATTACACCTATCAAAACCGTTAAAAGAATTATCAGGATGAATTCAAATGGAAGAAAAAAATCCGTTGATAAAAGAATAAATATATATATGTATATATAATGAAAAATATATTCTAAATAAAAAAAAATCAATGCCAAGTCGATCACCTTAATTATAGATTGGTTTTTTCCAATAAATTCTATTACAACACACTAGGGTAAATCGTACATCGAATTCAAACAATGAGAAACTGAAAAGGCACATCTATTATTGAGCATAAAAATGAATCACGGCTGAATATTCGACAGGCAACTCGGTTTCTGTGAGGTTCGGTTGAAAACCGCACTTTTGGTTTTGCCAAATTGTAAAACCAAAACCGCCTAACTACATTCAGAAACCGATAAGAACCGTACCAAAAGAGCGCAATCGGTTTCGGTTTGGTTCAGTTCCAACCGACAGCGGGGCTTTAGTTGCAGTTGCAAAACAATACCAGCGGTGGCGGATAGAATGATAAAGAAGAAAAGAAGAAAAGAAGAATAAGAAGAAGGAGGAGGAAGGGGATGCTTATGGGTATAAATTAGGGCTTTTAAATAAGGGTTTGTTTGATGAATGAGTTTGAGTTGAAATTTTTAAGTTTTAACAGTAAATTTTTTTGAATTTTCAGAAAAGACAAAAAACTTTTTGGGAAAAAGATAAAAACTTTTTAGGAAAAAGACAAAAAAAAGTTCGAAAATATTGGTTTGAGCTTATGAACCAAACAAGCTCTAAGGCTTTGTTTGAGGTTTAAGTTTAACTCCAATTAAACTGTATTTTTTCATATCAGTTTTTATATTTTTCTGAAAAGTTAATAAAAAGTATAACTAATTTTTAAAAAATAAACCAATTCTAAATTAAAAATTTTATTTTCAATCGACGAACCAAACGAAAACTAAAAAAAAAAGTTCCACTAAAACTGCTGAATAACAATTAAAAAAAAAGGCCGAGAGTTGGGCTATTGGGCTTTCAATGGGCTTTTGTTCAGTGGAATTACTACTTAGGCCTTAGGGTTTCACGTGAGTTTGGCGGGAGAGAAAGTAAGTGGCGCAGGTCAAAGGTACGTCGGAGAAGAAAGGAAAGAAATCGTGTGGTTCGGTTACCGGTAAGTGAATAAATATATATATTTTTTAATCAGTTCGGTCGGTTTCGGTTACCGACCAAGACCAAAACTCCAAAACTGAACATCGCTAGCAAAGCAGGGGTTCAGTTCGATTACATCGCGTGGCACCATCGGTGACGCGTCACTGATCAATCGGGCAGTTTTGGGCGGTCGTTTCCGGTCCCATTCGGTTTGCGGTTTTTTTATTCACCCCTAAATATGATTATTTCAATATTATTATAATCATTGGAAAACTTTAATCAATTGAGACCTATAGTGAAAAGATCATCACCAATATTACATAAAACAAACTATAATAGATTGAACACACAGTCAATATAAGAGAGTGGTAAGAATGAGATTACCTTTATAGCTAAAAATACGAGCAAAAGTATAATTACAAAATACAACACCTACAAAGTCCCTTTTATTTTAAACTAGTTTGTAAACGTTCGTTGCACGTGTTATGTACATATTATAGTAATTTATATTGTAGATTTTATAATTAATATAGATTGATAAAAAATATCAAATATCTTTAATTTAATATATGTGTACGTATCTAAAGGTAAGAAAATTAATAATTAATATTTTTTGTAGTGAGTTTTTCGAAAAATAACAATTTTAAATATCTCATAATCTAGTTGCAGAAGAGCGAAACAACAGTCACAATATTTTTAGTGAGAAAATATCAATTTCCTCTAATTCTCCATACACACATGATTTAAGGTCTTCTATGTGCTTGTGTGGGTGAGAGAATTATATTCACAAAGATGTTTGTGTCAGTGTATTTTCACCTTGGAGAAATAAACAAATATTTATATACATATAGAGAGAGTGAGAGATTGATACGTACTAATTATTTGAGTGAGGGATTGAGCGGAGAAGTCTAATTACTTATAAACATACGAATTTCACAAGCAAAAATATGATTATCCTACAGTTATTTTGAATGATTGAAAACTGAACAACACACACGAACATACTTATAAGTATTGTTTAATATAAATATTAAAGAGTTGCCTTGAACAGTTCAACCGAAAGATAAATAGATTGTGAATGATTAAAACCTTTTGTAAAATAGAGTTGTCTTGAACTGTTGTAACCAAAAGATGAATAGATTGTGAATGATTAAAACCTTTTATAAAATATACTCATTTTAGTGAGAAGTTGCAATAATAAAATATGATACGATACATATATTAGAGTATTTAATTTGTCTTGAATAGTTACAGCCGAAAGATAAATATATTATAAATGATTAAAACTTTCAAAAAATAGAGTTGCATTGAATAATTATAAGCAAAAGATAAATAAATTGTGAATGATTAAAACATTTCATAAAATATACTCATTTTAATGAGAAGTTACAATAATAAAGCATGATACATTATAAATAATAGAGTATTTAATTAAATTTATAGGTATTATTTTAAACGATTTAGAATGAGTAGTATATTTCACAACACACTCTTTTGCTATGGGAAACATATTTATGAAGGAAATGCAGAAAAAAAAAAAGGAAAAATAAGAATTAAGAACACAAAAAAAAAAAAAAAAAGAAACCAAAAGAAGTAAAAGAAGTAAAAGAATTAAAGAAGCCATAAAAAAAAAAAGGAAAAACTAAAGAAAAAAGAAAAACATAAAAAAAAAAGAAAAGAAATAAACAAGCATAAGAGGTGGGAACCGACACGGCCACACCCTTTTTAAAATAAGAGGGGCCTAAGTCAGACACTTGAGACTACCGAGTCATGGGCCCATGGACAACCCAGAAGAGAGTGAATTAAAAACGATGACTTTTGGAGATCACTTTTAGACGACTCGTGTACCTTTAACTGACTCTTTTAGTATTGTTAGGATAAACAAAGGGTTCGTTTGGTTTATGAGTTTGAGTTGAGTTTTTGAAGTATAAATAGTAAATTTTGTTGACTTTTTCTAAAAGATAAAAAATTTTTTGAAAAAAAGATAAAAATTTTTGAGAAAGAAAATAAAACTTGAGTGTTGAAAATTAAGTTTGAACTTGGTTTCCAAACATATCATAGGTCTCACAAAATGAGAAAACCCCAATATATTGCTAATTATAATAACTTTGACAACAATCAAATCAACATTACCAAAAGGCAAGAATGCACCCTTTTGACCACAAAACCATCCCCGCCATCAAAGATTTAGCCGTGAAAGAGAAAGCATTAAATGTACTTTTGATAATAATTAGAAAAAGATGAAGCATTTTTTTATTACTTTTAAAACATGTATTTAGTAAACATCTCTAAGTTTATTAACTTACATAAATTCCCTATCCTAAATATGGTAAATTGCTGATTTATTTTAGTAAATCATTGATTAATATTCAGAAAGAGATAGAGCATATTTTATTACTTTTAAAACATGTTTTTTTAGTAAACATGTCTTTTTTTTTTTTTAAAGGTTTTTAGTAAAACATCTCTAATTTTATTAACATACATAAATTCCCTATTCTAAATATGGTAAATGGTGATTTATTTTAATAAAACATTGATCAATAGTAATAAATAAATGATTAACCACCAATATCCACTACAATGATAACAAGTAGTACAAGTGTATAATGTTAATTTACTTTTCTTTTCAATATCTGTTTCTCCCTTTTTCAGTCTCTTCTCAACATTACAATGAAAAACAAGAAAGAGACATCCATTTAAGAGACAAACGTTGGGATTGAAACATGGAAGAGGAATTTTTTGAAAAATAATGCAGATTTTGAAAGAAATAACCTTTTCTTATTTTTGGTCTCTTGAAATCTCCAATAATCTTCTAATCTTCTAAACTCCACACCGCCACAAAAAGTCCAGTAGGTCCAAAACTTTCAAATGAGACTTCGGGGATCAAAAGAAAGCTTTATAGTTCCCATATCCCTATCACGTATAATTTCTTGAATTTAAAACTTGGCCCAAGATAAATAATTATATCCCAAAATGATGGAGAGTAACAACTACTAAACGGAAGATTAATCGGTAAAAACAGAAAGAAAAAAAAACTCTGAAATTATTATAAGAGACTTGGATAAGCTTTAAATGTTCCTAGGATGCACGAGATGCAAATACAAATGGCATGACTTCGAATAGTAAAATTCTAAAGAATAATTTATTCCACATCAACCGGGTAAGAATGAGGAAAGTGAAGAGTGACGTAAAAAGGGTGGCTCATTCATCAAAGAACTTGTATCTATCTCGGTCCTTTCAAGTGACTTTTAAAATATATATATATATATATATTAATCTTAATACCCCTTAAATATTTTAGAGAGATTTTATTTACACTTATAATATTGATAAATATCTTTACAAAGTTAATAATGATTTTTAATGTAATTTTACCTGTAAAAAAATTACCTTAAAATCATTAAGAATACTCATATCCCACATACCTATAAATAAAAATATTTTTTTTTATAAAACAATTAAAAAACATACACCACATAGATCATAAATGGAAATAATATTTTAAAAAAATTGTAAGAAATTGTTCTCAACTCTAACTTAATCTTCATCAATTTTTTTCTTAACAAATTTTTATAACTACATAAAAAAAATTAAATGTAGGAATCAAGTGACATAAAAATAAAATAAAGATGTCTTTTGAAGAGCTAATAACTATTTAAATATGTTTTTTTTGATAAATTTTCTTTTAGTATTTGAAAATGGTTTTATGTGTTTTTTTTATATGCTTATTCTTGGTATTTATTTTTTCTTACTATTTTTGTTTACATGATTCTATATTTATACATTTTTTAAAATGCAGTATGACATTTCTTGATTTTTGATTTAAACATTACTTGAGCTTTTTTTTTTTCATTTTTTTTTTTACTATTTCCTCTCCTTTTTTTTAGAGATACTTTATGTTTTCTTTTTAGAATGAAATATCTCTTTTTTTTTTTCTTATTTAGATTTGTTAATTTATTTTTAACAAATTAAATTAAATTTAAAATAAAAGTAGGTGTATGAGAGGGTTAAATGTGTGTTATTATATAAAAAAGTATCTATAAAAGGATAAATTTAGTATGTTTATATTAGAAAACATTTATTAAGTAGGAATATTTATCAATATTGTGGGTGCAAATATAACCACTCATATTTTATTGGGCGAACAATTTAGATTTTAAGAAATCAAGTAGTTTTGTTAAAAACATAAACATTAGTGTGCTTAGTGACTTGACCGAAATTTTTTTTAAGTCTCTCCAACTAATAAATCTTGGCTTCCTCACTGAGCACAAATTAGGTAGCACTAGATGAATTATAAGTGGATATCAATTTATCCATCTTCTTCACAGTTATATAACACCCATATTTTATGTGATTAATTAAAAAAAATTCAAATTATTATAACCATTATAATGCAGATTCTTCAAAGTTAATTTTGGTTTGATAAATCTCCAATGTAAATTTTTCTTATTTAATTATTATATATATAAATTTTTAATCATGTATTTTATTTCATGATTTGAAATTCATCCATGATTATTCTTTAATTGTATCTTGCCAAAAAAAAAAAAAAAAAAAAAAAATTCAAACCTAATCATTGAATCCACTTTCCCTTATCTCCTCCTTCCTTTCCATTCAACCACGCATTTCTTCTTTCTTCTCTTATCCAAGCGCGGCCACCAGAGACAAAAGAAAAAGAAAAAGAAAAAAAGAAAAAAAAAAAAAAAACTTTGCTCTTTTTACTCCATATATTACACCATTAACTCGCAACACCAGCCAAGATCGTGCTCAGCTTGCTTTTGCGTGATCTTGTCGTGCGAAGTACGTACGTTTCCCTAAGCTCAGTCATTTCAAATTTCTTATAGGTATTACTTGAATTTATCCTTTGTCATCTTATCCTTATTTTCTACCCTTTGGATCTGTTTGGTATTTTAATATAATGAAGTGGTTTCACTTTCAATTTTTCTGTATTTGGTTTCTTTTTTCAAGATTTGTTACCGTGGGATTGGGGTATTGAATGAACTAGGGTGTGTATTGATATATGCTCTGCTGATTTGAAGGAACTAGGGGAATATGCAGTTAGATAACTATTCTTATTGTTCTCGTTTTTGTTTTATTTTTTGCTTTCTTTGATAATACATTTCAACTCTAATTAAACTGTATTTTTTCATCTCAATTTTTGTCTTTTTCTGAAAAGTCAATAAAGTTTATAACTATTTTTTAAAAAGTCAACTCAACTCAAACTTAAAAATTTCATCTCAACTCAAACTCAACTCATTCACCAAACATTATCTTTATTTTTATTTTCTTTCTTTTTCTTTCTTTCTGTGTTGACTACTAGTTTCAATCAGTTAATGTAATGTGCATTTAAAATTTTTTAGTATTATAAAGTAAAATTTTTATTGATAATATTAAGGGTGGCGATGAAGTGGGGTTGGGAAGTCCGAGTATTTTATTAAAAATTAAGGGTTTAGTGATTTTTTTTTTTTTTTTTTCACTTTTTCAAGTTTTCATTTTTCTTTTGTAGCGTATTTTGGACATATTGAGATTAAAAAATAAAAAAAGTAAGATTTGATCAATAAAAGACATATATTTGTGTATTAAATATAGTTCGATAGTAAAACTACAAAATTTTTATTTTACAAGATATTATTTCTGAAATGATAAATAAACCACATTTTTTGATTAAGGGTATTTTGGATTTTTTTTATGTCAAAATTAAATATCACGAGAAAAGATATATATTTATATAAAAAAAATGATTTGATGATATAAAATACGAAATTTCAGAGTACAAGAAATGCTTTATAAAATCAAGGAGGAATTCATTATATAAAAAAAGATATCTCAAAAACAAACACTCCTAAACCACAAAGAAGTCTACAAAATAGAAAAAACCACACCTCTGTCACTTTACGTATTACTTTGCCTACATCACCCATCAAATCCATGTCTATAAATAAGGGGAGAAAAAAACTATGTTATAAGAGATTATAATGACCAAATAACAATAATCTTCTTACTCGAAAACAATATATATATATATATATATATAAAACAAACTGATGGCAGTGTGATCATAATTTTTATTTCCCCCTCCTAGATAAAAACAGCCAAAAAGCAAGTTAGGTGTATGTGAAAGTTAGAGAGAAGAAGGAGGAATTTGAGACTGATAAGAAATTGAGTTTCTATCTTAAAAGTTCAACTTTTTAAGTGGAGTGATCCAATATACTTATATGTCTGTTATTGTTATTATATATTTTTGATGTGAGACGTGAGTTTCGTTTTACCCTCTTTTGAGCTTGTTTGGCTTTGATATCATGTGAAAGTTAGAGAGAAGAAGAATGAATTTGAGATTGATAAGGAATTGAGCTTCCACCTTAAAAGGTCAACCTTTTAAATAGAGTGATCCAATATCTTTATAACCAGATGGCTCAACCAAAAGAATTGGTCCAGCAGAAGCAGTCCTGAACTGGCAAACAGAGAACCTTATAGCCCAGAATAAGGTCCTCCAGAAGATTGATGCCAAGCTTTCTCAGGTGGATACAAAGATTGATCAGTCCAATACAAGACTGACCACTTCCCAAACCATCCTAGAGAAACTTGAGAATCAAGTTCAGACGCTCCATCAGGAATTAAGAAGTCTAGCCCTGAGCAATTTCCTGGACGCCTAGCAGATCAGCAGAGAGATAGCCTATTAGAAGGGAAATGACCTTAAGACACCTGCTTTACCTGTCGTATACTCGATCATAGATCTCTCTCTCACCTCAAGGAGAGACTCAAAAGCTTTTCAAGATGTATTGGCTCTTAGCGGCACACCTAGCCTGAGCGAGCTCGAACATCTTTAGTAACTTTCAAGCTTCCTATGACAACAAGAGAGCTAACTATAATAAGTATAGAACATGTTATCAGTGTATCTTAAAGACTATCACTATACTGATCATACTAGTGTGATGACTGATTTTAGTACGTGGCGTTGTTCATCCTGGAGTATCGCGGATACCGCTGTGACTCCGGTTTCCAGCCTATATACAGAATCAGCATAAATGCATGGATCATTAACTAGGATTATAATCTATACAGGGACTCTTAAAGTATATCGGAGAAATATTTAGCTAGACATGGAAAAACTTGAATAATAGAAAATTTTTAGTTTTAAACTCGACTTTTTTTTTTCTCGAGCAAGGAGTTCCTTTTATAGATAAATAAAAGGGGTACAACGGATTTCAAATCCGGAATTCACACCTATTTTACAAATAGTAAAGATAAATAATTCGACCCAACAAATGGTCGACAAACTTTAAAGAAAACGCGTAAAAGAAATCACGGGCCAAAAACATGTGGCCGACAAGATAAAAAGATAAAACTTTATATATGTGGCCTAGCTGTCTTGATGTGTTTGATGCTGTGTGACGTCAGTGCTTACGTTCTGAGAGTGAATGCGTCATGGATGACGTCTAGGGTTCTTTTTGGCTCTTTCTTCCTCAACTTTGTGAGCTTGATCTGCGACGTGAATAGCTTCTATTTCGTCGATGAGCCTGAGGATTTCTTCTCTGCATTGTGGATCATCCCAGTCTTCGTCAGTGAACCAGAGTTGTTGAGTGTCTGGTCTTTAAACAATATGTGTCTCAGAGGGAGTGAGATCATATCGTATTTTGTAGCTTTGGGTGACTTCTGGGGAAGATGCAGAGATATCTAGCTTGGCTAGATCTTCGGAATCGGGCCATGGTTTCTGTGAGAACTCATAGGGATCATACTGTGAGCACAGTATCATTTCTTCTTCGAGGGTGAGTCCTTCTGATTGAAACCTGATGGGTTGAGATGATTCTGGACTTGAGCCTGTAGTTATGTCTGGCACTGTTTTGGGCTTATAACTTGGGCCTGCATTAGTTGTTGGGCCGGAGCTAGAAGATGGGCTTGATGGGGGACTGTTGAGTTCATCAAGAATTTGTTTAATCTTCTTGGTGTACTCTGTTGGAAGTTTATCCCAAGGGGCATCTTCTTCTGGGCCTGGCCATATTTCTTCCGGAATAACCCTGTTTCTAAGAAAGAGTTGTCTTTCGAGCATTCTGACTTGGGGGTTTTCCATGGGAGAGAGGGGCCATTCATTGGATCCGTAGACCTCAATGGTTGAGCAAAGCCTGCCTGGTCTTCTCCTACTTTCCTGCAGTTTAAACTGATCAGGAAAATAGTATAGCATCTGTCAAGAGCTTCAACTGGGAGTGGATCTCTGCTAGGGTATCTCTTCTTGAATAATTCCCATTCTTGAGAGAGATATTGATCCCAAATACTTAATGGTGCGAACCATGAGAGTAGATCTATCTGAGTTTTATATGGGTCTCTGAGATCTGGTCGGTCTCTGAAGCTTCTGATAGAGGTTCTCAGAGGAACTGTATGAACTTCGACAGCTATGGTGAGAAAACTTGTTAAATATCAAAAGAGAAGTTGAACAGCTTTTGACATATACCAAGTATTTCTGATGGGGAATAAGTTAGCAAACGGATATTTTGGATGAAAGGTGAAGTCTTGGACCATCAGATGTCCGTATATCCGTACGGGGGTATGGTATACTTTTTGGGCTCTGGTTATTGCTTTTTCTGGGGGGTTATCAGAAAGAGTTATTTTCATGGCATCTTTAGGAAAAGTTGGAGGAAAGAATGCCAAAAGATTAGAAGAAGATGATGAAGCCATTGGATCGGGTGGCTTAGTTATGGTGAAGATGAGAGGGATGGAATTATGTTTGGAGGTAATGATATTTATAGAGGGTCTAGAGAGAAAGTCAGGGATGACATTGTCTTTTCCTTTAATATGTGTGATATCAAAGGAAAATTGGGAGAACCAAGCATCGAGTCTGAGAAGCTGTGCGTTTACAGCTTTGTTAGGTTTGAATCTTATCATACCTTTTGACGCTGCAAAGTCTGTCTCGACCAGAAAGTGGTGTCCAATCAAGTGGAACTCGAACTTCATGATTCCTTGCTTTATAGCTAGGAGTTCTTTGAAGGTAGAGTGATGATGAAGCTGTGAGTCTTTGAACGCGCCACTTTTGTATCCACATATTCTTCTTTTCCCATGTTCGTCTTGTTCATAAATAACTGCTCCCCAATGCTTGTCACTTGTGTCTGTCTGTAGTATTCTTTTCCCATTGGAAGGAATCTTGAGTGGAGGCAAGTCTTGCATCAGTCTTTTCAGTTTCTGAACAGCTTGTGTTTGAAGAGAGGACCACTGTGGAGGATCCTTTCTGAGCATCTGTACGAGGGGGGATGTATGTTGGGAAATTTGTGGACTGAAGTCTCTGAGATAATTGACAATTCCCAGAAACTGTTGAACTTGGACCCGAGTGAGTTGATCCGGGAATTTAATTAATTCTTGGGCTATATGGGGCTGGGCCTCATACTGTCCATCGAATAATTTCATTCCTAGGAATTCTATTTGGGTTTGTCCAAGTATCATTTTCTTTTCAGAAAGCATTACACCATGGCTTTTTGTGATAGCTTCGAATTGGGCTAACAGGTGTATGTGAGCTTCTTGGGTTGGTGAGAACAGGAGTATGTCATCTATGTATATAAGGGCTTGGTTTAGGATTGGGCCGTATATTTTGGTTATGGCCTTTTGAAAAAGTGAGGGGGCTATCTTGAGACCAAAGGGCATGACAGTCCATTGAAAGTGATGGTTAGGTATAGAGAAGGCTGTTTTGGGCCGATCACTGGGTTGAATTCCCAATTGCCAAAAACCTACTTTCAAGTCAAACTTCGAAAATATTTTTGCATCAGAAAGACTTGAGAACAGTGTATGTTTATTGGGCAATGAAAATTTATCATCAGCAAGGAAATGGTTGAGGGGCTGGTAATTGATCATCAGTCTCTGTTTACCTCAAGCTTGCTCTGATCGTTTGTTGACGTAGAATGCATGGCATGCCCATGGTGAGTTCGTCACTTCGATCAGTCCTTGCTGTTGGAGTTCTGCACATTCTTCAGCTGCCATCTTTTGGTGTTTTGGATTCAATCCTGGATGACTTGCTTTGGTAGGATTGATATCTTCATTTTTCTTGAACGGCAGAAAGATGAAGAATTCTTGGTTCTTCCAGAGGGGTTTGTCACATTTCTTCAGGAATTCTGAATGTGTGGTTGCACACGAACATTGTACAATCTTTAGTTTGATCTCCTGGTAGGGATCCTTGTGCAGATGGAAGTAGTTGGGAATAGATTCCCAAGCAGTAAAATACTGCTTATACGCCAGACCTTGTGGAAGGATCTTCAATCCTGGTTTTTTCATGTACAGATCAAACCCAATAATTAAATCTTTTCCCGGGAGTTTTAATCCAATAATTTTATGAATCAATGAACATCCTGGAAAGAATTCAAGCTTAATGGGCTTGCTGATTAATTCTGTACTGAAAACTTCTCCGTTTGCAGCATGAAAGAACTGTTTCTTCTTTTTCCAATATGCTGGAGGGAGAACGTCTGGGTTCATGATAGAGTATGATGCTCCTGTATCAAAGAAAGTTGCAACTCGGATGGGGTTTGCAAACTTAGAAGGGATAACCTTCATGGGCATCATAGGTACTTGTTGTGCTGTGTGGATAGCATTCATCTGGAGGGCCTGTCCTTCTTCTGACTCTGGGTCTGATTCTGATTCTGAGAAGTCTGATCTTTCATCCTCGGATTCAGATAATTGTAAGACACAGAGAGTTCTATCATTTATATCATCATCATATGAAAATATGGATTCTACCTCGTGGTCAGAGAGGGAAATTCCTTTTCTTCATTGATGTGAGTAATCATATTCTGTGTTTTCGCCTTAGGACAGTTCTTCATGAAGTGTTTCTTGCTTCCACAGATGAAGCATCTGGTTGATCTCCTTTTTCCAAAATTCCTTCGTTTCCTTAGGGATTTCCACGAGTCTTTTCTTTTTGGGAAGAACTTGTTTCGTTTGAAACGTTTCTTCTTCTTATGTTTTCTGATTCTAACTGTAGGTTTGGAAAGACAGGAGGAGCACGAACATCCTGGTGTAGGATTTGTTGGGCACTTGGTGAATAGTTCCTTGTTGACGCAGATCTTGTCGAAGTGTTTGTTCTGCTTCATGTATTCTTGTAGGAACTTATTCTAAGAGTACATTTTATCAACTGCTCTGAGAATAAACTGGCAGATTTCTCCAAATGTTGTTTCGGCAATATTTCTGTTTGCTGTAGAGAAGGGTCTGCTGGTTTCATCACCTAGTGGTTCTGGAATGGAGGAGAGAAATGCTTGTTTGAGATTCGGGTCATTGATTCCACCAATCAAATAGAATCTCTTAGACATTTTCTGGAAATGAATTTCCAGATCCTTTTTATGCATGGAGCAGCATTTCATCTTGAAATAATCTGCTCGAGCCTTTTCCAGATTCTGAGCTTCTTGTCCACAGAATTCTGCATATAATTGTACCAATGCAGCTTCTACTGATTCTGTTTGAAGAAACATCAGTTGCCTGTATTCTCCTAGACTTACCCACCAGTCATAGAGAATTCCAGTGAATCTTGAGGCAAAGTCTAACAAGATTCTTCTCGGCTGGGAGTTTGGTTTCTGCACTTGGAGAACAAGAAAGGCTTTGAACTCTTGGAATCTATCTCTCCATTTTGAGGGAGGGATATCATCTAGAGTTATTATCTGCAACTTGCCATTGGAAGACATTGTTGTCGAAGTCTGGGTGTTTGGTCGAGGTGGTTGATTGACCTCTTGTGTTTCATCTTGGACTTCTGACATCATTGGTTCTTCTATTGGCTGATTCATCATGATCGGTTGAGGAGATGTTGGTTCCTCTTCTGGTTCAGAACTCGTGAGAATTTCTGATGACCAATCTGAATCTTCTGGGACACTTTCTTCTTCTGAAGACGTGTCGTGATGGATAGTCTGAACCTGTGGAAGGTTTTCTTCACAGTAATCTCTGATTATTGTTGTCAGAGGGTTCTGTGACTGTTTTTGTGACTGTACCATCATTTGGGAGGATGAGGGTAATTCTTTTTGTTTACCCTTTAGTTTTCTGTGGGCTTCATCCTCATCAAGAAGTCTCATTAGTCTTTTAACATGATCTTCTTTTTGTGAGACCACTAGGAGTGGTTGTTCCGTCTTCGGGATGGTGGTGTATTTCCATGGAACTTCATTGGGCTCTGTAAATCTTGTCTGTCTTTGGAGTGCCAGCAATTGAGTCTGCAGGGACTTCATCTCTGATTCTTTTTCAGCAAATAATCTGCTTGAAAAAGATGAAGTCAGGGCTAGACTTCTTAATTCCTGATGGAGCGTCTGAACTTGATTCTCAAGTTTCTCTAGGATGGTTTGGGAAGTGGTCAGTCTTGTATTGGACTGATCAATCTTTGTATCCACCTGAGAAAGCTTGGCAACAATCTTCTGGAGGACCTTATTCTGGGCTATAAGGTTCTCTGTTTGCCAGTTCAGGACTGCTTCTGCTGGACCAATTCTTTTGGTTGAGCCGTCTGGTTCAATAGTCCTTGGATTAAGGATCTTGGGCTGTTGTGTCGATCCTTCTTTTGTCAATGGCTGAAGAGAAGGGAACTCTTTTTCATATGGGATGGAGGACATCATATGAACCTGAGGTAGTGCCATGAGAGGATTGCAGGGAGTAAGGAGGACTGAAGGGACATGCAGAAGTTGGGGAAGACTGTTGTAATAACAGTTCCTGTATTTAATGTTGTCTGCACCGTTGCTATGACCGCATCTTGGTATCTCCTATATCTTGAATCCAGAAGTGCAAGTCTTGCACAAACTGGAAGTCCTTTTCTTCCGTGGAAGGTAAGGGCTAGTCTGACAGCTCCAAAGTGTAGATGTGTTGAACCTTGGGCTAACCACTGACTGGGGTATTCTAGAGGAATCTCCAGAGACACAAAATGTTCTTAGGTGGTTGCTGGAAGGTTACAATGGCTAAATTTAGTAGCCTGGACGTATTCTTTAACCTTCTTTGCAGAAGGTTTTATGAGCTGTTTGATTGACCTGGTGAGTGTATTGGTTGGTTTGACAAAGGCATGGTATGGGTTAATCAAAGGAAGATCTTCAGAGGAGACCTTTTGTTCTTCGGGTACATAGGTTAACTCATAAAGATATTCTAATTTAGAGGCAGAGGATTTCCTAGTTGTAAGAGGAGAAATAGAAAAAGGGGCAGAGGTAGGTTGTATACTAGAAGATGAACTGGATGACTCAGTGTTTTGGGTTTCCATATGTATGACAAATGATATACTTTTCAGAGTATGTATTGAACTATAATCCTTTATAACTTTCCATGGCTCTGATACCAATTTCCTGGACGCCTAGCAGATCAGCAGAGAGATAGTCTATTAGAAGGGAAATGACCTTAAGACACATGCTTTACCTGTTGTATACTCGATCATAGATCTCTCTCTCACATCTTTAGTAACTTTCAAGCTTCCTATAACAACAAGAGAGCTAACTATAATAAGTATATAAGTTTTTGATATGAGACTTGGGTTTCTTTTTACCCTTTACAGCTCTTCGCTTTTATTAAAGATGAGTGAACTCATTTTAATTTGGCATTAGAAAGCAGTAACATCCAGATTGTTGTTGCTTCTGCTAAACGAGAAGGGTCACTGATACCAGTTGGGAGTGGAGGCTCTTCGTTAGGAAGATGTAGGCATTGTAGAATTTGAATATCGGAGGACAGAATTTCGAGATCAGGTTATCATTCTTGTATTTAATCACTGGAAATTTGGATAAGTTGTCAAAATTGCTCAAAATTGCACAAGTTAAGAATGATGTAATGGGACAGTTCTATAATGCTTTGTATGCGGGTGACATCGCAGAGCGTGTTAAGATCAAAGACGAAGGCAAATAAGGCCTTGGGGGCGTATTAAGATCAGAGATGAATGTAAATAAGGCCTTAAGGGCTTGCTAAAATCAGAGACGAAGACAAATAAGGACTTTTTTTTTAATTTTTGGGGGGGGTTGGTGGTTGGGGCCCTATGCTTTCTGTCAACTTTTTTTTCCTCCTATTAAAAATTACATAAATCTCCCCTAAAGAATAATAAAAAATCCAATTATTATCCTTAAAACTTATATATATAGTAAGTAGTTTCTCCTAACAAAATTTCTTGACTTCGTCACTGGTTAAGATCCTAGAGAATGCCGGCCATTTGCCCCTTGCGTATGTCACAGCTGCTGTACATGGCCTCCATGAAAGTGCGGAACGTTTGACAGCTGAATTGAGAGAAAAATGTTCCTTCTTTACCGGTTAGAAAATCTCCGTCGTCTCTATTGTTGCCTCATAGCCCAATTACGCGGAGGCGACTGGCCTTTGTTGAGGGTTAATTATGAAAGGAAATATTTGAGGACATTTTTTGAATTATATAATTCAGCCAGAGACATTGAAAATTTGATGACCAGAGTCCATTAGTATTTGAGTTATGATCTCTAGTTTCTCATGAAATAAAAGTGGGAAGGCAAGGTTTCTGCAAGGCTAAACAAACCCACTGCAGACCAAATTTGGCCTCTTTATAAATACTGACTTCTTCAACCTACACAAGTGGTTTCCTGACCTTTGAGACTTGGCTGCAGCAGACATTGCTGCTCGGGATCCAGGGACGTGAAACCGCTATAAGGAGAGTCTCATAGCCATTGATCATGTTGAACATGCCTTAAGCTCTATCATGAGGTTTTGGATCAAAACAATGTCGGATTCAAGTCATACGTAGCGACGGTGAAGATTGTCCCACGAGGTCATCATGACCATACATGTGGGCTGCGTGATTGAGTAGTTTTTCACTCTTGACCATGTAGATGGGTTGGGATTGGTTGACATGCTGAAGAAAATGGATGATTGGCTTCAACTGGTTGCACTGACGAAGCCAGACATTTTCATTAGGGGGGCTAATACTTTGTAATAGATAATTAAAGTAGATTATGTGCAAGTTTTCATTTTGAGGGGGAGGAGGGGGGGCGCTAGTATGAAATTTTCTTCAAAATAGTAGGGTATTTTTTGAAAAAAAGAAAAGTTGAGGGGGGACTTAAACCCCTAGGCATTCTCTAGCTACGTCCCTGGTTGGTTGCCCACAAAATGGAGGGATTACTTGCAAATTTGGAGCAAGCTTAATTAATTATTAGATTTTTAAGTACTCTAGAATCATATAAAACATTAACAACTCTTCTATCTAAATTTATTCAATAAATATAGAATGGGAAGTTTTTAAGATACGCCAAATATAGAAATCCCACTAAAAGGAATAAGGATGTATTTTTTCACAATTAAGAACATGTGACTACAAAATCAAACACATGATATGCCACATCATAATACAGTGAAAAGTTGGTAGAAGAGTAGGAATTAGCACATGTTTGGCACGAAAGTTTGGATCACAAATTATAACTTAATTTTGTCTTTTTCTAAAAAGTTAACATAAATTTAACTATTCATAGTTATTGAGTTGTTAATGTTTGTATGATTCTAGAGTACTTAAAAAATCTAATAATTAATTATATAATGGGAAGTTTTTAAGACCCGCCAGATATTGAAATCCCACTAAAAGGAATCAGGATGTGTTTTTCACAATTAAGAACATGTGACTACAAAATCAAACACATGATATGCCACATCATAATACAATGAAAAGTTGGTAGAAGAGTAGGAATTAGCACATGTTTGGCATGAAAGTTTGAATCACAAATTACAACTTAATTTTTACCTTTTTCTAAAAAATCAACATCAGTTTTACTTTTCACAGTTACTATTACGGTTTTGTAATTCAAATTTTAAAAGTTCATAACTTTGTATATATAAGTCCAAATGAATTTTTTTTTTTTCAAATTGCATAGAATTTTAAGACGAATGAAACAAGCTCCGTATTGATTTTTTATTTCTAAACAGATTTCAAATATTTACATTTTTTAACTCCAGCAATTCAAACGCCTAATCAAACGTACAATTCATTCAAATTCAAATTCTATAATCTAAACCTTAGCATCAAACGCATGCTTAATGTTTTTATTATGCCACCAATATGGCTGTCTCAAGATCACAATAAAATGATTTGTTACATGTATTTTTTTAGGTGAATAAAAAAGGATCTGAGGGTGGTCCCATCATTTTTAGGTTTTCAACACCACATGCAGGAACCCCTTTCCCTAGGTATGGTAAGAGACATATTCTTTATACTAGTTTCTCTCAGTCAGCCATCCGGGATCTACCCTGCCATTACCAAACTGTGATTTAAACAGTCGAAACTGGTGTGAGGCTTAAGGGAGGTAATAAGAATCGAACTTGGGTAGATGAATGAGAGAAGCCTAGTAATGACACTCACTTTTACCAACTCATCCACCCCTTAGTTTGTTTCATGTATTGTTGTTTTGGAAATATATAAGTATATCATGTATTTTAAGTTTTATCTGAAAAATATACCTTTTATTTTGAAACTCATCAAATGTGTATTACGACATTTTAATCATACATTAATTTCATACCATCATACCACACAGAGGTGAACATTCATATTTGACTAGTACAATGACAAAAGTACCCTTAAAGAAAAAAGAAAAAAAATCATTTAATTGAAATAAATTATTATTATTATATATACTAAAAGGATATAAACTTTTACGGTTCACTGTACAGTAACTACAGTAACTTTTGGGTTTTTTTTTGTTTTTTGTTTTGTTTTTGTTTTTGCTACAATATTCTACAGTACCCAAACAGTAAACTATACAGTAAAATGACGCTTTTATCCTTCAAATTCCCTGCATTTTCCTGGCTGCACAGTGAGTTACCGGTTTTGCCTTTTTGGCATTGTCCGGTCATTAGAGAGAGAGAGAAAGAGAATGAGAATAAATTAATACAGTTAAATTATAATATTCAAAATAAACAAACAAACTAAAAAATTTGAAATTAAATAATAATTTATAGAAATTCCAAAATATAAAAAGGTCTATGAAATTACAATAAAATTAAAAATCAATAAATAATTTTTCTACTATAATGAAACGTAATTATTAAAAAAATATATTTATAATTATTATAGCTAAATTATTATTTATGTCATATATTAATATTATTATTTAAAATTAAATTTTTTAAAAATATTTAATCTATTTCTAAGTTTATTTACTGATTTAATTAATTTTGTTTAAATTTAATAAAATTTCTTAAGTTATTAAATTTTTTTTACTATTTAAGTTTAAAAGTTTTTAATTTTATTTATTCTTTCTGATTTTTTAATAACAATATATTATTATATTTTATTCTATTAACGATAATTCTTACACTTAATATTTTATTTTAATATTTGTTATTTTTTTTCTGTGACTTCTTTTATTTTTTTCTTCTTTTTTTTTTTTAAACAAAATGTTCAATAAGTTTCTTTTATATTTCTATCTATAATCTTTAGAAATAAATTTTTTAAAATTTCTATTTATTTTTACGTTTATTTGTTAATTTAATTGGTTTTTATTTTATTAAATTTACCTCGAAACTTTGTTATCCATTTGATTTTTTAAAATTTTTTAATTTTATTTATTATTTATATTTTTTTATTTCAAGAAAATTATGCTTATAAATATGAATGTATGTATTTTAATATTATAATAGTAAATACTAAAAAAAATATACTTACTGTAATTATAATCTATATCTTAATTAACTGTTTTTATTATATAATACTTAATTTTTTTTATTTTTGTTTTTACTTTCTTTTTCGTGTAATGTACGGGTATTAAACTCGTATGTAACTATATAGCGGATGCCCACATAGGCATGACATCATCAGAACGCAGTTGTAGTGTTGTGCTGATGATCACGTGAAGGACAAATCATTCGTCTGCAGCATCAATGGGCAAGTTGCCTATATGAATGTGTGGTTTTGTTTTGTTTTGTTTTTTTGTTTTTTTGTTTTTTTTCTGGGTGCTGAATGTATGAATGTGTGGTTAACAAAAGCCTTGCTTAATTAACCAAAAAAAAAAGAAAAAAACAAAAAACAAAATCCTTGCTTCCCCAATAAATAGTGGAACGTAGAACTCTTCTGTATCAATCAGAAACATACAAGAGAGTGCGTTTAAGAGGGAGAGAGAGAAGGAAGAAATAGAGAGAAGAAATAGCTAGAGAGAAGAAGTAATAAGAGAAGAAAGAGAGATGTATGGTAGAAAAAAAAAAAAGGAAAATATTAATAAGAGAAAAATTCTCCCCATATTTTGATTTTTCTGCGTTGCTATTTATTTATATTGTGCTATAGTAGTTATAAATTTCATCCCCGATTTATAACAATATATATTATATATTATAGAAAGCCCTTCTCTTTATTTATGCGTTTTTTGAATTTTAGATTAATTTTTTTCCTTTTTCATTAAAGGTATGTTCGTCATTATATAATCAAAATTGAATATTTATAAATTTAAGTGTAGATTGTGGTGTGTGCAGTGTAGAATTAGTTAAGATAACCATTTTCAAAATTGTTGATTGTCCAATTATTTAAGCCCTTAATTATTCCCGCTTGCCCTCGTTTACTCCATAAGATTTTTTTTTTTTTTTTTGAGGGAAATCTCCATAAGATTAATTAGTTATATACAAAAGTCTCTTTAATCATAACACTCTAATTCATAATCTGTGTTTGTTTTTCTAGAATGGATCAAAATGTGGCCAAATGGGAAGGAAAGGTTTCAGCTAGGCTAGTCAAATCCACCGTTGACCAAATATGGCCTCTATTTACCGACTTCTTCAACATCCACAAGTGGTTTCCTGGCGTGGAAACTTGCTACGGCGTCCATGGTAACAACGGTGAGCCCGGCTGCATCAGATTCTGCAAGTTATCGGCAACGGCATCATACAACGACGTCGTCCGTCCTGAGATGGATGAAGACTCTGGATGGGCGAAGGAGAGAATCATAGCCGTTGATCATGATGAACATACCTTAACCTACCAACTCTTGGAGAACAACTTGGGATTCGAGTCATACGTAGCGACGGTCAAGATCATCCCCGCCAGTGGCGAGGATGGTCCACGTGGCTGCACGGTGGAGTGGTCGTTTACCGTTGACCCCATAGAGGGGCGGACTTTGGATGCTTTGTTGAGACAGTATGATCAGTGGTTACACCTCACGCTCAACAAAATGGAGGCTTCACTTGAAAATTTGGAGTAGAAAAAATGAAGACAAAGCAATGTTCTAGCCTATAATTGCTAAAATAAGAGATGGGGTAACTGGTATTTTATTGGACTACGTGTGTTTTAATTCAATGTTTCATGATATATTTTCTCTTTATAAATATAATATATCTACACACACACACTAGTTAGAGCTATGTGTGGGACGTGTGAAAGTACTGAGTGTGAAAAATTTAAGAAATGTTGTGCATTTCTTTTAAATAAAACTAGTTTTAATAATGCGCTCTGCGCGTGTGGTGATGTATCTGAGAAAAATTATTTCTATAAAGACAAAAAAGAAAGAAAAGAAAAGAAAAGAAAAAGTAGCTAGATTGGGGCAAATTTGAGACATGTGGGCTGCGTGATCGAGCAGTTTTTCACTCTTGACCGCATAGATGGGTTGGGATTGGATGACATGCTGAAGAAAATGGATGATTGGCTTCAGTTGGTCACAAGGACGAAGCCAGACATTTTCATTAGGGGGGCTAATACTTTGTAATAGATAATTACAGGAGATTATATGCAAGTTTTCATTTGTAAGGAGGGTTATTATGAAATTTTTTTTCAAAATAATAGGGTATTTTTTGAAAAAAAGAAAAGTTAAGAGAGCGGGGGGGGGGGGGGGGGGGGGGGGTGGTGTGGGGGGCGCCTTAAGCCCCTAGGCCTTGGCTGGTCGCCGACAAAATGGAGGGATTACTTGCAAATTTGGAGCCAGCTTAATTAATTATTAGATTTTTAAGTACTCTATAATCATACAAACATTAACAACTCTTCTATCTAAATTTATTCAATAATTATATAATGGGAAGTTTTTAAGACACGCCAAATATTGAAATCTCACTAAAAGGAATAAGGATATGTTTTTCACAATTAAGAACACGTGACTACAAAATCAAACACATGATATGCCATATCATAATATAGTGAAAAGTTGGTAGAAGAGTAGGAATTATGGCATATCATAATATAGTGAAAAGTTGGTAGAAGAGTAGGAATTATCACATGTTTGGCATGAAAGTTTGGATCACAAATTATAATTTAATTTTTGTTTTTTTTTTTTCTGGAAAAGTCAACATCAGTTTCACTATTTACAATTAATATTATAATTTTATAACTCAAACTTTAAAAGTCTATAATTTTGCATATATAAGTCCAAAAGAGAATTTCTTTTTTTCAAATTGCATAGAATTACAAAACGAATAAAACAAGCTCTATATTGGTATTTTTTTCTGAACAAATTTCAAATTTTTAGATTTTTTATCTCCAACAATTCAAACGTCTAATCATACGCATAATTTAATTTAAACACAAATTTTACAATCCAAATCTTAACATCAAATGCATGTTTAATGTTTTTTATTAGGCCACCAATATGGCTGTTCCAAGATCACAATAAAATGGTTTGTTACATGTATTGTTGTTTAGGAAATTTATATAAGTGTATCATGTATTTTAAGTTTTATCTGAAAAATATACCTTTTATTTTGAAACTCAACAAATGTGTATCACGATATTTTAATCATACATTAACTTCATACCACATAGAGGTCAACATTTCATAATTGACCAGTACAATGACAAAAGTACCCTTCAAGAAAATAGAAAAAAAAAAAAAATTTAATTTAATTGAAACAAATATATAAATAGGTAAAGCTGCGGTAAAACTCTTTTTATATATCATATCGGTAGAGCTCATTTTTAAACCGTCTCGATTTAATCAAACGGTTAAAATATTACTTGTGCATGATAACTATAATGTATATTAACCCATAATATTATGTTCTAAAAATACAAAAAATAGAAATAAAAAAATTGGTTTCTCAACCAGTCAACCGGTGGCCCCCCGGACGTCGGCGAAGACACTGAGGAGCCCCCCTCAAACGTTGATGCCCCCCCAAACGCCGATCAGATCTGGCTTCAAGGGGGCAGGGTGCCTGGGCTCAAGCGCGGGTGTGGGGCTCGTCAATGTCGGGGGCGGAGGCGGGAGGGGGGGTGGGGGGGGGAGGGGTGCCTAGGCTTGAGCGTGGGGGGTTGGGGGGCTCGTCGGTGTTCGGGGGGGGGGGCTTGTTGGCGTCAGGGGAGGGGGGGCACCTGGGCTCGAGCGCCGGGGGGGGGGGGGGTTCCGTCAGTGTCGGGGGGGGCTGGCTCATCGACAAGGGATCATCGGCCAGGGAGGAAATGAGTGTTTTACCCATTTCTTTTAATTTATTTTTTTATATATATTATTTTTAAATTTTTTACTTTATATTAATATAAAATAAGATACATTATAATTACACATAAATAATATATCAGTCATTTGGTTATATTTTAACAGTTTAAAAATAAATTCTATTTATAAGATATATAAAATGAAATTTTATCATAGAGTTATCCTATAAAAATATACAGTACGTAGATGCTCACATAGGCATGACAACATCATGACGCAGTTGTAATGTTGTGCTGATAATCACGTGAAGGACAATCATTCCTTTGCAGCATCAATGGGCAAGTTGCCTTTATGAATGCCTATAAGTTTTTATCTTCAAATGTTACCAGCTCTCGTGTCGTCTCGTTGTCATTTCTATATTACATAATGATGTGACCCATCTCGTTATCATCTCTATATTACATAATGATGTGACTCAATACAGTTTATTAAATAATTTTTTCCTTTTGTTAATCAGTGTTGACGAAGTATAAGCATTGACGATTTCACTCCAAATAAATAAATAAATAAATAAATAAACAAAGGTTCCATGTAGTCGTGTTCGCAACTCAAAAATACCAACCAATTTTTGTCAGCAAGCTGTTGATGAACTTTTCCAAAGTTTATCACCTACCACGTCTACTCTTTTTATTAAAAATTTTTTTAAATTTTTTTATTTTTAAGAAAACAAAGCGTGACATCTTCATTATGAAGAAACAAAAACAAAATCAAAATCAAAGCGTGAAGATGAGTATATAATATAACATAGACGGATATTTGCAAATAGCTGCCTGCCACGTGGCATTTTGACTTCTTCTCCCTTTTTTTTTTTTTGGATTTGAAAACTTCCACAGCACTCACACGTGGTTTCCTGGCGTGGAGACTTCTATGGCGACCATGGCAACAGCGGTGAGCCCGGCTGCGTCAGATACTGCTCCTCTAGACAGCAAAACTCTCTTCCGATGATGTCGTTAGGTGGGCCAATTAGGAGAGACTGATAGCCGTTGACCATGATGAACACACCTTGTATCTATGAGGTCAACGTTGGATTTAAGTCAGCTGTATCGACGGTGAAGATCTTCCCGGACGGTCACGATGACCGTCCAAGTGGATTCGTGATGGAGTGGTTGTTTACCGTTGATCCTATAGAGGGGTGGTCGATGAAATGTTACGCTAATATATTTGATGAGTTGTTACACCACATCGTAGGTCAACAAAATGGAGAGAGGGCCAACTTCTAAATTTGGAGCCAGCTAATAATTAATTAATTAGGTATAAATTTAACTAAGACTAGTGCTAAGGGTACTAACACGCTTGTCAATTTCTTTCATTAATTTATGTGGCTTTTGTAGGAAACCAAATTGATTTGATGAAAGAAAAAATAGAAGATATGGTCACTTTAATAAATTTGTTCTTATGAAATGAACATATGTTTTGTGCCACATAAATTGGTTAGATAAATTAATGTAGAAGCGTTTGGCTCCCTTTGCACTAGAGTTCTTAGCTTTCTTTATTCAAATACACACGTGTGTATATATATATATATATCTATATATATACAAGTAAATGGGTGAACGTATGAATCTTTTACTTTAGATTTTCAGTTGTAAGGCTCAGTATCGTCTATGTGTCATATGAATATTAATGGTGAAAAAATAAAAAGAGATTGATCTTTAGCACTAGTTCATTGATTCAGGAGCATATTTGAATAGGAGCATATTTCAATTTCGAAACTGGCCTAATAGGTTGGGTCTTGAAAAAATGTACGAGTCCTTAGGTCTGCCCACGAATTTATAGGGGAATTCTTAAAATAATGGCTCAAATTGATAATATTTATAATGGATATTTGAGTCTGATTCTGAATGGTATTTAAATAATTTGATTTACCTATATTTCTTAGAGAAATTGTTTCGTGACTCCTACATCAGTGGTGCTTGGCATTAATACAAAATTGTTTCGGGATGGTATATGGTTTGTGCAGGTTTTCCTCTTGCAAGTTGTGTGTCCCTACTAATGGAAAATTTGAACGAGAATCCTTGTCTCCTAATGTTTTTGGTCCAGTTCATTCAATTTTTATATGGAGTCCTTAAATCTCTGAAAATATTCTTCTTATGGCGGGTTAGACTGGAATGTGATTGGATATGTAGGTAATAAATATTTCTTGCTGATTGTTTGGCTTCTTTTTTCTTTTGTTTTTCTTCTTTTTCTTCTCTTTTTTCCCTGATCTAAAAACATTCTCCCTTTTTTTTTTTTTTTTGAGAAATAAACAATATGGTAAACTCTACTGACACGCAATTAATTTATGGTCACTACAAATTTATATATCTTCACAAGCGACAGCATGGTATTGGAATTTGCACGAGGGTGTCTTTGCAATTGTTTTTCTGCCACATGTATATCAATGATATTTTGCATTTAATATTTTGTCTTGTTTCTGGCTGAGTTGGGACCCACACTCCTATTCCTAGATAAAGAAATTAAAGATATCACACCAAATACTCCTCCTTGGGTACTTATACATTTTACTTCAAGAATAATCACACGTATATATACCGCCTATCACGTAACACTCATAATAGCTAATTGGTTTTTATACGTCTTCTTATTTAAAATCTTATTCATAATACTATTTAAGATACAGATATAAATGACAAATTTCGTTAAAAAAAAATATTATTTTTAAATTAATTAATTGATATCATAATATGACACAAATTATGTTACAGGTGATGTATAAAAGATATAATATATTATAAAAAGAGTCCAGATTTATTGTTTTTTTTTCTTATATCAATAATTATTCTCTTAATAATATTTTGATAATTTATCAATTTATTTAAAAATTTTTAGTATTAAATTTTTTTATATAATTAAATTTTTAAATCCAAACATAATAATATTTAGGGATAACTAATAAGACATAAAATCTAGGACATCATGTGTTGATTCATAATAAAAAATATATGTGTTTATATATTTGAAAGTAGAATGTATAAGCACGCAATTAAAACAATTGAAAGTGGCCCAACTAAGCAAAAACATTATTCTATCAAAGATTCCTTACTTATCAGAGGTGTTTTCCAAAAACAACCTAAGCCACCAAATCATATACTCTCTCTCTCTCTCTCTCTCTCTTCACCATCTCTTCTCTTCTATTCTCTCTCTCTATCTCTGTCTCTCTCTAATGGATGAAGAAAAGAGCCATGAAAAATGGCAAGGAAAAATCACAGCTCAGATAAAGGGCTCAAAAGCGCAAGAGGTTTGGCCTCTGGTTGAGGATTTTTGCGGCCTACACAAGTATCTCCCATCGGTCGACACGTGTCACCAAGTGGACCGTACGGTCACCGGCGTCCAGCCGGGCATGATCCGCTACTGCGCGTCCACGATAACGTCGCCGTCCGGAGAGACGACTATAAAGTGGGCGAAAGAGAAGCTGATAGAGATCGATCCGATCCAACGGCGGCTGAGCTACGAGATCGTGGAGAACAACGTGGGGTTCAAGTATTGGGTGGCGACCATGCAAGTATTCCAGATCAACGGTGATGGAGAGGGCGGGTGTGAAATCAAGTGGTCGTTTGTTGGAGATCCGGCTGATGGTTGGAGTTATGATGGTTTGGTGTCGTATTATGACTCTTCTCTCCAATCCATTGCTAAGAAAATGGGAGATGCTTTGAGCTCCAATTAATTAATCATGTTTTAGTTGGAGGCGAAAAACTTTTAAACTTTTCAATATTCTCTGTTATGTCATTATTGTGTGTTTGGAATAATATTTAGGCGACCAATTCTCGTTCACCGACTAGAATATGAGATCTTTTACCAGTGACAGTGTTTAGAATTCGTAATATCGTCAAGTATGTATTTTTTTTTTTTTTAAACAATACTAAATGACACAGGTGATGTTGAATGTGCCAATGGATGAAATTCACATTTTTATTAGTACTTGTGTTTAACACTGATGGTATCCCATGTATTTTTATTTTTTTATTTTATTTTATTTTGCTTCAAACTTGTTTAAATTATAAGTGGTTGAAAGTTTTTTCATTTTTTCTTTTTGTTATTATCCTTTGAGGTAAGTAAGGTTTCTCTTTATTTAATCTGAAAAATATCATGTCAAATGAGTTGATGACATGAAATTGAATCACAGTAAAATAGGGTACTTTACTCAAATTTTTTTTAAAGAAAATCTTTTGTAAATATTAATTTCTGTTTATCAAGTGTACTCAGGCAAGCAAATTATAAAAAAAAAAAAAAAGGAAGGTAATAATGTAATAATGTATCGTTTCGCCGAGATACAATTCCTTTTATACTTGAATTCTTGTTCATTTCTGCCACCAAATTTTGTATCATTGGGTTAATTATTTGTTCTATTGTTTGTAGTTTTGGAGTTGGGACCATTCCCAAATGAAGATATTATTTGTATTTATCTGTACACAAACAAGAAAATATGAATAGTCGTCCCTAAAAATTCCCTTAGCTAGTCCTTTATTTATTTATTTATTTTAAAATGTTTAGGCACACAACACGATAACGTATGTGGAAGAGATATTACACGAAACATGAGATTTTGCATTTTATCAGGCACACAAAAAGTTTTCAAACATAAGCCAATTAACAATCCACTTTGAGGATAATAATAATAATAACAGTAGTAGAAGATGAGTCCACTGTAAATCTCATTTGTAATTTATCTTTTATTAATTAGTAATGCTCGACATCACCAATATATGATGTGTTTTAGATTTTGATGAGTACTGGCAGGAAGTCCCTCATAATATTCTCCACATTTTCTACTGTGATTAGTTGTTGCAAGTACTGCTTTTGCTTCGCGTTGCCGACTTGCGTGGTGTTTTGTTTTTAGTTTGAATGTATTCTCAATTATGAAGGAGGAGGGAAAAAAAAAAAACATATCAGAAACTTACACAGAATAATTGTTATTGTTGTTGTTGTTGTTGTTTTTTTTTTTTTTTTTTTTTTTGGTGGACCAGAATGATTGTTGTTGCTTCCCTTAAGACCTGTATTTTTGTGTCTGGTGTGGCCAAATAGTAATTTGATATGGTGTGACGATTAAAATTGTTGTAAGAATTATGTTATGATTTTTTTGTTATAAATTTGGTGTCCGTGTTTTGTCTTATTTTATCCCCTATAACTCAAAATGACATCCCAAATTTATTAAAATTTCTCAAATTCTTCCTCTCACTAACCCTAGGTGTCCCCCTCCCTTGCTCGCAACTCTCACATCGTCGTTGCCCGTAGCCTTTTACCGAATAATAACATAACCACACGTGATTAAAACTGTTGAAGAAAAATTAACATTTCAAATGTTGCAATTTTAGGATTGATTTTTTTTTAATTAACAATGATAAATTAGTCATATATTACTTTGCTTGTAGGGTTATATAAGCCTCTCTCAGTTGTTGTTGTTGTTGTTGTTTTTTTTTTTTTTTTTTTTTCAAATTTAAAATAGGAGATTTTGAACTCTTAGGGGGTGTTTGGTGTATAAGTTGAGTTTGAGTTGAGTTGAGATTTTTAAGTTTAAATAGTAATTTTTGTTGACTTTTTCAGAAAAGACAAAATTTTTTTTCAGAAAAGACAAAAAACATGATGAAAAAAATACAGTTTAGTTCAAAATGAACTTGTGAACCAAACATAACCTTAACTTCACATATACAATTATTATTAGATTATGTCTGGACCCACTGTATAAATCCTTTTTTTTGGCAGGTGAATACATAATTCCTTCTTTACTTACTAGATCATGTTTCTCTGCGACCCTTACATACTTCTCTCTCTTCCTTCCACTCTTTCATTATTTTCCATTAGGTAATTTGCAATGATAAATTCAGAAACAATTTCATGTTATAAAGAACAAAGTAGGACAACTTCTATTTTTGGAGTGCAAATTTAAGATTAAACCTTTTTTTTTTTAGTAACACGTGAACAGAAAAAAAGTAAGATATCATAAATATATCAGTAGAAAGAAAGCAATAATATTTGTAGCAAAAAAGAAAGAAAAAAACAAAAAAAGCAACAACTTTCTAAATTCTCCCATTCTAGATTCTCTAATGGAGAAAGTGAAAAGCCAGGGAAAATGGGAAGGAAAAGTCTCATATTTCAAGCTAAAGGGCCCAACGGCGCGACAAGTATGGCCTCTGGTCTTGGACTTTTATAACTTTCACAACTGACACCCAAACCTTGACACGTGTCATCAAGTGAATGACGGTAGCACAGTCTCGGGTGCTCGGCCGGTATGATCCGGTACTGCATGTCCACACGAATATGGTGCTCCGGCCAGACAAATGTGAGGTGGGCCAAAGAGAAGCTGATTGAGTTGGATCCAATCGAACGGTGCTTGAGCTACGAGATCGTGGATAACAATTTGGGGTTCGAGTCTTGGGTGGCAATCATGCAAATATCGTCAATGGACGGTGATGAAGAAGTGGGTCCAAGATCCAATGGTTGTCTGTTGGAGACCGGTTCAAGGTTGGAGTTTTGAAGATATGGCGTCGAATTATGACTCTTGTCTCCAATCCATTGCTAAGAAGATGGAAAATTCTTTTAGCTAATATCTTCTACATATGATGATGCCATTATGTTTTAAATTTGATTGAAGTTTTAAAATCTAACGATAAAATTTCATATTTAACTCTATCATAAGATGTTAAGTTTAAAAAAAAGAAAAGTTATTGCTCTTTTTTCTTGGCTTAGGCTCTCTCTCTAATTGCCATAATTTGGAACTACAAAATACGTTTCAATAAGAGTAACATATAGGACAGTTATTAAGATGGAGTATTGTTTAATTTTTGAATGACAATTTGTGGTAGGTTATGAAAAAATAAACTTACGGTTATCATTTTAGATTAAAAAAAGTACGATAATTTAATAAAATTTATAAAAACACAAGGAATTGAGTTTTACTAATAGGGTTTTTTTTTTTTTCCCCTTCCTGCCTAACCAAACAAATCTCCATTTTTAACATGAATACGAAGGTTCAAGCTGGAAAGCTTTTCCACAAACATCTCAGTCAAAAATCGAAAGTTATTTTTCTTGCCTCTTTTTTTGAAGGGAAAAGTTGGTTGAATTTTAGGCAATGAATAGGAGACACCCCGGGTTAACCACAAAAGTTACCAGTGTGCGTGTGTGTGTGTGTGTGTTTTTTTTTTTTTTTTCACATGGACTGAATTAAGAAACCAAACATGTTTTGTGGCCTGCCATATCAAATCAACCAATCATATTCTCCTATGAAGTATTGGTTCTTAAACCATTTAGTACGCTAATAGCCAGTTGTTTTATTAAAAAAAAAAAAAAATTAGTATTGAGATGGACATGGTAAGAAAATCTCTTTTTTGTGGCAAGGCATTGGTCTTGAGTCAATTAAAGAATATCTTTATGAAAGAAATTTGGCTTCGCATATTACAATGACATGGCCAAAGTATTTTTTATTTTCTTACTAATGCCAAATGACATGTGCAGATTTCAGTCAAAGAATCAAAGTGTTCGGTCTATATAAACCTGTCAAAATGAATTAATATACACACACAAATACAAATATGTATATTTACATATAGATTCTCAAGAAGAGTTGTTTCTGTCTGTAGTGCTTTCCAGTCAATTTCCAAGTCAGTACACACAAATTTGCAATAAACTAAAAATCATGCAGACCACGCGTTCCCTGGTTGATTTTTTAATTCCCCTAAATCTAGGAACCCGTTTGGTATCTTTATTCATTTTAAACTAAACTGTACTTTTTTCTTCATGTTTTTTGTCTTTTCTGAAAAAGTTTTTTATCTTTTCTGAAAAAGTCAACAAAAATTACTATTTAAACTTAAAAATCTCAACTCAACTCAAACTAAACTTATACACCAAACACCCCCTAGGATTTGACCATTTTGGAGCATTTTCCTGGTTTCAACTGTGACAAATAATTTCCTGCTCCAGAAAATATATAATTACCACTACGAAAGCACCACCTTCATCAATGAAAATGTTTGTTTAAGTCATATAAAATATTAGTTTCATTGATCACAAAAACAAACCAATTACATTAACATTATTTTATTTTTATATATATCCTACTATAGATACGTGTATGGCCTATCAGCTTCTTATCCTTGAAGCACCCCTGCGTGTGTATTGTATCTTTCTCCCATTTTCTTGGAAAGTGGGAGAAGTGGAGGCAAGAGAGTTCACCAAAGATTGTTACCATTCTCAAGGCTACCACAGAGTCTCTTCTCCATCCAGTCGATGATGTCCTGAGCAATCTCTTCCCGTTCGGGCTCGAAGAGAAGGTCATGCAAGAAGCCATCATACAGCTTTATGTCCTTGAACTTGGATGCAGCCTCGTTGTAAAGATCCTTGGAGGCCAGTGGATCGGTGACCGTGTCTGCCGTTCCATGAAGAACAAAGAACGGGACTGTGACCGACTTGAAGTTTCGCATTAAATATGATGTAATGCGCAGGATCTCGTGGCCTGTTCGGACCCTTATTGGTCCTGTGTAGACCAATGGATCGGAGTACTTTGCCAACAATGCTGCAGGATCCCTCGAAACTGGAATGCCCCTTCTGTTCGCACCTTTAAACTGGAACTTAGGGACAACCAGAGAGAATATCGGAGCCACAGCCTGTACGCATGAAAATAAAAAAGAGAACCCCATCAAATGAAAACAAGTTCAAAGTCAACAAGATTAATTATTTTAATATAATCACGAATCAAAGGTCGATTACCTAGAATATATGTTAATATTAGCTTGTGCTTTCAGCTGGAAACAGCTTAAGCCAGCAATACGAAAGAGAACCTTAAAACACAAGTGTGATACGAAGTATAGAAATTTATCTGTTAGGTAGAAAATAATTTACCCCAACAATTGGATGAGCTGGCTTAACACGTAAAGCCGGTGAGGTTAGCACAATACCCTCAAGCATTTGTTCAATGTGTGGCTGCGAGGCTGCCTGTAAAAGGGACAAATTTATCGTTCGAAAGTTGAAGAACAGTATAAACTAAAGAGAAACAAAGAGAAATCTTGCAGCCTAACCTTCAAAACTACAGCCCCACCAGTGGAGTGACCAAAAAGGAAGCATGGTACTCCAGGGTTCTCGGATTTAATCTTTTCCAAGAAAGCTCCCTAGAAAAAGAGAAAACAGAGAAGCCATAAGCCATTCTCGTTGTATAATACATAACATCCGAGTGAGACTATCAAGCGTAGTTCAGCAGCAAACTAAAATATATGACTGAGCAAAATTACTAGTCACGTAAGACTTTAAATCGGTGAACATGGCACGCAGGTTGGCATTTGCAAGACCAGAAACATGCGAAAGTCGAAATACAGTACAAAGCAATGTTCCAACTTGTTGAAAACAATAGGATGCAGACTCATAGAGAAAATTACAATTTTTCAGATAGAGAGACCTAAAATTCGGTTCTGTTAATTCCAACAAAATGTATGAACCAGAAAACAATGTTAGAATTTCAGGAGAACTTACAGTATCAGCAACAACATGATCAAGGGAAGGAACGTATCCATGCAATCCATCGCTCCCACCATGACCTACCAAGAACACAAATAAGTAATTCACATTAAAAGACACATTGTAACTGCCAAAAACAAGAAGTTGAACCACCATCATAAACCATTCGAAACTCAGAACCCATGTCCCAAATTCCAATCACATAGCCATTACGGCCCGACTAAAAAGAAGTTTCATCCCATTTACATGCTGTCATTGTTTAATCCATTAGAGAACCACAAATACAAAGTGCATTCTACAAAAAACAAACAGCTAAAGACGGAGCAAACTACCTATCCAATCCATTGCATAGACCCCAAATTTGTAAGAGTTTAGTTGCCTTGCGAAATGAACATATCTTCCACTGCAAATCAACACCATTTTTCACAAACAATTTACTAACAAAATCACCAATTTAAAGTTCAATCTCAGAGCTCAAAATGGAAAACAAAAGAGCAAAGAAATTCAAATTTTCCATTCTCACCTATGCTCATTTAGCCCATGAATAATAATCAGAATACCCCTGAAAAAAAAAAAAAAAAAAAAAAAAAAAAAAAAAAACCAACAACAACAACAATAACAACTCAGCACAGAGCATACTAAAGTAATATTTAAAAAAAAAAAATTACATAACAAGACAATCACAGAGAATCTAGAGCAAAAAAATACCTTTCTTTACAAAAATTAAACCAAAACCGACCTCCATTAAAATAAACCCCAAACCCCCAAATTCCCAACCAAACAATGAAGATCATTTCTTTGGAATAAAAAGGTAATATTTTTTTAAGTTCTTACTTCAATTCGCCGGAGACCGGAATCCAAGACCGACAGAAGAGCGCGTTGTGTCTGAATCCGAAGAACAAGGAGGTTCCCCACCGGGACCCGAAGTCCAGGCCGGCGTCGTCGAATCCCATGTCCAAGCCCTCGGCGAGGGACCTCCTCCGCATGGTGTCCTCCTCCTCCATCTTCCACAGCGACTTCCGCTTCCTCGCCGGCGCGGGCTGCTCCTCCGCGGAGTGTCGACGGCGGCGGCGGGGGAGGACGAGGACCAGAAGCGAGATGACGAAGGTGTGGACGAACAGCAGCGCCGACCTCAGCGCCTTGAGGATGGGGATTATGCGGTTGCTGGCGCCGGAGGTCAGCGGCTCCACCTCGGCCATGGCGGAGGAGAGAGAAAGTCTAGAGAGAGAAAGAGGAGGGCGAAGCAGCACGGGAATCGACAGAACACGAGGGGTTTGATCCGGTGGATGAGGAGTTGGCGAAGAAGAAGGGGAATTTACGCGGATGTGCTGAGGGGGATTTATAGCGAGGTGGTGATGGGGAGTTGACGGTGTCTGATCCTGTGGGGCCGGGGTCGGGGACAATCTGTACCGTCCGAGATCTTGGGAGGAGTAAACTGTGGCGGTGGGGAAACGGCGTCGTAGTCGATGAAGAGAGGAGCAGGAAAGGAAGGTGTGGTCTGGGAAGGAAGCGGGAGAGAGAAATAAATGATGCATTTGTCGCGTCTTTTGACGATGCAGCTCAGACAGACCTTTTCTCACTTTAATTTCCTTAAATATGTTTAGAATTTGTTTTTTTTTTTTGAAGTTACTTTATTGTTTCTTTCTTCTACCCCAAAAAAAAAAAAAAACATATTTTATTATTATTATTAATATTTAAAAAAATTATCTTTCGGGTGGGAATAAATGGTCATTGGGTGATACATTCGGTCACCAGCGCATGTGCAGAAGCTTCTCTCTGTTTAATTTGAAATTTGACTTTTTTTTTGGGGTCTTTTTTTTTTTTTTTTAGGAGATTATCATGCACAATTGCACGCTAGAAAAGGTTGTCCGAATCGTAGTATCGTGGACATGATCCTTAATTAATTAAGACCAAATCCATTAATAATTAAATTCATTAATAAATTTGATAACCCTAAAAGACAAAAATATCTTTGAGAAAATACCTCGAAACACTAATATTTAGGGGGTGTTTGGTGAATGAGTTTAGTTTAAGATTTTTAAGTTTCAATAGTAATTTTTCAGAAAAGATAAAAATTTTTTTCATAAAAAGACAAAAAATATGATGAAAAAATTACAATTTAGTTTAAACTAAACTTGAAACCAAACACCCCCTTAGTTCGTATAAGATTCTTAGGAAATTACACGATATAGCAAATCTTTTACATCTGGTTTTGGAAAATAACATAGTTGAAATTTTATGAAAATAACAGCATATTTAATATAAGAAAGCTTTTTATTCCAACCAGATATAAGAAAAAAAAATATTTTTTTTCCGGAAAAACCCAAGAAAAAAAATATTATTAAACCTTTTTTTTTTTTTTCTAATTTTTCCCCCGTAAAATGATTCCAAAATAATTTTACGGAATCCATAGTTAGCATTATTTTTTGTCTAAATTACTAATAAATTCAGTCCATAAATTGATGGAAATGACTATTGTATTAATATTTTAAAAGTTTAGGGACATTACAGTTAAGAAAAAAAGTTTAAGAATCAAAGTTACACAAGATTAAAAATTAATGGACTAAATGAGCTATTTACCTATTTTTAAATATTATTTGTGGTTTCAATTTCATGTTTAAAAACCGTCTTGATAAATTTAATTGAACTTAGACCATTTTAATAAAATCCAAAACATCTTCTAGTGTATTTGGTTCACCGGTTATAGTTGAAATATTTAAATTGAAATTGGTTGATTTTTCAAAAACTAATTATAATTTTTATTGATTTTAAAAAATAAAAATTGAGATTAAAAATTTAAGTTGAAATTAAAACACTAAATGGAGACTTAGTTTAATCAATCTGATCATTTCAAGCAAAAAAAAAAAAAAAATCAATTTGATCAATTTCTTGATTAAAATAGATCTACCGTTCCTTAAATTTTATTTTATTTCGTCAAAAAGAAAGTTTTCAATAAAGTTAACAACAAAATGAATGGTTGTGATTTTCTTTAAAGTGCAAGTTAAAGCATAACAGTAAAAATCAACACTATACTGACATTAATATGATTGTAATGATTTTGTGATTACATGTATAAAGTAGTAATAATTCACTTATTTCTATCTATATATATTTTAATAAGAATCTCTCCCCTCTTAATTAAAAAAAAAAAATACAATGTTTTTTGTGTGGCCAACCATTGATCAATTAAGCGGAACTTCCAATTTAAAGGTATCTGGAACTCAATATAAAGTTCCACATTTCTCGTTTAAAATATGGAAAAAATCTTGTTCAACTTTTTTTTTTTTTTTTTTTGTAAGAAAAAATGATCTGATGGTGATCCTATCATTTTTAGATTTTCAGTTTCACAGGTAGAACACTTCTTTAGGTATAGCAGAGACATGTCATTTATACTAATTTTTCTCAGTCGTCCACTCAAGACCTACCATGCCAGCACCAAATTATACTTCAACAACCGAAGTAAGAGTGGGACCTAAGAGAAGACAGTGAGAATCGAACCCGGATGAACAAATAGGAGGTGCCTAACAAAGGCTTCCCACCCCTTTATCATCCCATCCACCCCCGTGGGTATAAAATTTTGTCCAACTTGAAGAATATCGATTTATGGGGCGTGTTCCATATTTCTGTTTAAAATATGGAAAAAATTTTGTTCAACTTGAACAGTATCGAATTTACATGGCGCGTTTGAAGTGATCACTTCAATTGAAGTTTTTTCAAATGTTTTTTTGTTTTTGTTTTATTTCTCTTTTCTCCAAAAGTAACTTAATTTCACATTTCACATCTTCAAATCTTTTTTAAAAACTCAAACATTAAGAATCTATAACTTTTTTATTTTAAATCGAAATGAGATAATTCTTTCTTTTAAAAAAATAATTACATATAATAACTAGAGAAACGAAACAAGATTTATATTATTATTTAAAAAAAAAATATTTCAAGTTTTTATACTTTAATTATCATTATTTATTTTTAACCTAACACATAACTCCAAATATTTACTCACTTTTAATCAAAGTATTTTTAAAACTCGAAGTAAAATATATGGTCCAAACACCCATTATATTTTTCTTCATATAATCACAGAATTGCGATTATATTGATAAAACGAATATATAATTTATTAGTTTAGAGAAAGCGATAGGTACCGAGGACGTTGCTATCAAGATATGCTCTTTTAGTTGGAAGTGGGCATGACCAGACCTTTTATGCGTCTACAAAATTGGTTACGAAAAAAAATTATTGATCTTAAGATCTCAAATAGACAAAAACGACAAAAGAACAAAATAATAATCATAATAAAGTAGCATTATTTTTATTCTGGTGAATTAATAAAGTAGCATTATTAAGGCTATGGCTATCATCTCATTGATTAAAGCAAAGGTAAAGCCTTTAAAGCAAGGTCTCGTTTGGTAAGTTATCTTATCTTAAATTAAAATGTATTTTTTTATCTTAATTTTTATATTTTTTTGAAAAAATTTTTATATTTTCTGAAAAATCAACAAAAATTTTCAACTCAAACTTAAAATTTTCAACTCAAATTCAAAATTTTCAACTTAAACTCATTCACCAAACGGACCATAAGTGAAACAAAGGTTTGGTACTTTCGCCTATAGCTCTTCGTTACTTTTAACTTGGGCACCGCCTTCATTGGAATTTTGGACCACAGTATTATCCTACTTTTCTGTTATATTAGTTATCTATTACTTATTATTTATTATTTATTATTTTTTATGTTATCTAAATTAATAACTTAATTACATAAAAAATTAAATATTTAAAAAGTTGGATAATAAATTGAGATATTAATATTTAATTGGAAAGATAATCTTGAAACACGAAAATGAAACTACATCCGAATTCAATTTTGAAGGGCATTGGGGGTGGTAGTTAGCTAACCGAGAAATTGGGGCCTTTTTTTTTCGGGTGTCTTGTAAATGACAAATTCTTGCCTGTACTTTTCGTTGTTGAACAAGAAATACTATATATAAATTACGCGTATAGATAATATGGTGTATAAACTCTACACGAAAGAAGGAAAAGTCCAAGAAGGGAATAATTTGAAGATATACCCGAAGAAAAAGATAATTTGAAGATATCCACGAAGAAAAAAATAATTTGATTTTAAGATAGTTACTTAAATCAGTGGCTTACGATATGTCCCTAGAAAATAAAGAAACAAGGAGAAAAAAAAAAAAAAAAAAGGTTCCCGACAAAATGACCGTATTTTAGGTTTATTATTATTATTATTTTTTTTAATATTAATGATGGTAACAAGGAGGTCTATTGCAAGGAACAGAAAGAGGCCAAGAAGAATAAAAATCTAGGATAACTATTATTGTTTATGTTTATGTTTTTGCAAATGTTTCCTTACTTTACATTAAACTTTTGTTTGGCTCTCAGATTCAAATATATTTTTTATCTCAGTTTTTATCTTAAAAAATAAACAATTATAACCAGTTTTAAAAACTTAACCAACTTTAATCTAAAAATAATATTCCAAACCCCGTACACTAAAAAAAACTTAGTAAAATAACAAGCTATTCTAAGTACGTGTTTGTTATCATTCTCAATTTTTTTTGGGGAACATTTGCTAAAAATCAGAACATGCAAAAGATTAAAAAATATATATAAATTAGAGGATGGTAGGTGTTGACAATGAAAATCTGCCAACTTAATTCGTCCTCACAATGTTACACTTAAAATTATCTCTTCTATGGATTAAAATATAAAAAGGTGAACACATAGAGATTTACAGAGATTTGCCTCAATGAATGCTGAGTCCTCTATGTGTAGGTGGGGGTGTTTTCATTATTGTCTGAGAAGAGTCCAAGTGCTTTTTTCCGGATAGTAGAGTCTTGTTCTCTAATGGGACTATTTTACAATATATACTCCATTTCCTCCTAGACAAAGATGGTTACTGTTCTCGATATCTAAACCAACCTATCCCGGATCATGACACGTGTCCTCAACCATCAGCATGTTTTGGGCTCTCAGCCACAACCTAGTGGTCGTGCCTCTGGATTTTTTTTTCCGGGGTAGTGGGGTAACAGTTTCTTCCTCGGGCTCTTTCATACCTTGACGTCGTTTAGTAGAATGCACAGGATATTTGTAGTCGCTACATTTGGACCTCTCTACGTCATTTATTAGGTAATTCAGAGAATGAACGACGTCGTCTACTTATATAAGCCAAGGACCTTTCCTTTGAGTCACGAAAGACTTACTCGACGTATAAAGAGTTCTCAAAAAGTCTTCTCCGAGGAGAGCTTCCCCATTTCTGTCTGACCTATTGACGTCGAGACTATAGTTGTCTCGACGGCGGTGCAACAACAGGCAACCTTAAAATATCCTTAAAGAGAAAGAGAATAAGTAATCAAAAATCTTATTTTGTCTGTTTAGATTGTTTACATCGTTATGATCAATCTCAATCTCTATCTTTTCCTGTTTGTCTTCTCTTTTTCGTATTAATATTGATATATGTTAATAACCACCAGATCAAAATGACATAATGTAGGATTTAAGAGGACTTGATTATTTTATCAATTAATAAAGAGTTACTATTAATGCTAATATACACACAAACAAGATGATTCATGGTCCCTAAGCAAAACAAGAAGACATTATAGATTAAAGAAAAATGAGATAAACTTAGTTTACCTCTAATCATTCTACAAGAGCCTCTAATATCCTTCGAAGAGCTGGTGCATCTTCTTTGAAAGGGAAATTTGAAAAAAAGTTATTGAATTGTCAATCTTTTCACTTTCAGTTGTTTAGAAAGAAGAAAAGCGGTGCTATTTATTTATTTTTTTTTTTTTTCCTTCTCTTGCTTGGTGTACAATAGACGGTAAAATGAAGAAGAAACTGACGGTATGGACCACGTAAGAATAGCGGTCTTGCACGACTCTTTTCAATTATTTTATTTTATTTTTATTTTTCTAATTGAACTATGCCACTAAGGGGAGAGAGAGAGAGAGAGAGATCCATGACGTGCTCGACTTATAATGTACAAGTACCAAAAAAAAAAAAAAAAAAAAGGACATAAATATAATTTAGAGCTCCCAGCGAGGATCGAACTTGCGACCTTTCGCTTACGAAGCGAACGCACTACCACTATGCTATGGAAGCCGTTTCGGCATGCTATTTTTCATTTTATTTATTGATATATTTAAAATTGCTTCTTATCCCAAAAAAAAAAAAAAAAAAAAAATTGGGATACTATTGTTGTAGGCATGCAGCTGGAGTCGTTCTCCAAAAAAATAAAATACAACTCGCATTGAAAAAGAAAAAAAAAAATGCTGGTTCATTGATATAAACGTGAGTAAATATCAGTTTCAAAACAAACAAGGAAGAAGAACTCCTATTATACTTTTTACCGTACAAAAGTAAATTTTTTATATTTCTTTTTATCTTTGTATGTAGGTTTGTGTGTCTTATAATACATTTTTGGAAATGTAGTCTTTGGTGCGTTGGTCGTATATGTGCGATAGTTTAAAATTAACCGTGGGATTGGGAATGAACGATGGAGATGAGTGGTGGTGAGTAAAGGGCATCCTACTGTATTTGTTGACTTAGCTGCATAGGTGTTAGAGAAAGGATATTTTGTTGATTTCCGAAATAAATTGGGGTAGATATATATAAACAATTAGAGCATGTTTGGATGGTTAGTTCAAACTAACCATCTCAAAAAGTTTTTTTGTCTTTTTCCCAAAAAGTTTTTGTCTTTTCCCAAAAAGTTTTTTGTCTTTTCTGAAAATTCAAAAAAATTTACTATTACAACTTAAAAATTTCAACTCCAACTGACGAACCAAACGGACCCTTAAGCTTTGGATGAGGTGGAATGAAATACTTATACGGAGTCTTGTTTGAGAAGGATGGGAAGATGGAAAACCTGAGACTCGTGTTGATATATATATATATATATATATTTAAAATTTTTAGTGAAGACGAGAAGCAGGATGACGTAGGGCAACCATTTTTAAAAGTAATTTTGAAATTAATATCTGGTGGTTCTCCACGGGTGCAGAAACCTCATTTGCAAAGTTTTGAGGGTCTGTGACGGAGGGAAATTTGGGTAATAGTTATGAGAGTGAGAAGAGTACATGCGTCTGGTGTTAAGATTTGGATTGTTTGTGTGTATATTGAAGCGTTTGAATTGCTTGAGTTAAAAAGCGTAAAAACTTGAAATGTATTTAGAAAAAATATCAATATGGAGCTTATTTCGTTCGTCTCGAAATTTTATGTAATTAAAAAAATCATCTCATTTATAATTATAGACTTTTAAAGTTTGAATTACAAAACTGTATAAGTAGATAAACTAAGGAAAAAAAATAAAAATTAAATTGTGATTATAAAGTTTGGAATGTAAAACCAAACACCCTTTCTTGAGGTTTCATATATAGTGACAAATAATATGCGCCTCTCCTTACCCAAAAAAAAAAAAAAAAAAAGAGAGAGAGAGAGAGAGAAGAAAAAAATACCACTCATACCACACGATATGTCATTGGATTAAAACGATAGCTTCTTGTCCACCACATTTGCTTCTCCTTTAAGCCTAGATGATTATCTCCTTTGTAAGCAGTCCTTTTGGTAAAAACGATAGCTCAGCTGACTATGTCACTGGATATATATAACAATGCAGGTAACACATCTTTCACATTTCAAACTCCCTTACACTCCATGCATTTACTTAATTAACTGAACAATACTAGAGAATATCAGTGATGTTAAATATCACTCACTAATAAAGTATGGATTTCTTAACATAAGATCCATCAATAAAACCCACTTCTTTATTAATATGATATTTAACATCATTGATATTTTAAAGCATTTTTTTAGTTAGTCCCACTCCAACTAAACTTCGTTGCCCACCTCTGGCACTTGATAGAGACTGTTTTTCTTGAAGACTTCCTCATATGTACACGTGTAAAAACTCCATCTCCCTGCTTCTCCTGCATCTTTCCTCTGCCAATTACAGTCCTTAGGAAGCACCGCATGGGATACGTTGGCGCATTAAAGACTTGCCCTATGTATTTTTAGATATATTGATAAGAAAATACATAATATATTAGATATATATGTATATATATGTATGTATGTATATTTATACGTAGTAATGAGTATGAAAATGTGTTGGTTATAAGTTGGTTTTGCCGACTTTTGGGCCTTAATGGTCCTAAACTTTAATTTTCAAAACAAAATTCGAGACCAATATTTGTTGGTAAGAAAAAATTTTCGAAATTTTGCGCAGTTATCGAAAGCTAAAAGCCTAACACAAATATATATTTGAATGTTTAAAGTACACACTACTCCGGATTTAAAATGATGGGAGTGCAAAGCTAGTACTGATGAGTTCATGAGACCAATTGCAGACATATATATGATGCTTGATAGTAGGTTTAAAAAGTAATTCAAAATCAGTTCATTTTTTTTTTTTGTTAGATGATTTTTCACTTTAATATTGTAGTTGAGTAGGAGTTAGGCAGGTTGGTTAGGGGGGGAAAAAAAGCTGTCAGATCTATCCGAGACCGGCTTCATTAATGGGATACTTTTTTTTTTTTCTTTTTTCTTTTTCCTAAAAATATATATGAACAGAGAATTGGTTGGATATTTAAAAAAATCTCCTCTCCGTTTTTATATATTCCATAAACAACTTTCTAGTTTTGATGAGTTAATGTTTTGATTTTTTTTTTTAATAGTAAACGCATCTCCAAGTACTAAATAATGAGTAGATTGAGGAAAATCAACTAAAATGTTAGATATATATCCAAACAACAAGTGAAAGTGCATTTAGGGTAAAAATAGTCAATAGTGTTTTAGGGTTTAGATTAAAGAACTTTGTCTAGTAATTAGTTTATGTGATCTAACAGCTAGGGTGTGTTCCACTCTCACATCAAGACCTCTAATAATCAGATAGTTAAATCTCGTCCGTCCACATGACTTTTAGATAGGCTAACGTGGAAGTATCTTGAGGGACTCTAGATGTATACGTAAGGACTTAAAACATTAATGTAAGACAAAATTACAATATATATTGACGAAAGGTCTTGTTATAGTATCATATATCATCCGGTACTTGTAACTTTTTGTTTAGAAATTTGTAATAACTAGTTAATTTACATATAATTTCTTATTTAAAATCTTGTGACATAATAACTTCTTATTTAAAACCTTATCACATGGTACATTGAAAAATATTACACTCAAATCATCTTATTGGTACAATATATCACAAAAAAAAAAAAAAAACAAGTGTCGTATAAAAAAGTGTCAGATAGCAACCCCTCTCTATATATATATATTTACACATGCATAAATACAAACACGATCACAAAACTTAGGTTTCCTTTATTTTATAACTTTCTCCTATATTTTATTTTTAATGAGTGTTTTGTAGGAAATAAGTGATAGTTCATTGATGTACGAAAAATAGGAAAAGGAGAGATTTTTTTTTACTTATTTATGATATTTGACATGAAATCCTCTCAAAAATCTTTTTAATTTAAGAGATATTAAAATTAGGGTGTGTTTTGAAGGATTTGGTGTCCTTCACCAAATTCCTTTGTTATTTTTAATTTGTCTCTCATCAAACAATCGTAAATATGAAAAATTATTTCATTAATCTCGTCTTTTTCCTTCATTTCATTTTTCTTTCGTACTCCAACACACTGAGAGTTTTACAAGAGGACTGAAAAGTCATGCTCCAACCCAACATGACTGAACAAGGGTGATTCAAATCTTTATGAGGATCCTACTTTAATAAGAGAACCCATTCAACCTCGTTTAATTATTTGAATCGGGGCAGTGCCCTTGGATTTTTTTTTTAATCATATTGAGAAGTAAAGGATTTAAATTCTATAAGTATGGAAGTTAAACGTGAATTAATTACCCATAAGAACGATTTTTTTAAAATACCTATAAGAACGATTTTTTAAAATCATTTCTCTATGCATGATCTAAAGCATACATTAGAAGAGCAGATAGGGTCCAATAAATTATATCCGAATTCGGTTATGTCTACTTTATTCTGAAAAGTTAATGTCATCCTTTTTCAATTAAAACTTTATTATTATCTCTTATCTATATTTAAAAGAGCCAATGACTTTTTTGATCATGTCTTTCTTCATTGTCACGTGGTAACCACATCATCGCGACATAGTGGCTACATCATAGCCACGTGAATTTTTTCTCTTGCTCTTGCTTTTACTTTTACTTTACTTATCTATTCCGTATGTGCGAAGTGCGTGCCATATAACTAGTCATGAAAAAGAAAAAAATTACATAAGAAAAGCCATGAGTGCTATCTACTTCATTAATTCTTTAATTTATTAATTTCTTTTTCTTTTATATATACACGCACACACCATGCACACTAATTTCGCAGGGTAAAACATAGGATAAATTGCTAGTAATTTGGTTCTTAATCTTTTATAAAGTCGCGATTTGATCCTTAATTTTTTTGGTGTGGTTAAAAGGTCCTTAAACTTTTTAAAATGGTGCTATTTGATCTTTTTAACTAATCAAAGATAAAAATTTAGATGAAATATGTCGCCTGTATAACACATGTAAGTTGAATTATGGAGTTTTTTCCTTAATTACTTTTAAATAGTAAATCATGTGTGATTAACGTAACATGATATTTTTTGTTAATTTTTAACATCTATTAACCAAAAAAAAAAAAAGAAAGAAGATATTTTGTATCATTTTAAAGGTTAGTGATCTTTTAACCACAAAAAAGAGAAGAAAAAAAGATAGAGAACTAAATCATAATTTTGTAAAAATGTTAGAAGCGGAACGGGCAATATTTTATCCAAAAGATGACAGCCTTTTGCTTTTCCTCCGTACACCGTGAAACGCGTGATGATATATAGTATATGTACATCTTCATCTTTAATCGTCTTTATAGTTTCCACTCTTTCTCTGTGATCACATGCTCAGTTAAGTTTCTCGTGAATACTTTTAGTCCTGTTTTGGAGTTCTTTAGATGAGTAGTACCCCTAGCTAACTGCATTCATATTAATATTATTAATATTGTTCGTTTTCATTTTTGTTCGTATTATCTGTAGAAAGTTTTAGTTGGAAGGTCTCTTTAGGACAAATGAAATACCCCTTCCGAGACAGGTGTCCATTTCGAACATTGAATATTGTTTTCCTAACTGAAAAGTATAGTGAGCAGAAACCTAATTCTTATAAAGTAAATAGAAACCCTAAACCTTGTACTAAAAACGTGGTTGCCCAGAAAATTTGCTTAGGGGGGTTTGAGTTTTTAAAATATAAACTAAGGGTGCAAATGAATTTTTTTTAAAATTTTTTTAAAGTTTGAATTTAAATTTTAGAGAGGATAAATTTATAAGAAAAAGGAAGGATAAAATATAACAAACTTCTTAAGCAATTTTAATCGAATTATTTGAGCTTAACTAGTTTCGTTATTGATTTCAATGATTTTATATTTAGCGTCATCAAGCCAATTTTATAACATTCATACAATGATAACATGAACATAAAATATTGAACTACCAATATATATATATGAAGAGGCATTTAAAAAAAAATTAAGAGCGGAATATCGAAAGAAAGAGAAAATACTACAAACTTCTATTATCTTCATGATAAAACTTGGGAACTAAGTTATTCTAATTCTCTCTCTCTCTCTCTCTCTCAAATTTATTGATAAGACCGTTGTTGTCCACATACGTACATTTTGCCGAAATCTTCTAGAAAAATAGGACAACAATATAAATTAGCAAGTCAATAGAGGTCTAAAACTCATATTATAACCCTATACCACCAAAACCAATCATCTAAAAAAACTCCTCTCTCCAAATATCTCCGAAAACCAACTCAACAATATTCTCTAATGGCACCCAATAGGGAAAACCTAATTGGCTCTTCTTCTTCTTCTTCTTCTTCATCCAAAGACGAAAACAAGATTGCCCACAAGAAGGTCCCAAGACTTTCCATGGAAAGTCTCCAAAGAACAATATCCGACATCTCACTCGAGCTCATAACCAAACAAGCCCTAGATCACCGAGCCGAACACGACCACGGAGATCAAAAGAACGACAGTCAAGATCTCCTGGCCATAGCGGAGGTCGAGGAGGCCCAATGCGAGTGCTGCGGCATGTCGGAGGAGTGCACGAGCGACTACGTGAGCCGCGTCCGAGGAAAGTTCTCCGGCAAGCTGATCTGCGGGTTGTGCGCGGAGGCCGTGGACGAGGAGATGGAGCAGAAGAAGGCGAAGCCCGACGAGGCGCTCAAGGAGCACATGAGCGCTTGTTCCAGGTTCAATAAGTTTGGGAGGACGTATCCGGTTCTCTTCCAAGCTGAGGCGATCAAAGAGATACTGAAGAAAAATAGTACTAGTACTGGTTTTAGTTCTAGGGCTAAGTCTGTGAGCCCTAGAGAATATAAAGGTATTGTTGGTCAAAGGAAATTAGGTGCTGCTGGATCACTTGCCAGGAGCTCCAGTTGTATTCCTGCTATCAGGAAGGAGCTAGATTGATGGTAATGTATATATATATATATATGTGTGTGTGTGTGTGTGTGTGTGTGTGAATATTTGTATTCATGTATACGTATATGAAATAGATCGGATAATATATACAGGATATGCAAGTCTCTGTTAACTCGTGTATAGGAAGTTATGAAAATAGAATTAAGACGTGTAATCTTCATGATCATCTTTTTTTTTGCTTCAATATTTTTAGAGGATATATATATAGGTGTATATATATAATTTTTAGAGGATATATATATAGGTATATATATATATATATTCTGCAGTTCTTTATTTAGTGCTGGTGGAGTGATGATCATTATTATATAGAGTTACTAGCTACAGGGACATACATTAGCTAGAGTGCGACTAAAATTTTTCCATAATTAAAAATAAAATTTTGTGGCTAAAAGTTTGAGTCGCAATAAAATTTGTGACAAATTGTATATTAGTAACAAGATTGAGACTAAAGTAGTTGATGTTAAGCCACACAAAAATTGTTGTGACTAAAAGTTTTATAAGAAATTTTTTTTTTTTTTTCAGTGATATAGTATAATATAAAACTAATTAAAGTACATTTTAGTTGATCGATTGACATACACTAACATACTCATCATTTATCAAATTTTCAATTCTAAATTTATTGGAAAAGAAAAAAAAAAGTTAAAAGAGCCATAAAGAATCTGGCCAAAGGCAAACATTGATATGGCAAAACAAAAACAACTCGCAAGAGAAAAGAAAACAAACCATATGTTCACTAAGAGCTAGAGGGCTGTACTCTAGGTCAAGTCAAGAAACTATCATTAGGGATGACAACTGGGTGAGGTAGTGCCGGTAAATGCTTTTCCGTCTCCATTTCCGTCATCAAAATCATCCTCATCCCCATCCCCACTTAAATAGAAGCGGTGTTGGGGACGGGGATTCCCCATCGGGAGGGCTTTTTCCATACCTGTCCCGTTCCCCATTTATTAGAAATATAAATTTAAAAATATAATAACAAAGTAAAAGGCAAACAATAAAGTAGAAATACACCATAAATTTATTTCAAAGTCAAATATTTTATAAACAAACCAACTTTTAAATATATACAAATAAAATTTTAAAAATAAAGCTATTAAAAGTTTCATCAAAACGTTACAAACTCTTAAAACTAAACATTTATAAAACACTTAAGCTTAAAAAAAACTTGAAACCATAAAAAATAAATATAAAATTATCATTTTTTGTCTATTCATAATAGTTTTAATATTCATTTTATGGATGCACACACTTTCAAAAATAATTTTCATAGTATATTACATACTTATAAATATATATGAAATCACACATATATGTACATAGATATATATATATATGAGGACAGGGGCGGGGTGGAGAATGTTTTCCCTGTCCCCGCCCCGCTAAGCTTCGGGGATAAGATTTCATCCCTGTCCCCGTTCCCATCCCATAACTTTGTCCTCCATTCCCGTCCCGTTCAAGGCGGATCCCCGCAGGGTCCCATTCCCACAAGAAATATTGTCATCCTTAAAGTTGATTGTGCTAAGAATTAGGCACTTTATATTATCTGGAGCAATAAAAGTTACAGAAGAAAATAAACAAATATGAACACATAAAATTTTATAGAGGCTCAGCTGATCAAAGTGAGAAAATAAAGACAATCCATGTATAGTGTTTCCCTACTATGGCAACACATTACCCTACGTCTCTGTCATGTCGGCCAAAACATGCAAAAGATGAGGAAAAGATCCAACGTCGATTGCTTAGAAACCAACATACTGAATTGCCCAGTTTTTAACTTTCCTCGTCGGTTGCTTAGGACCGACGTTGAAGGTCCAGTTTTTTAATTTTTGCATTGGTTGTTTAGAAACCGACGTGGAAAGCCCAGTTTTTAATTTGTATCAGGACAGTAATTAGGCTTAATAAGTTAACATATCCTTATTAAAACCTTATGAATAAAACCAAAAATTGTGAAGAAAAAAAATATACTCTATCTCAGTTAACTCGGTAAATCTATAGCAATACTAATGAAGTCCTGCCATGTCTCGTAAAATCAGTGTCAACCACCATTCAGACTCTTGGAGAAGAAATAACTAATCTTTGTTTTTAATATTGAATATATATATATATATATATACTTAATTACCAGCTGCTAGCTTACAATCATATGTTAATTACTAGTACCAAGCCTAGCAAGCTTCAGGTACATATATATATATAATATGTATACCATCATCATCATCATGCCAATGTATATGCCCTTTTTTCCTTGTTAGCTGTGCTGTATTCTCTCGTGATCAGGCCATCATAATATATGTTATTTCCGATAACATATATATATATATATATATTTTTTAATTTATTGGGAGGAGGACTTGAGTTTAAGCCAAAATTTTGAATTACATTAATTGTGTAATAAACTCTAAAAAGAAGTAATATAATATGGTTAGAAATAAAAGGAAGATATAAATTAAGCTTTTTTAAAACAATCTGTCTAGTTTAGAATTAAAATTTGATGACAAAAAAAACAAAAAAACAAAAAAAACAAAATTTAGATCCATGTATTATAGGTATAAATAAAACTTCTCAAAATATTCACATGAAATTTGGAATGATTTTTTATTTTTTATGTTTTGGTGAGGGGACAAGAAAAGCTGCAACAAAAATGGAAGGCGACCACTCTGGTACTAGAGTATATAGAGTGGCAAACCTTCGCGATTTATGTGTGACCTTTTGATAATACATAATCGTACTCGGTTGAGTCGTGAGCGCCAACCCTTGCTTGATCTTCATGATCAGGCATCCATGCGAGAGAGATATCTTAGCGCAGAAGTCGGAGAAGACCTAAAAATCACACTTATGACTAATTATCATGATATGCTTTAGATCGCTCCCCGGCTACCTAAGACATCTTGACTTAGGGTTTGACGTTAGCTGATTTTGTCTCTGAAAATTAAAAAAGCAATTCCTTAACTATATGTACGTACAATTGTAAACAAGTTCCATGTTCAATCGCGTCAAATTATGAATTTGGGGGAAGAAAAGGCAAAACTTTTGACAATATATCCGGTATTTAATTACAATTAAATAATAGGTTAATTACAGTTTATGTTTTCATTTACCTTTTGCATAGTGCTATTTTTTGTTTGTCTTTCTTTCTTATTCTTTTTTAGTCTTATATAAGTTTTTTATATGACTGAATTCTGATTTTTTTTTCATTTAATTAATATATTATAGAGTGAAAATATCGAATATCTTCTCTCTTCATGAACATAAAAAACATACACAATACAATATCTTTATATATATATATATATTCTTTTTTCCCCCTATAACTTATAGACTATGTTATACATTTTACAAAGGGAAAAAAAACTACAGACTATATCTAGCAAAAATTGTTGACAAAAATCTGTACAAACTCAATTAGACTAACTCACATACAAATACTTAGTTAAAAAATCCAGCAAAAAAAAAAAAAAAAACACACACACACACACACACACACACATATATTTAATTAGCTAAGAAAAATGTTTGCGCTTTTTTGCTTCAACCAACATTATATAATAGGCAAAAAGCTTCAGTACTGGTATTTTTACGTAAAAGTTTCTCTCATCCAACAAGCGTTGTTTACTAAATAGTTGTTCAATGAATCTAATATCAAAGTAGAAAGATGTTTCTTTTAACATATTATTTACTGTTCAAATCCACATGGGGCTCTTTCAATCTTAGCCAAGTACGACTCCTTCACGTAGTTCTTCATCTTGAAGGTCATTTGTGATCGAACTGCTAGTGAGTTTGCATGTTATACTTTTCTTATGTACCAAAAAAAAAAAAAAAAAATTGCTACTCCTTCACCCTCTCAATAGGCTATTTGTCATGTACAACCATTCAAAGTTTTTTTCAGGATTACTTTCTTCCTTGTGCTTCGAAGTGAATTTAGTATCTACAAAAGATTAGATAATATATGATCTTCACTTGTTGAGCTATTTCTGGGTAAAAGTGCCGGTAACTTGGCGAGCAACTCTAACAACTCAAGAGCCGTCAACCGTTAACTCCTCATCGGATGTTCTGCGCCAAGAAAGTCCTATCTGAAAATCTTTCGACAAATTGGGGTGATGAAAAAGCAAAAATATTCTCGACATAATCGTAAACCACTTAAACGTTGGACAAAGCGTAGCAGATATTCTCCTGGTCACCTTGGGAACAGATTAACTTGACCTTGATTCATAAACCGTATTTTCTTCTTGTAGATCTCTTCATATTAACATTTTCTTTTTCAAATATGATTAAGAGGGCAACAAATAAAAAATATCACTGTTGAGTATTTGAGAGAGAAAACAGAGTATACGCATTTTTCCTTTTCCAAAAAAAAAAAAAAAAAGAATATATAGAAGAAGATATAGAAAATCTGAATAAAATTAATGACGACGTATAAATAGGAAATTATACCAAGTTCTAATACTAGGTACTTTTTTGTTTTTATTTTTTTAAGTCTACTAGGTACTAGCTAGTTACCTAACTAGTAAATTTAGAGAAGAGTTATTTTTTACCTAATATCTAATCTAAACTAATATAAAAAAAATTTAAAAATCTAACATAAAAAAAAAAGTTTAAAGAGTAATTGAATTTGGAATGTCAACTCAAAAAGTTGCGTGGAACATGATGAACCACGAAGACAGCATACGATGTGGATCATCGATTTTTATTTTTTTTAAAAAAATTTTGTTTGAAAGCATCACTGGTAGTTAGCACCATAACTAATAGAAAATGAACCCACTTGTAAGTTTTATATTGTAGGACTCACTTTTTATTAGTATGTAATGTACGTTGAACATCAATATTTCAATAATATGGGTGCAATAACATTGTTAATTTGATTTTGTAGTTTCTTCAATTGTGAAGTTTCAATTATCTGCTCCCAAATATATCAAAAATTATAAATTAAGATACTGAAAAGTAATTTATTAATAAAAAGTAAAGGAAAACTCTATAATGAATAAAGAATAATGGCCGTTTATGCGCATCACATTAAATTCATTCTGATCAAACAAATACTTATAATTAAAATGGTTGTTTTTGAAATATTATCCAAAAAATTTTCTCATGGTATATATATCCAGCCTTATACAATTTCCAGAGTCTAAGTTTTATCCTATAATATAAAACCCGTATTATGGGGGCATCCTCAGGAAGATCAACTCCCCTAAATTAAAATTAATAGCTTCAATTTTGTGTTTTTAATATTTTGGTTGGGGACCAAGCTATGTTTGATCTAGTCCTAGGTCCCATGATTTGCATGTAGTTTTCTTCTTTAATTTGGCATATCTGGCTTCCTCTCTTCAGTACCGTCGTTAGTTTCAAAACAATAGCTGTTGCAGAAGAAATAGAAAACAACATTTTAAGTTTTTCTTTGTTGATTTTGATTAAGAAAATGATTAGACAAAAATTAGAAAAGTTAGCTTAGAGACTTCGTTTATGTACCTCTTTGAAATCATATAATCGATTAGATTGAAAAAAATATACATGGATATGTATATCACCAGTGATAGAGTCATGATTTTTGTTCAGAGGGAGCTCAAATTTTTTTCAAAAGTTTTTGTTGAGACAATATTTTAATATGATGTAAATATTATATGTAGATTTAAGTAAGGGATAAAATTGAATTTTCTAAATCATTGTGGGGGCTAATTAAAATATGAATAGTTAAGAAGATGACAAAATGGTTTATCTCAATTTTTGTGGGGAGCTAATTGTTTATAAAATATGATTGTAAGTTTTAAAAGAGCAAAAAACTTGTTATAACATGGCCACGTCCATGTATATCACAGACTCAAAATGAATTTCTTGTTGTGACATTTGAAAGTTATTATTACATAAAATAAGTATCATGTTACACCTTTATCTTTATATATTACACATACACTCAATTTTTAAATATTTTATATGCAGGACCGGTTTACACTATTATATATGTTACATATGTAGTTTAGTTTTAGTTAAAAAAATAAAAACAAACTTATGGCACGTTTATCAAACCGTAAAGTAATGTAATAAGAGATATAATGAGATTGGAAAGTAAACTAAAGTAATAGGAAGGATGATAATTGATTCCCTTTTTAATATTCACTTGCTTATTATTAGATAGTGTAAAGGGAACCAACACATTCCTTTTCTAGTGTTTATTTAACTTATTAATGTTAATTTAACTAACGTAATTACTAAAATGTCCTTACAATAAAAAAAATTATTCACACATGGAACCTTATAAAGAGTATGTAACTAAATCTGATATTTATTACCTTTGATAAGGATTAACATTCCCCCTTTTTGTTCCTTATAAAATTATATGGGGCTTATTAAATTCTCATTTCTCAATTTATAGGTAAACTTTAAGCACGTGATTAATTAGGAAGGAAAATAATTACTTACTTAATCTTTACTTTTCATGTAAAGTATACATGCCCTTAGTGTATATGACTCATGCTCATAACATGACACTTTTGTATTATGACAAACAAGTCTTTAAGTAGTTTACGTCTTCTCAGACAAAGAAATTAAAGAAGAACATGTCATGAATTTTCTTATCTTTAATTGTTAGTAACATTCGTATCTTTTTCAACAAATTGCTGAGTTATGCACATGAAATTTGTTGTAATCATGTCTTTCCTGATCCAGAAAAAGCCCTTCCTGTTGTCAAGCTGGTTGCAAAGTACACGAGCTCTAACTAAACCAAGTTGGCCCAATTTGCAACAATGGTGGGCGTGAGAAAAGCGACTTCTCTAAGTACCCCCAAAAAAAAAAAAAAAAAAAAAAAGGCGACTTCTCTATCCTTCTAAAACTGTTGGATAAAAATCCTTTGGCTGTAAAGTGATCTTAATTTGGGATGACAGTTGATAGGGATATGTCCATTTCCCTTCTACAAAATCATAGACCTTACTCAAAATACTTTTTACACTGTTGATTCAAATTTCAACCTCTAATTATAAAGATTCCTTTCCACCAAAACCTAAGAGCTATTCCTTTTTATTAGATCCCTCTTCTTCTTTTTTTTTTTTTGGCTGAAATCTATCTATAAATACTTGCTTTCTAATCTTCACTTCAAAACTACACTATTCACCACTACAAAAAGAAAAAAGAAAAGAAAAAATTGATGCCAGAAATATATATTTTTAAAGAAGCAGCTTCTACTACTTTCTTTCCTATCAATATGGCGGTAATGTTATTTTTCGTCTTGTGCTTCTTATATGCAGTGGTATAGTCATAATTTTTTTTCAATTATTGGAGGAACAATTTTTCCCCCTTATAAGGCAGGAGTATAATTAAATTCTTTTAAAGAGTAAGAAGTGAAGTATGGCGGTGTAAAGTAGCTTCGTCACTGTTTATATAACATTATAATCCATGATTTATGATGAAAATAAGTAATATATAAACATCAAAATATTGATTTTTATTATTATAGTAAATCACATAGGGTACGTAATTTTTACTAATGAGAATCCCTCTCTTGTGCTAAATGAGTAGAAGAACGAGCAAAGAGTTGAAGAAAAGAAAGTCTTGGTGGATATCATGTCCGTCGTAGCGATGAACGAATTTCGAAAGAAATTCGAAGCGATGAACGAATTTCGAAAGAAATTCGAATCGAAGGAAGCCATTAGCGAAGTCACCATGAAGCAGGCACAGTGCGAGTGTTGTGGACTGAAAGAGGAATGCACCGAGGCCTACATCACGCAGATTGAGAGATCGCATTCGGGGAAATGGGTGTGCGGGCTCTGCTCGGAAGCCGTCAAAGAGACGATGAAAAGATCGCCGGAAACCACCGTGAAGGAAGCTGTGAGCTCTCATAGGGACTTCTGCAACAAGTACAACAGTACAACTAGGCTCAACCCTAAGCTCTCCTTCACTTGTGACATGAGGAATATTGCTAAAAGAAGCTGTGAGAGCCGAATCACCAACAAACTTGCTCGAAGCAGTAGCTGTGTCCCAAGATTTGATCTCCATCAGTATATTAAACCCTAATCGTTAGGTTTGTGTGTGTGTGTGTGTGTGTGTGTGTGTGTATAACTATAACTATAACTATATAATATATTACTTATCAAAAAACCTATATAGTATATTATGTACCCCTGCAGTGCTAGGACGTTCATCATGTATTTGAGAAGTTCTTTTCTAGTAGATATATAAATATATATATATATATATATATATATCTCTTGCAATATAGCAATTTTCCTTTCTGCTATTTTGTTGTTCTTCTTTTGGGTCGTCGCTTGGTGCTTGATCGGTGTACTTTGTAATAAAATTACTATTACCTTAGACTATCTTCGATATATATTTCTATATTATTGTTATATTTACGATCAAAAATATAAAATAATAATAATAATATTATCTTGTTTTGTAGTGTAATGTTATTTTTATCTTTTGTGATCATTCTTATATATTTGAATTCGTAAAATTCGTAAAAGTAAACTTTTTAGTATTTTATTTCTTTAAAAATGAAAGTATGGCTAATTGAAAAGGTGAATACACCAATTAATAAAATTAAATGTTAAATTTCACATTATATTTTATGATAAATTTGTCATCAAATAAACAAATTTGACATAAAAAAAACACTCTATTACATTAATTTGTTGTTAGGAAAAATGTCATAAATTCCCCCTGAACTTTGTCACTAGTGTCAATATGACCCTTGAACTATGAAATGTATCAATTATGCCCCATGAACTTTAACATGTATGTCAAGTTATTCTCTCAGTTAATTGCCGTTAATTTTTCTATTATATTTAATGTCAAAATGCCCCATGAACTTTGTTTTTGGGTAAAAATATCCCATGATCTTTGTATTTGTGTCAAAGTGCTCCATGATATTTAATATTTGTGTCCAACTTTCCAATCTATCTTATTTCATTGATCTAACATTGTATAATTACCTAAATTTTTTAGAATAGGTTAAAAAAATAATTTTTCTACTAAAAGAAAATGTATCTTTTTTCTTATCCACTTTTTTTTATTTTTAATTTTGCTTATTTTAATTCAAATTACATTCATTTTTATTTTCTTAAACAAAATAACTACAAAACTTATGTTCATTATTTTATTGTTCTAACATTATAATTTTTGGCTTAATTATGATTGATACCAAAATATGCAAACTAATCATTTTTTAAATTAAAAATATAACTAAAAATGGGTGTCGGAGTAAATTTACAATACTTATTCTCATTTTGGGTTTAAGCAGACACATAAATGAAATTCATTACGACTATGATTTTAAATTATGTAAGCCAAGTAAACAGCGCATTTGAAATTCAAATCTTGCATCTGAGTCCTACCAACTATGGTTACATATAAGTAAACCCATAACCCAAATAAACTTGAATTAAAATAAGTATAAAAAAAGTGTGTTAAAAAAGATACATTTCACTTTATTGTAATAAAAATTATATATAATATTAGATAATTTAAATAATATAAATGAGACAGTTTGATATAAATATTAAAGATTATAGGGTAGTTTAACAAATATTAAAGATTATGGGGTATTTTGATACAAATGCAAAGTTCATGAAGCATTTTGATATTAAAGATAACGGAAAAACTAACAGCAACTAACTGAGTGGGCAACTTGACATATATGTTAAAGTTCATCGGGTACAATAGGTATATTTCATAGTTCATATGATATATTGATACTAGTGACAAAGTTCATGAGGAATTTATGACATTTTTCCTTTTTGTTTTAATCTAAATACTAAATTTACTATTAACATATTAATTTAACACTCTATGGGAAATGCTTACAAGATAAACTAACAAAATCTCTTCAAACCAGGCATTAATATTGATTGATTAATCTTTATTTTGATTTTTTATTAACTAATACTAGCAAAAACGAACCAATATTTATATCCAGAAATTAAGCATGGTGAGTGAGCAATTACATATGTTTGAATTCATTAAGCATCAATGAATTGCGTTTTTTTTATTTTTTATTTTTTATAGATTTGTTTGCAATCTTTTTTCCTTTTTTTAAAATTTCTCTCCGAGTTCATTATTTTCTAATAAAAAAAATCATAAATGGATAATTAAACGAATGACTTGACAAGGAGACCAAAAAGATCAACCATTGTCAAGATATATAGCGATTAAACATATTTTCTTTTTGCTTCACAAAGTTTACGATAATTAATCAACCCCACATTGTACAAAGACTATATATTATTTATCAAAACTTATTTTATTGAAGAGAGATTGAAATTATTTTAACTTTTTAAAATCAAATTTTATTTGAAATTGGAAAAGTGATCCCCTCCCTGTTTTTGTAAATGTTAAGCACACATATATTAGGCTTGTTTGGCACTCAAAAATTGAGCCAATTTGATAAAACTTTTTAGAAGTCTGTTATTGGCTCTTTGGATCTAAAAACAAATTTTGAAAACGTGCTTGGATGATTTGTTAGATGTGCTTCGGCTCTCTAGAAGAATTTCTAGTCAAAGTCATAAAATGTGACTTCTAATATATTATGAATCTTATTTTATTATTTTTATTGCTTATTAAAAAAATTCTAAAATCATTTAACCTATTAAAACTCCTTATAAAATTTAGTTTCAAGCACTTTCTGAAAACTATCTTTTTCTTTTACTAACTATAAGCAAAAGTTAAAGCTCTAAAAAAATGAGTTCAACAAATGTAAGAATTATCCCTAGTCAAGTACATGTACAAATTAACTTTTGTTTTATCATTGTCTTTTTCTTGTAACTACTTAATTCAGATGTTTTATCTTATGAAGATTACTTTTTTAAGGTCCTATCTCCTTGTAAATAGCATAACTAAGGGGTTCAAACCTTAGATCACTCATTCATGAGGATCTAAGAAGTGAACTCAAAATTATCCCGTCCACTCTTTTGGGGATTGTTGTGACGTTATTGAAGCCATATTATTCAAATTCATAAATTGTTATTAAATACATGGAGATAGGAGACGGTATAAACCTATAGATATGGTGTTTCTCTTCCAATTAATATACTAGAGAAAATTACCTAAATAACCACATTTTTTTCATATATTAACCAACATAACACAAATTTTCTTATCTTTACCAACATGATACAAACTTTAGTTTTTTTTAATTTAATTTTTTATCATATTGATTTAATATTACTTTTTTATATTATATTAGCAAAATGATCTTTAAACTTTTATTATCCAGGTATTTTCCCCCTAATACTATAACAAACAGACCAATAAGAGAAAGCCCTAGTCCAAACCATAACCAGGCTCTGTTCTCTGGGCTTTTGCAACTTGCTACTAGCCTTATCCTATAATTAATCCCAAAAGTTGCAAACAGGTGTGACAGAGCCAAACTAATGAGGTAAACAATATTGTTAAAAAGTAAAAATAAAAAGCCATATAGTAAGAGTGATTTGTAGGATTGTCCCCTAAAAATATACATTTCTGAATTGTTATCACAATTATTATAACTTTAATTTTTTTCAGTTTCTAACTAGATAAGTATGAAAAAATAGAACATCAACATGTCTATAAAGCAATCCAAGCAAGCATAATATGTCTATTTAAAAGGCCGTTTCCACTATTTTCTCATATATTAACATTAACATATTGGTGGTCCATATTCTACAGTGGTAGGTTTGGTCATTGAGTGCAATAATTGTGAAATGGGCCCAAAGTTAATCCTAATCCCTAATTGGCTGTGAAATTTTTAGCAAAGCTCGTGGTAATAAAGCCGCTATATATTGGTCCAAAATCTCAGTTAGCACGTGAGTTGCACACGTGCAATACACTCTCTTTTGGCATAACGGTGTATTTGCGGAAGGAACTAGAGAAAATAGAATGGGGAAGAAACAAGAAGTCCTTTCTCTTATGATGCAAAATTGAAGTGTTTTGAAATTGGATTTGGAGTCTCTCGTCTAATCATCTTCTTTCTGTTTAACTTCTCGCTTACCAAACAATTATAAATGTCAAAATCTTTCCATTAATCCATATCCACTCTTTTCTAATGCTCTTCTCTCCAACCAAACACACTCTTAAAGCATGAATAATGGACCATGCAAACTTATCATGCATAATTCATAAATAACATATTGCATATGAGTTTGGAGGACTGTGATAGGTTTGTCGGTGTCCAAAATTCAAACTGAGGGACCATACATATTTAACAAAGATGTTATAGTAAAGAAATGTCAAAATGTCAAAACAAATCGACTCAAGAGAGTCAGGCTGTGATATAAGAAGGTGGTCTCTATTGATACGTGGGGCTATTTCAGTCTCACAACTCGACTCTCATGAATCAAGTTAAATAACAGTGCTCAGTAACAAGTAGCACCCAACAAACTTGGTACTAGGACATCCACAGATATACACACTTACTGATATGATATCTTTTATGCTAATTACTATCATTTATTTATAAAGCCATGATTAATACTTTAAATATGTTAGTATGAAGACTGTTGCGAATCCACTAAGACCTATTAAAGGAGAGGGCACTTATTTTTCTTACTCTTTGTTTTACATAAAAGGGATTTAAAATATCTAGTTAATGATAAATTTAAATATAGAATTACGATCAGTCTATGTTTACAACTATAGAAAGGGCACTACATACTTAGTAACAAAAATACGAGCGAAACGAATTATTGAATTAAACAAATGAGATAAACACAAGATGCTTTCTAATTTCTTAAACTTGACTGTTTCCTACACAAAAGGATTCTTTTGTTGAAAAAGAAAACATTGTTGTGGACGAGCAAAAAGAATGAAGGGGCCGGATAACCATTTTGGGGATTGTCATAAATTTTAACATATTTTTCGGGGAACGTGACATGATTAACTTGTTGATAGGTGAGAATATATAGTCTTAATGCTGTACTAATTAAGCTTAAACTCAAGTCCATATCAAAGTACATTTTCACACCATCTTAAAAGCAGGCCAATAAAGAGATTCCCAAGGACAGTTTCACCAACATAACACTGTCACCGGCCATCAAATGAAAAATACTAATTAACAAACTAATAGTGAATTATGTATACAACCTCCACTGAAACCCCACTCTTTTCGAAATATCTCTCTTTTTTTTTTTTTGGTTATTTTTCTTTTCTTTTCGTCTCAATTTTTGTTAATTTCCATCAATAAATATATATATAGTTATGGATCGATCTAAGCCAGCTAATTTCTAAAAAAAAAAAAAATAGTAATAATTATTGGGTTCCATGTGAACAGAGAAATTAATTAAAGAGATTTAGTACTATATACATGATATAATTCAAGGAATATTTTTCTATCTTTATTTGCTTCACATTTGCCATGTGATGTTCAAATATTTGGGCTTTTTTTTTTTTTTTTTTTTGAATAACTGAATATTTTGGCTACAAGCAGCCCAATAAGCCATATGTAAACCACAATATAAATAGAGCCATAGTGTGGACCTCTGCGCCCGACATTTGTTGTTAATACTGCAATGGAAAAGTTGGTTTAAATTATATAAAAAAGTAAGAAAAGTTAAGAGGAAATCAATTGGAAAGAAATATATCAGAGCATACAAAGAAGTGCAATGGCCAAAGTTTTTTTTTTTTTTTTTTTTTTTTCATGAAACAGGGCAAAGTATCATTAAAGTTTAGTGTAAGTGATTGAATTGGACGTCCACTACTACGAACATGAAGCCCTACAAAAAAAAAAAAAAAAAAAAATCCAAAAGAGAAAGAGACCCTTATTCAAGGGAAATGGGTCGGCTCCACGTCATGCATACGGTCTCACTTCATCAATGATAATTAATTATTTATTTATTAAAGCAACAGGATTAGTACTTATAAGAACCTACTTAAAAAGATTGCAGAAGTCACGTATAAATATAATATATATATATATATATACATTAACGAAAAGTGGAAGTAAATTTATTAATATCAGTACAAACAGATTTAAGCACTAAACCTTGTTTTGTAATAATAAAGTAATGTTCTTTAGAGCATATTGTTGCCATAGATTAACTTTCCAAATCTACAAAGGGAATGAATCGACAAGCTATTACACGCGTATTCTCATAACGTAAAAATTCTCAGCATGTTCGAGTTGGAGAGAGAGCTGATTCAAAACTTAAAAGTGTTTTATTTTTTCGTAATATATATGGAATAAAAAGTGCTACACCGTAAAATAATATATAGTAGAAAATCATTTTTATAATTTAGACATATGTACAGATATGTATAGATATTGTATTTGGATATATTTAGGATCATATCCTATCCGTACATACACGCATATGCACGTCCAATTTTGTAGTGGATTACAGGCAATCGGATGATGAGTTTGAGCAGATCACGTATTTTATTATTTGGTGGAAGATTTCTAGAAGAGCATGTAACATATATATATATATATATATTAATATGCCAGTGGAAGATTATTGAGGGGGGGAAAAGACAAGTGAATTTGCTCATATTGGTTCAAGTTATCAGGGTTACTAAGGCTAGAATTCAATTTAAAAGTAAATTATCCTTAGAACTCTCTTCAGTGATGAGTAATAGAGGGTAATATGTTCATCAATTTATGATGAGGTCCTAGGTTTTTTTTTTTAATTATTGATTTAATTCCTTCTTCAAACTCTTTTTCAGTGCTAATATATATTACATGTATAAACCGAAGCTATTTATAGATTGTACAAATTCTTGCAGCCATGTGTGGTAAGTGCATGCTCAACTATATATACACATATACATATATATATAGATAAATATAATATAATATAGGCCCAATCTGTATTATCGGCCGGGTTGTGGTTACTTGTAATTTTCTCATTAGCTAGATGCTTATTTACCTAAAAACAAAAGAAGAAAAGATAGAAGTGGTGGTTCATGTGTATCAATAATGTTATGCTAATATATAGTATTAATGTTATCAAGTAATGTTCTTATTAAATATATATATATATATATGTGTATATATACACGCACTATGTATGAGCAGTCATATTAACAATTAGTATAGATATTGATATCAAACATATTTCTAAGTAATAGTGGGATAGCGACACTAAAGCACAAAGCGCAATTCTAATTTTATACCCAAAATACTCGTTTTCTTTGGTTCTTATATTGATTAATAATAATCTGCTGAGGCAACATTCCCCTAATTAAAAATTTCATCAAACGAAAGGCGTTTGAAGAAAATGGAACTACAACCATTTAGAATATTGATCCTATAAAAAAAAGCTTCTTTTTCTGCAAGGAATATCTTAGAATAGTCACACTAGTAACATTTAAATAATATATATATATATCTAGACCAATTATATACATATATAGTCCACATTCTCCCTTTCTTTTAGCTAGGGTTGATGAAAAGGGGCGGGCGTGGGAAGATGTATATATATATGATATGAGAGTATAGGGATTGTAAAACCCTAGAAAATGGGGATGAGCAAAGCATGCCGGGTATGACAAGGACCGGTCACTGTATATTCCTTCGAGAAAGAGACTGTGGGTCCCCCAACAGCACAGATACCAAGGAAGTAAGAGAGAGAGAGAGTGGAAAGAGAGAGAGAGAAAGAGTGAAAGTGAATGAGTTCAAGACTGTGTGCGCACGAGCATCACCGTATGTAACGTAAAGACATCTTACTTTTATTTCTTTCTTTCTTTCTTTTCTTTTCATTCCCTCCTCTTTGCCATTCTCTCTCTCTCTCTCTCTCTCTCTCCTCTTTTCACTGTTTCTAAATTCTCATTCCTCCACTTTGTTTAGTGACTGTGAGTTCTCCTTCTTTATGCCTCTGTGCCTGTCCTCTCTCTCTCATCTCTCTCTCTCTCTCTAAAAGTTTTCTTTCTCACTCCTTTTCTTGCTCAACTGAGAAGGAGAATCCAAGATAGTCATAAAGAGTCCAAACATAAGGGGTCGTAGTTTATATTGCTTTTTCTTTTTTTGATTTTACAGTCAGAAGAACTTCATTTTTACTTGAATTTACTTATTTGCCCCTCCCTCTATCTTATGATATTGATATATGAACAAAATATTATGTGGCATTGCATGTGTGTGGTATATTGAACAATATATATATATATATATATAACCTGATAATCCGTTTTAATCATCGTTTTGATATTGTTTTTAGGTATTATTTTTATAAAATCTTTTATATTATATTATTTCATAAAAAAAAATGTAATTTTTAAACCTATAATCGAAACGATGACGGTGGAATATGTATGTAAATGATTTTGTCTGACAAAGTAAATTAATAAACAACCAATGACAACACATAGGCAGATGTACTAATGATGAGTCAAAATTCCGATCTGAGTCTTAAAATAGAAAAATCTGATGATCAAGGAGAGAACAATAATAATTATTGTTCTTTTGATTGGAAAAGAAGAGGAGGAGTTGAGAGATTTCGATGATGAGAAGGGATCTGACAGTACGGGTCAACTTGTCGACTGAACTTACAACTGCATATCTGCATTTATATAATTTTTTGAATCTCTCATATCATATATATGAACGTCTCTCCGACAATTTGAAACTCTAAAAATCATTGGATTTGCTACGTTTCAGTCCAAACTTTATTTAACATTTAGCTAGGGCTGAGAAACAAACGCCTTCTCCTTCTTTTTTTTTTTTTTGTTTCTTCTTCTTTTACAAAGAACCAGTCTAACTTTTGAAGCCAAAATTATTTAAAACATAAATATGAAAAAAAAAAAGAGAGAGAAAAAAACAATTCGTTGAATAAGTTGGCAAACATGATAATATAACTTCTCAACTTGTAACTTCATTATCATTATTGTATAAAGCGGAATTTTAGTTCATTTATATGTGTGTGTTTTTCTCTATCCCCCATATTTTTTGGCACAAAACATGGGGTGTCAAAAACTTAATTAATTAACTCATGCTTATCGATGTAAACGTAATCGATTAATTAACTCATAGAAACATATTTCTTGATATTTTTTTCTCAACTGGTAGTCTTCAACTAAACTTTCAACTAGCTAATAAAATCACATCTTACAGAGGAATGGGGAAAAAATTGCCATTTTTACTACTTCACGATTACGTAGGAGCACACTTGAATTTGAGAGACGACTTACTTGTTTTGAACCTCAAAAAAGTATTTGAGTCATTGTTGAGTGCGCAAACAAATTCGTAAGGAATTTCTCAAAATATGAATGTGAATGAATAATATTCGAGATGGATTTTTTAATCTGATTATAAATAAGAGTTAAAAAAATTTGATTGCGCCTATCTCATCCCTTACAACTTGGATGATTGGTTTTGACAATCCTTATGTGTGTATCAATGTAATTAATTGAGAGGTCTATCTAGAAGTAAAAAAATTACTACCGGTGATGGTGGCTTGATGGCAATGAAGGCGTACTTAGTGCCTTCGCTTGTATTAGGTCTCAAATTTGAGTCGTGACGCACGTAGAGTTTAGTCTTTGGCAAGAAAGACCATGTGTTGTCTACTCTTAAAGCTTGGTGGCTTGATGGCAATGAAGCCGTATTTAGAATCTTCGCTTGTATAAGGTCTCTTCGAGCCGTGACGCATGTAGAGTTTAGTCATTAGCAAGAAAAATCATGTATTGTATGCTCTTAAAATCTAGGATTTGCTAGTCATGAAGACCTAGCCTCCGTTTGGTGTTACGGTTGGAGTTAAAATATTTAAGTTGAAATTGGTTGACTTTTTAAAAACTAGTTATGATTTTTGTTAACTTTTCAGAAAAAGACAAAAATGAGATGAAAATTTTAAGTTTGAGTCGGTTTACCAAATATAGCCCTAGATTTATGTTCCTTGCCATCTCATCAGTGTGATCAGTGAGCTCACCCAATAATTACTTAAACAGGGATGTGAGGACTTTACCGATCCCTTTTTTTCTTATAAAAATAAAAGAAAGAAATCACATAATAATGTCTCATGTTTGTAAATAAGTACAATATCAAAGGCATATATATACTCATGCTCATATAAATCTTTGGAGCCTTTCTTTCAAACGGTTACTAAAAATCTGTGTCCCTATCACAATACAGTCAGTCAGTCAGTCAAAAAAGAGCATTTTTGCGTAAACAAACCGACAAAATCAGAGGCTTTTCCAACATCTGTCCCTGTATCCCTTTCAACCGTTCGTGTTCAAACGACAACACTAATACTAATCTAAAAGAAGGTCAAGGTGCACTTTCGTAATTTTCTCCTAATTTTCTGCCCGTTTCCACAACCTTTAATCCCTCTATCTATTTAAACACTCAAATATCTCTATTCTCTTTCAATCTCAACCTCTTTCCAATAGTCCAAAAACCCTCTTGTTCTTCAATTCTTCATTTCCAAGCTTAATTATTAAGCGTATGCAAAATCCTCCACCAGCCTTTGAATTTGCAGTTCTGCCTTAATTATGATGTTTAGGTAAGTTTTAGACGTTTTACCTAAAACATTTCACTATTTTCACTAATTTCTATCATCTTTTAATTACCTATTCATCTAACTTAATCATTCATCATATAATTTTTATAATTTTTACTTTTTCACATGTTAATGGGATAGTTAAAGTTCTTTGCTTACATAAATTCGCCCAAAAAAATATTTGTATTTTTTTTTTCCGTTTTGATTTTACTTGTATGCCTAATGAAAATTTTACATATGATACACATATACGTTTGAATTGCCATATTTGGATAGTATTTTAATTATAATATGATTTGACGTTAGGAAATATATACGAACAAGTAAGTTTGGTATAATTTCATTGTATTAACCCTTTTTTTAAAATTCTTATTTTGCTTTTCAAACAGCACGTGAGTACAGTAGGAGTAATTGGCACAAAAGAATTACTTATATGGAGAACTTATTCAGACTATTGCCTGTACCAAGCTCCTGCTGATACTAAAACCTTTGTTATAAGCTGAAGAAATCATGGCAAGGAAACGACAATCAACATCCCAAACGGCACTTCCAACACTCTGCATCATCTTCTCCTTGTTCTTCAATGCTTCAGCTTTGCAAGTAGACGACGATTTCCAACTTCTGTTGTCGTTCAAAGCCTCCATAAACGACCCGCTTCACTTCCTCTCCGACTGGACCCCCGCCAACACCAACTTCTGCAACTGGCATGGCATCACCTGCAACAACAACAACGACTCGTCCCGAGTCATCTCCGTTGAGCTCTCGGGGAAGAACATCTCGGGAAAAATCTCGTCTCCGATATTCCGATTGCCCGGTATCGAGTCCATCGATCTCTCGAGCAATCAGCTGACCGGCGGAATCCCTGCCGACATGTTCAGTGCTGCATCAAATTCCCTTCGATATCTCAACCTCAGCAACAACAACCTGACCGGACCGGTCCCGACCGGTTCGGTTTTTTCTCTCGAGACGCTTGACCTCTCCAACAACATGCTGTCGGGGAAAATCCCCCGTGATATTGGGGAGTTCTCGGAACTGAAGTTCCTCGATCTCGGCGGGAATGTGTTGTCGGGTGAAATTCCGAATTCGGTGTCGAATATCTCGGGCTTGGTGTATTTCACTTTGGCTTCGAACCAACTAGTCGGGGAAATTCCGAGAGAATTGTGTTTGATGAAGAGCTTGAAGTGGATATATCTCGGGTACAACAATTTCTCGGGAGAAATCCCGTCAGATATCGGAAAATTGACTTCTCTTCAACATCTCGATCTCGTCTACAACAAACTCACGGGACAAATACCGCCGTCGGTCGGCGGCCTCACCGAGCTACGGTACCTCTTCCTGTACCAGAACAGGCTGACGGGACCGGTCCCCCAGGCGGTTTTCGGGCTGAAGAAATTGGTCTCGCTCGACTTCAGCGACAACTACCTCTCCGGCGAGATTCCCGAGGCCGTTAGTCAGTTACGGCAGTTGGAGATTCTTCACCTCTTCTCCAACAACTTCACCGGCAAGATTCCGACCGGCTTGGCTTCTCTTCCTCGGCTCCAAGTCCTCCAATTGTGGTCCAACAACTTCTCCGGCGAGATCCCGAGAGATCTCGGAAGGCGAAACAACCTCACTATCTTGGACCTCTCGACGAACCGGCTAATCGGAGAAATTCCGGGCGGTTTGTGCGATTCGGGTCGGCTTTTTAAGCTCATCTTGTTCTCCAATTCTCTCCAAGGCGGTGTTCCGATGAGTTTGAGCCAGTGCAAGAGCCTACGCCGAGTTCGATTACAAAATAATGGCTTATCCGGCGAATTATCGACCGATTTTACGGAATTACCGCTCGTATACTTCTTGGACATCTCGGGAAATAATTTTTACGGTGAAATTGGTGATCGGAGATGGAACATGCCTTCGCTCCAGATGCTGAATTTGGCAAGAAACCGGTTTTCAGGTCCGTTGTCTGAGGATTTCGGAAGCGAGAAGCTCGAGAACTTGGTCGCGTCGGAGAATCGATTCTCGGGCGATATCCCGCGGAGTTTTGGAAAGTTTTTAAGGCTTATGCAATTAGATTTGAGTCGCAACGAGCTCTCCGGTGAAATCCCGGAAGAATTATCGTCATGTGAAAGGCTAGTGAGTCTTGACCTAAGCCACAACCAACTCACCGGAGAAATTCCGGCGAGTCTGGCTGGAATGCCCGTTCTCGGGCAGCTAGACTTGTCGGACAACGAGTTATCGGGCGAAATTCCGCGAAATCTCGGCCGAGTTGAGTCCTTAGTCCAAGTGAACGTCTCTCACAATCACCTCCACGGGAGTTTGCCGTCGACCGGAGCTTTCCTCGCCATAAACGCCAGCGCAGTAGCGGGGAACAGCCTCTGCGACGGCGACACCGCCTCCGGTTTGCCGCCATGCAAGAAGGGCTTGATCAGGAACGTCGTTCGTCTCACGTGGTGGCTCGTTCTGATCACGTGCCTTCTTGTCGCGCTTGTCGTTGTCGTCGTCCTCGTCGTCTTTGTTCGTCGCCGGAAGGGCGTTTTGGAGCTCAACAGGCTCGAAAACGAAGACGGAATTTGGGAATTGCAGTTCTTTGATCAGTCTAAGTTGGCCAAGTCCGTCACAATTACCGACATCTTATTATCAGCAAGAGAAAGAAATCCGATAATTGACTCGAAATTGGTGGTGAAGAAGATGAGTGATAATGTGAATTCGATTTCGCCGAGTGTTTGGTCCGATGTCGAAGAATTCGGGAAGATTCGGCATCGGAACGTGATAAAGTTGATCGGAATGTGTCGGTCACAGAAGGGTGGGTATTTGGTTTACGAGTATTGTGAAGGGAAATTGTTGAGTGAGGTTTTGAGGAGTTTGAGCTGGGAAAGACGAAGAAAGATCGCCATCGGGATCGCGAATGCGCTGCGGTTTTTGCACTGTTGCTGTTCGCTGTCGGTTGTCGTCGGCCGTCTCTCGCCGGAGGAGATCGTGGTCGACGAGAAAGATGAGCCTCGCCTGAGCTTGAGAGCTCCGGGGATGATGTGCTCGGAGTCTAAGGGTTTCACTTCTTCTGCATACGTTGCCCCAGGTAAACCACATTGACCAATTTGCCCTTCTCATATAATTATTTGTCTTAGTACTGTTTTTTTTTTTTTAATGAATGTCTTAATACTGATTGGAATATATATATATATATGTATATATATTTTTGTGGTAGATATTATATATGGAGTTTATTGCGTACTTGGTATTGGTTAGTAATAAAGAATTAATAGTACTTGTTAGTAATGCAGAAGTGTGCATAAACTGGATATGTAATTCATACAATCGCCACTAGGAAATTAATTTAAAACTTGTTGCGAAATTTATGTAATTTCTTTCTCCTAAACTTTGTTTATTAAGTTTTCTATAAACATTTACTTGCAAAAAGAAAAGCTATCTAAATAAATGTATGTTAACTCAAGGAATTTAAATAGGAGCTTTTGGATTCAAAACCTAACATAATATATATATACCCTAAAGAAGGTTATATATATATGCTATGACTTATGATATTTCTATGAACGGTTAATCAGTAATTATTAGGCAACATACTTATTAAGTCTTAAAACTATCGAGTTATTTAACAAATGGGTTATAACTCTTTAACTTGGAAATCTGCCTTTCCATGAAAATATTATTTGACTATATATACTTGAAGAAATTTTATCTATATAACAAAATATGGTTATGTAAGTACATGTTGGCCTTTTACCACTGAAAGTTAAAATAAGTTACCAAGATGGCATCCTATGGAGAGAACACAGGGACCATCACTTTTGCGCTGTTTTTATTCTCACGTGATTTGATATCATTAGTTGACAAAATTTTAACATTCCCATTTCCTCATCATAATAATTCATGTCCATGCACGTATACCAAAATACTAAAAAGGATCTGACACACATTCTCTCTCTATCTATACGTATATGTGTGTGTGTATATATATATATATATATATGCAAATATATGTATATATATTGGTAATGTAGAAGCAAGCAAAGGAATAAGTACAGAGAAGAGCGACATATATGCGTTTGGGCTGATCCTGATCGAACTGCTCACCGGAAAGAGCCCTGCCGATACTGAGTTCGGCGTGCACGACTCCACCTTCGTCGAGTGGGCCCGCTACTGCTACTCCGACTGCCATCTCGACACGTGGATCGACCACCCCATCAGAGGACACGTGTCATCCGATCAGAACCAGATCGTCGAGACCATGAACCTTGCCCTGCACTGCACCGCAGGTGATCCCACCGCCAGGCCATGCGCTTCTGACCTTTGCAAAACCCTCCACTCCGTCATGAAGAGAAGCACTAAAAGTTCTTGTGCTTCGGGCCTTCAAAGTTTCTTCACTTCTTAATTACTTTTTTTTTTTTTTTTTTGGCTCCCTAAGGATTTTGGTATTTTTGTTCAGGTTTTCTTTCTTTCTTTCTTTCTTTTTTTTTTGGTTTAATCTTTGTTATTATAATTACTATATTTTTTTTTAACTTTTTTTTTTCTTTTTCTACGATCTTTTGGGTTTAAATATAACATAAGGTGTTAATTAACTCCTTATGTTGTATTTTTATTATGACATAAGGAGTTAATTGATTGTTACTCTCAAATGTTTTGTTTGACGGTATATATAATGTTTGACATAGCCCCTTCGTACGTGTGTAAAAATGTAGATATACTAAATGATCCTTTTATATACACATTTTACATGTTGCCCTTATTCCATCATTTGATTGCATTTAATATATACTGTACTACGTTATATGTTATTGATTTATGTTATATATACTACGAGACTAGACGAATTTTATTTATTATATATCCTACGTCACACGAAATTTATTATTTATTTAGTCCCTATTGGTTTACACTTTTTTCTGTTCTGAAAAATCGAGCGAATACACATAACTTATGGGTAAATCGATCATTACTAACATACACTTGGCTGGCTCCTTGATTTGTAGACCAAAATAAGGTGAGTACTCCAATTGAGAGATTCATACAAATACACACACCCATAATAAATATATATATATATATATATATATATATATATACTCATTTCCCACAAAATTTAAATATTTAAAATTTTTCTTTTTGAAAGGAACTATACTCATTTCCCACAAAATTTAAATATTTACAATTTTTTCTTTTTGAAAGGAACTTTACAAGATGTAATTTGTACGTTAATCATGATTATAAGGAAAAGACATGGTAGCCAGATTCACTTCAAACATTCTCTTATTATTAGCGGGGAAAACAAACAAGACAAAACAAAAATAGGCAAAAAGAACAGAAGCCCAGCTGACAGCTGGTGGTCATAACTAGCTAGATCAGCAAACTGGCCAACTAATTGTACTGTGACTTTTAATTTAAATTATACCCGGTAGAGAGTTACCATTACTTATGACCAGTAAAAAATGGTCATGCATGCTAAGGGGTTTATACGTTCGTCTTATATATATACATATACCAGAGCAAAAAATAATAATAATAATAATAATATATATCTAACTAATAATAAAAATAAAAATAATATATATATGTACATATATATATGTATGTACATAGATGCCGTTTTAATTCTTCTCATCTGTAAATCTAACTATGTCACACCAAAAAAAAATAATAATAATAAATAGATAACTTACGTGAAATATTTGTGAGGAGTATATATTTTAAGATGATATGCAACATACTTAATCTCATAGTGCAACTTGTAGGAGAAATACCCCTCATCTAATTCAATTTTTTTAAAATATCCAGCTTGTGAAGTATTAAAACTAAACACAAGCTAAAAAATATTGAATCCCCCTAAGTGATTCAATTTTTGAAACATCGAGCTTTGTTAATTGATATCATAGTTCTACTTGTAGGAGAAATTAGTCATGGCACAAAGGAGTTAAGTAAGAGATTTAGCAGAAAGCGCAAAAAACTTATAGTAAAAAAATAATAATGATTATTCAAAAAGAGATGGACAAATTCACCTTTGGTTCAACTTGTCAAAAATTGATCAGAGAACATTATTATTATTATTATTATTTAACTTAGGAGAATATGGGATTTGAACTCTATATCTTATAGTGAAAGCATGTTATAATTAACAGTATGGATATCTCTATTCTCCATAAAGCTAGACATGAAATATATTGCTTAACCAATATAGTGTTGGATACGTACGTATTTTATATATATAGTTAATAATTGCAGTGATAAAAATTAGTAGTTGCATAAAAACATTTTAACTACGTTGGGCATCATTCTAACACCCTCATTACTTACCTATCTTATAGTACATTAAAGAAAAAAAAATAACAATAAGGTCTACTCAAAACAAAAGAGAACAGTCATAGATTTAAGTCGGTGTGGGATACAAAGGCAAAATTAACAAGAAATTACATCTATCATGTCAAAGTAACTGGAGACCAAACCCATAGATCTAAGTCAGTGTGGGATATTTTGCTTGTTTACGAATTCTTCCAAAAGCTTATCTTTTGAAAGTCCAACAGATGACAAATAAGAAATTCGAAGCATATTAAAGGCCCAACAAGCTAATGATAATAATGTGATTAAAGAGTGCAATTGTATGGGTCCAAACTCAGGACGTCCCGTTTGATACCATGTTAATTTACTAATCCATCCCAAAATGTTAAACTATTGGGAGGATATTTTAACATATTTATCAAAAAAAAAAATGTAGGTGTAAGAAATTTTACCCCAATTAACTAGGCTCTTACCATCAATACAAAATATATTTAACTAAAGGAAAGTAAGATGGAAAAGCACTAACAACAGCACATGGTTGGGACTTCTTAAGAAGCACATTACGAAGCAACTTTTTTTCCCATTTATGTAACACCTGATAATAAAGAAGAGACCATGGAAATTGGCAGGCAAGTGATCACAAAAAATCAAACAGACAGACAAAGCCAACAATGAGCACTCAAATTTTTTTTTTTCATGGGACCATATATATATATATATACATACTAATATCCGATGGCTAGATGAATATGATATATACTGTTTGTCCAGCGTTGTCGGACAGTCTTTTAGAATTATTCAGGAAAAAATAATAATAAAGAATAATAAAAAAACGACAAGAGATTGTTTACAATCGCAAAGTTGCACGTACAAAAGTTAAATTAGGACGCTGAAGAAGCAACACCTTTTTTAGATTTATGCTTTATTCTCAGATTTCAAGAGAGTCTCCTCTCTTTACTCTTTTTCCTGCCAAAAAAGAAAAAAAATGGTCAAATGGCTTTATATTTTCAACCACTCATATACATAAACACATATATATATATATATGGATATATATATATATATATATATATAACAAGGAGACTATATAGGTAAGCACAATTATGACAAATAGCTAGCAGATCTGCCGTGATCATGACCATTAAAGAAAAATCATTGCACCTTGTTCATTCTTGGAGGCTCGATCGTAACCTATAAGCTTTTTTGAATGATATCATGAGGCGAAGTTTGAATATCTTCGTGTCTTCACATTAATAAACAACTACACTTTTATTGCTTAATTAACTAATTTTACTTGAATAAGATATAATAAATATTAAACTTCCATTAATTAATTGTTGTCTGCGTTAGGTTTTATTTCAACAAATTTAGTTTTAATAAAAAATACTACGCGTGACAATTGACAATCCAATTATATACATAGCTAAGGCAACATTCCATAATATTTCCACATTCTTTGGTTTTTTTTTTTTTCTTTTAAATATTCCCAATTTGTAGGTAAAAATCCTCTACCAATAGATATGTTTCCAACCAGCTGGTTTAAAACTTTAGGGTCGGTACCTTTCTTGTGACCTTACTTTTCCTTCTATATATATTATGATCATGATTTGGTTTGAAAATTTCTTCTTTAATTTTTTAGTTGCACATTCTTTCTTTTTTTTTTTTTCTATAAAGAAAAATAAGAAGGAACAACCAAATTAGCATGTTTTCTTTACACTTTATCAATGGAGCTCTGTAGACGTTGATGAAAGTGTTTAGGTCTTATCCCTTGGTAAGAAATATATTATCTCAATCGTATCATGCTTAAGACTAAAAAAAAAATCGCCTAATACTTAAACCATTGATCATAGACTCAATCGATGGTTTGAACTTTCCCTTTTAGTTCTAATTAATTATCCTATAATTCTACTGGCTCTAAGCAATGATGGAAAGTGAATGTAGGGAAAACCCTTTTTATTTCCCTTTTTTACTCTATCAGAATTATTCAGAAGGGGCAAAGGAAAAAAAAAAATGTTAAGAAGATTCCATCACTAAAGATGAGTCTAAACACATAAATCTAAACAAGCTGACATTTTAAGGAGCAAAACCAGCTAAGTGTTTGCAGCTGGCAAATTAAAAGAAAGGAAAAATCATGATCATGATGATCTCATTCTCATATGCAGTCAGAAGTGGGTTTTCATATTGATCCTTTCTTTGAAGGCCTCAAGATCATTCCAATGATGGTCCTTGGAGACCATGCAAAAAAGGCCCTTTGGCTAATTTGTTTTCTTCTTTCCATCCAAAAAAGCTCCCTTTTTTTTCTTCTTCTTTTTTCTCTCCTCTTATATATATATATATATATGAGTATATATATATATATATATGAGTATATATCTACATATATATGTGTGTGTGTGGGGCGTGAATGAATTCTGCTTCATATCTTCAAATTCCCCCCATTTTCCCTTTGATATCTTTTGGTTTTACCCTTTTTTATTTTATTTTTAAAAAATTTTTTAAAGGTGAATATTCTTTTGGTTTACTTTCAAAGATCAGAAAAGTTTTTTTTTTTTAATTGCCAAATTGTTTTTTTTCGTTGAGTTGAAACAAGGTGGTTTTGAGTTTACGAATTTTAATGTGAGAAATAATAATTGGATACACGTGCATATCCCATAGCATATATATATATATATATATATATATATATCACACCACAACAACCCACTTAACACAATTGGTGGAGTTTTGTTTCGAGAAAAAAGAAGATAAAAAAAAATAAAAAAGGTAAGACTTTTTAGCTTGAGCCAGTTTTTCTGGTTGACTGATGCACTAGCTAGCCTTTGTAAAAGAAAGTTCTTTCCCTTTCTTTCTTTGTTTCTTTCTTTTATTTTAATTTCATTAAATTATATTTTAACTTCGATGAATTGATACGCATGGGATTGGAAGTACAAAGATATCATCAGTGTGTGTGTCTATATATATATATATGTATACATATATATATATATATATGGCCGTTTTGTTAAGTGGAGAATGAATTGGACCATTTCAGAGTCCAGACCAAAATTGACTCAGATTTTCACATGGTTTATGGACCACTACATCCTGACGGTCTATATGCAAAATTCAGAAACAAGGAACCTTTTTGTTTTTTTATATAACATTTTACTTTATGTCTTTTTTTAATTTTTTTAATTAAATGTTTTGCTTTTAGGTTGTAATATTGTCACTGAGGCCGAATATTACAGACGTAAATGTTCATATTGATTATGTTGTTGGACCGAATACAAACAGCATTTGTGACTTTAAAAAATTGTACGTAGTGAAATTAATATATGTCATTCATTAGAAACAAAACTCCACCAATTGTGTTAAGTATACATTAGCAATAATATTATTCATTAGTCTATATATAACTATATTAAGATAAAATCGATTCAAATATGTCATGTTTATTTATAGTCTAATAGCTATAAGAATCATTAATAACAACATATAGAAAACTTCACTAATATCTTTCATTGAAGTTGGTGAGGTGGAGCAGGAGAGAGAAGCCTCTCGATGCATTATATATATATAACTATATAACTATATAACTATATATAAAACTCAACGTTAATATATATATATATATATATATATATATATATATATACTACTCAATGATGGATAGCAGACTCTATATATAGTAATCATTAACCTTTGTAGTAAGCTCGTTGATGAGTACATGCCATGAAAAACATCTCCCGCGACTCATTATACGTGTTTCTATTGTAATTGGCTTGATATCGTTCTAAATGTATGGAGAACAACTATTTCTCATGATTCATGAAGAAGCAACTTTTTCTTTCTCTTTTTTATTTTTAATGAAAAAAAGAAGAAGAAAAGAAATTAACGGCTATAAGAGGAGATACAGGACTATATATAACCATGCATGCACGTACATATGGGCTTGAGTTGTATTTGTAGATAATTAAGCTGAGATCTTGACTATATATATATATATATATCCCATTAATTAATTTCTATTTATGTTTGTGTAACATGAATATACCCCTCATATTTCTTGGATCAATAAGAATATTTTATAGAAAAATTAAATAAGAAAAATAATATTAACATTAATAAGAGAAAAGAAAGAACACAAGGATATTTAAGTGGATATGCTTATGTCAACGGACTAAGAATAATGAATTCATTAGTGAGGAGCATTATGAATAAGCTCTTATATATACAATCGGGTAAGTTTCTTAATACTTAAAAATCTACTAAATTACAATAAATACAAATAAATCTAAAGTTCCTAATAAAGATAATTACAAACAAAACTTTAACTTTCCTTAATATTAATACTAACTTTTCTAATATGCCTCCGTAAGATGGAGCTCCGATAGGAGATCCAATCTTGAACTATATTAAAAGAAACTTGAATAAATAATTTTTTCCCTCTTTTTTTTTTTTTTTGTAACTTTCTATTTTTTTGTGTTTTTTATTTTTACTTTTAGAAAAATAAAAATAAAAGATGTCAGGACGCAAGAGTGCAAAGAAGGGACAACAAGCGTTGAGAGCGGGAATGAAGGCACTTGGGCGCAGGCAGACAACAATCGTCAGAAGAAGAGGGAGAAGACAGTGGATACTTGGGTGCAGAGACGACAATCATCAGAAGAGGGGCGAAAAGACAACGGGCACTTGAGTATATAGAGCAATGATGCATGGGCGCTAGGACATCAATCGTCAATTGAGAAATGGCGCATGGGCGTTGGGACAGTAATCGTCAAGAGCAGGACACAATAACGTTGGGATCAAAGGATCAGCGACTCGTTTGAGTATAATCGTAATGATAAAATATTAAAAAAATAAATAAAACAAAAGAGATGCTGGTATTTTTATTTTTTATTTTTTAGGAAGAACTTTTTTTTTTTTGGGTGTTGGGAGTAGACGTGATTTTTTTTTTCCTTTTTTTCTTTTGTGGGTGATAGAAACGTGAAGCAAAGAAGTTCGGGAATGAGATGTATTTGGGAAAGGGGATTGCATGAGTGGGTGTTGGGGGAAATTGTGTTTGGGTTTGGTGGTTCAAGAATTACGTGAAGGAAAAAATTTAAAAAAAAAAACAAAGGTGGGAAGGAGAGTGTTTTAGGTAGTGAAGTTTAGGATATAAGGCTCTAATACCATATAGAAAAATTAAATAAGAAAAATAATATTAATATTAATAAGAGAAGAGAAAGAACACAAAGATATTTAATGTGGATATATTTATGTTCACAAATTAAGAATAATGAATTCATTAATAAGTAGCACTATAAATAAACTCTCATATAAATATAAATTATAATATATATATAATTAAATAAAATTTCTTAATATTTATAAATCTATTAAAATAAAGACTTATTCTAAATTATAATTAATACAAATAAATCTAAAATTTTTAATAAAGATAATTACATACGAACTTTTAACTTTCCTAATATACGAAGAGTGCTAGGTGCACTGGCTCATGCACTCTCTTAAACGCTCTTCGTTTTTAATAGTGACATGTGTCACACTTATTATTCTTGGAAAAAAGGCATCGTGTTGGATTTATAAAAGGGTCATCTTCTACAATATATATTACGAAAATGCCACTTAGAAACAACAAACTCTATTATTTTCAAATATTTATCTTTCTTTCCTCGAACACCAACAGACTCCTCTGTCGATTTGGTCGTGAGAGCTCGTCCCCCTTCTGTTCTCCACAACTATGTTGGATGGCAGGCTTCCAAACTTAATTTTCTTTGTTTATTTGTTTTGGACTCTGGTCTAGAGCTCCTCTATCTGTCTTTGTCCATTTTATAGGCTTTTTCCCTGTTGCTGGTTTTTTTTTTTTATTATTATTTTATAAAGCTCATCTTTTAACCAAAAAAAAAAAAAAAAAAAGCCTCCTCCGGTGACTCCTCCTTTTCTTTCGGTGTCACCGCAAACCCCAACCCCCCACAACTGCATGAAACCAAATTTTCCCCCTACCCACCACCACGACAGCTTTGGCCCTTATCGTGCAATCTCCCCACGGCCCCCAACGGCGGCGCTAACCTGACGACTAGACTTGAAAGAGGTGCTGGGTCTTGGCTAGGTTCCGTTGTTCCCCTAATTTCTAGCCAAAGCTAAATCCCCAAATAATCACAGCATATTCAACCACAGATCAAAAAATGAGTTGTTGTAATCCAAAAAAAAAAAAGACTTTGGTAATTTTAGCAAAAAAACAAAAACAAAAACAAAACAAAACAAAAGAATCATACACAGCCTAAACCACCATCAAATGCTTTCCTATCTATTATATTGAACATGAGACCAGCCTTTAAATGCCATTAGATCGAAATATTTCGGTTCTTATGATATTCCACACTATAACACTAGTGTTTGTTATTATTATTTTTTTAGTTTACTTTTTTAGGTGTGAGAAGAAAACGAGCAATGGTTTTGTAGTTAATTAAAAAAATGAAAATGGCACATTTGTAATAAATCTGCAAAATGATGAGTGTTTTAATAACTTCTTTTTCCTTACTTTTCTCAACAGAAAAAGTCGGACAAGCAAAGAGTGTCCAAGAGAATATTTAAGCAAGTGCAGCTAGCATTCCTCGATTGACAATATATTTTAGGTTCTGTTTGGAATCAGTCAGTTGAAAACATTTTAATTAGATAAAATCATTAACATGGTAGAAAAATGGACAGGATTTAACAACATTTTAAATGGGTGTGCTTGTCAGAATGCAAAGATGAGAGATTTTCTAATTAGCCATTTTTAGAAACTTAAGAATCTCGTCATATAGTGTGGGCTTACGCTTACCCGAATAAGGATCAGAATATTCCTATTTCTCATATTTATTTATTAAAGAGGGAAAACAAAAGGAATGATAACCGCGGGTAAATAAGCTATGTTTTTGATTGGCCACCTCGATCTGATCTTTAAAAAGAATAAAAATTGAAATGTGCAATTTTTGACTGATTTGATATATATAATATAAATTATTTTCATTGAATATATATATATATATATATATCGTGTCTTCATCATGAGATTCCCTAGCTAAAGCTATACCAAACGGTCTTATTATTTGTTAAACCTAATTATATATATCAACCTCACGAGATTCCCTTTTTAATTAATTTCTTTTCTTGATGTCCTTTTTGCTTGATTAATTGAACCTCATATAAGATGTTAACTCTTAAAAGGTAATTATAACTCCTCATGAAGATATAATTCCATTTCGTTACAAATAATTAAAGCTACACCTACGGCCACCACCCCCCTCTCTCTAGCTCTAGAAATTAAAAGAAACCAATTATATAAGAATGTTTTGCATATAGAATAAACCCAAAAGCAACAAAACAAAACATAGATCATAACCTTGTGGAATATATATGTAAGGCTGATATGAAGTGTATATATGTGTCTAAATATATATATATATATATATATATATATATATATATATATATATATATAGGACGTGCAACAAAACAACAAACATGTTGAAAATGTGGTGCGTTTACACTAGTAGTCAAAAGCTATAACTATATGAACATATATATATATAATAATAATAATAATAAAAGCACAGAAAACATTGTAGGTTGATATAGTCTCTTCTTGGCCTACTCGATCGTCCATTGAAAATTAATTCTTCAGTGTTCAGCTGATGGGATAATGACAGAAGTCCAAAATTGGCCTGAGAATGAGATGGTACTTGTCAGGAGCTAAAGGTTCCAAATTTGCATGCGCATCAAGCAATATATATCTGAAATTCTATCAATTTGACATTACTTGTTTGCATTTTGAACCTTTTCAGATTCTAACACTATAATTTTCTTCTTTTTTTTTTTTTAAAAGCTACTTGTGTACTCATTGATACGTGCAGCCAATGCATAATCAGACATTGACGACGGGTACCTGAAGGATCACATATGAGAATAATTCATCGAGTATTGATTGGAGTTCCAAAGTTTAAATTCGATCAAAAAATTCAAAGCAAGATTAGTACAAAAAGGCTAACTAAAACAAGTTGAGAGGATAAATTGTTAAAGTTTGACAATTACAGGGCAAGGTGTCAAAGCTCGAAAAGTTGGCAAATGTGTGCAAAATACCCTCCGAATTAAGCAGTCTGATTAAATTCAAATTTTGAGATGATAAAAAATAGACATGCATATATGTTGGTATTTGGTTATAAATTTATGTTGAGACATTGGAATTGGAAAAAGAATTTGAATCCGTCCGATCGCAAACTTAATATGACAGATGGACAAATTTGTATTCCGTTCAGGGGAATCGCTGTCGTTCGCAATCATAGGGATCTAATGGTGGCTGCTTTGGCTCATCATATTGCCATCTGAGGAAAAAAAAAAAAAAAGATTAAGAACTACTGTTCTACAACTTATTACAAAAGATATTATGCAATTTTACATGGCAAATATATCGTTAGAACTGTACTTTTCATTGTTTGTTTTAATTTAGCCGTCAACTATAATTTCCAATGATTTGATATATGATTGGAAATAATTCTGCATATTGCATTATAAATTTTTAATATATATAATCACTCACAGATCAAACCATTAAAAAATTAATCCAATAACTAAAACAATAATGCAATTAGTACCAATACGAAAGCATAGAAGGAAGAGGCATTACTCCTAAGAATCAACAACATAAAAATATCAATGTGGTAAAAGCACAGTTTCTATCATAAATTTATCATTTAACATAGCAATATTCTGGGTTTTTTTGAATTATGTTGATCTTTGGATGACATATGACATTATTTCTTATTTTTATTTGCTTGAGGAATATTTCAAAGTATAAGTATGTACAAACTACAGTTGATAAAAGTATACATATAGATAATAAAGCCTTGTATTCACCTCTCAAAATGGATCCCAAAATCCAATTGGTCAAAATGCTTTAAAAATGGAACGTCCGTGGGTAATTAAAAAAAGGAAGAGGCTGTTTTTCAACAGTTTTTATTTTTATTTTTATTTTTTATTTTATTATTATTATTTTTTATTTTATATTTTTGGCGTAGGAATGATGAAGATAAATTTCTAGCACAAATTGGGTTAGAGAGATAGAAAACTATTCTGAGAAAGAGAAAATAAGGGGGATGAACAAGAGTAGGTAGTGATGAGGTCTAAGAAACCTACTTAAAATGGTATTTGTATTTTGTTGACCTCTAAGAGTATATAAGACGTAACGACTGTCAAGTCATTAGACCACCAAACACAATGGTGGAGGGAGGGGGGGCTAGGGAGGGCCATGGCCCCACTTAGCTTTTTTTTATCTGTCTCTTTTTTTTTTTTTTTTAATATAGCAGTTTTTTTTTTAATTTTAATATAATAGATATGTGTATAAATTAATCTTAATATACCTTAAATATTTTATAGAGATTTTATTTACATTTATAATATTGATAAATATCTTCATAAAATTAATAAAGATTTTTAATATTTTTTTATCCTATAAGAAAATTATATTAAAACCATTAAAAATGTTCATACCGATGCATATCTATAAATGAAAATAATTTTTTCATAAAATAATTAAAAAACATATACTACATTAATTATAAATGAAAATAATATTATAAAAAAATCCTAAGAAATTATTCTAAACTCTAAATTGCTCTTCATTAATTTTTTTTCTTAAGAAATTTTTATAGCTACATGAAAATTTTTAATGGAGGATTCAGGTGACATAAAAATAAAATTAAGATCTCTAGAAGAGCCAAAAACTATTAAAATATATATTTTTTTATTTTTTAATTCATTAATATTATGCTTTTAATTAACTTTTCTTTTAGTATTTGAAAATGATTATATGTGATTTTTTATATTATTATTCTTTTTATTTATTTTTTCTTGTTATATTCATTTACATGATTATATATTATTTTATATTTTTTTAAATGCAATATGTCATTTCTTTATTTTTTGATTTGGACATTACTTAAGTTTTTTTCTTTACTATTTTCTCTCCTTTTTTTTTTAGAGATACTTTATGTTTTCTTTTTTAGAATGAAAATATAACTTTTTTCTTCTTCTTTAGATTTGTTAATTTATTTTTAACAAAAAAATTAAATTTAAAATAAAAGTGAGTGTATGAGAAGGTTAAATGTGGTATTATATAAAAAATATCTATAAAAGTATAGATTTACTATATTTACATTGTGACATTTAGTATATGTGGATATTTATCAATATTGTGGATACAAATATAATCACTCATATTTTGTTGGGCAAACAATTTGGATTTTAAGAAATAATATAGTTTATTAAAAACAGAAAATCTTTAATAGGCTTAATGACTTGACCGAAAAAATTTTTTTAGCCCCCATGTCAATAAATCCTAGCTCCGTTACTGACCACATATATTGACTAGGCGGTATAAGATTATATATCGTGGCTAGATCTATAATCTAGATTCAATGTTCAAATCATACTCTCAGCTCCGTTCTCGATTTAACATGCCTTATTACGCTCACATGTATCATGCTAGCTACCACATTTGGTGGGGTTAAGCCGTTAAGGTGATAGGCTCCTCGTTCGACGAACAAGGTCTGTAATAAAAAACTTGAGCAAACATTTCTATCATCTGAAACAATCTCTTTGATAATGCTTAGGAGGATTCCCTTTCCACACTTTTTTCCACCAAAAAAAAATTATAATAATGGTGATCCATCATAATTAGTTACATATAATAAATAGAAGGGAAATAAGGAATGAGCGTAAGACGACAAAAAAAAAAATGGGCCTCCAATGCATTCAAATGCTGCATATCCAAGTGCTAAAGTTTTGTCCATACCAAATTTAAAAAAAAAAAAAAAAAAAAAGGGTGGGGTGGTTTTGGTCTAACCTAGCAGATTTAGGTACTGAAGCTAAGTTCTACAAGTGATAAAAGTTTTCATACAAAGGACCAGTTAATGAACATGAAACAGATGCAATGAGCAGTTTCTTCTTCATTCAAGACCTTCCAAGCCACTGCTCTCTCATACGAAACCGGCCTTCCCATGCTTGACATGCAGATTCCGCCTTGCAGACACATAAATCCCTTCACCACAGAGCAGCAAACACATGAATATCAGCCACATATATTTTTATGTTGCTTGGAACATTATATATATATATATATAAATGTATATATATGTATCTCTTTCTTTAATCCCGTCTTTAGATGTACTCTTAGTTGGTACTATACCTGTTGCATTATCTGAGGGAACTCCGTGCAGAGGGTCTTTCTTCCGTTTTCGTCGAAAATCTTCTCCAGTGTAATGTCTTGAAGTGCGACCAAGGTCGTCTCCAGCATGTCCAGTCCTGCCTGGTTTGCGAATGTAAAAACGGGCAATGCCTGCAGAAGCCATGTAACAGATTATAGGTGAGAACAAGGCACAACAATTCGTGGACGGAAATCGTTTAGACAAGGATTTCCAAGGGGGGGGGGGGGGGGGGGGGGGGGAAAGGGTTCAGCATAAACCTTCAAGGAGCAGCACAGGACTGCATCTGAGTGATGCCAGAGGGACTGGAGAACGGATTCACTTTCTTCGCTTTTAAGTAATTCCACCCCTAGATAGCACCTGAAAAGATCGACGATAAATAATGGCATGACTCGGTTGCTCAATTTCAGAAACAAATAAGATTAGTTGAGCCAAAATGATGTATGATAGAGAGCTTAAGTGACACACCTGTAGCTCTGACAAATCCAACGAGCAAGCGTCTGCGCTTCAGGAGTCCCAGGTGGGGGACGGAGACCGACATTGGAGCCAAAGTGAGAAGGGGAGAGAGCGAGTGCCACTCTCTGGACTGAGGCTATGATACTCCGAACATACTGGCGAGCCATGGCTGCAACGCTTTCTTGAAGGTGCATTTCGAATGCGAATTGGAATGCTATTGTCATCACAGACTTTCTGTTACCGGAGTTACCAGCATTGTCGCCCGTTGCCCTGTTTCCTGTGGGGCCAACTTCAAGTGCAGATGCAAGATCGAGCGTGCGGTTAGGACTAGGGGTGTCCTGCATTTTTGTTTAACGTTATAGTCAAGAAACTTGTTTCTCAAACATAGACAAATAGGAAAGCCTGACAGAAAGGCAGATTGTGCTGTTATGCCATATGTGGTGAGGGCTTACCATCCCAGAATCTAGAGGAATGATGCGGAATCCCGAAGGTAGAATAGGCGCATCATCGGAAAAGGAAGCATCAATTGGAGCAAAGATGAGTTCAGCACAGGTACCAACAGCATTTTCATCCACCCCACTACAAAGCTGAGGAGAAAAGGCAATAAGAAAACATCGAGGATCAACAACCGGTACTTGTGGGGGTGATTAAGCCTCACTAGAGATTTAAGTGACTAAAAGAGATATCAGGGAATGATACATTTTCTGCTCATAAGAAATAAAGAAATTCAAGCATATTTTCTGATCAAAGAAGTAATAAACTTACTTGCAAGAGGAAAATGTCGACAGGCATGATCATATCGTCTCGATAGTGGCCCAAATTCTCAAGCTTAATGACCTCCATGAACTGTTACAAATAGCAGAATTATTTCAGATAAGCCAGCAATAGAAGTGTTTTCACATGAAAGATGCTAAAAACATTCCGAAAAAATTTAATGACCTTTTCTATCGTTAATCACTTTTCTTACCTCTTCATGCTCAATTGTGTGAGCCAGTGGAAGAATAACCTGACCCCCAAAACTTCCAGCTCGAGGCCCCGGCAAGCTACATGGACCAGCTTTGATGGCGGCTGCTGAGTAAGCATCGATGCTGCTGTCCGCCCACTCTGACCGGTGCTCTCGCAGGAATCTTAGAAGTATTGCAGGAGGAACATTCTACAAGGAAAAAGAAAGAACAAAAAAAAAAAAGATTGTTTACTTAATGAAGCAAAGGAACTTGATCTATCGTCAACATTGACCATACGTGCCTAAACACGCTGGAACATTACCTGCAACAACATGGATGCTTTGGCGCATAACACTGAGTTGCTTGCGGATGGAAATCCATTGGCATAAGGAAGATTCATCCCCATCATCTTGCTCGGGGACGAGTTTACAAGAAGGGTGACATCGTCAATGCCATCGCTTTCTAACATACTCCAGCCTTCGTCTGTAAATCCATTGACTGCTTCATTGAAACCCCTACATTGCAAAACGTGTACGTTAAGCGTACTAAAATCAACTAATTGTTTCAAGAAACTTGTTTAAAGATTTAAGACCAACGCACTTGCTTAGTTTCTGACTCAGTGCACGCAGGGCTGCAGGTCGTCTTCCCCAACCAGTAGCATTCGGCTGAGAAACTTCTTGAGAAATCTGCCTCAGATGGCGTAAAGCCTGTTTGCAAATGATGAGTCTGCATTAGTGTTTAAAATCCTAAAATTCAAGCCTTGTCCTAACCATTGTCGATTTATGATGCTCAATTCGTAGTAGTTAGTATTGGCTAATGTCGATATGTCAAAACTCAGGACCCGGCCGTTCTGTTGATATTTTCCACAAAACATGTTAAAACAAGGAGGTGGCAACTTTCCTAATAACCCCGAATACCTCTCCCTTCTATGCGATTTAGACACCAGACACTACACTATTAGTTAAAACAAGCAAAATAAAGAATGTCACTACCAAAATATTGAGAAGAAAACAGTTTTCTTACAGCTGTAGTTGTCTTCTGGGCAAGCAAGGTTGACGACTCATAAAGCGGGCGCAAAACTTCAGGTACGCTCCATGGCTGGTTTGAGAAATCAGAAAGCAAATCTTGTGAGTAAAACAAGCTGATGGGCTGATTTTGTTTCTCACATACAAAGAAAAGCAAAGGAATTTAAGTACCTCCAAGTCCATGTGGTCAACTACATGAATGATTGATCCACCGCCTTCACAAGGTCGAATGAGATACCCGCTTGGCAGCATCTCTGCTCTAACGAAATTCTGCACCGGCGGCATGCTCGGACCATTCTGAGTGTTGTTGAGTGATCTTTCACAGACCTATTTCACAATCACATTCACAACGGTGCCAAATATAAGCTCGAAATGCGACAAAAGTTGACAAGACTATCAGAAGACTCATGATGAGTTGTACATACCACAAGGCTTCCATCTTCCAGAACAGACGTGTAGCGCAACAACCAGAAATCGCGAGCAGGTGCCAAAGTAGTAGGTGCATAGAGCTAATTCAAGCCAAATCGAAAGTGCAAAATTTTGTAAGAAGGTACACACAACACAATCTTGATCACAATTTTTCAAGTCTGATATGATCACCATATAACAACTAGTAGGTACCTGCATGTAAAACAGTTCAATGGTTCCACCACTTCCAGTGGACAACACGTTTATGACATCCACAGTTCGGCAATCACGGAACCATGAAGGCCGATCTTTGAGGATTTCTGCGACCTGCAGACGACATAATTGATTAAACATTTGGAAAAAAAAAAAAAACAAAAACACTCAACCAAGAGTAGCAACATTCATAACCAAGATGAGCAGGACTTACTCTTGTGGGTTCTAATCCCACAAGGCCGCAAGCACGTGCTGCCACACCGGTGCAACCGTGAGAAATAGCAACGATTCCAATGGAATCCGGACCAGGCTGCACATATAAATTTGTATAGTTTTAAGTCAACATAATAAGAAAAAGAATTCCTAGACTACTTTGTATCAGAACCATGCTCAAATTGAATGTCAACAAATAGTCTATAGTTTTATTGTGAAATGGTTCAAATAAATCAAAGAGAACAAAGTTCTTATTACTCTCCACCGAAAAAGGAAATTCATAATAACGAACAATTATAAAATTTTATTGGCAACAACACAGATTTAGACCATAAAAAAACAAGTACTTAAAAAATGATCTTGTCTGCGCATGTTGCTTAGTAGATTAGCAAAGTTACTGCTCTTAAACAATTGCCTCGATAACAGCAAAGAGTAATGAATAGTGTGGTGTTAAAGACAACAAAATAATGACAAGAAGAGAGAGAGAGAGAGAGAGAGAGAGAGAGAGAGAGAGAGAGTGACCTTCATCCCAGGCATTTGGACCCACTCCACAGCAGTTCCAGTGGCCTTTGAAAGAAACTCTGCTAAAGTTTCCTCTGCAATGGACAGAAGTCTAGAGAGAAAAAACAAAAACAAACAAACAAAGAGAGAACAATCAAATCTGGTTTAGCCATATTAGAAGAAATTAAGATAAGACAACATCAAACGACAATAGCAAGGACAAAGGCACTTGTGAGGCACAACAAGGAATGAAAAGGACGCATCAAGAACAATAATTCCAAAAAATAATAATAATAATAAATAAATAATAACTAACCCTGCAGGACTGGCATCCCTAGGCGGATGCTGAGGAGTCAAATGGTGCTGACCACTTGTCACCACCGATTCACAACTTGTGTTTGTATCTGTGGTTGCAAGGTTCGCCTGCAATACAACCCAAATCCACAATCTCATTATCCCATCTCTCTCAAAAATAAAAAATTTATATATATATACATACATATATATTTATTTGATGAAAATCAGAAGGTTAAACTGATTTAAGTTACTAATAGGACCCGAAACACCGTTAAAAAAGCAAAAACAAAACAAAACAAAAAAAAAAGGCCGTATGGTGAAGATTATGAGTTGTTGAACCAGTAAGACAGAGAATTTGAAGAAGAAATGAATGGGGATTAAATGGAATATTTACATTCTGAGTCTGTTGACGAAAGAAGGTATTCTCATAGACAAGCTGAGAGACTTGTTTCTGCAGCCTATCGTTCTCCTCCATCAAAAGTTTGTTCATGGCTGTCAGTTTCCTGTTCACAGCCTGCAATCTCGAAGCCTCTTTCCTCTGCTTCTCTCTACATCTGCAATCAACAAACCAAAACTCACATATACATCTATATACATATATATCTATAGATACACAACAGAAAGAGAGAGAGAGAGAGAGAGAGAGAGAGAGAGAGAGAAAATATATACATATAAATATACCTGCGGTTCTGGAACCAGACCTTGATCTGCTTAGGCTCGATGTGGGAGAGGATAGGGCATTCGCGGATGAGCTGCTGGCGACGCATGGAGCTGGGCTTGGGACAGTCATGGTAAAGCCTCTCCAACGCCTCAACCTGCTCAGGCGTGTACCTCACGTACTTCCCATTGTCCATCGCTATCTTGCTTCCTTCTTTGCACGCCGATGTCACCGCCATCATTATTCTCTCTCTCTTTCTCTCTCTAAGCTCCCACCACCACCCCCACCTACAAACAAAACACAAAAGAACACCGCATTTTCAGACACCAAAAATTTTCTCCGGAAAAACTGAACATGGGGTAGAGAGGAAGGAATTCGACAGTACCTCCTTAGAAAATCTTCGTTGATAGAGATGGTAACAGCTTTGTGATCTGTAATATTAACCACATCAAGCTCACAAAGTTGTTGTTCTTGTTCTTGTTGATCAAAGATAAGATGCTAGATAAAGATGATACAAATATGCATATATATATGTATATGTATATACAAGATCAAACTAATGTTTCAAAGGGAAAGTCTGTTTTTTTTTTTTTTGGTTGTTGGTTGTTTTGTTGGGGATGGAAAGAATAATTGAAATGGCGAAATGGAATTTGCTTATAAGAGAAAAATCAGCAAACCAGGCCTTACAAAAATGCCAATGACAACACAAGACTTGAAACAAAGTGGAACAGTCGTCGTGTATAAAAAACCACCATTTCTCGTTTTCACATCATTTTCTCTTTTCCCTTTCACTTTCCTTCTTTCTCTCTCTCTCTCTCTTCTTTTTTTTTTTTCTCTCCTCTCTCTCTCTACCTGTAGCTTTTGCTGCTGTTGCTGCTTACTTTTATTATTTTCACTTGGTTTGTTTGCCACTTTCCAACACTTGTAAACCTCTCTCTCTCTCTCTCTCTCTCTCTCTCTCTCCTGGTTAAGGATGTGAGGAAAGCAAATCCAGACCTCTCTGAACTACACGTGTAATCACGCGCTCTCAAAAAGCCTGTTTTACCATGTAGGCATGTATTGTGACTCAATTTTGTCTTTTACCTTGAGTCCAGAATCACTGCAAACTACAAGCACAACATAAAAATTAAAAAAAAATTTAATTAATTAAAAAAGAGTTTTTTTTCTTTTTTTTTTTTTAAGGAATTTTGGGAGTGGGTTATGAGGATGGTTTAACACCATTTTTAATGTGTAAACTAATGTTAATATTGTATTATATAAATCAATGTGAAATAGCATATTGTTTTATTTTGTTTTTCAATGCATAATGTTGTTTATTTTAGTGTTATATCTATATTTTGTTATCAACATTAAGGGTCCGTTTGGTGAATGAGTTTGAGTTGAAAATTTTAAATTTGAGTTAAAAATTTTAAGTTTGAATTGAAAATTTTTATTGATTTTTCAGAAAAAGACAAAAATTGATATGAAAAAGTACATTTTAGTTTGAAATGAGATGGATCTCCAAACGAAGACTAAGCTTTGGAATTAGTAAAAATAACATTAGCAACTTAGCAGCTAAATAAGGAATAACAAGTTTGTTAACATTTATAAAATTTAACACCAAATATAACACTCCATTATATAACATTTTCTCATCCTAAATGTCAAAATTTCAAATCGAAGCATTGCTTTGAACCCCATTGAGATGTTTTTATTTTACATGATGATCCGATTAATTATGGGTGTCCAACCTTAACAAACCATGATAAACTCAATCTAATTAAATTCGGATTTGAAAGAGTACTATTGTTGTGTGATTAGGTTGTGAAAGACTAATGTAATCTAAACTCACTTTGTTGTGATCCCATAGTTACAGGTATTAAAAAGATGCATCTTATCGGTAAAATGTTTTTAAGTGGTTATTATTTGATTCACAGTCGATTGTAAAAACATCAATTCTACAAAAAGCTCCAAAATTTTCACCGAAAATAGCTTTGCTTTCTTTTTTTTTTTTTTTTTTTGGTGAATAAAGGATTTGGGAGTAGCCCCATCATTTCTAGGTTTCAGCCCGACAGGCAGGAATCCATTTCTCTAGGAATGGCAAAAAAGCGGGTTTTTTATACTAGTTTATCTCAGTCAGTCATCCGAAGTCTACCATGGCATCGCTAAACTATACTTCAACAGTCAAAACTGGAGCGATGTCTAAGGAGAGGCAACGGGAGTCGAACCCGGGTGAACAAAGGAGAGAAGCTAGTAAAGTCATCTATCCTTATCAACTCATCCCACCCTTGCGGGTGTTAAAATAGCTTTGCTTTCTTGAACTATAGCATACAAGTATAACACTTTTAAAAATAAATCTAGATTAAAAGTATTCATAAAAAATATATATATTTATATATATATAACATTTAATAAATTTAATGAAAATTCAACAACTCGAAAATTTCATCATTCTAAGGTTTTTTTTTTTTTTTTGTTACCTACCGTAGAGATTTCTTTTAAATTTTATTGATAATTTACATAGCATCTAGCTAAATAAACTCTCTGCTGGTAGATATAACAGCAACATTGCTATATTTTTTCTGCGCGTGGGTTTTTTTTTTTTTCACTTACTTATAAGTTTGTTTTGCTAATTTCTTGTTTATTGATTTATATAAACATGGATAACTCATTCTTAATTGTCCGACTAGTCCTTGATAGTTGAATTAGAGATCTTGATCCAAATAATTGATTAGTTGAAAACTAATTAAATTTATTACATACATCGAATTGGATTCAAAAACTACAAGATAATAATAATAAATTTGGTAAGGAAACCTAATTTTCTGATGATAAAAAAACTTTTTGAAAAATGCGTTTCGTTGTGAAGGAGGAAAGAAAGAAAAAAAAAAAACATATTTGAGCATCGTTCTAAAAAAAAAAAAAAAAAAAGTTGAAAAAATTAAGGACAAAACTCACTTAATTGAGTAGTCATTGCCCAACTTGAAAAAACCGATCTTGTTGAATTGAAAGAATGAAATGTGGGAATCGGGTAAGAGTAATTGACTTAAATAGTCCAAGAACTCTTTTAAATATGATGGTTTGATCCCTGTTCTTGTTTTTTTTTTTTTTTTACCAAGATGACCTTAAACCCTTTTTTTTTTTTTTTGCTATTATGGTCATTTCCGTCCAAATTCGTTAACTTGTGAGGGTATTAACTTGTGAGTATATTTTAGTAATCTAACAATAATTAATTTAACAAAAAAATCATTAAAAAAAAAAGTTTCATCTCATCTCTCTCTCTCTCTCTCTCTCTCTCTCTTCTTTTCTCAAAACCTAGATTGAGGGGGGTGAACCAGATCGGAAAGAGAAAGGGGCAAGGGAGCATCGGCGATGCGGCTGGGGAAGGGGCCCAAAAACCCAAATCGCGAATTGGGGGGGGGGGGGTCGAAGGCGGGAGGGGGGGACCCAGTCGCGAGGTAGGGGCGATCAGCGGCGGAAAGGGGGAACTCAAATCGTGGGAGGCAAACAATAACGGGAGGGGGGAACCCAGTCACAAGGTGGGGGGCAAACAGAGGCAAGAGGGGGAGGACCCAATAGTTGGATAGGGGGCAAACGGCGGCGGGAGGGTGGTGGCGAAACCAAGATAAGGAATAGGGGGCAACCCAGTCAGGGTTGGGGGGGCAGACCGAGAGAGAGGGGGAGGGAGAGAGAGTGGAGGGTATTTTAGTCATTCTAATATAAAAATTAATCATTTTAGTAAGATTCCATTAGAAATTTAACGGATGTGGACGGAAAGAACCAAACCATCACCTTTTTAGAGAGTTTAAGGTTAGCACGGCAAAAAAAAAAAAGATTAGGGACCAAAATGTCATCTCTTAAAGAGTTTAGGGACTATTTAGGCTAATTACTTTTCGGATAAATGTGAAATGAAATTATCCCTAAGCATCTGGACTCTGACTTTTCACATGGTATTTCTTATTCCATGGATTATTAATGTAAATAAGAAACACAAATACCATATAATAAACATGTAAATTTCTTCCTAATCAAGACAAAAAAAAAAAGTGTACTATACTTGCACTATTCATTTGCATGTTTTCTGAAGAAACACACATTTTAAATTTTCTAATACCACTTTGGTCACATTTTTTACTTTTTCTCGATATTGAATAGTGTCAAAATTCCGTGTCCAACAATTAAATATTGACTAATACGAATACGGATTATTTTTTCTTCACATCCATACGCTGTATTTCGTGCTAATAAATAGTAGAGTGAAGAAAAAAAAAAACGAGAAAAGCGTTTTTTCATTTTCATTTTCATTTGTATATATATTTATTTTTATTTTTGTTTGCTTGAAACAAGTGTCTTCGTTTGCACGTAATTAACTAGAAAATAATGTAAACACTAAACACACACATCCAACATATTACGAAACCATGAGCTCACCCAATAAAAAATTTAAAAAATAAAACAAAAAAAAAACCTAGTACTGAATGTCAGATTTTAAGTCTGTCATATTTAAAACCATCATGACTACCCCCCTAATCTTTTGGACTAAATGCGACGGCCTTTATAAGATAAGATATGTGAATCTAGTGAAAATATGTGCTAGTGCATGACTTATATATACACACACATATATATTGATGTGTGTGTATATATATTGGTGCAGTTTTAATAATTATTATAATATTTATATATATATATTATTTTAATCATTAAATACAAATCTAATAGGTGTAAGAAATTAGATAGTTGATAAAAAAATTTAAGGAAAATTAATGAGTAATAAATTTAAAGAGTTCATTATATATATTTTAGATAAATAACTGATTATTTACCTAATTGACGTGACTTTTTTAAGTTTTTATTTTATTTTATTTTATTTTAATAGAGTTTCTATTGCACCCATACGTGGCTTTCCAGATACAGTCGGTGGAACACAAATTTCCTTTTTCTTTCTGCAAACTTCATTTACTGTTACTTGACCCAACAGGCCAAGAAGAAGAACCTTCAAGTCTTTAAGTTTTTTTTTTTTTTTTTTTTTTTCACCGTATGAATTTTTCATAATAACAAACCATATTTATCTCTCATAAAAAAAATTTCGTAAAAAAGAATAACATAATCGGATTTTACACCGTTTATTAGGTTGCTCTTAATTTTCTAATATATTTCTAGTAATGATTTGTTGCTATCAGTTTTTTTTTTTTTTTTCTAGTTTTTTTTTTAATTGTATTGCTTTAAATTTAGTATGGGAATCTGACTTGTTTATCAATCACTTAGAAATTGCAAATGTCTATCCTTTAACAGGTGAATTATAATATTTTATTATATGTATAGTAGTTATCTTTTTCATATTTTTCGAAACCAAACTCATAAAATAATTTTTTTAACCATCTATTTTTTTTTTAAATAACCATCTTTTATATATGCTGAAAAAAATAGAGCTTTATTAAAAAAATGCTAAAAAACAATCTCGATCACAAATATATATATATTTTTTATTATTTTCCTAAATTATTACTTTAGTCCTTATCTTACTGTAATTATTTTAGATATTATTCTCCAATTAAAAAAATCAATTTAGTTTAATATATAAGATTAACATGTTGTGTAACCTGCTATAGAAAGTTATATATGATGCTACATTATTAAATGTAATTAATATATGTATTTATCTTAATAATTTTATATGTAACTAATCATGATTAAAAAATGAATAATCATTAAAAATTCTTTCATATATATATATATATATATATATATATGTATATTATTGTATGGGGTAAAAATAGTTATTGCCACGTAAAATCATGTTAACCATACATATATGATCATGACCAGTTTGTATACGCGTCTTCAGTGTCATATACAGATACAAATATACACATATTAATATACATATACATACATATATATATATATATATTCGAGTCATGGCAAACATTATACGTTAGTACCCATTGACCATGGAGCCAGCCTTAATTCGTCAATACCATGACCTCACATGAAGTTACTTGTCCTCATTCATATAAAATTGTTCTATGCATCAATTCCTTCCTCTTCTTCTCTTCCAGACAATTTAGTCTTTGGTTTACAATCTAGACTTTATAAGTCCTAGTAGTAACATGTACCACGTGTTTAATTACTGTTTTTATTTATTTCTTTTTTTTTCTTTTTTTTTTTTTTTGGCTTGAGTTTTTTATTTCAAGTTTCATTCCTTGTAATAGTGTGTGTACATATAAAAGGCTAACAAACCTTGTACTATTCTTGGATAAGCATATATAAAAAAAATTAATTCACTGTGAATTTCATTAACTCAAGTTTCAAACTCCTCTACTTCTCTCTTAATTAAGCAATAACTAACCAGAAAAACATTTTTTATTATTAGGTCATGTTGGTTATGAGCACTTATGACATGGTCATTAGTGGGTTGAAATCCATAGGCATAGTTAGAAGCAAGAGTTTTACCAAAGACTTGGTCATTTGAAGACCCTTCACGATGGAATTCACCTTTTTTCACTCGTATTTTTCATATATATATATATATATATATATATATATATATATATTATTAAGAACAGGTAATACTGTTTTTGTCGTTTTTTCACCCTAATTTTTTTTTTTTTTCATTTTGGTTCCTTTTAAACAAGTTTTTCTTTTTTTAGTCCTTCATTTTTTTTGTTTTCAGATTAAAATTTATCCATTTTTCGTTTTAGCCCCTTTTATTGGTCTTTTTTTTCATTTTAGCCCTTTTATCTTTTTGATTCTTTTTTAATTTTTTTAATTATTTTTTGAATTTTTTCTTTTACACTTTTGATATTAATATGTTTTGTTTATCTATCCCTTCTATATCTATAGCTATATATAGAAAGAAAAAAAATTTATGTTGAAGCATTTTTTTTTTACAATTTAGTCCTTTTTTGTATTGATCATTTTTTTTTTCATTTTAGTCTTTTTTATCTTTTTTGTTTTTTTTATGTCTCTCTTTTTTTTCTTTTTAGGTCCATTGTTATTTTTCTTTTTAAATTTTGTGGGTTTACTTTTTTAACTTATTATTTTAATTTTTCCCTATGTACAAAAATTTTCTCAAATATATCCAACATGCACGTAGCAAATAGAAAGTTGAAAAAAAAAAAAAAAAAAAAAAGCTACTATTGTTGTCCAAATCAAAAACTTTTTTTAGTCCTTCAGTTTTTTTTTTTTCTTTTGGCTAATTTTTTTTTTTCATTTTAGTCCTTTTATCTTTTTTTATCTTTTTTCATTCCTCTTTCTTTTCTTTTCTTTTTTTTTTTTAGTTTTAGGTACTTTGCTGATTTTTTTTATTTGTTTCTTGTATCTATTTTGTATGTATATGTTTTTTTTATTTAAATAAATTTTCTTAAATATATCCAATCATGTACATTCCACGTGCCTTTAAATTAGTATGTTAATCTATAACCATGTAAAAGAGTCAATAAGTTCTACCGAACACCACAAAAGTCAATGGATGGTCCTCACATCCATTTTCTTCACCTTCCAAAATCTTACCTCTTCAAAGTTGGCCGCCAAAAGAAAAAAACATTAAGATCAAAAGGATTAAAAAAAAAAGTTAATTAATTGGTTAAGAATTAGGAAATGGCAGACCAACTTAAGTGGGTGTTTGATAAGCCAATGTTCCTCACCTAAAAAGATAAGACTTAAACACTAATCTAATCTAATTACCCCTTTTAATTGTCTACATTTTTTTTGCCCCCACCCCCCCCAATTACTCATATATTATTATTATTATTTTACAAGAAGGCCTTAAAAAAGGTTTACCAAAGTCCTAATCTTTGGCCACCTTAAAAAAAAAAAAAGATGAAAGAAAAGAGATTATGATAGCAATTTTTACCCTTTTAGTATTTTTCTATTATGATCTTCTTTTTTCTAATTAATAATATTTTTCTATTGTCAATAATTACTAATATTTATTTAATTAATTATGTTTACCATATGTCAACGGCTGTGACACTAGCATGTGGGCTGGTAAAAGTGATAACATACTCCGCCACTCGCGCTTAGCAGAATAGAGAAGCGTGCCACCGAAGAATGAAAGGCCTTCTTTTTTTCTCTTTATTAATTTATTAATTTTAATTTTTTTGGTTAATTAATTAGTTTTTAAAATTAATTAATTGTGGGGTATAATTTTTTTAATGTCCTATGACAGCTTGACAAGTGTCGACTGGAGTGGAAGCGTATAATTGAAGCCAGCAGACCAGAACTGGGTGTGGTCCACAAGTGTGGGCCCATAAAGGATTGTGGGCCCAGCACGCGTGAAGACTCCCCTGCCCAGCTTTACAACGTGCTCCTCACCAGCCATTTGCCATTACCCAACCCCATGTGTGTACGGATTTTTCTTTCTTTATTATTATATTTTCTATTAAATCTGTTTTTGCATAAATTAAAAATTTTCTTTCATTATATAATTTAGAAAAAAGTTATTTATATTATCCTTTTTTCCCAAGGGCCAAAAAGAAGAGTTGTTAAAAAAAAAAAAAAAAAAAAAGCCACGCGCTGGTAATATTGGAACAAAATTATTCTTCTTTTTTGTGTTTTACTATTAATTTTAATTTTCTTTTCTTGTAAGATTAATATTCAAGAGTGAAACTAACCCTAATGATAAATATTAGGCGATTCTTTACATATTTTCACTTTGATAATTCCTACATTGGTTTTTTTTTCCCCCCACCCTAAATCTTATTGTTTTAATTAGTTTGATAGGGAAAAAAAAATGAAACTCAAATTAATATATAGCTTGTGTACTTCAATTCGGCTTGTAGATTGTCTGGTGAAGATTTGATGGATGAACATATAATTCTTTGACTAATGTAGCAATATTATAAATAATCCCCTATATATCTTACCTCCTAAAGATTTTCTATAATTATTTGAAAAGGAATAAAATTTGACATGTCTATTAAATATCATTTATATGTAAATGGCATGTAAACATGAACATTTGATTCCATCTTTGGCGACATCAGCTCTAATGGCGTAAGATTAGATCACTCTTCATTAGCTTTAGGAAGGGTTAATATGAAAGTAATTCCTTAAAAAAAAACAAAAATAATTTATAATCTCAATTTTACTCACAACCTACTTATCTTAGCTTGATATTTGTGTATACTGAGAAGTGAACGTACGTGTCCCAACTCTTTTTTTTTTTTTTTTTTAAACTTAATTTTACTCTCCATCTGTTCTATAATTCCTTTGAATCTTGATAGTTTGCCCTTAAAAAATTTTTCTCTTGATTATACCGATACTTAATATATATATTTCTTCATTTTATTTTATTTTATTACAAAATTGAAGACTCACTCTAACTACAATCGTTTAATTCCTTTTCTTCCCTTCCACTATAGTTTTTTTTTTCTTTATTTTTTTCTAAGGAAAAAATTTCAGTAAACTCACTAAATAGATATAAATAACCAAACATAACAATGACCCGACAGTATGTGAGATAAAATCTTATAATTAGAATGGTTCCGTCAGTAAATTATAATAAGCTCATGATAAAAATGTATTCCTCATGCCTGATGACGGAAAAATATCTCGATACTCTCAAATCGAGCATATGTTATAAGATTCTTTTTGACAAAACCCTGACTATTGATGAAAGCTTTTAATTGATCGAGGACTAAGACTTGCTAGTACTAGAACCACCATTAACTCTGCATAGAAACAACTCTAGCATACCAAAATATCACCAAGAAAAAAAAAAAGTTCACTAAGAGTGGAAGTCTCCACTGGATCATGCATGAGTGACTCCATCCTTATATGTACATACAGGGGCGAAGCCATAAATCTATTTTAGTGGGGGTATATACCAAAATATTTTTTCAAGATAAAATAAATTTTAAAAGGGCCTATGTGAGAATTTTTAATTTTAGTAGGTTTATGTGAGAATTTATAATTTTAATGGAGGCAAAGTAGTAAAAGTATAAACTTTTTTTATATAAAATTAATTTTATTAAGGATTATGTGAGAATTTTTAATTTTTAATAGGGATAAAATAAGGACAATATGAGAATTTTTTAATTTTAATGAGACAAATTATAAAAACTTTAAAACTTTTGGAGTGAAAATTAAATAACAAAAAAATTCAGTAAGGGCTATAACCTCGACTGGCACCTCCTGGCTCCGCTCCTGTGTGCATATTTTTACCATCAATGTTATTTTTTTCTTCTTCTCTTTTTTTTTTTTTTTTTTTTTTTTTTTTTTGTGTAAATACCTTTAACATCGGGTTTACCGACGTTATAATTTGACACTATTCAAAAATAAAGAAATTAAAAGACTTCACCTTATAGTAAGTATTGAGAATTTATTTATTTGAAAACTAAACTCATGCTGGTAAATATATATATGTATGTGTATGTATATATTCAATATCATGATTCTGGTTATTTTTGAAAGGAGAGAACCACCCATAACACATATCTTTCCCTTGTTGGCATACGTATTTAATAATTTGAAGATCTCATTGTAATTATTATGGACATTTAATTTCTCTCTAATTCTATACATGCATGCAACTGTACTATAATTATTAATACTCAAGTGCGTCTTAAAAAATTATCCAAGAAAGAGAAACAAAGGGCGCGTGTTTCATTAAATGTAATTTTTATTACAAAACTAAATAAATAGATAAATAAAAGTATTAAACTGAATACGTTTTTCTTTTATTTAATAGATAGACTACAAAGGGAACGTGAAAGTTGAAACTTGCTTTGCTAACAACCTTAAAGTTACACTAAAATTTTTTTATACCCTGCATTTTAAGGTTATTAAACATGTATACCATCATGTATATATTTTAAATGTTCTCATAATTTGTCTTTCCGATTTTAATTCTATATAAAATGTATATCTTTTCAAATGTCAATTTTGACCACTTAAATTAAGAGTGCTTTACTTGTTGGGAGCTATACAAATTATTAAAAAAAAAAAAAAAAAAAAAAAAGCAAATCAATGAGCAAGGTGATGATAATTTTAAAGTAGAAAGTCATTATTTAAGTGATTTTTAACCTAGCGAAAGTAAGAATTTGATATGAAATCATAATAAAAGGTACAATTTTGAGAACATTCAAAATACAAAATTTGTTTTTTTAAGCTTAAAAATGCAAGGTGTCAAATTGAAAATATCCCAATATTAAATTGATAAACGTTGTCTTGTTGTTTTTCTTTTTTCTTTTTTTTTTTTAGATAAATATTTGTTTAAGTAAACATTTAGTGACCATAAGTTGCCGTTGCTAAAAGCAAGAAGCAACAATTCTTGTAGTTACAATGATCAACTAAATCAACAACAACAACTATACAAAGAGAAATTACATCCATAGTCCATTGACTTTACACTTCCATTTAAAATCTCATGCAATGAAGACGAGAAAGAGCTGAGATAAATAATTTGAGTACGATATAAGATAGAGAAAATGTCGTACTAATACTCTCATTGGAAATTTTTGGAAACAAAATATTCATCATGTTCAAGAGGCTTGTGCAATTATTTTAAAAAGAATTTCCAAGGTGTCTCTGCTGCATACTTAGACCATAAACGATGGCTCTAGTTGGAGTTTAATTGTTAAAAAAAAAAAAAAAATTTATTATTCTTATTTTTAAATCTCTCTTTTTCATTTTTAAATTACTCAAATTTTAAAAGTTCATAACTTTCTTATTCAAACTTGAAATGAGAAGATTTTACTTTTTTTTTTTTTTAAATTGCAAACAATATCACTATTGCTATCTTTTTTGAATGTATTTAAAGTTTTTACACTATTAATTAATCATTGCAATTCATTTTCAACAAAACACGCATTTTCAAATATCAACTCATTTCTAATAAAAAAAATATTTCAAAAACTCCAACTCCAGTTGATGTTCCAAACGAGTCCTAAATTTAATAATTTGTCATGTCCATCCATAAGATATGTTTCTCTCTCTCTCTCTCTGTGTTTCAAATTACTGTAATACATGTTTCTTTTGTTAGAACTTAGGGGTACAAGATTCAAACTTTACACTTTAGGTAAAGTTATGTGTGGAATTATCACTAAGATATGCCTGTAACCATCTATAATACATGTTTTTAAATGTTCAATTTGATTAAAATCATATAAATATCACCTCTATGTATAAGGTCGGTTGTGGAGCTAGCCCTTATTCATATATTTAAAAAACTGATCTTTTGTCCCAAAAGTTTATAATGTGCTCTTCATTTTATAAGAAAATTTGCAAAAGTGCTCCACTCAAATTTTAATACTTCAAGTGTTACTTTTAATATTTACATAGAATTAAATTATGCACCTATTTTTTTATAAAACTTTTCATTGTACCCACATTCAATTATTAAAAGGAAACAAATATCTCTAATTTCTTTATAGCACCATCACTGCAACTATTTCTTAACTCCATCTCTGTATAAAGCAGGATATATTGTGGATCCAACAATTTAAAACAAGACTCTATCTCGAATTCTTTTATTATTATTTTTTAATTTAGAAATAGAGCTTTATTTAGAAAAAATAAAAATAAAAATAAAAAATCTTTGAGATACAAATAAGGAAATATCGTATGATTGATGTCCAAAATCACAGGGGGGGAATGTGTGCTTTGGTTGTTAGAAATTTATTAGAACTAGGGGATTTATTTTATTAAAAAAAAAAAAAGAAAAAAAATTGTTAAAAAAAAAAAAAGAAATTGTTGTTTGTTGGGGGTGGCCCCATTGAAGTTGGGACCACTAGGAAGAGAACGCGTGTCGCTATCTTTCGGCGTGGGAGGACAGAAGACATACGGGAAACCTCAAATTTTTGTGCTCTGCCCCTGCCCCTTCGTCAACGTAACGGATTTTCTAACGCTTTTTTTTTTTTTTTTTTAATTCACCACCCCAAAATATATATCTTTCTCTCTCTCTTCTCTTTGCCTGTCACACCACGCACCTTTGTCTCCGATTATTGCTACTTCTTCCATTGTTTACTTAACCTTACAAAGAACAACAAGTATCTTGTTATTTAAAATGCATTACTTTCTGAAAAAACAATAATTAGTAAATAATAAGCCTTTAATCTCCATAATTTGTGGGTGTTAATCTTAAAAAGAACGGAAAAAATTAAAAAAAAATTAAAAAAAATAAAAGAGGGAAGGATGTGAAATAAACACATTTCCTACATTAATTTTCCTTTTGTTTGGATATAGATAAGGTGACAAAATTAGACAAATGAAATGTAAATCTTTCCAACCGAAAGAATGTCGGTCTATATTACAACAAGGTAATTCCATAATTGTATTTTGTCTCTAATAAGAAAATTTTTACCCCAACTTTAGTAGAAAACAAGTTTCTCTTTTACATGTAGTGCCACCCATTCAAAGAAATAAATAATAATAATTAAAAAAAAAACAGGTACAAGCAAAGTTAAGAGGGTGTTTGGTGAATAAGTTGAGTTTGAATTGAGTTAAAATTTTTAAGTTTAAGTTGAGTTGACTTTTTAAAAAGTAGTTATAAACTTTATTGACTTTTCAGAAAAAATAAAAATTAAGATAAAAAAATATAATTTAATTAGAGTGAAACTTGTTTATCAAACCCCCTCTAAGCTTCAGATAAAAATAAATAATTTAAAAATAATAATAATAAAGGTAGAGAGAATTTTCTTTTAGAGAAATGCAAAGGAAAGCACGCCAAGCACATTTTGAGTTAAAAAAAAAAAAAAAAAAGGGAAAAATCAGCGAGCCAGCATCGCAAAGCACAAGTTAATGGGACTGAGAAAAGTGGCAGTGGAACGGCCGAGCGTGGGCCGACAAGGAAATGGTGGGGGCCACTTCTGCATCGTAGAAATACAGGCTCGTGGGCCCCAGCCCGAGGCCCAGCTGGCCGATCATGATTTGGTTACTGTCACCACCCCCCTCCCCCTTCACCGATCGCCATCTCTCTTTGTATTTTTAAATTTTCAAAGTCAGAGAATATTCGGCGGCGCCACCTTCCTTGTGACTCAAATCTCCTCTCTTCCTTTTTCATTTAGTTTTTCTAATGGTATTAGGACGTGGGACCCACTGATGCAGAGCATACTTAAATTTAAGAAACAGTTGGGCCTCAATTCGTGGAGAAGTGTTGAGTCCATATGTTGGATAGACTTACAGATTCGTCAGAAGCTCCTCGAAGTAAGAACTTAAATAAATAGTACTTAAAATGCTTAGGGTGAATTCAGGGATAAGTAATAAACGTGTTTAAAAGAATTAATTGTGACTCTCTTATTATTTACAATTTTTTGAAAAAATAGTTGTATCACTCCTATATCAAAGGGAACAATGCCAAAGGTCACCATTGTTGTTAAGCATACTAATAAAAAATATATACCCCATTATACGCGGGTTTACAAATAGAATCCATTTATTATTAGTTATGGTGTTTAATATTAATAGTGTCTTTTAAGTATTTTTCTTTCGAGAAAGTCACGCGCTCCATCTAGTGTGTGAGATATACCTGCCATTATTCCTTTCATTCCTTTAGTCACTCTCTTTCTTTTTATTTTTGGCCTTCTGGTTGGGGAACATGTTCTTGATCAACACAATGACTCTCTACTCAAACTTCCCTCACAAGATTGAGGTCCTTTTTTCATGTTCTTATCACAAACAAGACAACAAAAGTTTTTCTTTCTTAGCTTTCCTTTCATGCTACGCATCATTAATAAGGGGAAATTTGCTAACCATCATTTATCTAATCTCTCATGATAATTATAATCTCATTCGACGAATTTTTATCTAGATTACATATACTGTTATTAATTAAAATTTTATGATGTTGATCATTATAAGTGGCTAATAAAGCAAGTTGAACTATTTAATTTTATGTTGTTGAACATCACAAGTGAGATTAACAAAGCTACTTAAATTATAGGAGCGAGAAGTTCATTCTTTCTATCTTAATCTTTAAATCCGTGTCTAAGATATTAAAACATTAGATGTTGATTGATGTGCATGTCACGTGATCTAATCAATAGTTAGAACAAGACACTTATCAGTGACTATATAACCTCATATTGATAGTGCATGTAATCAAAAATTATAATATATATATATATATATATAAAACAAACAACTCCTGATACATATCTAAAAGCTTGTATGATTTTTTTCAAGTCCTACCATAATCCCAATATTAAATTTCCAAGTTTCTTTCTTATTTTCGTGTACTTGCCTACTTGTATGTGTAGATATTTATATCCAATTACCAAGAGTGGCATAGATGTGCCTTTGTACATTAGTGTGTACTCGGAAACTTGTCGAGTATCCCAAGGGTTGTAGTGCGTACTCCGAAATATCTAATCTATAAAAGTTCACAACCCCCCATCAAACCTTTTTTTTTTTTAATATTTTGATAAAACCATGAAAGCGATTTAGCTATCATATCCAATTTTTTGCATATCGGTTTTTTTTTTTTTTTTTTTTTTATTTTATTATCAAAATACAAACCAAACCAAAAGTTAAGTCCCAACTAACCAGTGTGGATTGGTTCGGTTTTAACAAGTTGATCTGTTTTGCGGATCCTATGAATCTTACTAGGAAAAAACTAAGCCTACGTTTTGATAACAAAATTTAACTCTAATTAAACTATATTTTTTCATCTTAATTTTTGTCTTTTTCTAAAAAGTCAATAAAATTTATAATTAATTTTTAAAAAGTCAACCAACTAAAACTTAAAAATTTCATCTTATCTCAAACTCAATGTAAATACCAAACAAACCTTAAACGTAAAAGAACGTGTTCTGTCAAGTTTTTCGATGGTACTGGCATTAATCTCTCAGTTTCAGGGTTGTTCTCTTCCATACATGACCAGGAATACAATTATCCATAGGGAAATTGCAATAAATAGTAATTTCATAAATACTTTTGAAATTTACAACAAGTTTTAAAAGATGATAAATTATATATATATATATATATATAAACAATTTGGCTCTCTCCCTTATCCTTACAAATTCTCCTTTTGTTTGAAAATTGATCTCATGGAGCTTTCTACAGTAAGATCACTATCAAGAGGTCTGCTTGGCAGAACTTTTTAGAAACTACTTTTGGATTCTCAGGTCTAAAAACAGTTTCTGAAAATATTTGGATAATCTATCAGAAGATCTTCTAGTCTCTAGAAGTGCTTCCTGTTAAAGTCAAAAAAATATGATTTTTGACAAAAACTCTTCTGAGTAGACTTTAAAACTTATAACAAAATTTAAATTAGACATTATAAACTTCATTTAACATTTTTAGTATTTATTAGAATACTTTAGAGATCATTTTGATCTTCAAAATTCCTTAGCTCCAAACACTTACTAAGAAACCACAACTTTTGCTTCTCTTTTTCTACTGATCAAGAAGCAAAAGTAAAAACTCTGCCAAACGGGCCCATAAACCCGACGATTTAAAAAAGTCAAAGTGATAGGATATCTTTTCACATCATATCGTAAAATTATCATTAATCTCGTATCCATATTTGACCATGAAAAACGAAATACGACTGAACATGTGAGAGCTTAGAACTTAATGTTGGAAATCACTTTAATCCGTAGTTTTATGGAGCCAACATTGCTAGAACCAAAATTCATTTATCATAGTTAGAGACATGAAATTGAATGAAGTTTCCATCTCAGGGCCTTACTCGAGGATGCATATTTCTGATTTTGATCACGAGGGAAAAAGGAAACATATGGCAATATTTTGAGTGAATCACAATAGAGCCATGATAATGGAGCGTCAAGTCAAGCTAACAGATTTTCCAAGGGCAGCTTAGGCATAAAATCAAGTAAAATACGAAAGTTGAATAAGAATTTTTTACACCTCAAAGAACGTTAAAGACAAAGTGGAGAGGTAAAATTGGAAGCAGGGAAACTGAACTTGTACGACAAATATTAGGGCCGATTATCTACTTACTATTTACATACTCAAGAAGGCGCCGGTCAAGTTCAAAATATCTTGAAATAAGCCTCTGCAGCACGAACAAAATCAGTTTTACTAAAAGCATAATGAGTGCCATTGGGGTTACGGTATTTGACTTGACATACCTTTGTAATGGTAGGGTGATAATTTTTGGTTTCAAAATCTAACCCTGGTAAACGTGCAATTCCAGTCGCGTTGTCAAATAAGATGTAGGTAGGAAGTTGATCCATTCCACCTGCAAGTACGACGTCCTCCTACGAATTACTTTTACTAAGGAATACAACATCGAAATTACATATAAAACTTTGCAAGTCTATAATTTACCACCAAGATATATTCCAAACTTTTCTGCAGCATTTGGGAACAGCCCAAGGTCAACTATTCCAAAAGACAAATTTTTGTTTGAGTATCTGCAGAAGAGAACATGAGTGAGCTTAAACATAATAAGAGGTACTACTTTGTAACAAGAAGGATTGACGAGAGCAAGAGAGGGAGGCTATCACAATAGCAATGATTTTCCCCTTTGATCAGACAACGAACATACGTAATTGAGAGCTCAGGAAAGCACCGGCTTGAGCGTATGCAAGCGGACGAATATGAGGAACGAAATTCTACCTGCCAAAATTGAGCATTCGCTCAAAAGAATGTAAACTAAAATAGAACATAATTTGGTCACATCAAGCATAAAGCAAAGATAAGCATGCTGAGTTATTACTTTATTGGACAACAGTTCGTGAACAAAGTAATGTTTCTCTTGTTTAAATTTTTGGGCGGTGATAATCATCATTCTTATTCATTCCTTTTCTGAAAAATAGTTTCTTAAGGAATTAACAGCCGAATTTTGCACTGTCACAAGAAGTCCAAGAGAGAGTCTATCAAACCAACCAGCCAGAATCTAGATGTGTTCCCTTCCGTCAGCAAGGCTTCTAACTGAAGTGGTGTCAATTTATTACAAGCACCTAAGAGAGATCAATGAACGTAAAATTCTAAGTTTACAAATAAAGGTAAACTATCACAAATCAGAAATTTAATGGCAGGGAAAAAAAACCCCAAATTAATTACTTCATACCTAGTCCTTCGAATGCAGGTTGTTGTGTTAAAATATATATAACTGCAGAAACAGAAATAATAACAGATTATGTTTCGATCAAAATAATTAACTCTTCTATCACGCAAAGTCGCAAATAACTTTCAGTCATCCCTCCTCGATGCAATTTTCAGACTAGCTTTCCACAAAATTCTTAGTAACTTCAAACTTTTTCTATGTCAAAAGTCTGACTGGAGAATCAAATAAGTATTAGAAAGATGGAAGAGAGCGTTCCTATCAGATCAACTTGCAACTGATTTTCCTTGGGCAAGTAAAAAAAAGAAAAGAAAGAAAGAAAGACTAAAAAACTCGGGAACATAAGAATCATGCGAAACTATAAGTTTGCGATCCAAGATTATTTCAACATTAAGTAGCGTAACAGAAAACAAAAGCAAAAGATGCAATACATATCTACCTGAAAAAACCACAATGTACCACAGAGCGAGGTATTTGTCCATAATTAAAGCAAGGGCGACAAGAAAAATCTACATGAAAAACACATACTCTAAGTCAGATATAAGAGAGAAGAACTGCCAAAATAATAATCATCACCTCGCTCCTCGCCGACAATGATTGGTAATAATTCATCTTTCCTTAGAAGCATTCAAGTTATTATTCATAATAGCTTATATATATCATCAATGCTAGAAATTTTAAATAAAAACTAATAACAACAACATCAATTTGCTACTGATTCAGTTTCACATAAAGAACAAACACAAATTACACCAGGAAACGACGGCGAGGCAGTTTACCTTTGCGAAAAACAGCGTGTCGCCGATGAACGATTCCCAAGTTTCTTCTCTCACCATCTGTTGCAATGAGAGAGAGAGCTGGAATGAACAACTTTGTAGAATCCATGGCCAAGCTAAATATTGTTGCAGTTAAAATCAAATAAGCATAAAACGAACACTTATAAAGACACAAATTCTCCATTAACGCCAAACTAAACTTGAATTTCATAAATTAATAAAGGTTCACAAATTGAACGAAAATCAATGCGATCTACGAATCAAGAGCCAATACCTTAATTGAAGTCAAAACGCTAAATGCTAAAACGGCTTGGATTTCCTGAACACGAACAAAGGAGAAGTAATAACGTTAAAAACAGCAAGCTTGACGATGAAAATAGAGAGAGAAAATGGAGAATAGAGAGAGAAAGAGATCGGAATTACGCGGTGGAGGAGGCGATCGGCGACGGAAGGGACGAGAACTTGAGCGGCGGAAGAACGGACGGCGAAGTAGGAAAAGAAAGCGAGGAAGTGAAACAGGTAGTAGGGCTCCGACGCCATGGCGTTCAGAGATTGCAGTGCCTTACTTCGCTCGGGCTCCATGGCCGTCGTCAGCTCTCGATCTCAAGCTCAATTGGCGTCTAGGTTTTTTTTTTTTTTTTTTCCTTCGAAAATACGAGTAAGAAATTACAGTGCCCTCGCAGTTCCCACCAAAAATTATTCAACCATAGAAGGGAATTTTTTTTTTTAGTAAATAAATACCAGGTACAAATTTCCCTAAATATATATATATATATATATATATATATATCAAGTACAAATACATACGATTTAAGTGGCTTGTGCAATTAGGTGCGTGAGTGTATAATTAAGGATGAATTCTGAATTTTTCAATTTTTAATATTAAAAGATAATTTTTTTAAAACTAAAATAAATTTTTCTCAATTTAACCAAGACAAGAAATTGGGTTATGTAACAAACCCGATTTTTTGTACAACTATTTTTTCCTTTTATTTTAGGATAAATTTATAATAGAACCATTTTTATATACTCTATCGTTAGAGCTCAGTTTTAAATCGGTAAGATGTAATCAAACAGTTTAAATGTTGTATGTGTATAGTAGTTATAATTAATTATATCTCATAGTAGTATAAACTAAGAAATTAAAAAAAAAAAAAAAAAAGAAATTAAAGGCATTGACGTCACCGGGGCTGTCTTGAAGTCAGGCAAATCATGGAGGGATTATCATCGGCGAGAGGGTCCGGATCTAGCCGGGGTCCGTCGTTGGGGGTGGGGTGGGGGCCGAATTTGGTTGGGAGTCCGTCGTCGATTGGGGTTGTTGGGGGGGGAGGGGGGGTGCAAATCTTGTTAGGAGTCTGTCGTCTGTTGAGTCGTGGGAGTTTGTCGTCAGGAGGGTGGGGGTCGCACGAGTCTATCATCGGGGAGGGGGGCTAAACTAGGAGTTTGTCATCAATGTGTGTGTGTGTGTGTTAGGGGGGGTCGTCTGGGGGGCTCCAACTAATGGGAGCGAGGGCCTGGGTAGCGTGGTTAGGGGGGGCGCTCGCCAGTGGAATGTCGACAAGGTCGCCGGTTTTTTTTTTAATTATTTTTTAGTATATAATATTATAAACTAAGGTACATTATAACTTTCATACATAAGCAACATAGAACCGTTGAAATTTATTAAACGGTTTATAAAATGAGCTCTATCAATGGTGTTTCTAAACGAGACTATATCACTACATTTCCGTTTATTTTAAATTTAACGTATTAGTCTACCAAATTTTGGGATTTTTTTAAGCTAAAACTTATTATGAATAAGAATGTTATCAGTGTAATGATGAAATGTTCACAAACTTCAAAATACTTTCAACAATGTCATGTTTATAAATTTGAAAGCATCATATTTCGAAATCCTATTTATTTTTAATCAAAACACTTAACATGCTTAAAAACAAAGTAGTGATCTCGTATATCCGGAACACGTAAACACTATAGTGGATACAAAATATAATTTGGAAGGTATGAGCCTTGCATCATTGTAAAATTTGTCTGTCTTAATCATATCTAGACATTATTAATATTGCACAAATAAGGATTGTCTTTATTCAAAGAAACCACTAACGAAATTAACGGTAGAGTAGTATCACTCGTTTTTATAATGAATGTGTCTTAAGTTATGAATCATTTATATAATGCAAATTATATAATGAATGTGTCTAAGTTATGAATCATTTATAAAGGCTCTCTTTCCTTGGGCCTGCGTACGCCCCTTTGGCATAGTTGGTCTGGATCGAGGGAAGCGATGAAAATGCATTCATCAAAGAATCATCAATATGTCAAATCATTTATGAAAACATTAAATTTTATGTTGTAAGTGACATTTGTACTTACTTAAAATGTGATTATTTTTCTAACTATCCTCTTCTTACGCAATTATGAGAACTCAATATATATGATTAAAAGCATTTCAAAATTAGAGTAAATTCTTAACTTATGTAAGGTTCAACTCAAGCCTATTCTACTTTTTAGGTTAAAGTTAATTGACTTTTCAAAACTAGTTATAATTTTAGTTAACTTTTCAGAGAAAAAAAAAACTGATATGGAAATTTTAGGTTCAAACCTGATAGTCCAAAAACACCCTTAGTATTAATAACACGTCAAGTTTAACATGTTCTTAGCCCTCATCTGGTGTATCCACTTGAGTTAGAGAATTTGAGTTATTGAGTTTTGAAATTATGTGTTTGGTTTATTGGAGTTAAAAAGTATTAAAACTTGAAATGTGTTCGGGAAAAAAAAAATATTAATATGGATCTTATTTTATTCGTTTTGAAATTTTACATCTCATTTGGACTTAGAATAGCAAAATCATGGACTTTTAAAATTTGAGTTTTTAATGTAGAATTGGAGCTGTAAATAATAAAATCAGGTTTACTTTTTAGAAAAATACATAAAACAATTGTAATTGTTCAACTTCAGTGAAGACGCCAAATGATTGGCGCTTAAATTCCAGTTTGCTGCTTTATTAATTATGATGATAGACTTAATTATTTAATTTAATTTGTCATATAATTAAGTTAATTGAAATTATTAAATTTAATTTTTTTTAATTAATTAAGTTCAACTTAATAATGACCCCAACCTCCCTTACTAAAACCATAAATTAAGCAATCTTTATATATATATATATATATATAAGTTAATTACATCAAACTTAATCAATTAACTTTATGTCTCTAGAAGATGTCAGCTCAGGAGTGTCTCTTGACTCGATCTCATGATTTATAATAATGAAAAATAAGATACAAAATTTTATATCAATATCAATTAAAAATATTTGAAAAAATGATGTAACTGTTAGCTGTTAGGTCTAAATCCAATGACAGTTTACTATATTATACCTAATCAATATAATAGAAAACCTATGATTATTACCAAGACCATAGTAATTAACTCTTAATATCTTGAAAGAAATAAGACAGCTAGAGGGAAATGAGAAAATAAAAAAAAAAAAGATTTTGTTCTTGTTCTTGTTTTGTTTTTGTCCATTTGTTTTTTTTTTTTTTTGGAACCACTTAAATGATAAAAATTTAGAAATCATTACATGAACATTACACAAACAATTAACACTAGATTAATAAGATACATAATAAAACAAATACTAGGTCAATATGATACAAAATAAAACTAAAGTAAATTTATGTCATGTTAGTCATAAGTGAGGAATTTATACCACAGTTAATAGATGGAAAAAAAAAAAAAAAAAAGATTATTTAGGTAATTTTTCTTTTTTGTTTTTGTTTTTATTTTGGGCTTCTGAACTTCATGGGCTAGAAATGGATCCAACTTATTGAAGAGGACATAAAAGTCCAATCCAAAATGAGTCCAGGGTCTCACCAAACTCATTATGATCTTCCTCCTGATATTCACTCTCAATAACCGGATAAGGAACAAGGGTAAAAAAAAATGACTTTTTCTTTTAATTTTGTTTATTCACTTACAAACTAAAAAATGTAATTTAAAACTATAATTAACAAAAAACATATGTATAAATATATTTTTTGCCCTAGCGAATGTAGCCTAACGGTGAGAGCACTCTAGGGTGAGCTATAAACCAAAACGTAAGTTTCAACAGAAACTCTTGGACTTTTAAACTAAGAAAGCTTGTAAGTTACCAAGCTTATGTTTTAAGTTGGAGATGAAATTGTTAAGTTAGAGTTGGTTGACTTTTTAAAAATTAGTTATAATTTTTGTTGACTTAAAAAAAAAAAAACAAAAACTGAGATGAAAAGTTTGAGTGTGAGATGAAACACCAAACGTAGCATAAGTTTTTAGTCATTGAGCTGGAAAAAAAGGGGATAACGACGTTCCTTTTGAGCTGCCCATGGCTCAGCCGTGACAAACTTCAGCAATTGAGAGTCCTTGTTGTTTTTCACTATTTTAGGCATTCATTTCGTGTATGAACTAGCATGCTTAACTTTGTACCTGTTCGATTTATAGATTTGAATCCATTTGATACAAATTTGAATTGGGAATCTAATTTGTATTTTGTCTTTCGAAAAGGGTTTGTATTAGCCGGTAGAGGGCTATTTTTTGGTTTTGTTATTGGTGCAGGAACCGCGATTTTTTTTTCTTTTTGGTCCAAGAATTCTTGGATTACAGCTTTTGCCTTTGTGGTTAAGCAGCTGATAACTTTTATTGCCTTTGTTGTTACACCTTTGCCTACTTTTTCTAACCGGGCAACGCAAGAATTCAAATTGTCCCACCACCATTGCTAAAGTAACCCCATATCTCTCCCTTTGCTTTATAGTAGAATTCATTAATTAAGAGGATTCTAGATTAGCTCTTTCAATGCACAAACTAATAGTGGAAATCCCGTGAAAGAGTGCTTCCTGTGATGATCTCTCTCTCTCTCTCTCTCTCTAACTTTTTAATTGATGAAACTTAAGTATCCACCAAAGTGTCAAGTGAGAGAGATATTAAAAATATCAGTTTCAATGTCTATGTTGAGACTTTCTTGTTCTTTTGAAACATCCTTAAGAAATCGTGAATATGAAAGATATTGAACGAAAAACTCATTAACTATAAGTTTGAGCTTTCTTTTTTTTTTTTTTTTTTTTGGTGGTGTATTTGGATGTCCATTGTATTTGGTATTGTATTCGAATATTGAAATGAATGTATTTCAATACGCATTGGATGTCATATTTTGATATTTTGAGTAGGTGTAGTCCAGTAGAATGTGCATCTGAATTCAAACATTAGAATATATTTGAATGCATGTAAACGTAAAAATATATTTGAAATATGTGTGATTTAAATTGTGAATAGCGTTTGTATTAAAGTTTGTTAAAAAATTTTGTATTTCAAGTACAAAGCACTAACAACAAAATAAATTTTATTGAAACAAAAATTTCAATTAAATCCATTAATCAAGTATATGAAAACTCATATAATTGAATTTTATCAAGAGCTACAAAGTTCTAAACATCACGGATTACTTTGACCCAATAAGAAAGCTTTCTAGACCCATATGACTCCAAAAAATGGGCTTCTTCACTGATCACTACACACAACTGAGAAGCACAAAGTGCAGAAACCCAACAATATTATTCAAGTAAAAGAAAAGGAGCATCCATTCCACGTGACTTGCTCATGGTGTTTACTGGATCGGGAAGCACGTGCACAAACCACGACTCACGTGACAACTCCCCGGCACGTGCTCTCACGTTATATTCAACTGCTAGATAAAGGCCCCCCTGTGTAAATATATATATATATATATATATCCATTCCACCGGTCGAAGCATCCCAGAAAAGGATCAAATGCGAAGCATGGCGCCATAGATTCTCGCCACGTGGCATTTGACCACCGTCAGTTGTGGCTTTCGACATGAGCAAAGCACTCACATGGGCAGCTGACACCACACCCCAACCCCATCACGTGCAGATTGGACCCCACACCCATGACAAAGTTTCACTAAAATATTAATTAACCCCCAAAAAGCTTATATTATATATTACACTATACTAGTATACCCTATCAGAAAAATATCACTAAAAAAAATCAGAGGACTAAAAATTAAAAAAAAATGAAAAGAAAAATGAAAACCTCTGAGCCAAGCAACGCCTCAGGTACCTTCTCTTTTTCAGGCTTTTCTTTTAATTCAAGCAAAAAAGTGAAACAAAAAAAAGAAGAAAAATATTAATAAATTAGAACATAGGTGAAAAATTAAAAAAGAAAAAAAAAGGAGGATATTACTATAACGAATAAATCCCGCAGCAATAAATAGAATAGTAAAACCTTATCCGTTGTTCGAAGAAGACTCTCTCACACTCACCTAGGGATTGGTTCATTGCAACATGGCCCCACTTGATCAGTCTGGACCTCTTGATGTCTGCCACGTGGTGGGTACGTATAGCCGACATTTAACAACAGTAACCGGTTTATATATCTTACGTAATCAGATAGTCTCATTCATGCATGCATGTAAATTGTACATATTTAGCCCTAATTAAATGCTATCAATATCAACTTTAATTTCAATTTTTGAGTATCAATTTATATGACATATGAGTTATTATATTTTTATGATAAATATTTAAAATATTATCATATCAATTAATTGTATATACTAATGAAAATATAATATATGAGTTAGAATTCAACAAGGACTGAGTCATAAATATATTTCAGTGGGGACATACACCAAAATATTTTTTTCAAGATAAAATAAATTTTAGTAGGGATTATGTCAGAATTTTTAATTTTAGTAGATTTATATGATAATTTTTTAATTTTAATAGGGGTAAAGCAAAAAAAATAAAACACAGCATAAATCTTAGTAGGGATTATGCGAGAATTACTTATTTTTAGTAGGGGTAAAGTATGGACGATATGAGAATTTTTCATTTTTAGTGTGGACAAATTGTAAAAACTATAAAATTTTTGGGATAAATTTGAAACAAAAAAAATTCAATAGGGGCATAGCCCCCACTTGTCCCCACCCAGCTCTGTCACTGGTATTCAAAAAATTGGGATTGGAGTTATTGTTCCCATTACTCTTAACCCTAACAGATATCCATTAACAAGGTTAAAACGTGTTTACAGTCGGTGGGTTTATCTCAGCAAGTTTCAAAACCTTAACAGTCGAATCGAGGCAACAATTTTCCACACCATTATGTGTCTTCAAGTCAACTTTTATATATTTATATATATAAACCTTGTAGAAGGATTTATATCATGGTAATCTTTTTTTCTTTTGTCAAAGATAATGCGTTAATTAATGTGACAGCCTTTAAATTAATCATTTAGACATATATATATATATATATGTGCATTAATTTAAAGTGGATTTGAATATGCTCGAGAATGTATTATAGTTTAGTCAGATGTAAAAAATTATATATGAAACACTAAGGTGTAATTGAAACGAACTAATTAATCTATTAACAATATAAATAATATATTGTATAATATATTGCTTGTATTAGGTTATAAAATGAGTGCAAATGGTTAAAATAATCTCCCTTATTACAGTAGACCCGCTATTTGTCCTACGTGGGGTAAAAGGTGAGAACCGAAGTAAGAGGGCAACACGTTGGGGAGATCTTGGCCGTTCAATTTCATCAGGATGAGCTGTACCCATCGTGCTTGCAAGTGAGGTTTTGAATATAATAAAGGGGTTAATCAGGGGAGGTTAAATCATATAATAACAAATTAAAAAAGCGAATATATCAGAGAAAAATATTATAGATAAATTTAAAAATAAATAAATAAATAAACACGAATTCCAAGGAAAATTGTAGCAGAAGAATCGGGCTGTAAACTTGGACGTTAATGTACGAAGTCTACAGCGACAAACCTGCTAGATCGATTCCTAAGGGGTTGAATTTGAACATCACTCCTAATTACATGTTTAACTAAAAATTTACGTGTAATTATTTGAGTTCAAACTTTGATAATTATCTCCACATTTACGAATTTACCCTTTTAGCAATAATGGTTACATTTTAATGGTTTGACTAAATTACCCTTCCTCAGTGGATGATACAGTGTGGTCGAAGCAACATACGTGTGCATGCACTTTGATTATATGGACCGCTTTCGGATGAATGATTGTGTGCGGGTACCTGCTGTTGATCATGATTGTACATCAACATCAGCACCATCATGTAATGCACATGCGTATCACGGTCCTACTGCAAATTTCAACAATTCTGATTGGTTTATCATAGTTTGATAGTAGTTGCGTTACACATAATCACGAAAACAAAATTGAAATTCACATTTTCACCATCTTATATATATATATCTATATATATATATATATGGGGCAGTTGGAGCACATATTGAATGTCCCCAGGGCCATAAAAGCAGCCAGTGGTATGGAATGGTACTTTCACCGCCCTCATCCAGCAGGGTCCTTATTAATAGAAACATAGCGTTTTTATTCCTTCCTATCACATGACACCACATCGCATAGGGACTAAATTTCTTTAATATAATATCACTATTATCTTATAAAAATATCAGTTAAAACAATCCAAAACGGTAAATGACATGAATCTCTGTTAGGTATGGTGGCTAGCTAACTTCCATTTACACTTACCATGGAATAAGAAAAAAGAAGTACTAAAATACGCATAATAGTATTAACTAATATATGAGAACATAATAATATTTCAACAGAATAAAACTGAGTAAATCAAACGAATCGAGTTCAGTTTCATCTTGTATGAGAGAACTGAGTGTATAGTTTTCGGTATTTTACTTGGGTTTTAGCATTTGGTTAGTTGGGAAGAATCTAATGTCTACATATACCAAAATTTATTTTTACCTTAGCCTAAACCATGGCCATGGCACAGTCTCACTCCAAAAGGACAAAAATGGTAAGCTCAACACAAAAGTCACCCAAAAGCAAAAGGGCAACAGTGTAACTTCCATACATTTCACTTTCATCTCTTTTTAACCCAATTAAAGTCTCTTTAAAATTTTTTTTTTCTTTTTAATTTATTTTTTTGCACCTTTTTTTTAAAATTTTATTTCTTTTTGTCATATAGACCTTTAATTTTGTTTTTCCATCGTCAAAATCGCCTTGTCCCAATTCCCTCGCAAAGAAACCTCCCACATCTCTCACCTCTCTCCTCACAAAACCATACATTTCACACTCTTCTCTCATTCTAATTCCTTACACTTTTTCTTTTTTCTTTTTTCTTTTTTTTTTTGTTTTTGTTTGGTCTAAGTATTTCCCTCACTGTATACTATTTTCCCATCGTCTCTTAGCTTTGACCTAAAACTCAAAAAACATTACATCTAGGACCAAATGGAAGCCCCAGAATTCTATCAGACTACCACTGCCTTTTGCCCTCAGTTGGTCTCCGAGAAGCGCCAGTACTCCTCCGACAACAAGACCGTCGCCGGCACCGGCGACCATTTCGTCGTAGAAGAGTTCCTCGACTTCTCCAACGAGGACACCGTCATCGCCGACGCCGCCTTCGACGCCGTCGCTGGTAATTCCACGGATTCCTCCACCGTCACCGTCGTCGGCAGCTGTAATTCCTCCAACTTCTCAGGCTGCGAGCCCAATTTCCTCAACGACATCGGCTGCCGGAATTTCGCCGACGGCCAGTTCTCCAGCGAGCTCTGCGTTCCGGTATATAAACACATAATTTTTCATATATTTTATACAATATATAAATTATGTGAAAAAATATTCACTTTCTTTTAGAAGTTCTATGCATGAAAATGTACAGAGAAAGTAGCGGCTATCATTTTGCCCGATGATAACTCAACCTTTACGCCACTCAAAGATAAACTTTAAAAGAAGCAAAACACAGTTATTTATAAATATATATATATATATATATATATTATTTCATGTTAAAATATAACTAACTTAATAATTACTGTATTTGTTTTAACAGTACGACGACTTGGCGGAGTTGGAATGGGTGTCCAATTTTGTGGAGGAATCGTTCTCGAGCGAGGACCTTCAGAGGCTTCAGATGATATCGGGATTAAAAGCTCGAAACAACGTCGAATCGTCTCTTCATCAGCCGGACACTAACCGGAACAACAACATCGGAATCAACAACGGCCCCATTTTTCAGTCCGACGTGTCGGTCCCGGCGAAGGCCCGCAGCAAGCGGTCACGGGCCCCACCATGCAACTGGACGTCGCGGCTCCTTCTCGTCTCCGCAACGACGACATCGACGTCGTCCTCGCCCGAAGGCCCGGACGTCGTCGTTTCGGTCCCGAGCCAGCCACCACCACAACCGCAGGTTGGGAAGAAAACCGTCAAGGCGGCGCAGAAGAAGAAGGAGAGTGGTGGCCCTGGTCCCGACGGTGGGGAGGCTGGCGCCGGAGCCGGAGAGGGCCGCAAGTGCCTGCATTGCGCCACCGACAAGACGCCGCAGTGGCGGACCGGGCCGATGGGCCCGAAGACGCTGTGCAACGCCTGCGGGGTCCGGTACAAGTCAGGGCGGCTGGTGCCGGAGTACCGGCCGGCGGCGAGCCCGACGTTTATGCTGACCAAGCACTCGAACTCGCACCGGAAGGTTCTGGAGCTCCGGAGACAGAAGGAGTTCCTCAGAGCTCAGCAACACCAGCAGCATCAACAGCCGCAATTCATTCATCACCATCATCATCGTCATGATCATCATCAGGACGGGATGATTTTTGATCAGGCGACATCCATCGGCGAGGATTACTTAATCCACCAACACGTGGGGCCAGATTTCAGGCAGATGATCTAGAGTCGCTAGGGGCCGGCAACAGCAGTCAGTCTCAGTACTACTGGTGATTTTAATTTCTGAGATTTTTTTTTTTTCTTTTTTACCTCAACACACAGTTTAATTTTAAGGGAAAAATTTTTTTTAAAAAAAAGATCACTTAGCTTAGCTAGAAGGGTAATTTTTGTTTTGTTTGTTTTTTTTTTTTTTTTTTTGTCTAACTTAATTTTGAATTTCCTAGACTGGTTTAGTAATTTTCATGGAGTTGTTCTTTTCGGCCTTTTAAGTTAATTTGGCCAACTGTTCTGAACCCAATTTTTCATAATTCAGGAACATTTTAATTTCTCCGCATTTTGTTTATTTTATTTTTATTTACTTGAATATTATTGCATGAGAATCTTTTTTACATCAATAAAGTACCTAAGTACTTAATTATAAAAAAAAAAGTACCAAGTAAGTACTTTAATAATTCAAATAAACACAAGGCTTCCATTTTCTGCAACAATAATTAGAAAATTACTCCCTTTTTTTTCGTCTATTGGAAAACTAGAAATATAAGGATTCAGTTCAATTTTGTGTATCAAATGATGATTATTATATTATGATACATAATTAAATTAAATTAGATATTAAGGTATAAAAACCAGTAACAAAGCATTTTAATTTTTTTAAATAACGTAATGTTATAACTTAAACACCATTGAAAATGCAAAAAATTAAACAGCAGGTAAAGTCAAATCCAAAAAAATGAAAACTATGAAAAATAAATGGAGTAGGAATAATAAGCTATTATTAGCCTCCTTTCTCAAACGCTCAAGCTAATAAATTAAACTGGACCGTTTTGTTTTCTAATTAATAATCAGCCCAAGTTAAGAGTGTAAATTCAAGAGTTGTAAAGAGCCAACAATATGCATACAATCTTAATTTGAAATTTTCCAACTACACATATTAGTTCTAACTACTTTTCTTAAAAGCCGAACTATTAATAATTAAATTAACTTCTTCAATTTAATTAACTATTTCCGGTCAAATAAATTTGAATACCTTAATTTATTTGAGAAAACTATTTATAAGAGTTTAAAACTCTTGACACCCGTACTTTTTTATTTAATGGACTTTTTTTTTTTTCTTCCTCAAATTCATAACTTTAATTTCCTTAAATATATTTCTCAAGAAGGTAATTTTTTTTTTTTTTTTTTTTTTGTTGCTATGAAGGTTGTTGGAGAGCGAGTGGTACGTACTCTATAGTGGGTTCCATAAGACAGTGAACAATTGAAGAGCTCTTCATTGCTCAAAGTCATATTATTATTATATATCCAATTGCCAACCGCCACGTGCTTGTGGTAATATATGTGGATACATATATATTTATATATGCATATATAGTACTATATCAACAATGATTACAATAATAACAATAACAATTATCATTATAATCATAAACGATTATGATCCAGCACAATATAAACATCATGATCAATCGGAGGTTATCAAGCTATACCTCAAATGAAAAAAGTCCTTTTGGAGATCATTACCATATTGAATTCAACCCTTATTTACCAACTGCCTCTGCACTATCACAAGGGCGATAGAGCCTAAAACCTTTTAGTGAACCGTTAAAAGGTGCATCCCATAAATAAATATCCGTACACAGTGACAAAGTCAGAATATTTACCATCGAAGCACTAGCTAATTAAAGAAAATATAAAGATAATTTTTTTATTAAATAACTAAGAACATAGATTTAGAGTTCAATTGTCGAGTAGGAATCACAATTGAAATTTTTCAAAACAAAAAGTACATTTACAAATTAAAATTTATGATGCACATATCTTCACTCAATTATGAGATATAAATATATTTATTTACAATGCAATGTCTATGTGTTGTTGTGTGTGTGGGTATATATATATATATATATATATATATATATTTTTTTAATAAATGAAACACTTCTTTAACGAGATACATGAACTATATTGAGAGCAAACAAAAGATACATGAACTACATCCCAAGTATTGTCATGGTCGACCATGCTTGAGTTGAGAGTGCGCTTCAAGATAACTATATATATACACACACACACACACACACACATATATACATATATATAGAGGTACATATGTGATTATATATATAAGTTATCTAAATGTGAGCCCACGAATTAGGTAACAATAAGAAATCAGTTTCACTGGTTGATATACATGTCCTAACATCTCCAAGTGATGGGTCTCCAAACGTAATGATAGTTTTTAACCTCTGTGACACGAAATAGGAGGGTGGACCTCAGCAAATCGTCCTACACTCCACAATACAATTATGATATATGAGATGCATACATCTTATAATAAATTTTTGGTTGAAAAAAATAGAAAGAATCATTAACTCACAACACACTACATGTTATTTGTTTATTTTAAACTTGGGGTGAAAGGATATTTTGAACTCTACATCATCTTATGTGATAAAGTCAGATGTAAAATTACTGTTAAAGTTATATCTGCAACCACATATATATACATATTAAGGGTTTGTTTGGAACTCAGTTTCCATTTAAACTAAACTGTACTTTTTTCATCATATTTTTTGTCTTTTCTGAAAAAAATTTTTGTCTTTTCTGAAAAAATCAACAAAAATTACTATTTAAACTTAAAAATTTCAACTCAACTCAAACTGAACTTGTACACCAAACAGGCCCTAAATTTTGAAATATGGAATTTTAAAATCATTACACTTATCCAATATTTTTCTTCCTTTTTTTGTTAAAAAATTTTTAACATTAAGTAAAATAAAAAATGAATTGTTATTTTTCAATTTCGTGAATTTTTGTTGGAAAAAGAGATAAAATTAAGCATGCATTTAGTTGGTAGGCTGGAGTGGAAAATTTTCATCTGAGTTAAGTTATGTGTTTGGCTAATTGGAATTAAAGAGAATAAAAATTTGAAATGTATTTGAAAAAAAAAAAAATCAATTTCGTACGTCTTGAAATTCTATATAACTTAAAAAAAGGTATATATATCTTTTTTGGACTTGTACATTTAAATTTGTGGACTTTTAAAATTTGAGTTTTTAAGTTATAATTGAAACTGGTGAATAATGAAACTAGTTTACTTTAAAAAAAAAAATTTTGAAGTGAGTTTTTTTACTTTGAAATGGTAAATCAAATACATGCTAAGATTTGAAGTCCTATTGACTAATTACAATGGCTTGATAAATTTATTGATCATGCATGTACTTGTGGAAATATATTGTTGAAGGCTTTCAATCAAGTGTAGGGCAATACTTGAAATTATATTAAAAGGGGTTAGACATTTCCAATTTGTGGGGGTTCCAATGGACAATGGTTATCACATGTATAGTAGTTAGCATGATATAGACTCAATTCGTTGAAGATTGTGATTTCTCTACACATGCTAGAAGGTGTCCACGTACGGATCAACTTCTTTCTTGCCTCACCATCAACACTCTCTCTCTCTCTCTCTCTCTCTCTCTCTCTCTATATATATATATATATATATATATATATTTATTTATTTATCTTTTCACTTGGAAAAATGGAAGAGATGGAAAACTACATTTCCATAAAATCAGGGCTAAAAACTTAATTTTATTGAAATTAATGGAACCTTATTTTGGAGGAGTTCATTAAAGTTTACTTTTACATGGTAGGGTAAGTTTTTCTAACAATTTTTACATTTAAATAATGCACACATGGATTAAAAATCCGACAAATTAAAATTTGGGACAGTTAAACAATTAACTCCCTCTTTCCCCTCCCCCCGTAAAGAATTAACTCCCTCTAGTAGTGGAGTAAAAATATAGTTCGCAACATAAATTTTGATAAATAGTCTTCGTTAATGCCATCTTATTTTAGCCAAGAAATAAAGAGAGTACAAACTATAAAATATTGCAAAAATGTGAGTGAAAGAGCATAGATTTATGTGAGCAATAATTGAAGAGGCACGTGAGCAAAGATTAATCTATGATTCTGTTTTGAGAGAAAAAGGTTAATCCAATTCCTTTTTTTTTTTTTTTTTTTTGAGAAAGAAAATATTAATTTAATAGCGTAGCACATGAATTTGATTGAAAACCTGCAGTAGCGGGTGGGGATTAGCTATATTTCAGAGAATGTTAGTGGGAAAAAAAAATTAAATTAACAAAAAAAAAAAAAAAGGAAGGAAGAGAAAGATATAACTCATAAGATTCGCTTTTTCCGCCAAACAGAATCCGGTAGACGGTTCCTTCCTTGGTGTCTTCCATACACAAATTTCCCCAATTTTTGAGACTCCGAGAACACATGATTAAGAAAATATCTTGATATTATAATTTCATCGAGACTAACTAATTATTAACCAAAACTACCTCCCCCCCCCCCCCCAAAAAAAAAACCATTAGAAGCGGATATTAGATTACAATATTTTTTAGGGGCATAATTGATAGTAATCAATCTAGATAAGATGATAAGACGGTTCGTTTTTAGGATTAACTGTTCGACCGTGGTCATTTGGGCATGTAGACAAATCATGTCTACTATATACCACATTTCCGTTCTGAAATAATATGGATACATCATTATCTACTCTTATAGTCATTTTTCTTTTATGAAATAAAAAATAACAATATCAATTATAGATAATGGTATAAAAAAGTGTGAAAATGACATCTTTGATGTGTTGCTCTATTATGCAACCTATTTGCTTGTCATAATTATTGAGCTGTAGAACTTGTAAAAGTAAACTTTTTGTTGCAAAATAACTTGAAAAGATCATTTTGAAATGAGTAAATTATCAAAAAATAAATCAACGAGTAACAAACCAAACGTCAAAATTTGAAAAATGCTATACTCGGTGCCAACATATGCCAAAATTAACACCATAAATAACATTATTTTAGGGAGATATCATTGTATTCAAAACTCAAATGTGTCACTAACAAACTAATTGATTACTATAATGGATATGCTTTTAAGTCGTGTTGATTCTAATTATGTGAAAATTGATTGCTAAACTATAATTAGAACGAAAATAACAAATAAAAAATTGACTCGTCTATGGAGTTATTTAAAGGCATTCGGTATAATCACTTGCTAATAGATGATTTATTAACAATTATTCCGTTAGGTGTTATGAGCAAAATGAATCTTTATTGTTGATTAATATTCTACACCAATGTATGGTATTTTTCCGGATTAATATATCTATATATATATATGTGTGTGTATTTACTCTTTGAATGGTATTTTTCCGGATTAATATATCTATATATCTATGTATTTACTCTTTGATAACTATAATTTTTACTGGTCAACTAGATAGTTTAATATTCTTACGAATCCTCTTTAAAAAAAAAAAAAAATCGGTTTATCGAAATATTTACAGGTGATATCATTATTATCATCGTAATAATTTATTCATTTGATTATTAACTATAAATAAAGTAGTTATACTTCACGGTGCAATGTATGCCTGATCCTAGGCAACGCTGATCCAAATGTTTGTTTAGTTAATCATTGCGGTTTCATGCAATATATAAATCCATAAATCTATATACATATATAAAATATATATATATATATATAAATGTACTATTTTTCAAAGGCAGTTACTGGTTTCCTATTTTCTATCTTTAAAATAAATCCATTCCCTTTGATATATCTTATAATTCTTCTTCTACTAGAGAACAGAGCTTAAGAATTAAAAAAGTCAAGCCAAACAAAACAGCTATATATTGTTTAAAAAGACTAACATACATATACATATATATATATATATATATCTGTATTCTGATAAATGTTAGTAAAATAGTGAGAGTGAAGCAAAGTTTGCGGTGGTCACATGACTCTCTCTTTCATGCCCTCATGTACTCCTTGTATATATAATTGTGACCATCGTTCTCACTTTGGATACTTGTACAATATATAATGGAAATTCACAAAGCGGCTGTATAAAATAGTACTGCAAAAAATAAAATAAATAAAATATATTGTGTTTTTTTTTTAGTTCAACCTTTATATATATATATATATATTTGATTTTAAAATTTTTTTTATCAGAAAAATATATAATTTTGCATGCATAGATCCATAATGCTCATCCACAACCGGAGACAAGAGAGGAGGGAAAAAAAAAAAAAAAAAGAGTGGGTTTTGCAATTAGTGATATGTTGGGAGTAGAAAACGTCTAGCTAGTAGGAGCTTTGTAGGGTTCTGAATGGTGCATTATTAATGTGTCCAATGTCCATAGGCTGATGTGAGAACTCTTGAATTCCACACTATTTTATTTTTTATTTTTGGGATGGTGAATATATATAAATGTATATATATATATATATATATATTGATGGGCCGGCTAGCTAGGTGAATAAAGTTCTAGCATTTGATTTTTGAAATTAAGGCTTTGGTTAACATTTAAATTAAACTCCTACTTAACTGTATATTTTTATCTTAATTTTTTTTAAATCAACAAAATTTATAATTAGTTTTTGAAAAGTCAACTAACTCCAACTTAAAAATTTCATCTCCAATCAGTTAACCAAACGCATACTAAATATATTTTTACCTTATCTATAATTTTGTGAAGTATATTTTAATCTAACATAATACCAGATTGTATCAAAGATAACAAACACATTTTTATTCAAAACGAGAGAGTCTACGATCATTATTATCTAACAGTAATTTTACATCTAATTGCATCATATAAAAAACAGAATTGAATTCATCATTCATCTATCTTCTGAATTCAAAATACTAATGTAAAAGAGAGAGAGAGAGAGAGGAAATCGATCTTGAACAAAACTCCATCAAAGAAAAAGACATCCCATATGGGCAAATTCTCTAGGTACCACTATTTATGGAAGAGGAAGCACACTTGTTAGCAAAAATCAATTAAAAAGATTTTGAAAGAATAGTCAAATACACCATAACGCCTTCATAATAAGACCTTTGAAAATTGAACTAGTACATATGGGCTTCCATGCATGGAGCATATATATATATATATTTATGTTTATATACATACATATATATATATATATATTTCCATGCTCATTTGTAATGTCTCCTTTTCACAACCTTCCTTCCCTTCTTCTGACAGTGACTTGGTTGGCAGCCCTTTTAATAGGCTAAACTTTTTCCCTTAATTGCCCTAACACTGGTAACAAGTGATTCTCCAAATCAAGCAAACGAGATTTGCTTTTTCTAATCTCATATTATTTTATATCTCCAACATTAAGCGTCTATTCATCACATCCAATGGGGCAAGTTTTCTTTCTCCTTTTTTCTTCCTCTCTCTCTCCCTTTTTATTATTATTATTATTATTATTATTGTTATTATTATTAATTTAGTATGCAATATATCCTCCCTCTTTTACATATTTGAGATTTCATCGGAAAACAAAAATGGGAAAAGAAATTGCTAGATAGTAGCATGTGTTTTATCAAAATTATAAGAGTAAATTATAAGAGTAGTTTTTACTAACTGAAAAAACAATGATAAGAAGCAATAAGAAGATTTCTCTGCGAAAAAATTCTACCAATTTGAATAGTCATATTTTCATCAACTTTAGCTAAACTTACATACATTTTTCAATCTGATAGGATTTGATATAACATAATGATTTAAAACCATGTCTTATTATTATAGTGTTCCTTTATATATATATATATATATATATATATTTATATATGGAAGAGTTTTTAATGGTTACTCTAATATTTATCCATTCATGGTTTTTGTTGTTTTAGCCATGTGATGTTAATCAGATGGTTGTAACAAATTGAGTAATTGACTACAAAAATTTAATGATAAGTAATGAACATAGAACTTAAAGAGTTCATTAAATAAGATTTGGATTGGTAACTTGTTATTAACTTACTTACGTGGTTTTTTAAAGTATTTTTTAAATAAGTTATAAAAGCGAAAGACATAATTTAATTTTTTTAAAATCACATTACTGTAGAATTTTCTTTTTTAAATAGTTGTACGCAATTGAAAAACAACAAAATCACAATTATAAAAGTCTTTACTTTTTTTTTTTTTTGATAAATCATGAATTTCTTTTCAATTTTGCATAAAAAAAAAACACAATTTTTAGTCATAAAGAAAACATTATTTCATAAAACCACCCATTACTTAAAAATTTAAATTCAAATTATTACTTCTTAGAGCCTGTTGTTATTCCTAAAATATCCTATAATCAAATGGTATTTTTCTTTATCTTTTACACCCACGTACCAACTAATAACTCACTTTTTTATTTTACAACCATATCGTTAAATATATCTTCATCGTTTTTTTTCCTTCCACAATTATTTCTACAGAAGCTAATGGAATTACACACACATGTATATATAACTCTTTGTTTAAACAACTTTATTTATTTATTTATTTATTTATTTATTTGAGATCTTGTTAGCACATGGAGTCGTATATTTGTATTTTTTTTTTAATTATATGCGTTTCTAAATTTCTCTTGAACATTATGCTGTTTTTCCTCTTTTCAAATGAAAATGCAATCTTATTTAATTACATCTGTTTGCTGGGTTGTTTTTTTCATTGCGAAAGTTTATAATGCTTTTATTATGGTACTGTAGTTTTGAAGATTTTGTGGTAAAGAAAAAAAAGCTTTTTGAAACCCTTTTTTTTTTTTTATAAGATGACCGATTCAATTTTAAAAAAATAAAATAAAAAATAAAAAGATTCAATTTTACTAGATGAATATGTTTTGGAAGCCATCTTACATTTTATTTATTAATTAATTAGGGTTAATATCTAATATATGTTGTATCTAACAAGTTGTGTCTTTTTAAATGTTTAGAGTAAGGTGTGTAGAGAGTACCTTTTAAAAATATTTTTCTCCTTAAAAGTAATCTTATTAATGAATAATCTAATAATAATAAAAATTAATTGAATAATGTTTGAAAAAAGTAGAATAGACTCCCCTCAAAATATCTATTTAATTATAATTAAAATATTAACAAGTTGTTTAACCTACAATAGTAAGTTACATAAAATGTCACATCATCAAATATAATTAAATAATGAACTAGTTTTTATAATTTTGTCTGTAGTCATCTATGGTTATAAAAAAAGAATAACCATTAAAACCACACTTTTATATATATATATATATATATATATATATATCAAACCACATAATTCTCCAACTATTTGAAAAGGATTAATAGATGGATACACGTCTAGTTTGACCCATTTAAGAATCCGAATCCACAAATTCCTATCTGTCAAAGAACAGGAGAGTAAAGTTACACTGCAAGATTAAACCACAAGGTCCAAAAACCTCCATTTTATTTATTTATTTTTTTTTTTTTTGGGGTGGTGCCAAGTCTCCACATAGGAAAGCATATCACCACTTCTCTTCCCTTTTTTCTGCTGGCATGAAAGATAAATCTTTGTCTATCATTGAGAGTGAAAATCAACTTGTACATAACGATAATTTAGTTACGGCCGTTTCCATTTGGATCATCACTTCCAATAACTATTATTTAACTCCGATATATTATGTGTTTGGCTGATAGTGAAACATTCAACTGTATTTAAATATTTTCACCACTTTACAACAATTCAACTCAAATCTAAATTCAAATTTTCACATTTTAGAAATCTCTACCACACTCATTTTTCTATCTTTACACCATTCAAATGTTACGTTTAACAAAAATTATCCACACATACATTTAATTTGAATATACACTTCAAATTCTACATTTGAATGCAAACAATTGGTTTGAATGAATATTCAAATGCAACTTAAGATCCAAACCAACACTAAAAAATTGATTTCTTTGAGGAAAAAAAAAAAAAGAGAGGACTCGTTCATGATTGTGAAAAGCAAAAGAACAGATGCAGAGGACTGATGGCTAAGGAGAGAGTCCCACATGGCAGTGTTTAGTTGTTGTGGAGACATGGGCTCTGTGGCCGAAGCTCTCTTTCAAAGAAATGGGAGACATTGGACGCTGGACTCTCATCAAAATCCCCCCCTACTTCCCCACGTGCACTTCCCAACCCCCATTGCTTACAAACTTAAATTCCATGTATCAGCACCAGATTTAGTCATATATATATATATATATATATATTTCCTTTTTCGCTGAGGGTCTTAGAGGTAGAGGACGGCGTACATAACCCGAGGGGAGGAGAGCCCCTTGTGTGATTCATCGAAGTGGATTGCTCATATATTCTAACTACAGCGGCGGTGACAACTTAGACCCAATACCTTTAGTCGAGAGAGCAAGTCCCTTACCACCCCACCTAATTACTCGGTCATATTTATATATATATATATTTGCTTTTTAATTCTTTTTGTATGAATATTATCCCATGTAAGATGAGCCAACGTTTTTGTTTGAAGATGAAACATTCATGCAAGTGCATGAAACACTCTTCACAAACAATGCCAAGTAAATCACCAAAATAAGGAAGCAAATCCGAAAAGTTCTAGTTAACATAGACCAAGGGCCGTCGAGGGATCTATGTGGCAGGCAAGGTATTGAACTCGAATCAGTCCCATCATCAAAGTAGTAGACGTGAGGAGACACATACACCTCATCCTCAGGGTAATTGGTGTATGTCACCCTCTACTCTTGTAACATTTTTTGCTCGGCAAAAAATACAAAAATTTAATATAGACAAGGGACCCTAGAAAATGACTAATGAGGGTAAAAGAATTTCATACATCAAGTCAGAAAATCTTAATTGGGGTGCATTGATAGTAACAAGAGAACCCAAAGGAAAACAAAATGGAATTCGAAGGAAATTTCCCAACAATTACAGCATCAAGATGAGTTAGAGATTTGAATTCTGGCAACTTTATTCCAAGCTCTGAGGACCAGTAAAAATAACTTATCGCGAGAATGAAAATGACATCCAGTAAGAGAAGCATTAACTCCGAGATCTACCAACCTCTTATCTTCTTCTAAGTGCAATATCTTATCGTGGTATACTGAGACCCAACTCTGAAAACATTAAAGGAAGCATAGATGTTAGCAATTCACTCACTAAAGAAAATTTACTGAAACACAAATTCTGGAGTATACATGTCGATAATAAAGCCGTTGAATGTTCATGAAAATCTTTCAAACAAACTAAATCTGGTAAAACGCGGCTTTATCTTGAGCGTCTATCAAAATATGTGATAATTATTTCTAAGCCCCGTCACAATGTTATCCGACTCTATCAAACCAAAGACCACAGAGACAACAAGCAGAGACATACATATAGAAAGTTGATAGCATGGACTACATCTATGAATACAAAAGTGTGATTGTACTGAACAATTGGACTACTTCATGATCTTCCAGTGAACTTCATACACTAGCCTGATTCCTTTACATAAGATATCAATTATGCTGAATTATGGATAATAGTACCTAGAACACCAGCCCGTCATGCAAATTTCCGATGAAGATTAAGGTGACCTAAAAAAGCTTCTCGAATCTAAAGATGCTTTAATTATTAGTTTATCTGTGAGAATGTGGTAATTTGTTTGAACTCTTCTCCTTTAGAAAAACTTTGAGATAGAGGAGACCCCAAGGAGGGATTTACTTTCCTCTCTTTTTCTGGTAGGTTGGGATGAAGAATGTTTCTTTATCAATTATAGGACTGTGATATTCGTAAATCCTCTGGGTGTAAAGTTCCCTTTTGTCTAGGCATCACTTACATGGTCAGAAATTGTAACTGGCAACATAACTTATGTCCCAAGTCAATCTAATATGGAGGCCGTATCCTGTTAAAATGGTCATGCCAATTTATTAATGCATTTGAACAAAACAAGAGATACCAGTAATAGTAGTTTTCTTGGATACAAACTCTGTTTGCTACAGACTCTATAAAAGTGAAAGAGAAAAATGATATGAAGGTTTACGCAGGTTTAATGAGATAATCCGTAAAGAGGACAGTCAATTTTCTATAAATCACTCTTATCCATTTTAGAGAGAGTAAGATTGATGAGCGATTGAACATACATCCAATTGTCCCTGTACATGGAAAGTTATAAAGCAAATTTTCACCCAAGAACTCTTGAAAAAAACCCGATCTCGAGCAAAAGCCTTAAAAATAGGACTTCTCTGGTGATCAGACATCCTTCGAGTAAAACCAACTTTCCCACCCTAAGAGATTAAAACAAACATTTGCATGACTAAAGAACTCCCCCACTACCTCAGTTGTTTCCCAGCAGGAAGTCAGAATCTTCTGCTATCATATCCAAATCCTTCCCATGCAAATACTATTTAAAAGTGACAACATCCTATGACTAATTTACCAATAATGGAAGCAACTTTACAACTTAACTTTTGCAAGAAGAGTCACTTGAGGTTTATAAAAACTCACATAATGCAAGTTATTTACTCAGGAATCAACGGCACGAGTTATTATTAAAATATCGGTCAGATGACTAATGCTTGATATTTAAGTATAAAAACTTCTAACCAAGGAAGTGACAGACACATTCTACCATTATAAACGCTCACTTAGGTTGCAAGAAGCACATTTGCTATTTTATCTCCACAACAAGACATGTCAACAGCAGATAGATTAACAAAAATCGAGTTTCCAGAGTACCCGAAGTAAACTGCCGAACAGAACAAACACAAATACAAAAGATTGGAGGGCCCACGAAAGTAAATTACGCGAACACGAAGGCAAAAGGGTCAGTTAACACTTTGTAATAACAAATTTTCAAACACCAATTGATCATTGGTTAAGCTAAGAGCAACACAAAGAACAAAATAAAATCACATATAACTACTTAAAAAAATTAATTATTGAATGATAACTAAGGAGTTAAAAAAAAAAAAAAAGTTGCTTACAGATAACCAAAAAAACAGAAAACCTTAAGAGACATCAAACTCCAGGGTTGGCACTGCAGAGCATACCCTGAGACAGCGACCTCGAACTCCTCGAATCAACGGCCAGGCAAGATATGAGGCGAGCCGAAGAAACTGCCGAATGAAGCGGAAGTAGGGATTGAGCACAACCCAGCTGAGGAAATGACCTGAATTCAAAGAATTGAAACTTGAAATCATTAAAATTTCGCAACTTCCGAAGAACCCAGTTGAGAAACCGGCGTTCAGAATTCGACAACATCAAGATTGTAGGATTTAAATTTAAAAAAAAAAAAAGGGAACAAAGTTGAGTGTTGCTTATTGCTTGCCTTGAGAGAGTGAGGGAAGAGCGGAGGGTGGAGAGAGAAGGCGTGGGAGGGGAGTTGAGAGCGGGTCTCGAAGTGGAAATGGTGGATTTGAAGAGAGAGAAAGTTGGCTTAGAGAGAGATCTGAAGCGAGACGCCATTGGAGACGAGCACCGCAGACAAGTGTTTAGGTCTACGGATTAGTGAAAGAAATCGTCAAAAGGCAAATTGAAAGAGATGAACAAATAAAATTAGGAAGAAAGGGGCTTAGGGGTTAAGGGCTTTAGCAGGGTATTGCATTTTTTGGCGTCATACATATTTATAATTTTTAAGAAATCTTAGGCGTCATATTATTACCAAAAATGTCATCAAAAAAATTTCTTTTTTAAATGCAAATTTTTTTTTTTTTTTGGTTAGTGTCTGAACTAATGGCAACGGAGACGAGTTTGGGAGGCAGTCTTCAGTCAGCCTCGCGAATAAATACTTGCCCCATATCCGACCCATAACTCGTTTAAATTGACGGAGACAGGGTGAATTTTCCCCATCACATATTAGAAGCATTAACACTATGCCCCGTTAATCTTATTGTAATTTTCATCATAAGAAAAATAAAAACTAAAAAATAAAAATATATAAATATGAGATTTTAAGTTAAAATAAATTAAAATTATAGTAATCAACTTTTTATGTATTAAATACGTTAAAATTTAGTATTTAAAATCATATATATTATATAACATCTTGTATAATATATGTTATATAAAATAATCTATAACTAAATGGGGCGGGTAAACAAGGAATGGGTTCGAGGACCCCTAAACCCGTTCCCACCACGTAATCCGTGATATGTTAAATTTTTAATCCGTTTATTACTTGAATTTGTTTAGATCCCACCCCATTAAAAGCAGGTCCCCAATGGTTAATGTGTTAACGGAGGAAATTGCTATCTCTATTCTAAACTCTACGAAACTCTACACTTGTGTTTGATGTACGGGTTTGGAACGAAATTTTTAGGTTTAAGTTGGTTGACTTTTTAAAAACTAGTTATAATTTTTGTTAACTTTTTAGAAAAATATAAAAACTAAGATGAAAACTTTAGGTTTGATCCTTGGAATCAAACGCACGCATGTTACATAAACATATGATGAAAAAGAACCATAACAATACTCTCGTGTGTATGTGTATAGAAAAAAAATGTTAAGGACACCAATTCTAATTTAATTTTTGAGTATCAATCTTTGTAGCTTATGTGTTGTCATTTTTTTTATTGATAAATATTTAAAGCACTTCACATCAATTGATTGATTTACTAATAAGAATATGACTCATGTATTATTGTCTAACATATTTGATTTTGTTAGGATCCTCTCATACTTAAGGTATATACATAAAAATAAAAAACATGATATGAGAACATGATTTTTTTTAACATAACATAAAACTTTTAGTTATGACAAATTATTGTTACATCTTTTAAAAAAAAAAAATACTTGAAATTGTTGTTGAAAGGATATAAAATTAAGAAAGACTATTATTATATTTTTCTAACATGAAATTACGTTAAAAGAATATCTCATATTAACTCATGTGAAGTCGAAAGAATGGTCCTCCCGTGAGGACCATGAGACAAGTCCATATAAGTAGTGTAAGAAACTCTGATGGACCAAGTTGCACCGAAAGCAACAACCACTTTTTACAACCAAACTCCACTTGGATAATCAACTCATTTACTTCCGGTAGTTCCAACGACTACTTCATAAACCAAGAACTCAGAACAACGCGAACAAGCTTTAGAGAAAGAGATTTCTGAAGCTCAAATCAATTCTAACCTAAGTTTTACTCTCATTACTTTGCGTATGTGGAAACATCGGAGCAGATCGTATTCCGCCAATCAGACAGTCAATATGGCAAAAAACAACACAACGACGAAGAAGTTCCCCAATTTTCATGTAATTCAGTAAAAGAAAAGATTTTAATACGATTGAACACTTCTTCATTGTGAAAAAGACATAAACTACAACTAAAAAAATGTCGATATCAAGCTACATGTACATATACCTTTCTTTTAGCTCTAACAAGCCAGCAGGGGCATTTCTACTTTCTTCCTTAAGGAACAAGATTCAGAGTAAATTAGAACACCTGATCTGTAGACCTCTAGCCCTTCGGCCGCAAATCACCTCGGGCACAAATCGGATTTTACCAGCAATTAATAAGTTATTGTGCCAGTAAAAATGATTAGGCATTATTTGTGCATGAAAGCAACCTAACAGTTGGGAGTGGTGAAAACAGGCGTCGTTACGGATATACTTTCAAAGTAGGCATTGCTTTCCCGTCACTGAATCTACGATCACTTTTGGTCCTGCTCAACAACAAGACCCCACATACCAATATAAGGCTACTACAACCAACTAAAAAAAAAAAAAGCAGGAAAGTGAAAAAAGAAGCATACCTGGCCCAATGGCCAGAACAGTCTTCGATCCTGCCGAAACCTGATTTAAAATAACGGTGAAGTCAAGATATTGGCCAAAACCGAAAAACAAGACACAAGAGAGAGAGAGAGAGAGAGAGAGAGTACAAAGTAATACTATTGTAACATTGAGTTTCAGCAAGAAAATGTGAAAAAACTTGGTTCAATCCCGGAATACGCTCAACATACACAACCATGTGGAGCATTTAAAAAAAGGATAAGAGTTTCAATTTGAAAAACCAACTTCTAAATTGTTATCATTTGAAATTTAATTATTTTAAGATTTTTTATATCAACAACTCTCCTCTATGAATGACCAACATATACCTGTGTTCGCCCAGCATCGGCAACAACAAAAGTAGGAAGGCCAATGGTCTCAGCTTCTTCTTTCAGCTTATTCCTAAGGGGGAGAAAAAGAAGACATAAATGAACATAGCTTCAAAGAAGATATCTATAGTCATCAAAAGAGCAAAGAAAAGAAATAAATTGTTATTATTCAAGGACGAACAAACATTTCTTGTTGATTCTTGCATGTGACAACTATTTTCAGCTGCCCACATTGCTCCCACTGTCTCAAAAGGGATCGATGGCTGCAAAAAATACAATTTGATAAGAGAAATATTAGTTATAAGAACTAATATACATCTTTAAGAGTTGCCGTATGTTCTTTATGCTCTTCTTATTGGTGCACCATTTAAAGTACTAAAACTGAGAAGAAAAATTAAGTTAGCAAGATTTTAGCAGAAAATAGTAGAAGAAACTATCAAATTATCAACTTTTAGCAGATTAGATGAATAATAAACCAATGAGATGGTAGAGAGATTATCTGCGGTAAAAAATTTTCGGCAAGTAAAAAGTTTGTAGAATCACAGAGGCAAGAGTGCAAAGCTTGAAATGTTTGCGACCGTATAAAACACCGAGGAAAAAAAATGCTCCTTCTAGTTTCGAACGGTACACCAGTAAATATTGATTTCTTTGTTCTTTTTTTTTTTTTTTTTTTAAACTCTTTTTTATACTAGACTGGACTAGAAATACTAACTTCCTCTTTCGGTGGCACAATAAGGATGTTCAGTGAAAAAAGAGAGAGAGCGTAAGTTTAGGAAGAGAAGCAAGGTAATAGAAGAACTCAAGTAAAATTAAATGCTTAGATACCAGAAAACTGAAATAGTCACCTATGCATAAGTTCTGCATACATGCCAGTTGCAGCGTCTGCAAGTTTTCGAAAGATCAGCAAGACAAATGAGTATGAAACTAAGAAAGTAAGAGGACAAGTAAATGGAGCAGTATAAACAAAAAGATCATATCCACAGTGAAATATCAAGCTAGTAAATTATCTTACGAGCACATTGAGATGCAATCTTTCCTGATTTCATCTTAAGGTCTTGTCTTACGACCAAAACCTGGCATGAGTAATTCATGAATAAATGAATAAAAACATATAAACAAAGACACTTGACAAGTGAACATTCAAACTGAACTTAATTAAAAAGAAAAGGAAAAAAAAATGGTTATATAAACAAAAAATTTTGTTAATTATTTTGGCTAATAATTAACAAAATTTGATAACCAGAAATTGAAAAACTCATCCAAAAGTTTCCTTGAAAATAAGCAAATAGTGTCAACTTCATTCATATTCTGTCTACTCTTTTTTTTTTTCAATTTAGATAACCATTTTAAAGGTTGGAAACAATTTTCCTATTTCTTTACTAATCCTCGTCTGCGAAAGCAGGCTCTGATACCATGTTAACTGGGCTTTTGAATAGAACTTATCCACAAAAGCTAGCTCGATAAGTGAGTGAGTCCAATCCACATATAAACACCACGACAGCACAATAACTGAACGACATGCGACAAATTCACAATCTAGCACGGGACAATTTAATATGAGACCAAAAAAAGAATTAAAGCAATGAGAGACTAACCATTTTAAGTTCTTGGTCTCCATTATTTGAGACCAAACTTTGAGATTGGAACTTTCCTGAAGTCGGTTTGTTCTTCGGATTAGTGTGGCTTCCACTGGGCTTTGCTAAATCGAAAAACATCCCAATAATGAAACCAATAACAAGTCCTGGTATGAAATTCTCTGGCCTGAAACTCGATGTTAACCATTCTTTGTCTTGATTTTGCTGCTGTTTGGAATTATATTGATACCCATGAGATGAAAATAGTGAAAATGCACAAAGAAACAAAAATTATATAAAACTGTTCTTCGCCATTTGATACCAATATCAAAACAACCAACTTCATAAGAGAAGTTTATGGTTAAAACTGCAAATTTTCGTCGATACGTGAACCATATTATTAGTAAGACGATGGAAAGCTTGAGACGCGGATTCACTTACTTTCTTGGCAACCAAACAGAGAGGGTACTGACGAACTCATTAGGGAAAAGGAAATAAGAAACTGTTTGGTTGCTGAAAAACCCATTTCGGGAAATAGTTAAAGGGGGATTTTTTTGTACCTTCTTTTGAAGCTGGGAAGAGTTTCCAAACGAACCCAACATGGGTCGGGACTCGGATTGGCGGTGTAGAGTGCAGAAAGCGAGCTTCTGTTTTCTCGTTGTTGAGACTTAAGAGTTAGTTGACAGTAGACTGGACGGATAAAGTGGCTTGTTGGAGTTTGGTCATTTATGTTAACCTTAAATTATATATATATATATATATATATATATATATATATTGTCTCAAATTGATTCATGACTTTTAGTTTTACATCATATATTATCTCAAACTTTTTGATTGTTACCGAAGCAGTTCTTATATTGATATTTCATTAAAAAAAAATGAACGAAAATCAAACACACTTAGAATACGTGAGCATTAATTAAAGTTAAAATGATAATTAAATATTTTTAGAAAGGAACATCGTATCTTTAAAATTGCTCTATGTTGTTATACATCTTTAATTAAGATATAATTTTTGCTTTATATGTTTGATTAAAATACAGTTTATTTCTAAAATATTTCTGATTAAGGTATAATTTTCTTTCAAAAAATATTTAATTATGATTTTCTCTATTAATAAAACTCATGTGATCAGAATGTGTTTTATTGCTATCTAATTATTTTTAGAATATTGATAGATGAACTGTTGATGTAACAGTAAAAAAGTTCAGTAAAATATGATGCGTAAAATCAAATGTCAAAGGACATGATATATAATTCATAATTTATGAAATTAACCCTTTATATTTTTGTGGTTTAATTTTAGCCCATATAATTATAAGTTGTTTCATTTTGTTCTTTAAAATTTTTTCTCCACGATTGGCACTCAAGCTTAACAAACCTTTTACTATTAGTCTTTACGAGTTTAATACCCGTGCATTGTATGGGGAAGGAAGAAAAAATAAATAAATAAACTGAGTATTATATAATAAAAACAGTTGGTTAAGATAAATATTATAATTATAATAAGTATAATTTTTTTCAAAATCTCTCCCAACAATGAAGATGCAAAATCAAAATAACAATAATACTAACAATAATAAAAATGAAAAATAAAAGCAAAAAAAAAAAAAATCTGTAGTCATACTCATTTAAAGAAAAAAATTAAAACAAAAATAAAACAAAAAACAAAAATCTTTAGACTTAAAAGAACCGGAAAAAACTAACCCTAACAAAATAATTATAACAAAATAATATATATATATATATATATATATATCTCATTTTCTCCTTTTTTTACTGTTTTTAAAAAAATAAAAAAAATAAATTTTTATCAAGTTATATACATGCAAAAACTAAAAAAAAAAAGATTTTTAAAATATAAAACAAAACAAACAAAAAAGACCAAAAAAAAAAATTTGCATGCAGAATCCTTTAAAAAAAAAAGGATCTTTAAAAAATAGAACAAAAGAAACAAAAAAGACACAAAAAAAAACCCAGAAAAAAAAATCCGAAATAAAGATAAAAAATTTAAAGTAAAAAATCGTTTAAAAATCAAAAAAAGGCAAAGTGAGCAAAAACACAATACAACAATAGATCGGAATCTAATGTCTAAAATTTAGCATCAAAAAAAAAAAGACAAAAACAATATTAAGAAAAAAAAAAACAAACTCTAAATAGGGATAAAACTGGCAATACACTGTAGGAAAAAGAAAAGGAACTGAAAAAGAGGCGTAAAACGGTAATTATACTGCGTGGGCAGCCGGCAATTTCTGCATAATAGGGGTAAAAATATCAACTCACTGTAGATGAAGGAAAACCAACTAAATTAGAGGGGCAAAAAAATTTCTGCACTGTAGACAAAACAGTAAAATATGTGAGGACAAAACCGTCCTTCCACTGTAGATAAGCCAAAATCAGCACATAGGATAGGGGTAAAATCGACAGTTTACTGTAGAAAAAGCAGCTACTGTGCATTACTGGAGAAAAAAAACTGTATATTACTGTACAGTACTGTAGCAAAAGCAACAAAAATTAAAAAAAAAAAACAAAAACAAAAATCATTATTCATTAAACAGTGAAATATTGCATCCTTTTACTGTAGCAAAGCAGCAAAAGTAAAAACAAAAAAACAAAAATCACTGTTCACTGAACAGTGAAATATTACATCCTTTTAGTATATATAATAATGTGACAGAAAATGTTAAAAAATGATGAAATAAAATACCGATTGAGGGTAATTTGATAAAATATATATTTGATAGTTGATTGGATGATGAATTAAACTTTAACCATGTTACGCAATTGGTCCAACATATAAAAACCATACTTTTAGATCAATTGGATAACGTGGATATGATTCAATTCACCCACTCAATCAATTACCCAACATTCATTTTGTCATATTAGCCTTTGTTCAACCCATAAGCGTCACACACCTCATTCCATCATGTTTTAGTCATAAAGGAGCCAATAATAAAATGTTTGATAAATTTGAATGCCAATAATATAATATTTTAAGTTTCAATACTTAAAAATACAAAATAATATAACATACATATTTTAGGAGAAAATGTTGCGATACAGCCCTATTTATATATTATATCGATAGAACTCATTTTATAGACCATTCGATGTGTTTCAATGGCTGAGATCTTGCTTGTATATGATAACTACAGTACACCTTAGCTCATAAATATTATAAACTAAGAAATTAAAAAAAATTAAAAAATAAATAATAAATAAACCCCAACCCTTCCACGAACCCCCCGCCGACCTTCGACCTTCACTGCCGACCTACCACTGTTCGGCGACTGTGAAATCCCCCTCCTCCGGTGACCTTTGGGCCCTCACTGGTTCTCGACCTACGAAATCGAGTCCTCTAGTGAGGAATTCCCCCCACCCCATGTGCTCAGACCCCAGCGAGGAGCCCCCCCGCACCCATACCAGTAGACGGCCCCCCCCTCCCCCCCCCCCCCCCGGAAATCCGTAGCGACCCAGTCCTCCACCCCTCGACCCCAAGCCAGAGTGCCTCCATTCCCCCTGACCTTCAGCAGCCCCTCCCCGACAACAAGAACGCCCCTCACACCACCCCACCCCCCGACAATTGCCGGCCTGCCTAGAAATCGATGACGACCCCCCCAACCCCGACGTCGTGCCCTCATAAGGGTAGTTTCTTTTCTTTTTCTTTTTCTTTTTTTTTTTCTATTTTCGTTCTTTTTTAATTATTTTTTTTTAAATTTTTTAATCTACATTAATATGAGATAAGATGTATTATAATTATTTTATACAAATAATATATAAGCTGTTGGATTGCATCTTAATTGTTAAAAAATGAGCTCTGTTGATAGATTATATAAAAATGATTTTACTGCAATCTTTCCCTATTTTAGGGACTAAAATTGAAATTAAATTTTTTTTTTTTTTCAAAAAGAAAAGAAAATTACACTACAGAAAGTGAAATTTAATTCTAAAATTTTTTTTGAAATATTGAAATATAACAGTTTTTAAACATATTTTAGAGATAATATGATTACAAAATAATAATTAAAGTAATATTTTTCGTTTTCCATTATATAATAATTACAATAATGATGTGAAATTTCTTTGTTATTATAGTGAATTAATATAACAGAGAAAGATGACATATTATCACTTTAAGTGTTTGTTTAGATGACCAGTTGTCAATTGTGTATTTGGTTGAACCATTCAGTTCCAACTTGTAGTTTAAGTCTTGAACAGTGTTTTCATATTCAATTTAAGATAAATTTTTGAAATTTCAATTTGAACAACAAATGTTTAATCAAATCATCAACTCAACTCATTTTAAATTAAACTAAAAATTTTCAATTCAAACCAACGAACCAAACGAATATTAAGTTTTTTTTTTAAATTTTAAATATAAGTGTTCTCACATTAGGATGCGTTAGTTGCTAAGGTTTGGATTATAGAATTTTAGTTTGAATTGATTATGCATTTATCGAGATGTTTAAATTACTGGAGTTAAGAAGTGTAAAAACTTGAATGTGTTCAAAAAAATGTCAATATGAAACTTGTTTCATTTGTCTCGAAATTCTGTGTAGTTAAAAAAAATTATTTTATTTGGACTTATTTATGTAAAGTTATGAACTTTTAAAGTTTGAGTTACAAAAGTTATGGACTTTTAAAGTTTGAGTTACAAAACTATATGAATAGTGAAGTTGAGAAAAAAAGATAAAAATTAGATTATAATTATAGGGTTTGAACTGTAGCACCAAACAAAGCCAAATTTATTATAAAAAATAAAATAAAATAAAACGAAACAAAAAAAATAGAAAAATCAACCATAACGTGCCTTAAGGTCTACCATAAACCAAAGTGACCTCCATATAATAAACTTGAAATTGCCCATTCATCCATTCATCCATCCCACAACATCGTCCTTTCCCTACTCCCCCGCTATCCCTCTCGTATCCCTCTCTCCCACTCAACGAATCTCCCTTCTCTTCACATTTAAAATTTAAAAAAATAATAATAATAATAATAAATACTTTACGCATTACATAACATAACCACCACTTTTTCCCATTTCCCTCTTATAACTCCCCTCCCCCACCAACTGCCACGCCGACTGTCGTAACATAAAAACAAGACAAAATGGAGTCCTCCGCCTCCAACTCACCCCCACCCAACCACCACCCCCGCCACCGCCACCGGCGCCGCTTCGGCTCGCCGTCCCAGCCCATTGCGGACCGCATAGTCCGGGCCCTCCACCACCGCCTCCTCCTCCTCCACCGCGCCGACCCCGCCACCTTCTTCGTCCTCGGCGCCACCGCCAACGTCTACGCCGTCACCCTCTCCGCCGCCCCGACCTGCACCTGCCCCGACCGCGCCACCCCTTGCAAGCACATCCTCTTCGTCCTCATCCGCGCCCTCGGCGTCTCCCCCGACCACCCCTCCCTCCGTCGCCGCACCCTCCGCCCCTGCCACCTCTCCCGCCTCCTCGCCTCCCCCACCCTCCCCGACTCCCTCGCCGGCGCCTCCCTCCGCCGCCGCTTCCACCAGCTCTTCTTCCACCCCCGCAGGGCCACGCCGCCGCCGCCGCTCCCGCCGGCGGTGGAGTTCGAGGAGGGGACGAGCTGCCCCGTCTGCTTGGAGGAGATGGCAAAGGAGGAGAGGGTGGTGGCCTGCGGCACCTGCCGGAATCCGATACACGATGAGTGCTTGGCTAGGTGGAAGAGGAGCAACGGGAGGAGGGCCGCCAGCTGCGTGATATGCCGTGCCAGGTGGAGGGAGAGGGCGGGAACGGCGGCGGCGTCTGAGGCGGAGGCGGAGAAGTACTTGAACTTGGCGGCTTATGTTGATGAAGACGGTGGTGATGCTGATGATGTTGGTGATATGGCCGGTGGGGGTCTTTGTGGTGGTTAAATACGTGTGTTTAGTTATAGATGTTTGATTTGGGAATTTTAGTTCATTTGTAAAGACATTATTTCATTATTTACAGCTAAAGTGTTAATAGTACTCATGAAGTGGAACAAATTTATGTTTAGCTGAAAAATTTTTGTCACGAATTACGAGTGATATTCCTCTCTCTCTCTCTCTCTTAATTTTTTTATTTTTTTATTTAAGGGCTTGTTTTCCTCAAATTCTTTTGCTTGGTGTAATGTACTACCGTTGAATTGGGCCAAAAAAATCTCATGAAGCTGCCCTACAAGAAAGATGGAAGTTGTTGCAGTTGGGTTTTTTGGGAAGAAAAAAAAGGGGAAAAAAATGAACCCGTACGACATAAACTTGATAAACGACATGATATTGGAGAATGGTATTGACAAAATAAAACAACGATTTTAAAGAAAACGACGGTAACGGACACACTACATGAAAACTAGAACAGCAAAAATGTTTGGAAACGACGTCAATCGGAGAAGAACATGAGATTAGAAAAGGACAAAGTCGGGAAAGAAAAATGAAACAATTCGCAAACGACATTATTAAAAACATCGTGAATAGAAAAAAAAAACTACATGTTCTGAAACGACAATGACTAGCAAACGACATGAAAAGTGAAAAACAAGGAATTGGGAAACGACGTTAATCAAAAAGGAAAAAAAAAACACTACAGGAAAGGAAACGACAACAATTATAAACGCCATGAAACTGGAACACGACAAAACAGTATAGTTTAGCCATAACAAAACAATTAAATTAAAACAAAAACATTACACAAAAAGATAATTAGAAAAAAAAAAAAAAAATATATATATATATATATATATATATAGATTTGTGTGCCTCTGTTGTCTGTTCCACAAATTCGGTTTTGGGATAATCTGCCAGCTCCAGCTAAGCAGTAGCAGCTCTTTCATTGTCTGGTCGCCGCAAATAATGGCGAACACCGACACTCCTCCGCAAACCGCCGGCAAGTCGTCTACTAAAGTCGCCGCCGTCGTCACCGGTGAAGCTCACACTCTCGCTCTCACGGGTAAACTCTACTCAACTAATTACTCACCACTTTTTACACTTAAAATCTGTGTATTTTAAGTAATTAATTGAAGCATACTTGTTAACTCAAATCAAGTTTTGATATTTTTCTTTTCTTTCCTGTTCCCCATTTGTTGGTTTCTGAAAAAATGACCCAACAACACCTTGATGGTAGATACAGCAAATAATGGATGAGATTTCAGTGTTGTTGTCTTGGCTCCTGATAAACCAAAAGCTCCTCTTTACTGAACCCAAGTAGTAATTGAATACTTGAATTAAACCCAGATGCGCATTTTTCTTTTTGTTAATATTTTCATGGGCATAAAGATCTTTTTGTTTTTTTTTTTAAGGGTTTATTTTGAGGCTTTTTTTTTTTTGGGTAGGGGATGGGCGAATATATACATGGGGAAGAGGGATGTTTGGGAGACTTGGAACGGGAAAAGAAGCGGATGAGCTTAAACCGGTTGAGGTTAAGTTTGAGAATTCAGAATCACAAGAAACCAGGATCAAGTTTGTTGGGGTTGCTGCTGGTGCCTATCACAGCCTTGCTCTTGCAGGTTTCCTTCTTTCTCTTGTCTTCCTAACTTTGTTTTTCCCGGCTCAAACTTTTCCACATTCGAGTGGCTAGTTGAAACTCGTTTTATGATGTTCTGATGGTAATTGAGAAAAGATTTTCTGACATATTTTTCGCAACTAGAAAAAAAGGTTTCTTCTGAGTTATGAGTTGTTTACAAGGATAAATGTATAGAATGTGTGGTCTGATGTACACAAAATATTATCTGCGGAGTTAAGAGAAATGAAAACAGTCTCATGTTTCGACCCAACCCCCTCCCCTCCCATCCGCTTAGCTAGCCCCAGCGGGGTGGGTCAGTGGTGTTCTTGCGTGTTTCTATGGTTGCTACTTTATTTTGTTTTCCTTCAGTTCAACGATACCTTCAATTCAAAATGAGTTAACTTAGCTAGTTTTAAAGTTAGTTGGACGCCAGTTTCTTAAGTAATTCATGTGAGACCTTCATGGGGTGTGTCTGTATAAATTACATATACATATATACTTCCTGTATGGTTAATCAAGACTTTGCATACCGTCATTCCTTCACTCGCTGGCGAAGATTTTAGTTAACACTGGTTATTGTTTATTCAGCAAACTGATTGCCTAGGATGATAAATGTTTAAACTCTTTGATGAGTTTAGTTCATTTTCATGTGTGATTTAAAACCTCCAGCCATAAAATGCATGTTATTTCTAAGGAAAATTGAAAGTATGTCAACATAACGGACATATTAACGTCGAGGTAAATATAACTCAGTTATATGGCATAAAATACGTTGTAGATAAATTACAGTGAATGTAACGTGCAATTTGCTTGTGCTGTGTTTTAGCCTAAAGCTACTCTTTTTTTTTTTAATAACTAAAAAAAGCAATGAAACAACTCGATGGAGGTGATTTTCTGACCGTTAAAGTTTCTCTATCTGCATTTTGATGGCAGACGACGGATCGGTTTGGTCATGGGGCTACAACATCTGTATCCTTTATAATGGAAGTATATTTGTGATTTCCGTGCTATCATAGGCTTTGGAAACTCATTTACCAGTTTTTCTCTGTATTTCATATCTCTTCTTTTTTAATTTCCACATCTTTTTGCACTTTACTTCCCTGACTTTGAAACGGATGGCCAACTTGGTTTCGATGGAGAATATTCTGCAAAGCCCTGCTTGATGGAGCAGTTCCTCAAGTTGGATAATCCTGATTCTTCGACAGACGAGTTAAAAACAAAGAGTAATACGTCGAATAAGGTACGGAGAAAACTATACTTGTTGATCTGAAAGAACCAAAACAGAAAACCTTATCTGTATTCTTGTTATCACCTTGTTTTTCTTAGGTTTCTTATATCAAAGCTGGTGGAATGACGTCTGTAGCAGTTGATGATCTAGGAGCACTGTGGATATGGGGCAATTATCCACAGCAAAGCAGTAGTGCCGAAGGGGGTTTCTCTTTCATAAGCAGTTTTACACCAACTCCTGTTCGGGAATTCCTTGGCCGTGCAGTTGTGAAGGTGGCATGTGGAAATGAGCATGTTGTGGCGCTAGTTAGTGGTGGAGAAGTACATAAAGGAGAAGATTTCATATGTTACTCTTGGGGTAGCAACAAACATGGCCAGTTAGGCCTTGGGGACAGAGAGAGCAGGCATCGCCCTGAAATTGTCAAAACATTTAACCAGGATTCACCTTGGGCGGTTTATGAGGTGGCGTGCGGGGCTTTTCACACAGCTTTGCTCGCTCGAAAAAAAGGAGCAAATGACACACCAGAAAGCACGTGTTGGACGTTTGGCCTTGGAGAAAATGGCCAGCTTGGACATGGAACCACTCACACCGCTGTTTCCCCTGAACCTGTCAAAGAACTGCCTGATACCGTGCACCTAATCTCCATTGACTGTGGTTTGTTCCATACCAGTGTAGTTTCATCTGCTGGTGATGTGTGGTCATGGGGAATGGAGAGGGGTCTTGGTCTATGCCCTGGCGCTAGAGTAAGTGCAGTTTCCGGGGATGCTATTTCTCCACTACTGATTTTGTGTGAAGAAAATGTCAAATTTCAAAATCCGGTACAAGTCACTTGTGGGGCTGCTCATACGGTTCTTGTTGCAAATGATGGACATCAGCTTTGGGCTTGGGGCAGGGGAAGAAGTGGGATTCTCGGAAATGACAAGACAACTGACTGTCTCACACCCACGCTGGTGTCATGGCCTGAACTAACCGAGGATGTCAAGCAAGAGGAAACAAAGACGGATAAAGAGGAAGACAACAGTACTGAGAAGAAAAAGGATTCTCAAGAAGTTGCTGAAGCAGACGAAAGGTTGAAGGCTCTTCAGTTGAGACTTTCGACCATGGAACAGTATGTTAGCGTACTTCATCACTCGATTTTCGGGAAACCCTTTGAAGAGAAAGATATCCCGACCTCGTTGCAGAATTCAGGCACCTTTGACGTTGCAAAGGAATGGGAAAATATGTTGAAGTCGGCAGATCGTGCCAAGCTTATGAGACTGGAAATGTTCTACCGGAACATGCTTTCGGGTGTTAAAGATCAGCTCATGAAGAGAAGGGTCATGGAGGCTATAAAAGAATGCTTCTCAAACCCAAAGGGAAATTAAGGTAAAAAAAATATTATATTTTTCTTTTTTCCTTGAGGAAAACAATTAGTTTATGTGTTGGTACTCCAAATTCCAAATCCAAAGGTGACGAGCTTTTGTGTGTACGTATGTCTAGTGTTTTCAGTGGCTTTTCTTTACTATGAATCCACTTCTGTATTCAACTTAGGACCCAAAAAATAAAATAAAATAAAATCCAGTTCTGTTATTTTACGGCTTATTGGAATAAAACTTGTTGTGCATAAGTGATCGAGGAAAGCCTTGTGAGGTGGAAGTGGCTTGTGAGGTTGATGCTATATATAGTCGATACATATGTTTGTGTGTGTGTGTGTGTATTTGTATAGATAACATATACAAGTATATATTAAAAAAAAATATTGTTTGATAGAAGAAACAAGTAGTACATCTAAAAGTATTTCAAACGACATGTCGCTTTTCTTTGAAAGTGTGTACTAAAGTTAGTTTTTTGGTCTGTTTTGCTTTTTGTTTTTTTGTTTTTTTGTTTTTTTTTTTTGTTTTTTGTTTTTTTGTTTTTTTGTTTTTTTGTTTTTTTTGTTTTTGGGCTGTCGTGTAATCCCACAAAACGTTATTTTTCAAATACATTATCGTCATTTGTTAAGTAGAGCCCCAGGTTTGAATATTCTTATTATTATTTTGATAAATGTCCATAATTTGACTTTGTCATCTCTTTATCCTCTTCTTTTTTGAATGGGAAATCCGATATTTATCAGGAAAATAATTTTAGGAAAATTTTTTATAAACTTCCCTTAATTTATGTCACTAGTGTCGACATACTCAAAACGTCTCTTCAATGAGCATTATCACATGCAAGAGCTTAAGCAAAACTTGCAATGACCTGATTTTAGATCCGGAATTCATTAACAAATGCTCGTACAAAAGATCACAAAAGATGACTGATCTTTTGATTAAAGACGCATTTTATAGCCCCATCTCAAGAAACCCTTTACTCACTCAAACCCGAAAATTGTCACACACAATACTATAATCGTTCCCGTGTCATGGGAAAGTAGAAAGATAAATTAAAGATCCTACTGCGGAATGTCAACAATATGCTCAATGAAGCACAAATATGATCCCAACATGACCTTTCACAACAGGATCACAAAAACAAGTCTCGTTAAAAACGACATTACATGAGTTTGCAAATGCATCTATCAAGCAAAGCAAGCCATTATTATTATTATTTACTTGAAAAAAGTCTTTGAAAGGGGCAACCAAGGTTAGCCTATCCCTTTGGGCGTCATTAAAGGAGCTCTTTAGAGTTTGTTGAAGACCCTATGAGCGGATTTTATATCTTGACGAAGAGCACATCACCCCAACCCCATTGAATGTTTTAACGATAAGAATATGTGGAGGCATGATCTCAGACACTCTTTATCGATTACTGAACTGATAAGAAATAAGCTTTCACATTAAGACTCCAAAAAAGGGCACGCAGTACTCAAATCTTTCCAAAGACCCACCACAGTAATCCATTATCGCTAGGTAACCATACACGGTGGTAGCAAAGCAAGCCATTACATGAGTTTGCAATGTTGTACTTGTGACCAGACTTGCTTCTGTGATCATACGTGTTCTTACTCTTCTAACCCGATAAAACGACATGCAATTCTTTGTACATTTTTCTGTCGTTTATTCATCTACGACATGTAGCTTACTTTCCTGACATTTTGGGTTTTGCTGTCGTTTGAAAACAAACACATATTTCGGCGTCCTTTTTCTCCCCCCTATTTCTCATTTTGCAAACCCTCCCAAAAGCCCTAATCCGCGACTTCCACTCTTTCCTCTCCGGCGAAATGCCCGTCGTCGCTACACTCTCCGGCGACACTTCCTCCAACGGCTTTATAGTCCCGTTCTTGCCGGAGGTCTCGAACCACTCCGTCGTGTACCCTCTCCGCCACGGCCTCAAGCCTCCGATCGCTCGCCTCTCCATCTCCTGGTCCCGAGGCAATACGCTCCGTGTTTCCGTTCTCCGGAAACCTTCCGACGACGGCGAAGCCGGAGGGAAAGTGGTGGAGGTGAGGCTCGGTAATGGAGATGCCGAGATCAGCGATGCGCAGTGGCGGAGGATCGCATACGGCTCAGTCACTCCGTTTGCGCTTCTCCAGAACCGAAGGAGCTCCATTTCGAGCTTGTCGAAAATGTCGATCAGTCCACCGCATTATCACGTTGATTGGTAAGCAATTTGGTTGAGCTTACTCCCCCCCCCCCCCCCCCCCCCCCCCCTCCATATTTTGCTTACAATTTGGTATTTTTCACACAGAGTTTATCTTCGGTCCTTCACAAAATCGGCTAGGAAGTAGAAATAAAAGATGTAATATCATTTGTTTTATAGCAAAACGATTTTGAAAACTTGTTTATGAATATATGTATATATATATATATATATGTGTGTGTGTATGTATGAATGTATTTATGTAGAGTTGACATTTTCAATTGTTTGTTTTCATGTTAAAACAAGGTGGGAGTACGTGATGGAGTATAGCAAGGACATTGGTTCGCTTCTTGGGAATCCAAAATCGCCTTCTGGTACCGTGATTGAAGACCGGAGAGAGGTCGTAAAGGTGAATCTACGAAGTTCATATATAGGTTTCTCTAATTCGTGCTTGGTAATTTACAAGCATGAAAATGAAAACGCAACTAATTTTGAGTTATGGTTCTCTGTTTTAGAATTAGTGTCCCTCGTTGTATGTAATCTTATGACATTGTTGTAGACAGTTGAGGAGCCTACGTGCTCGAAAGCCGCATGGGAGCTGATGGAAATATTTTATGCAGACAAACAATCTCAACCATGGCTACCTGAGCGCCTTGTCGATTGGCTGACGGTAATGATTTCGTGCGGTTTCTTGATCCTTTTTTTCATCATTGAAAGATGCGATTTCGAATATTATCTATCTTGTCCTGTGTTGCTTCTTTGAAGTGTGTACTTGTGTTTTTTCGCAGGATTATGATTGCCTCCTTTCCAGTACTCAGACAACAGTTCATTCCAAACTAGTGGATTTTCAGAAAGAACTTGCCAGTTTGCAGGTTTGAACTCTCCTTTGCTTTCTTTTCCACTCATTTTCTGTTCCTTTGTCTATTTTCTTTCTTTTATTTTTTTTTCTTCTGAAGAAATGATAATGGGAACCCTCTTTTTTAGCATACACGGAAGTGCTGTGTCAACAAAGATTTTATCAGTTTGATTGCGATTTCTTTAACGTAGTTGAGCTTGAAGCTCCTGTACCAATCTATTATTCAATTTGTGTTAACAGTTCTCTTAAATGGTATGAAATTGTTTGAGATATTTTATGCAGCTTATTGAGGATGATCCGAAATATTGGGAGGTGATGTCATCAGCTCTGGCAATTGGCTGGCTGGAACTTGCGGTTAGTAGTTTCATTTTTTATGTGCTTTAGTCCTAGCATATTTCTTTCAAAGGTTCTGTTTACTTTGGCTTCTTCTTCTTCTTCTTCTTCTTTTCTTTTTTTTTTTTGTTTTTTTTTTTGTTTTTTGTTTTTTTTTTTGTTTTTTTTGTTTTTTGGTGTGTGTGTGTGTGTGTCTATTAAGGAGACAAAAGTATTACATGTATGCTGATTATCCATTTGCAGGTGAAAATGCTGCGCTTACATGGATCTTATGAACTAGATCAGCTTGGCAATCGTGAGGTTTGTTAGAAACTTGAGAGGCATGATTTGGATGCACCATGATGATCCCGTTGCTCACTATTTTCATTTGTTTTTTAAGTTATCCAACTTTATCTCACTCCACACCGTCTCTATGTTGTTTAAGTTTACAATTGTCAATTAGATGTCCGGAAGCATCATGGGTTCTGTGAACTCAAGAACATATTTGATTGAACTTCATTATTGTTATTTTCCATTGTTCTGCTGGATGCTAATAGGTTAAGTTGTTCGAGAGAATATAACCATCATCATCAGTGGATCTGTTGATTAAAACTTTGGAACGTGCAATCTGTTATAGCTTCTTTTTCTTTTGCAGTTTTGCACTATTAGCCACAAAATATGGCATATTTCTTTTATTTCCTATAATCTTTTAAGATAGTTTATAGGGGTTTATAGTTCATTGATTTTCATAACTGAACTGCAAAACATAAAGATTCTCTGTTGTTCCATTAAAATTATGCACCTTTTGGCAATCCTAAGACATTAACGATGCCAGAAGAATAACAATTTCCATTTCTTCGTTTAATGTGATACCTGTCCTTTATGGAACTGAACAGACAGAGAACGGTCTGGTGGAGGCAGTTGCAGTTCTTATTTCAAACATGCCTCGCATGCGCCTGGAACTGGCAGAAGGAAAATTAGGTGAATGCTATGAGGCAAAGCCTGATTTTATGAAGGTATATTTTTCGGTTGGAAATATAGTTTTATTTTATATTAGGAACTTTCTTTCATTGTTGTGTAACTCCCCAAATTTTTCTTAGGCATGGGAGAAATGGCGGGCGCAAATTACTAAGCTGGACTCTAGTGCATTCTGGGTTCACTGTGATCACCTTCAGACCCGGGAGGGCTTGAAAAATATGCTACAAATCATGCTTGGAAACACGAACAGTCTGAATGCCGCAACTTGCCATTGGGTAGAACTGTATGTTTCACACCTTCTATACATCAGGCCATTCACAGTGGTAATCCCTCGTTTCATCTTCGTAGTAACAGAATTCTTTATGTTTATAGCAGGATTTGATTTGGGAAACTAACCCCCTCATCCCCCAACTTCTAAACCAGGGTCTAGAAAGCATGTACAGCTTAGCCCAGAAATGCATGCAGTTGAAACCAATGTCCGGTGCCCACAGGTTGATTGGACTTATGGTTGGAATTCTTGGAGAAAATACTGAGGTATGCATTATTAGAGATAAGTGTCAATTACTTTTACTCTTTCAGCTTTCCTCCTCTCTAAACTTGAAATGTTTTCTTTAAATAGGTTGTCTTGGCAGAATTGTCGAGATCATTTGGCCCTTGGTGAGCCTGCTTCATTTTCTACCTTTATTTTTCTTTGCAATTTCATGTTTGTGTGTCTTTGTCATGATGTGTTAGATTCTTTGCAATTTCGTGTTTGGTTTTCAATAGGATGGTTGCCCATGCTGTCGAGTTGTTAACTGCTGGAAGTGATCAAGCAGAAGTTCTTTTACATGAAGAGCGTGATAACTTGGGGGAAATTAGTATAGCTGAATTACACCGTCTTGTCTATGCTCAAGTTTTGGCTTCACATGTGTTGACCTGGCAAGTGAGTGTGAATAAACTAAATATAAATATTTCTTTGGTGCCCAGATAAATTTGCTAGATGTTGGCAACTAAATCAAAAATGCCCATTATAGATTTTGTTTTTAGGACTTTTTCTATTAATAACAGGTTATAAATCTTGTTTCTGAATCGATGGATGAATTATTAGACAAGCCTTTATTTAACCAAAACTGCAGTCTAAGCGTAAGCAGAATTAGAGGTTAAAGATTCAAGTTCAACCTACTTTAACCATATTTTGACTTCTGGCCTCACTAGACTATTATTATTGCCTGGCATGTGCCTCTGTTGTTTTGTTTATGTTTTTGGGATTTTAGTTTTTTGAGAATTTTTTAGAAAGTTAGGTATAGAAAAAATGCTAATGGCGATGACAATTGACAACGGTATTGTTTTCTGCTTCTACTTTCAGGCGTTCTTTATTTCCTGTTAAGATTCAATCTTCTGATATGTGCGCATAATATATGCTAGATATTTTCATTGCTTAACATCCCTTATACGGTTGGATGCTTTCATGTCTACAGATTGCTCCCATATATCTGATATCATGCATGAAGCAGGGACTGGGGTTGCTAGAGATTTTGTTGTATAAGCAACCTGTTCAGCATAACGAAATGCTTCTTAAGGTGTTTTTATTCAATCGTTGTGTTGGTTTTTACGTATTTTTTCCCCTTCTTTTACATATCATGTGTTTTCCTGGGTTTTTTGTTACTGATAAATTAAACATTGTTGCATATCCTGCAGAATATAGAGATATGCCGCTTATATGACCTTGATAGCGTTAATTCAAACATTAAGAAGGTATATTTATCCTATTTTTAAACACACTGTGTCCATCTTTTCTGTAATATATTTTCATATTGAAAGAACAAATTAGGAAAGACTCCACACTTGAACATTTAAGCACTTTGCCGACGTTATACATGCAGTCGCTTCTAAAATACGGTCTTGCTAAGATTGCAAGGGGTAAAGTTCAATGGAAAGTACCTGTCTTTTCTTTTTCCTCTTTTTTTTTTTTTTTTTTTTTGTGCCAATATTTAAACACTGTAAAATACTTTTAATCTTTTGAGTACATATACTACTAAAATGGAATATGAGTTTGGGTTATCAATTTTACTTGAGTCTAAAAGGCTGGGCACTCCTAAACTTTTTCAATGTTTTTAGATTGCTGGAGTGTATCACTGGAAGCATGGTAGAAAAGGTGCTGGAGTTTTCTGGCTTCAGCAAGCACGGGATGAAGTTCGTCTTAACAGGATTGCGAAGCATCTCTTTGATTCCGTTGGAAAGTCAATATCCGATGAGAGTTTCAAGGTATTACTATTACCTATCAGAAACCAGTGGATTTCTAGTTTAAGTTTTTTCTTCTCTTGTTGATGTCTTTTTGAAAAATCAGCAAGTCTTTATGAGGGAACTCAATTATATTACTCATCTTGTCTATCGTTTTTCTTTACAGCAATGGGAAGGCTTAATTGAATTGTTGGGTTCTGAGTCTAAGACTGCTGGTGGCCTTGAGTTTTTACACAAGTATGGAAATATTGTCGTTTTAGCAATCTCCCAAGCAATGAGTTTTTTCATAGGTTTAATTTATTTTCTTGGTATTGACTCTTAGATTTCTCATAGGTATAGGGATTTTAAAAAGTCCCTCAAGCAGGTTCATACTGGAAAAACAACCGATGCTGCTAGGCAAGCTGCGGAATTACTGATATCGGTACGCCCATGCTTACGCTTTATGCAATTGGTGCTGGTTGCTTTTGTTTTAAATATGACATGGTAGTTCCTTGAGGAAATAGAAGTAGTTAGCATCCTCGGCAAACAGGAAAGGGGTCTGTGACTCTCTACTATAAGTTTATATTCGATTGCCAGGCCTCCGAGTCCAACTATGAACTTGAGATTGCTAGACGGGGAATTATGAGTTATTCAAAAATCTAAGTAAAAATCGAGAGAAACAAAAGGTCTTCGGCCTAGATGCGCTATCTACTAATTGTGCTCGAATTTTGTCCCCAGTTAATTGCCATTTCTTGAGACGAGATAACAATACTAAACATAAAGTTCTTTAGTTTCTTATAATCCTTGACATGTAGTCCTTTGTTTATTTACTTATCGTTCTGATCCTGCAGCTTATGAAAAACCCTTCTACGCCTCAGCAGTTTTGGCTTCCTCTGTTGTACGACTCGGTGAGCACTTTCAGTAAAATGTAATCCAAATGTCTTATAGACTATTAGCTGTACTCAAATGCTGCCCAACTTTATGGTCTTTTTCTGGATCTGAACTTTATGGCGTTGTCACTTCCTACACGCGATCTTTCCATGATGGGCAAGCAACTTAGTTGGCATGCTGTTTGGATCTATTTTTATTTTGTCGACCTCTTTTTTTGTCCAGATCTTTTCAGGTTGTGCAGGATTTTTTTTTTTTTTTTTGTTCGTTTTGGTTCATTTATAACTAACTACAGCACAAATAATTGTTCATACTTGGATTTATTTGGTCTAAAGTAGCAAAGTTTTTGTTTTTATAATCTCTTGTGCAGCTGAAGCTGCTAAATTGGCAGGAGCGTCCTTTGCTAAGCGTTTCTCAGACAAATCTGTTATTGAACAAACTGCAAGAGTTATCCATGGCAAAGCAGCGTCCAGACTTCGTTGAAGTGGACTTGCCACTGCAGGCCTTGAATTCCGTCAGGCTGGCTCTCGCCACAAATCTCGGACGTGCTATCTTGGAGGAATAAAGGTTCCGCTTTTCAAACTACTGAGCTTGTTTTCGAAACTGCTTCATGATGTGGAGGCGTTGTCGGACGGCATAGAAGTCCCGGTGTGTGCAGAAATGAAACATTCTCGCAGCTTTCCAAGCAAACACGGTTTGGCCAAGCGGAAGATCAGTTTCTCTGTTGTAGAGGATTTTTAAGTCGGTGTACCTATTGTATATTTGCTTGATACCGGCCTATGTTTCCGAGAACCCAGATGACATGAGAGAAAGTTGTACTGGGGATTTTTGTTGTGTTTAAGAGGAGAGAAAATGGTTTTACTTCGACTATTTAAGCTTTAGTTAAAACAGGGTTTTTTTTTTTTTTTTTTTGGGCAAGACCTGAATTCAAATGCTTCCCGTTGTAATGTCACGTATTCGTTAAAAGAATCGGAAAACATTCAAAATTTAAGAAATGGTGCCGTTTTGTAACAAGTCGAGCTTACAAAATTACAAAATCCCAGAAGTGATATAAGGTAGCAAACTATTTCCACTAAAAAGGGAGGGGAAAATAGGGTTTTTAGAACTGTTCCCTAAATTTGTCCCCAAATTTATCTATTTTTAATAATTTGTCTTTTAAACTTTTAATTTTGATAATTTATTCAAATAATTTTCTAAGTTATTACAATATATCATTTTCAACTTTCCATTAATTTAATTTAAATTTAAAAGATTTGTATTAAGATTTAAACTGAAAACTTGCTAAATGGGGTTTTTCGTCCTTATATAAGACTTATGCTTTCCATCATCGATGTGATGGGTATTTAAGTAAAATAAGACATCTTAGAACGATTTAGATAGTTTATAAGATATATTATCAAAATTAAAAGTTTGATTAATTAAGAAAATTAGGTTAGGTAATCTTTTTTAATCATCTAATTTAATAGATGACCAAATTTTTCTTTATTTAGGTAAATAACCATTTGTCATTTTTCAAATTTGATCATGATTAACTAATAATCAATTAGTAATTGATTATAAAATTTAATGATTTACATTATGATTAATCAATAATTTATCGTAAATTAATCACTGATTAATCATTTAAGAAAATTAATTAACCATTTTAGAATAAGCAGAAAAAAAAAAACTTTTTAATTAATTTTTAAAAACTTTAGTCATTTATTTAAAAATTTATTAAAAACGAGCTATTTAGTTATAAATCCTAAAGTTCATAAGTTTGCGAGACAACAATACTAAATATCCGGAAAAAATATACAAAGCAATCTCAGTTTCAACAAAAGGTAGATGTATTTTCAAGCCTCAGCTGCAATCAACAAATAGCCTGCCGTAAAATCGTATATTAAATGCTAATATTATAGACACCACCAGTAAACCATAATCAACAGATTTTTGTGCTATAAACCTTGTACCTAGCAAGAACACCACGGACTACAAAATAAAGATTCAAACTTTGTCCTCTCGTAGAGGAAACGAACAAATAGACATCAAAGAACTGCCAAGTCAAAAAAAAAAAAAAAAAAAGGGTAGAGAGATTATGACATTTTAAAGGATATATCATTATATAAAACTTGAAAAAATCAAAACGAATGATTAAAGAATATCCAACCACCTATCGTTGTCTCACAAAGGAGGCCTCCGATATCTTTCAAGTCTCTTCGGACTCCTCTAGTCGTCCCACGATGTTTCCAATGAAATACCGATATGAACGATGGAAAACCCACCTCCTTCCACTTACCCATGTATAAGAGTATAGACAAGGGCATATATCTTCACTACATACAAGCAGAACCGCGAGAAATGTCCCGCGGGTAAACTGTGCAAGAACGGCATGCCTTGCTCTCGAGCTGGTTACAGTTTCTTTGGCAAATTGTAAGTCTTCTTCAGAAACTTGGAAGCCGCTTCGTCGTTCCTGGAGCACAAGACACGCAGGAGTGTGTTTGGGTCGGTAGGGCTCCATTGTCCGGAAGTTGGAGGTAGCGGGAGTTTAGACCTGGTAGAACCGCCATACGTCTCCAAGGTCACGCGTCTGTACCTCTCAATGAGGCTCTCTGTGTCGGTTCTGAAAAGGGGTAGCACAGCCCTCACCGTGGTTGAAAACTTATCGATCAACTCTGAAGGCAAGCCATCTCCGTTGGCCCAGAATAGATCTTTAAGGGCTTTGAAATCATCCTCTATGATCTGAGAATCCTGCCTGGAGAATGCACGAGAGGGGCCTCCAGCAAGCAAAACCAAGAGAAATCCATCGAATGAAGCTCTCATTATGTCGGTAATAATCCTGGTTCGAACTCTCTCGTGCACGGTGTTCGATATAATCAGCAAATTCCTTTCCAGTTCCTCGATAAAAGGGTCAATCCTAGAGGAAGATAGTTCCCCGACATACAAACCATCCCACAGAACGTTGTTGAGATCATGGAAGATGATTTTGTAAGCTATTGCCTCACAAAGTTGTTGGATTCCCTCTACACATGCCGGTGGTGAGAGTTCAAATTTCTTTTCCAAGCCATTCGAAAAGTCTTCGACATGGGCAGATTCAGAGTTCCGCAGATGGGTGACTATCCTTTTCTCCAAAACTTCCAATTCACTCCGAATTCTTTGCAAAGTGTTTATACGGACACAATGCTGTTGTACTCCAAATGAGTTATCTCCATTCACTGTTCCAACCTGAGAATTCCTCTTTGGAGGAGTTGGCGATTTCTCTTTCTTCTTGCCAAAGCCTTGGAATTTTGATCCAATAGGACACCTGGTCAATGATGGCAATGTAGGGATAAATGTACCCCGTGATCCTGCATATCGGAAACAAATATACTGATTACCGAAAATATTACAAATCTTGAGCTGCATGCAGATAGTATTCAAGTTTCAAAAGCATATACCACAGCCGGATTTTGCCTTGGCTACGTAATATTGAAGGCATCTATCAATGCCAGCAATCAGGTCTGGAAGCAATGCGGGATGCATCAGTATTGGTAATTGAAAGTATGCCTCCAAAGTTTCGTCAAATATTCGCAAAACTTCCACAGCAGATGGAGCATATCCTTCATTGTCAATTGGACTCCATACCTGTAAATTGCTATTAAGCTTAGCTCAAGGAAGATGAAAAACTACAAAAACTGCCCTTAGGCCTCGCTATTATTAACAAGCCCGTCGATGCATTGATGCATCAAAATAAAGCTTGTAGGTACTTATCTTTTTAAAGATTCAATTATAGGCATAAGAGGAATAAGCATACAAAAGAAAATCACATGCATGAACAAGAAAATGTTACCAAAAAAAAAAAAAAAAAAAAAAGAAACACGGATTAAAATAGTTAGCGCATACCTCTTGCTGCAGATTCCTATCAACCCATTCTTTCAGTCTGTCCACTCTGGCCCTGATCCACATTTTTACCAAATTCGCAATTGCAGCTTCAGCCTCAAAAGGAGGCATCTCACGAATTATTGCCTTCCCACCATCATCGCTGTCAACTGAATCTTCAACAGCTATCTGAACAAGATCCTTCTCCAGCTTATCTGCAGCTCTCAATACTTGTACCGCATCTGGTGTCAACTCCGTTATACCTGATATGAATTGTTTTATCTCGTTTCCATAGCAAACATGAAGAGTGGCAACAGCCACACCTGCTGCAAAAGGATGCCATCTCTTCAGAATTGGACTAAACATTCGCTTCTCCTTCACCGCTAGCTCACCAACATCCTTTGCAAGGATTGCCAAGACAGGAAGAGGATTTGGCTGGTTTTTGGAAGCTCTTCTGCTTGAGTCCGCCTTTTCCATTCTCTGTCAATAAAATCAAACTTTTTCAGGCATGAAACCCAAGTAATGTATTAGAGTACTAGAATTTACTTCAAATATACACGTATGAATTAAATTGAATTTATATTGAACAAAAGCAATCTTTATGCATGCTGACCTACTACTCTATTAATGGTTCGATGTTGAAAATATTTCTTTACTAATCCCTCAAGAAGATTAAAAATCCAATGGTTCCATAATTTATAGACTGGGGCCAATGCAAAAGGCCTGATCTCAAATTTAATTGTTTTGCCTCTTATGGATAATAAGAACTTGCCTGAGCAAAAGCAGTTCGTAATGATGACCTAATGTAAGTGTCTATTCTGTCTCGAGCCACATTAACTTCGCTCTTTCTCCTCCTGCGGTACTCGTTAGATATATCTTCAACTAAAATCTTAGCCGCTGCAACCCCCAAAGAAACAATTCCTTGCATGGTTTCAATATTGCTGGTGTCAAACGTCTCATGGTATGCTAGAAGCCTCTTCTCCGCCCAACCCATTATTGCTGTTAATGTTGAACTCAAGACTTTAGCATACTCTGGATCCTTTGTTGTCTTTGCGTCTTTTGCAACCTCTTCTAGCTGACCGTCAGCCGCATATAGCAGGTCCATTTCAACTTGGCCGGTTGCAACAAAACGGTGAAATAAAACCCATGTAAAGCAAACATTGTGGAATGTCTGGTTAATTCCAAGGATACCCCAGGTCTTCTTAATATGTTCCATTAGCTCATCAATTTCATCAAGAATGGATGATTCATCATTAATGTCAAAGCAGGCTTCTAGAAGCATCTGGTAGAGCCGGAGATTCAGCGGAAACCCATCTGCCCAGTGACATACCTCCGTGAGAGATCCATCAACTGACCTCGACGCAAGTGTCATTACAGCACTCCGTAGAACTTGCAAAGATTCATTGTTCCTCCCAGTTTCAATGGGTCTATCTAGAGCCCCGTGAATAATTTGCCGCAGCCTTTGTGCAGAACTCTGTGCCCTGTCTAGTGGCAAGCGAGGATGCAAAAGGAGGCCAACCTCAAGAACTTTCAGGGTTCTTTTCTGCCACGCATCATATTCTTGTGAATCAGTAAAATCTGAGAGCTTGAGCTGCTGTAAGAGCTCTAGTGGAACCACCACGGACTCAATTCTCCTTCCAACCTGTGACGCAAACAAAAATATAACAAATTACAAATCACAACTCCAATATAGTTCCTCCATTCCTACCAACAAATGAAAATTTTGGTATCATCCGCAACATTCTTAAAAAGCCAAAAAAAAAAAAAAAGGATAGCCATCCATACTACTCATAGTTAGCTCCAATGATTACCAACGGAATAATGCTCGGGATCTCAATCTGTATAAACCTTTTTTATACCAACTGACATCGCATGCGAGTTGTCAATCTTTTATCTAATTGTCTACGTCAATTATATCTATCAATAAAAAGATAACAACTCGCTACCGCAAATATCGAGCACTAACAATGATCACATCAGAAAATCAGGGGAAAATGACTAGGGAAAATCGATAAATCCGAAGTAATGACACAAGGATTTGTTGGATTTGCATGTTTGGATTACCATGAAAAAGAATGTTGGCTAAAATAATAATCCACTCTAGTCAAATCTTGACCAACAGGACTTTATCCAATGTCTCCAATCCAGCACATCAAACGAAGACTGGAGCCTTTAAGTTCAATTTAGGCATTTCAGCAAATGAAATATGCAATCAAACAATTCAAAGCATCAGATCAAACTGAATTTTACCAATTTAATAAGAACTAAAAGCAACTAAACTTGAAAAAAATATGAAATCCACCGACATTTTCATCAAAATAATCACCCAAAATTAGAAACTCACAAAATAACCACATTCAATTACAGATCAAAATGCAGATATATCTATATATATATATATATATTTATATAATATACAAAGATATAAAACCTGGCTAGCAGCAATTCTAAGGAGAGCTCTCCTGACTCTGGAATCCATGGCTTCAGAGACCTTCATTTGGATCCTCATGAGCTCACCGACAGTCAGAGCCTTCTTCGGCTTCCCAGGACCGGAGCCGGAGCCGGAGCCCGAGCCGGTGCTGGAGCCGGGGCTCTTCTTGGAGCCGGAACCGGGAGATTTAAGGCCAAATGCCTTCTTGACCTTGCTGGCGGCGGCGGAGGTAAGGGAGCGCTGGAGAGCGGGGGAGCTGGGCGAGTTGTTGCTGAGTTGACCAGGCGAGTCGAGATTGGAGTTGGAATTTGAGGAGGTGGAGGAGGTGACGTAGGTGAGGGGCTTGCCGGAGGAGGTGCGGCAGGCGGCGACGAAGATCTCGTAGGCGGTGAGTCGGAGGTCGGAGTCGCTGAGCTCGACGGCGAGTTGGCCAAGTGGGGAGGGGAGATCGGTACCGCCGGCGGCGGCGGACTTGGTGGTGGTGGTGGTGCTCTCTCTCTTGGAGTGGCCCAGAGAAAGATCTCTGAAGAGATGAGCCATTTCTAGAGAGAGAGAGAGGAGAGAGAGAGAGAGAGGAAATGAGAGAGAAAAAAGTTGAATTAGTCTGGAGCTAATATATACTCTGTTATTATTACCACCACGGCACCACCCCCACCACAGCGGAGTGAAAAAACGTTCTAGTTGTTGAGTAATGGGAAAGACAAAAGTCCTATTTGTATTTTTGTGTGTATTTTTTGCTTTTCTTTATTCCTTTTTTATTTTCAAGAGTTTTTCTTTATTAAAAAAAATTTTAAGTTGTAAGTGTTATACGAATGAATGAAGGAAATTCCTATTAAATTATTAGTTTATTTTCTGTTTTATTTTAGTTTAATTTTAATTAAACTGTATTTTTTTATTTTTTAAAAATTGATAAAAATTATAACTAATTTTTAAAAAGTGAATCAACTTCAAATTAAAAATTTTATTTCCAACCGATAATCTAAATAGAAGTTATATATTTTAAGAGGTTTTTGAATATAAAATAGTTTTTGAGAAAATTTATGTTTTTCTCGAAGGGATAATTCATGTTTTTTTTTTCTTTCTTTTTTTTTTTATTTTGTCATTATTCATTTTATGAGTGGTGATTAGATTTGAAAGATTTTTTTTTTCCCTTCAAAATATCTTTAGTGCCTATTTATATTCCAAAAATTTTGAATCAAAATCGAAAAGAATTTACAAAAATTTTGAATCAAAATCGAAATAAGTTAATGGTAATGGAAAAGAATTTCTTCTATTCTATTTAAGGGTACAATTTATTCTCCCTAAACTGTTATTTTAATTTCAAGAATATATGTAATAATGTCATAAACCTGACACGCTCTTATATTTATACACACTATAACATTAAAATTTAAAGTTTTATCATTTCATGATACTAAAATTATCAACTTTAATATTAGAATAAATAAAATTATAAAAATATATTAAAAATATAACTCTCGACCTAATTTTCTCTTAATTTAAATACATTAGATTTTTTTCTAAAGAATTTAAATACAATAGATGTACAAACCTTTTCAAGGTTGAATTTAAATACATTAGATGTGCATAGTCGTTGAATATTATTTCATTTCATTAAAATTTGATATTGAAAACTAATAATATTTACCTAAGAAAGCGTGCAATAATATAAAAGAATTTGGATATGTTTGGGGACTTTTGAAGACAGAGTTTTGTTATTGGTATTTTTAAAGTTGAGATGAGTTTTGAAAATGTAAATTTGAGATAAAAATTTGAAGGAAAAAAAATTCATTTTGGAGTTTTGTGTTTAATAGAAGAATAATTGAAAAAAAAAAAGATGTTTTGAGATCCTTTTTTTTTTATTGATTTTTTTTATTAAAAAATTATGAAATAGTAAATTTTTTGAAAAAGACTTTTGGAAACCCAAAATCCCCCCCAAACACCATTTACAAATGAGATGGTGAAATGGAAAAGTATCCTCAAACAGAACCTTAGCCTATGTTTGGTAAATTATCTCAACTCAAACTCAACTCAAATTTTTCATCTCAATTTTTGTCTTTTTTTGAAAAGTCAACAAAGTTTATAACTATTTTTTAAAAAATCAACTCAACTCAAACTTAAAAATTTCATCTGATCTCAAACTCAACTCATTTACCAAATGGACTCTTAGATTAATCGAGAAAAGGTTGGCTTTAGATCACCGATCAAGGCATGTCGTCAGACGCTTAAACCCTGAAATTTGATCTCTAAAGTCGTAAGGCAATGGGCTTTTGGTGGTGAGGGTGGTGTACGGCATGGAGTTTCCGTTGGGGCACATCAAAGGTGGGACAAATATTGATAACTGTGTTTTGGAACTAGTGGTAATTAAGTATGATTCACCACGTGTGATGGAGGATATAAAAATTTTCCTTCAAATTAAGGATGTGTTTTGGCCGGTTTTTGTTGTTGCTGTTCATTCTAAGGGCCGTTTGTGGTCATTTTTAGAGACGGTGTTTTGAAGGGTGGCGATGATTTGAATTTTAAAAATATGTGTTTGGTGAAAATAAATTATTTGGAGTAAAAAAGTGAAAACTTTAAATATCTTGAGAAAAAAAATTAGCAATATGGATATTGTTTCGTTCCTCTCGAAATTTTATGCTTGAAAAAAAAATTTATCTCATTTCGACTTAAAATGATAAAATGATGAACTTTTAAAATTTGAGTTTTTTGAAAATATTTGAAAAAAATAAATAGTAAAATTAACAAAAAAAAATAGCAAAAATAACTTTTCAAATCTATGTTTCCACCCCAAACGGGACCTAAATCATACATATTGTTTTTAATTAAAAAATTGTGAAATACCCTGCTTGTTGTGTACGTACGTTCCCATCCCAAACTTCCAAACGCAAGATAACAAGGTAGTAGAAAATATGACATGGTATTCATGTATAATTGAATATATGAAACATAACATGTCATATAATCAGCAAAAAATTATTTTAACCATATCGTTTGTGGATGATCATGGGTCGCTATTTAAATGCCAGCCTTATAATAAACCGGAGGGTAAATCTACGGTAAATGTCTAATTAACCACGTAAACATTATTCGCCGGTGTTAACATGACCGCTTCATGAATCTTTTTTTTTATTATTTTTTATCTTTAAGAGGTTTGATTTTTTATTTAACCACCTATATATTCTTTGAAGGTAACATAACGGTAAGGGATGATCATTTTATGGTTCTTTTTTTTTTAATCCGTATGAGGTTCGTTTTTTTTTATTACATCCATAATTAGTTATTTGAAATAGTTAGATGTTGTAATTGATATGCATAGACCTCTGGAGACAGTTGATAAGAGTATGGATTTATCTGCTTTCACATGTGATCTTAACAGATTAGTAAAATAGTATTGGATAAGGCATGAAGACATTATTATTATTATTATATTTATTTTACAAGAAAAAACCTCAACATTTTTATTATTTCGGTCACAACTAGACGCCTCATGCACAAAATAATTGGATAGTTTGATGTCTGTTTGGACGTTGGAAATAAGCATAAAGTCAATGTTGGGATACATATAAAAATATTTTTCTAATTGACAGACACCTTTAAACTAACCCTGAGCACAGGTCACATGAAGATATAGAATTGATTGAACTCCAATGCTTTATTATTATTATTATTATTATTATTATTTTGTTTGATATTGATTGAGAGATTTTATCCATAAAGTCCTCCTATATTAATTCAGAGCACTTATTGGAAATCATAAACTGCAAATATTTTTCCAGTAAAGAATAAAATAAAAACTCCCTTGGCGAAAAGGAAAAAGTTTCACATCATTATAAAATGTTATTTTATGTATCAATCTGCCCTTGAATTTCTTGCTTCCATAGAGGTTATTTTATAAAGTCCCACTATCAATATATTTCATTTTATGTCACTACAATAAATTATTATGGTTTACTTTTAACCACTACATAAGTAGAGATTACCTAGCCACTTGTTAGTTAGTCCTTAATTTTAGTTTAGGAGGAAATAATTAAAACGGGTTAAACAAATTGGATTGCATCTCTACAATTATCTTACGTTTTTTCAACGATTTTAGCTTATTTCGGATTTAAAAAAAAAAAAGTTACAAATATATATATATATATATATATCTAAATGTCACTTCTAAGGTCTAACATAATTACTTAGCATTAAGTCATTGTCATTCTATTATTTTCTTACCTCGAGTGTAGATGGCTTCATTGGCTTCTTCTTCTTCTTCTTCCTTTTTTTTTTTGTTTTTTTTGTTTGTTTTTGTGACAAATGTGTAAAATGGCTTCTTGGGAGACATAAAACGCGTGAAAAAGGACCAAAGTGCAAAGAGTAGTTACGGGCCTTTAGGAGTGAAGAGAATGGTCTAGTGACGGAATTAAAGTAAATAACATATCGAGTGAAAAACAATTTTATTAAATAAATAATTTACTTATTTTTTTAAAAAATGAATAATTTACGTATTAAAAATAAATTACTTATTTATTATTTATTTATTCTAAATATTTTAATCATGAGTATAAGGTTTGATTATATAAAATGAAAGTTGGATCATGTAGGATGTTGACTGTACATCTTTGTTTGAACGTTGGTGGGACCATTTGCCTTTTTTTTTTTTTTTTCCCCCTTCCTTATCATACACGCTATATACATCAGCACACTAAATATCTTTTAACGATTGAGATTAAAATTAATATTCTTAATAATATTCTTAGATAGACCACTTAAATGTAATGAGCTAAATATCTGCAAATGATTGGCCCAAACAGGGGCATGACTACATAATAAACCCACCCTCATTACCACCAAATATTTTTTTTTAATGATAGGATCATTTATTTTTATATTATTTTGTTTTTTTATTGTTGGATTATTATTTTTTGAACAATATGAAATATGAGTATTTACTTCAAAAATTTATTATGTGTGAAACAATAATGTTCTAATTATAAATTAAACTGTTGAAAAATAAATCAAAAGATTAAAAATAATAATTTTTTTTAATAATACAGAATAAGATATCTTATCATAAAAACTTTCGTTATTTTATATTGCTAGTCGAGACTAATCACCCACCATAGTTTGTCATCATCCAAAATGTATCACTTTTTACTTTTTAGAGGACTTGATCATAAATGGTCAAGGCATGATAAGGTCACTTAGGCAAACTGTCTGCAAACTTATTACGGATAAACTTTGATATTATACAATTTTTTGAGCAAGAAAATATTTGATAGATATATGTTTTTTTTTTTTTTAATTTGAGGATAAAGGATTCGAACTCAATACCTTATAATACCGTTAAGTGTAAAATTATCGTTAAACTATACCTTACAAATCACAAAATTGGTACTTTGCTGTAAGAGTAAAGTTATCTTGTGGAACACTTAAGGATTTAACTCTATCCAGATAGGTCATATTTTATATCTTAGAATACTTCTTTATAATTTTTGTTTATATATATTTAAAAAAGAAAAAAAGAATTGGGGCCAGTTGGTGAAAAATAAACGACAATGAAAAAAAGAGAGGACAAAAGTACAAAATGTGTTCTTCTAAACTAACCTTTGTAAAGTAGGATGGATTTGGTGATATATATGTTAGGTTCTCCACAATCTCTTTAATGAGAATGGTGGAATGTGGAAATAGTTTTTGATTTTTTTTATTACTTTGATTAAAGCTCATCACGACGTTGACACCTTTTTTTTTTTCTTTAAATATCTTTTTGAGTCGCATATGTTTCCTTCAATAGCACGACGTTAATGTATATGAATATATACGTATGCATGCGTGAAAAATAATGTCCGCGGATTCAACTTCTGTATCTCATTGTTCCTATTTTTTTAACATCATTTCAATAATATTATAATACGTCAATTAAATATAAATATTCAATCACAATATCATTTATTTGTTTTTTATTTTTAAATTTTTTTTAATTTCAAGTAAGTGTAATATTTGTAAAATGTTCACATGCCGATATACTGCGTTTGTGGCTCCTTATTAGTGATTTTGGTAGATGCTAGAAACATATAATTATGTCTTTGAACAAAGGGGTCTTCTCTTAAATTGGTATGAATGAAATGGAGAGTTTAGTGTCTTTATTTTCTATGATTTTGTACTCCATTATCTAATAATTATCTTCTTGCTTCGATAATTTCTCTTCGGTTTTCTTTTCAAGACCGACTTGTCAACATATTGAACAAATTTTTTTAGTAACAAAATTCAATTATTTTTTCTGATACCTCGAAAATGACTCAAAATTGTTTCAGTTTTTTCTCCTTTTGTGAAAGTTACAATATTAGTCAATATCCCTTTTTTTTATTTTTTATTTATTTTATTTTTCAAAAAATAGTTACAATTCTAGTCAATTAGTTATATATGTTAACTAGTATGTGCACTCTATTATTGCTAATTTATACTGAAAATTGATGAAGATATTTCCTATTTACTTTCTTTCTAGGTTTTTTTTTTTTGGGTAAATTCTTTTTATGTATTTTTTAACCAACTTGGGATATGATTCCCAGCGTTAATTATATATTAATTATCATGGTCCTTATTATAATTAAATATTTCTATTATGAGAAAAGGTACACCGACAGTTCGTCGAACAACTTAGACAGCTAAATGACAGTTCTAATTAAAAAAACAAAGGGAATTAAACGACAACATCCCACATGCGTTGGTAGTGCGCTAATCATTGTAGTAATTCTATGAATATTTTTAACTCCATTTTAACTATTTGTGCATACACACTCACACGCACACGCACATACGAGGGAGAATGTAAATTCCAAACATTAAAAATGGTCCCTAAATTTAGTACAATGTGAATTAGCAATATGGTCTCTATACTTTTTAATTTTAGATTTGCCAATATAGTCATTAAAATCAGTAAAGTGTGACAATTCACTCCAATAATAGAGTGGTACTAGAAACATCCATTTAAATCTTAATAATTGAATTACAATTCACGTAACAGTAAATTTTCATATTTTTACTAATATATATAATTAAAAGATTTTAAAATCTTACTGATGAACAAATAACAACTCATATATAACATAATTTGATACTAAAAATATCGAATTCAAGTTCATGTTTTAACATTTTTCAATTAATAATGACAGATAAATTTGGATGGGAATGTGTTGAACATGTGAGGTGTTTGGTAGCATTCTGTTTTGTCGTTTTTCACATTCTGTCGCTTTTTATCTTACTGTCATTTCTCTTTCCTGTTGTCATTTTCTATATTTGTGTCTTTTTTCATGTCTGAATGTTATGTCGTTTACAACATTGTCGTCGTTCCTCTCTCTCCTGTCATATTATCCTTAATGTCGTTTTTTGACATGTTGTCGTTTTCTATATTTTAGCTTTTACCTTTTCAAATACATATCAAATAACAGTCCTGTTATGCGGTGTTTTTAATCGGATCATGATAATTAGCTCAACTACGCCTCCATTTAGATCTACGGTTTAAATCCACATATTAAACTTTGTTTTACAGTAATTTATTTATTTATTTTTTTGGTGATAAAAATTGGAGATTCAAATTTACAATGGTGTCCAGTAAAATTCATTTACGAGGTAGTTTGGGCCACTAGGCCGTGGCCCACCCAGTTACAGGCCCAAACCTCTGGGATGATTCCGCTGAAACAGAGCATCGTCTTGTCGTTTCACCAGATTTCACTTTCAGAGCTCCTCACACCCGTCGTAGAAACTCGACCAGAAAATTCTGAGCTCAAAAAAAAAAAAAAAAATAAAAAATAAAACGCTTCTCCACGTCCCATGTTACTTCGCACTTCGTTGGAAGAAGAGGAAGAAGAAGAAGAAGAAACAGAGTAAATATATATATATATATATATATATAAAAGGAGAAGAAGGAAATGAGTTCATATTGTTCAATCAGAGCATTCGGCGTGATTTTCTTCCCCAGATTCTGCAATGGGGTCTTCTCCAGATGCCCGAATTCCATCGCTTTCCACAGTAACCTTCTTGAAGACTTTACTAAATTTCCATTTTTTTTTTCTCGAATGAGGAATGTCGTTTAAGAAGTAGCAAGGAGTGACTTTGGAGCCTTTTGCGATTCAGGGAACTTGTCTTCTTCGTCGGTGATATCGTCGTTTTCTTCATGGAATCGCGTGTCTCTAATGAGTTTCGGCAGTAGTGCTATGGTCAGGACCATACGGACTTTCTCTCCTCTCTGCATGGGAAGGCGTTCTTGCAAAATCGCTGGCAGAAAGGTTTTACTTTTTCTCTCTAGGTCGCGAGTTTTGTAATTTGTTCTGTCGTGTCCTTGAGTTGTCTTTTCAACGGTAGTTCTGATTGCCCATTTTACGTGGCTTCTAACTGTGTTGGTGTTCATTGTTTAATGAACACCACCTGTTCGACGAAAGTCCTAGGTTGGAAATTCTCCTTATATCTGCGCAGGTCCTGTTAGTTTTTGACTTGTGATTAATATCATCTTTGATTCCTTATAGTTTGCTCTTATGGTTTTACATGTCCTCTAATTTGGTTTTGAGTTCAAGGATTGCTCTTTAAGTCACTAGAATGGAAGGCAATATAAATTTTACGTACGAAAATTCGGCATTATCTTTCTAGCGAATGCTTCGTTTTTATTTTTTGTTGAGCTTGATGAATGTGTCTTCAATTCAGGGGGCTCAAAATGCGAAGAAGATGAAGCTGTATTCAAAGATTGGAAAGGAAGTCGTGTCTGCGTAAGTTACTACGCCTTCATATGCGTCCAAACTTTGACATGTCAAAAAAAAAAAAAAAAGGAACATTGTTCTTTTCCATCATTTGTTGGCATAATTGCTAGAAAATGAATTGACTTTTCTATTTTAGATGGAAGGCAGTATGAACCAGTGTGGCTTTTATTTATTTATCTATTTTTGTGATTTCATCAATGAGAAACACGATTTTTTATTTTTTCCTTTTATTTGTTTCCAAAGCAGCAGTTCTTTATTAGTTTATATATCGTGGAGTAAATCACCGCTTACAAATATCAGTTTTCCAAATAATTCAGCATAAAGAGAGGTGGTCCAAATCCCACATCAAACATTGCCCTTGCTGCTATACTTGAGAAAGCCAAGGAGCTTGATGTCCCGAAGGATATCTTAGAGAGAAACATTAAGAAAGCTTCCGAGAAAGGGCAAGAAACTTACATCGAGAAAATATATGAGGTAGATATCGTCAACTTTTCTACATTCTATTGCATGTTTAGTACATATATTTGCTCTATTATGTGGTTTGAGATATCTGGTGATACATGTCGGGAGTTTGTTTGGCTAATCAAACTGTTTTTATTCATTATCAGGTTTACGGGTTTGCGGGAGTTAGTATTGTAGTTGAAGTCTTGACAGATAAAATTACTCGATCTGTGGCCGCTGTTAGACAGGTAGTGAAGGATTGTGGGGGCAAGATGGCGGATCCAGGATCTGTTATGTTTAAGTTCAAACGTGTCCGGGTTGTGAACCTAAAAGCCTCAGATGCTGACAAGGATCAACTCCTTTCAATCGCACTAGATGCTGGTGCTGAGGATGTCGTTGAACCTACCGTAGATGACGAAGATGATACTGAAGAAGATATGCCAGAGAGGTAGGTAGAACTTTATCAGTTATGCTTCCTATATCTACGCTTCATGTTCTGACTCTACTTTCTGAAATGCGGTATACTTGTGTTGTAATCAATCCGTATATGCTTCTTCTTCTAAACTGAGACAATTTCGGAAGTCGGAGAATCAAATTCTATAGTGTTCTAATTTCTTTCTTGCTCTCATGTAGCTACTTTAAAATTGTAAGTTCGTCGGAGAACTATTCAGCAATATTGCCAAAACTACGCAAGGAAGGAATAAATTTCGAGACTGATAATGGTTCTGAACTAATTCCAATCACCACTGTTGAGGTATGTTGCACACATTTTATAACTAGATTTTTCGATTTCCTGAACACAAGATCGTTTAGAGTTAACGGTGAGCTTTTGTAGACTCAAGAAATATCGCTCTTTCATCTAAACATAACGATTTTAATGATCGGTTTTCAGGTAGATGATGAAGCCATGGTCTTGAACAAGGAACTCATAGCCAAATTACTTGAACTAGACGATGTTGACGCTGTTTATACCGACCAGAAGTGATCAGAATCTCTAGCGCAAGCAATTCATTGTTTCCGCAACCCAACCATTGTCACAGACGATATCCGGTTTGTGCTTGATTTCTTCTTGTAAGCTCATTGGAAAATACATCTCAAAGATGTATGAATGAGAAAAGAAAGGACCCGAGTCCGAGTCCGGGGCTTGTTATTTAGTTTTTACCTTTCATCTTTCATCAGGGAGAAAAATTATTTTCTCATTTATTCTTTTTGTCACTAAACATGTAATTGCAGTACTGAACAATCAAACCACCTCATATTTTTGTGACGGATTTCTCCAAATCCCTTTGAATTATAATAAGAATTTATTTCTTAAATATGTCTTCAAGGTGCGTCAATTTCACATCAGTTTTCTTTTGTGTTATGCAAACACACTGATAAGTATATTTTAGGGGGAAGAAAGAAAAAGGAAAACAATCTAACTTTTTTTGGGCAATATTTACTCAAATATCTCTCATGAAATACAACTAATACTGAAAAATACTAAAGGAAAAAAAAATGGTATCGGTAAATATACCTAAAAAGTGCCCTCATGTTTCCTAAATATGATCACTACATTCAAGGAAAAAAGTTATAATTTTTAGTAGGACAATATTTGTTCATTTTCTCCCAAAAGTTATAACAAATACTGAAAAGTACTAAAAAGTTATAACAAATTCTGTTTAATTTTTGATGTCCCAAATGATGTCTAACTAGTAATATTACGTCATGTCATATTAAAAAGTTTGAAATGCTTTATAACTGATTTTTTGGACCTTAAAAACTAACTTCATTCAATAACGTGTCAAAATATAATTGGTTAGACACCATTTGAGACATTAAAATTGAACAGAAGATGTTAGTTCCACATATATATATATATATATATATATAATTTAAAGTTTATTTCGATCTAATTACTGAGCCATCATTACTTTTTTTTTTTTTTTTTTGAAGGAAGCTGTCATTACTTTTAATCTCAAATGAAATTGAGCTTTCATATATAATGACAAATGAAAGATTTAACATTTACATAACAAACCAACCTTCACTCGCTCGCTCGCTAATGCATCAATAAATTACTCTATAAACACATCTAATCATTACACTGCTTGCTTCACACCACACACACACACACACACACACACACACACACACACACACATATATATATATATATCATACATATATCTCTACCAGTACAACTGGAAGAAATTTTCAACTCTTTAAACTGAAGTAATTCCTTGTTCACAAAAGCTCTCTAGTTTTAGGTTGCTTAAGTAATTACTTGTTTGGAACCCAGCAGCCGTGGAGCCCATAAGGAAGACCATAAGGAAACTTTGCTCTGGCTATCTCTTCAAATGTAGACCCGTCTAACAACAGTGCGTATCCACCTCCATTTTTCTCACTAATCATCGATATCACCACACCTGCATATACACACACACATATATATATATACACATATCACCTTATTAAAAGTATTCAAAAGTGTTAATTTTTCAAGTAAAGGAGATACCATTAATTAATGGGGTAACTATTGCCTATTGGTATTTAATTAATTAATTAATTTTAAATTTTGTTGTTAAAGATCTATTGTTTAATTAAATTGGCAAATTAATATTTGATGCTAGTACACTCACCGTCATCTTCGACTGTTGCACCTGGTCGAGCCACGAATAATGGTTCTGATGGCACTGAGCCCTCCTCGTACCAGTTCTTTGCCTTTTTCTCCACCAAATCAATCTGTCACATTCACATATTTTAAACTTTTGGTAAGGTCTTATGTCCTGCAGTAGTAACAGAAGGCCAAAAGCATATAGTACTAAGATGATTAAATTGAGTAACATTATCTGTCATACATGTTATTTTATATTAACAGCTTCATATATCACATTACATGTAAAAACTTATCTTTGTTGAGCAAATACGACTCTCATTTAAAGACCATTCATATATATATATATACACACACACACACATATACATTTATAAGGGTGACGATCACTAAGCAGAAAACCTACTATACAACTCAGATAATATCAATGCTTATGAATAAGGGCATAGATATGTGTGTGTATATATATATATATGTATAATATGTAATTATGAGATTACCTTAGTTATAGTGTTGGGGAAATTGCATGGGCGGTGGGCTCCACAAGCGTAAGCGTATCTGTAATTCTTGCCCAAGTAGGCAGGATTAATGCTGCACATGTCCATCCCTCTGCCATGTTCATTTGGGTCCAAAGCTGCCTCCAACTTCCCATTTGGACTCCCATCCACTGGTATGCTAAATCTTCCAACCCTGACAAATTCATTTTTTAACCTTAATTAATTTCTTGTTAGTGTGTCTCAATTAAAGACCCAAAACAGTAACAATATTGTAGAGATATTATAAATATGTTCGTATACCTGGCATCTGGAAGCACATCTTGGCCGTTAAAAGAGCGCAGATTCTGCAGCCTCAGCTTATCAAGGATGGTCGTATCCGCATTATGCTCACAACAGTCTGCAACAATGGCCGTCAACCTCCCTTCTTCGTCTCTCTCTTCATATGCGTTTATGAAATGGAATGTCACAAACAGTGGTACTTCCACGCTTGCCACCTTCCATTACATAAAATACTAGTTATAAAATCTTTCTCAAAACATAATAAACTTAAACCGGCAACCAAAAAAAAAAAAAAAAAAAAAAAAGCCAAAGTGATTTAATTCATGCTTCTAGGGGAGGGGGGGAGAGATTCTGCCGATATAGGACTAAGTCTTGTTAAATTGTGATTTTTTTAAAAAAAATTTTTAGTTCTCTGATTTTTTTTAGTGATATTTTTCTGATAGGGTATACTAGGTATAGTGTATATTTCTCACCCAAAAAAAAAAAAAAGGTCTTGTTAAATTGTGACTCGAGTTCGTCAACAAAAAATGAACTAATTAATCTACCGCTAGAGTAATACCTATATAAAATGAAAATGAGATGGATTAAGTTTTTAGGAGGAAATCAATTTTTAGTATGAGTAAAATGAGAAAAATGTAAAATTTTTAAAGGTAAAACTGAAAATAAATAAATAAATAAATAAAAAGGCTATAACTAGCAAATTAAAACATCTCGCTAAGTCATGTTTCGAATTGATAAACAACAGTTAACTTCTTAGATATAAATTTAATTCATAGTTAACTTAGCAATATACTTGCATAGAATTGCACTAAACTAATATGAAAAATATTATGAGAGCCAATTTAATCGTGATGTTTTATTGTGTTTTGATGTTAGTTGATCTTTCTCGTCATTTATTTAAAAATAAATAAATAAAATAAGAGATTACTTACAATCTTGCCACTCTTCTTGCACATGACATGCAAGAACCCTTTAGACTCCGGATGCCACTCAAACTTGTACAACGGCGTGGGCTCAGCCCTAAGCAGATTCTGCGCGCAATACCTCAGCGGCATCTCCGGCACCACCACGTAGTGCTCGGTCACCGGGAACGAATGCACCCACCCCGGCGCCGGCCCGCCGCGGCAGCTCACCCTTCCGATTACCTTCCTCTCGTTGCTCCCCGGCTCCATCCTCACCACCAAGTACCCCGGGCTCACCAAGTCCGGCAACAGCGTCAAGAACTCCGTCTCCGTCACCACCGGGTGCGCCGAGTGGATCAAACCGCCCAGCGAATCGCTGTACTCGAACTTCCCGAGCGTGTCCAGCGTCTCCGGGTCGATCCTGATCGACCCTTTCTGAGTCTCCGTGAGGCAGACCACGCGGCCGTCGCCGAGCCTCACGACTCCGGTGTTGGCGTTGTCTGTCAGCGACGAGCCCGAGAAGAGCCCGGCGAGCTCGCCGACGTAGGCGAGGAAGGTGTCGGGTTTGGGGACCTCCGAGAACTCGCGGAAGCAGAGCTTGTTATTGGCCTTGGCGGCCTTGTAGGCTTCGGACTCGATTTGGCGGTGGCCGAAGGTTAGTCGGCCGCCGCGGAAGCCGAGCTTGACTAGGGTTGCGTAGCCGTCGAAGAGGTGGCGGAAGTTGTAGTCACCGATGTGCCATAGGCCCGGACCGTTCCTTAGGTACGTCCCATTCTGCATGATAAAATTATTGGACCATTAATTAATTGATTGATATTTTTTAAAAAAATTTGTATTCTTTTTATACTTATGTGTGTATGTATATTTTTAGTTTTTTTTTTAGTTTTTTTTTGTTAATGTAACATTCTAGGAGTTGTTCATTGTATTCATAATAAATTAGTTCGATTTTGTCACTTACGCGTAAACCCTACCTGGGATGTACTAAAAATTCATTAGTTGCAAGGCAAGCTAACTGTTATTAGATATATAGATACACATATATACGAATCGTCTCTTGTATGACAAATTTAACTTTTTATTTATAGGTATATATTTACTTATTTTTACATGTAATCTTATAAAAATTTATATTTAATATGATATTATTTAGAAATATTAGTATAACTAATATTTTTAATAAAAAAATATTTAATAATATATTAATCATATATTATATCGTATGACTATGCAACATGATGCCTTATATAAAAATAATATTAACAAGACAGTGTACAGAGCATCGTTTCTGGTCAATGATTTTTAATTATAAAAATTTGAAAAAGAGATGTTGTTAAATTATAAAAAATTCAGCCGAGGAATATGCTTCATTTGTATCTTTTGACGCATCATATGACGACAGTACAGAGATCAGGAGATTAATGGAATAATCATAATGTGTCTCAATATAACATGACATCAGTTGTTGTCATTGCACACTTAAACACATTCTCCGTAGGGACAACCCCATATAAATAAATGGATTTGTGTATTTAAAAAAAAAAAATAAATGCATAATTAAATAAAGAAGCAAAAGAAGCTAAGCTACTAGTATCCAAAGTTCATGCAAGCTTATTATCCTAGAAATTATAACATTAATATTCTCATTTTCCAATGATCAAGAACAGTTGCGCTAATTCCAGCTAAAAAGTAATATATAATTAATAATTATGATAATTAAGTAATTTTTACATACCAGCCAGAGTGGTATTTCTCCATCGACAACCAACTCTCCCTCCCATCTCTCCTGCCGTACACTTGTCCACGCAACATGAACATGGCTCGAATGGTCACGGCGGTCGCCGCTCTTTTGGGGCGGTGGGGGAGAGGTTTTTGGCAAGGGAGGAGTCGCGACGTTCGTGACCGTCAAGCCACGAACGACGTCGCGTTTTCTGATTGCGACAAGGCCCTTCTTTTTGGAAAACCTATCGGATACCATAGGGTTGAAGTACTTGTCCGGAACTTGCAAGCTTGTGTTTCTGATCATGGCTGAAAATGAAGTTATGGAAGCCATATGAATACTATAGATATATTGCTAATATAGGTATAAACTTCTTAATCACTAATAGCAATTAAGAAGCTAATTAGTGATTAAGAAGTTGGGTTGGAATTTTTGGGAGGCTAATTAAGAGTGGGTTAAAAAATGAGGAAGTGTAAGGTATATTTATAGGGCGGTTTTGGAGCATGTATTGTACTTCACATAGCTAGAAGTTAAAAACTATGCTTCCGTGGTGGAATCTTGATTGGTGGAATTCCTTTTCACTATAAGACACAGCTTATTATATTGCGCTTTGTGTGCGTGTGTACAGATATATATATATACATATATATATATATATATGCATATATATATGTTCTTGAATCGGAAGTGAATCTGGCTTTACAACCTCTAAGAAGTTTACACGTACACATATATATATGCTCATAAGCAGTCACATGGATAGCACATGACACTATCGTCCTTTCCCACTTCCCACATTTAGATACAACCACAACATTCAAAAAAGTTGTACTGTGAATATAAGGTTTTATTTTTATTATTTTTTTAACTTAGGATATGAGTATTACAATTCTATAATAGATGTCATGTGTGAAACTAGCGCTGAACTGTTATATTTTACGATGACAATTATTAAGTTTGATTCCTGCCTAAATTGATAAAAATAGTTATGTACGTTTTTTTTTTTTTTTGAGGGGATAGTTATGTACGTTTAATATCCAATTAATGATTGTTTATTTAACTGCTATGCATAGGTCTGAAGTAGACAATGTTTTTTACGTTGTTTGATTGCTCAGAAGGAGAAGAAAATTCTTGTTGCGCGATTGTGGGATAAACAAGGATACTTGGATATTCTGAGGGAAAGTTGACCAATGAGACGCAGAAGAAAAAGACATCTAATTATCAGTTTAATTAGAGCTCGTAGAAAGAAGGGTTTTAAAGTGAAAAAAATCTTAATATTTTCTCTCCTATTTTTTTTTTTTCTATCTTCTAATTTTAGTCTAATTTTTTCTTTTCTTTTGTTTTTGTTTTTCCTTTTCTAGACCTCTTATGTTTTAAGATTGAAAGACCCCTTTTTTTCATGTTTTTTAAATATGTTTTGCTTATTTAAAGAAATTGACTTATCTTAATCTGGATTAGGTTATGTTAATTAATTTGATGAATTTAGTTCTATTCATTTTGTCATGCAACTGAAGTTTATGATCATCAGATTCCATGTAACTGGAGTAGAATTGCGACAATATTGTTAACAAAAATGCTCTATATATATTGCTATGTATCCTCCACGTATGCATGATTTTAGAGGAAACATGAGCTTAATTTCTGGGATTTTGAACACGTACGTATTGTTCAAATGTGAAAGGAATAAAAGGAGAGAGATATTCCAAATTCAGTACTAGAAACTTTTAGTGACATTTTCTAAAAAAAAAAAAAAAAAAAAAAAAACTAGTGACACCCAACATATAAAAGAAATCAAGTAATTTAAATGGAGACCATAATATAAATGGGATGATCATGAGTTAACAATCTTTCTTTAAAGAGCCAAGGGGAAAAAAAAAATGAAAAAGGAAAGAAATGAAAATGAAGAAAAAAAAAATTGATATAAATGGTCCAAAAAAGACGGCTATAGCATATGAATAATTCTTACGCATCTTGAAGCTTCCACTGGATCTTTCCATGTTCGGTTAGGTTAGAGCATAAAGGGATGAAAAATCTTTTGTTACATATATTAATATTCCGTTAGGTACGAGTGAATGACATTTTTACAATGCATTCATCTATATTTATTAGAGTGTCACGTGGGGCTTTTAACATCCGTCATGTGATGGTTTTTTTTTTTTTTTGTTTTTTTGTTTTTTTGTTTTGTTTTTACTTTGTTTTATTTGTCTATTTTACATGACAAAGCGCGTCCTCTTCATCTAGTATATATAAAAAAAAGAAGTAAAATACTTAGATAAGGAAAGGAGAAATATTTTCTTGTGTTGTAATTTGATAGAAGAGAAAAAAAAAAAAGAGAAAAGAAAATGTTTAATTAAATACATTTGACAATTATACTCTTACGTAAATAAGAAGATGAATAGAGATTGATGTCAAAATAATTATTTTACATATCACTTTTTTGTTAAATTTGTCCATCATTTTTTCTTTTCAAAGTTGAAAGATTAAAAAGTAGTGGGTTTTATGAATTTACAACTTCTTTCCTTTTCAATTTCCTCTTTGCCGAACAACATATAGTTTCTTTTTCCTCTCTAAAATCTCTCCTCTAACTTCATTTCTTTTCTTTTTTTTTTTTTTTGGTAGAATCATTTCTTTTCTTTTTTCACTATACCAAATATAGCTAATTTAATATATACCGCCGGCCAATTCATCATCCAAATATTATGATAGAAATCCTTAAAAAAAAAAAAAAAGTGAGTTAAAAGTTTGAAATCTCAAGTTCAATAAAATTGTTTTCTTTTTTCTAGGATCAAGTAGTTTTATCCTTATAAAAGATTAAAGAAGAAAAACAAAAGGTAAAATGTGGTTGGATGATATGTCAACATTCTACATCCACATGTTCAAAAAAAAAAAAAAAAAAGAAAAGAGACTACTTATTAGAAAGAAGTACTATTAATGAACCCTGTTGGGGCTAGCTCAACGGAATGTTCAATAATTGAAAGTGTTTTCATTTTTTTTTAATACATAAGAGTCATAGACCTTATATCATTTAAAAAAAAAAATAGAGCACTATGATTAGGAGCATAAATACAAGTAACAATTCTGAAATTGGGTAAGTTACCAAGACTAACAAATATCCTTAGATCAAGAGTTTTCCTATACATATAAGAAAATTTAAGTAAATTCAAAATTTCTAGTAAAAGATAACTTTATAAAATCTTTCCTAAATATGTCCCTGCAAGATGGAGTTCTGATAGGAGATTCCATCTTAAACCATAATAAAAGGAACCAATATGGCGATGAGGCATAGGGTGCAAGGTGCAGGAGTAATAACAGCTAGCGTGGCTTAGAATACAAGGACGGCAATCGTTAAGAGAGGGTGCAAGAATCTACGGACAACAATCATCAAAGAAGTAGCTGGGGTATCAGGATGACAATAGTTGGGGGTGGTCACCAGGAGCTAAATGTTGCTCATTTGAGTGACAGAGCTTTGATTCAATAATAAACATAGGGGATAAAGCAGAGTTATCATCAACCATGGAGGATCGAAGACTCATTAGAGTGTGAGTATAGCTCTTCTACCATATTAAAAAAATTAAAAAAGAAAATAAAATGGAAGAAGAAGATACAAGTGTTTAATGTCGTTGGACAATGTGATTAAATAAAGAAGATTCACTATTAAATAACACTATAAATAGACTCTAAATAAATGCAAATTTTAATTATAAAGTCGGACAAGTTATCATAACTAACAAACCTCCTTAAATCAAGAGAATTCATATAAAAAACTCCTAATAAAAAGTACGTAGGTAACTATACCAAAAAAAAAAAAATCTCTAATAATTTGGCTCTTTGATTATAATTATGAAAGCAATTGACTAATTTGAGAAAGTTTGTGCATCTTTTTTTTATAAAATAATTTGAGAAATTGTGAATGCTAGAGCAAATACCCCGAGAAGGACCAATTGAAACTACCATCTAACACATCTCGAGATTGAAAATGTTAACTCAAGGTCTGATATTTTTAAGTGATCTAAGAAAGAACATCTGTGAATTTTCCCAGAAATTATAGGATTTCTCCCCAAACCCTAACTAGTTGGTGACGTGTATCAATGACCAGAACGGACTTAAGAGATTCTTCTGTTTGATCTCCTCCCTTAAAAATATAACATTTGGCATTCATTTCCATCATTTAATCTTTGGTTAATGCACTGTTATTCTTTACTCGATCTCATAATTATTTATCTATTAACTTGAGTATCGGAGTGCCTTCTATTCTTAAGATGTAGAATGAGAGCGATAAATGATTAGAGAAATAATGATGGTGAGAAATCTACTCCAAAAAATAGTACAAATTTCATATATAATTTCATGTAAAATATTTGTAAGTATCATGAGTCCAATTAATAGACTAGGATCTCTGCCGATTCTTAAATCCCAAATAATATTTTTTAAGCTTCAAAACTTCTGTATTCTTGAAATATTTTGTTTATAGGTCCACAATAGGGTCAAAATTCAATACAAATGGAACTCATAATAAGAGTTTTGACTAGAAAAGGGAACACCAAAATGAAACGGGGAAAATGACAAAGAAAAATGGAAAATAACATGTATAGATATAACCTACAAACCAAGAAGGTGAAAAAATAATATAATAATAAACAATTTAACCGTCCAAAGTGGAGCAGAAACAAAGCAGACATTATTGTTGGGCCATTTAGAAGTTCGATAACAAATAATGATGTTCTCTTTGAAAAATAAAAGAAATATATTCATTTTTTCTTGATTTTTTTTTTTAAAGTTTCCTATTTCTTATTCCATACCCATTTGGGAAAGTGGAAGCCCCATAATTATTCATGAAGTTTTACTATAATATTATAGGACCTGTCAATTTGATATATGACATTTGCGATCTGGGCCAATGTGTTTGCCAGAATTATTGTCAAAGAGAGGTTTTTAAATTCCAGTTTTGCTTCCAAATGGCAAACAAAAGTTCAATGTTTCTGACCCCAATTGCTCATGTATACATAAATATATATATATATATATATAGATATATATGAAGAACACATAAATATATATATATATATATATATCTTGTCTGCCGACCTGACGTGAAAATCAAGTGCTGATATTCCATCTGGTCATGGTGCGGTTTCAACTTTCAATCATGTATGTGGTCCATCCATGTTAATATCACGAGAATCATGTTTCGGCTCTAACAAGAAAAATGAAAGTGTCTATATAATATATATATATATATATAGGTATATATGACACAGTTTCTAAGTTAAAAATACAGTAATTAGTTAACTCATTTTGTTAACTTCGGTCTGGTATTACAACTCTAACTTAAATTTTTAAGTTGGAGTTGGTTGATTTTCTAAAAATTAGTTATAATTTTTGTTGACTTTCAGAAAAAGACAAAAATTAAAATGAAAAATTTAAGCTGGAGTTGTAATACCAAACGAAAGCTTAATTTTAATAATTTCATTCTTTGTTTTTAGAAATTACAAAGGTTTCCTTTATATTTTGAAATTTTGTTTTAATTTTATCCCTTGTATATTTTGTGGATGAGAAAATAAAGAGGAAATATATATATATATATATATATATATTAATTAGATCATTTTCTTTACGAGGTCTAAGTTGACATAAGATGATGCTTTTTTTTTTCGGACTCTTTCTTTTAGGGTCCGTTTGGTTCTCATACTTAACTTAAACTAAACTGTACTTTTTTCATCATATTTTTTGTCTTTTCTGAAAAAGTCAACAAAAATTACTATTCAAACTTAAAAATCTCAACTCAACTCAAACTCAACTTATACACCAAACATATATCCACGATTTAAAAGCTATATTTTCATGATCCTAATCTTTAAAAACTATCAACATGAACATGTTTATTTTCATGTTCCGATAATCTTTGTTGTTTGTAATAATTTTCTCATTTCTGGAGCTTTCTACAGCCAAACCTGATGTTAAGAGGACATGCCAATTATCGTTTTTTTTTTTTTTTTTTTTAAAACCGTAGATATAACATTGCTAATATCTGTTGTCCTAATTTAGCTTGTCTATGAACTGAAGTAGTACCCACCTCCGAGATCAAATCACTTATTCCCTGTATTAAAAACAACGTCCTTAGGATAACATTCTTCACAAATCGTTGCTTTAAAACTTTTATTGCTGTGGTTGCAGGTATAGCGTTATGGTAATTTCACATATGATTTTATTATTAAAATGCAGAATTTTGAATTCCCCCACCCCATCGTAAGTTTAAAAAAAAATTATTACCCGCCATCATTCTTATCTCTGGAGGGAAGAACCGATACTTGGTTAGGGTTCCTTCTGCACTTAATTAGCAACAGAATGACCAACTGCATGACCAATTAGAACAAAATTGTGGAAGATTTTCATAATTCAACTGCCACAAGTAAGCAGTGACAATCTTGTTCCACCAATATTATTCATCAATCTGGAAAATTTTTTGAAAAATTCACGACTAGAACTTCAACGAAGTGTTAAAATCCCCTCCCAAATTGGTATTCTAAGAGTTATACTAATTAATTCTTATAGCTAAGAACATCTTGGTAATAATCTTATATTGGCGATGTATTGTTTTTCTCTTATATTTTAATTGATCTTACTTGTCCAGAAAATTAATTGAAGCGACAATCTGCAATATTTAGTAACATGGCTACGTTATGCATTCTAATTAAGGAGTGTATCATCATGCGACAAGTCATGAACTGATTTGAATTCCTTAAGCATATATAGGTTGACATGAAAATCACCAAAAAAAAAAAAAAAAAACAAAAACAAAAACAACAACAACGACAACAAAAATGATAACCATAATTGGCAAAATGTTATAAATTTCAGGTGCACTAATTTATCACTAATACATTTTTCAGTTACCACTAACAAATACTGTGGTTATATTTGTTTAACGAATCAAAGGTTTTAGTCATAAAAAATAATTTGCAACTAAAATCTTTTGCTATAGACTTAGTAATTGGTGAACTACTTCTAGTTATAAATTACATTATGCCTAATTCTAAATTTTTGGATTTTTCCCATCTATGTCCCCAGTTTAGAGTCATTATTTTCCAATTGAACTTTAAAAACTTTCACTTCATCTCCCAAATTTCATATTAGTCTCACTTAACCACCCATTCTTTTAAAATTCTATTAAAAAACATAAAAAAAAAAGAGGAATTAATTAATTACAGTCATGTGATTTTTTTCCATTTCTTAACCGAAATTCCAATCGAAGGTAAGACTAGTTCCCCTCATCTTTTCTCTGTTTTAACATAAAATTATAATAAAAAGAATTAATTAGGTCTAATTCAAAATTCAGGAAGCCAATTAGGAGTTTTTAAAATTTAAACGAAAAAGTTAAATTCCTATTGATCGTGAATAATAATCCGTTGAGTCATTGTCTTGTTCTATTGCTCTAGACGCATTAATGCCACAAACCAACTCCATGATTTTTTTTTTAATTAAAAAAAAAATAAAACCTTCATTATTCACAAAAACAATAATTGGGAGAAACAAATAGGAAAAGGTACGGATGATATATATAAATACATGATGATGATGAAAACCCGACTAAGTAATTTAAGAAAATAAAATAATGAAAAACCACCCACTTGACCTATATATAAAAGTGGCTCTCAAATTGAAGGATTATTATGACTCGTGTCTCTAAATAGCATGGTTTGCTATTGGAAGACTACTGCTCATCTGCTGCATGGAGAAATCAAGACCTTTATAATTGCTTCTGTCTCTTCATGCCTTTGATTTTTCCTACAATTTTATTATTTCAATCAAGAGAATGACGAAGTCATATGCTCAAATGTGGCAGACAAATTAGGATTTCTCCCACAACAAGCCACAACAAGTAATTAATTAATTTCCTTTTTATTATAATAATAATACGTGTTGTAGTTGTGTCTCTTATAAACTAGTTATAATATTTAATTATTTATAATGGAGTTAAATCAGTGGATGGTCCAAATTATTAATGCCCAATTCCTATGTGGATGGTGATGATGGAGTGACGTGTCACCTCCTTGTTTTTGTTTTTGTTTTTTATTGGCTAATTGAATAATATTTACCTGCTTGCGTGTTTGCATTTTCTTTTTTTTAAATTGAGTTGATTAAGACGGGTTTAATTTGTAGTGTTAATCTTAATTATAGGTCAAATGAAATTAAGCAACCGATGAAGTTGAAAAAAAAAAAAAAAAAAAAAAAAAAAAAAGAAGTGAAGTGGGAAGAGAATCAAAATATCCTAGAACAATACAAAAGCGCTCATGGTTTACAAGAATTTCTAATCAATATTTCAACGTACGTATCTTTTCTCTTATAATTATTAGATTGGACAATGACTGGTTGAACCTAGCTAGCTATCTCGGGTTATTTCTTGACCTTTTCTTCAGCTAGGGTAATTGGAATATCTTATAATAACTGCTTATAGTTAGTTCGAATGCAATTTATAGAAAAAGCCAACGCAGGTACATGAATTTTTAAGGGGGCTCAAGTAGAAAAAATATTCACACCCGTTAAATTAAGAAAACAACATAACAACAGTATCAAAATAATTTTGTGCTTTTTTAAGATAGAGCCAAAGTCGTTGGAGATGTTTCAAATTATAATAGTCTGGAACAACAAGTTAATTAGAAGAGAAACTCGATAACTATACATTTGCTTAAAAAGAAATGGAGATTATAGCCTTAAATTTTGAGATAAATCAGAGGAACTCAAATTCAATAATAACATGTCAGGAGACAAAATCTTTAATCAGGAAAGAAAATGTTCATAAATCTTGTGTTCAGAAGAAAGTTAGTCAAGATATATAAATGTATCGAATTTGAGTTCGTTGGGTTTTTGTTTTTTTGTTTATTTGGTTTTGGTTTTGGTTTTCTTTTGTTTGCTAGGAAGTTGGATTCTAATTTTCTTTATTTTTAATTTTTTTTTTCTCTTTTTAATAAATTAGAGTAGAGATCACTTTAACTCCTCTTTCCCATTTATTCGGAAAAACAGTTCAAATGCATGTATATAATGTTATATAGCATATACCTAGGATAATATACTTCTGGTCTTCATTATGGATTTATATGTTTTACATATGTACGATGGATTTATATATATATATATATATCAATAGATAGTATTTAGTACAATTATATAATTTGTTGCGACATGTGTGTCAAACGAAGGCATTGAAAAATTAATCTTGGTTGAGGTTCATACTTTATGTTACATATAAAAAATAGAGTTTCCATTTTGTTTTAAAATGAAATATTCAAGATCAATTTTAAAGCAATACATAATTACAATGAATAAATAAATAAAAAAACTTAAAGCAATACACATCCACGAGGACCACGACCAATGATTTAGGATTTTTATTTATTTATTTATTTTAGAGGGGTTGGGAATTGATGTATTATGAGTTAGGAAGGAGATGGACAAGAATGTGGGTGTTTGGAGTGATGGAAGTGAGTTTTCTGATCTATGAAGCTGGTTTAGGGTTGCGAGTTTTTCTTGAGAGAAAATGGAAGAAGTGAAAGACGAAAGAGAGAAGGATTTTACACAAATGAGAAGTACTGCTGATATTTGTCCTTTTGTTTTTCCTATTTTCCCTCTAAAATCCTATTGGGTGTCGTGGGTGGCGCCTCCATAAGTACCCAATCAAAAACTTTCACAAATCATACAGTTTTTAAGAATTGATCCACATATTTTTAAAATCACATATTGAATCATCATATTTTATCAAAATTATATTTTCGTCATGGTATTTTGCCTAAAAATTACAAATTTGGCCCTTGAATGGAATTTTAAGAAAACTCATTCCTTGACTAATTTAATACGTTTTTCTCCAATTAACATATTTTGGGAAAAATTGCACGTGAATGATATTTTTGTTTGGTCACGTGTGAGTTCAAGATATTAAAATCCCCTTAATATTTGTGACCATAGTACACATGACAATAATAAAGTTCTTCATAAAAGTAACCATAAAAATTCATGATGGACTTAGAGAATGTTAATAATCCCCCTTTGAAGCTAGATCAATACAATCCGAAATCCGGCGTCCTAGAATAAACCCAAATTTGTTTGGGGAAACAACCTTCTTAGCCACTTCACCAAGCATGGAAACCAAAACCTTAGTAATATTTCTAAATAAAGAATTTCCACTAGCATTTAGACAAAACATGCCAATTGAATTAATGCTTGTTTCGCTTTAGGAATGAGACAAATAAAAATAGAGTTCAAATTCAAAGAGATGTGGCCTGAAATGAAGAACTGCCGAATAGTCTTCACAACATCATCTCTCACGATATCCGTTATTTTTGGTTGGAAAAAAAAAAAAAAAAATTGTACCCACCATATCCGTTATTTTGTAATATCCTCTCCTTTCTAGACATATGGCATTTAGTAATTAAAATTTAGTTAGTTTTCCACCCAAAAAATTCAAAATACTTAGTTAATTAACAGCTTAGTAGAGCAACGTCCTTTCCTCATCAGAAAGAAAAATATATTTTTACCTTTCCTCTTATGAACTTTGGGCCTTTCTTCGGCCTTCTGAATTAGGTTATATAAGAACTCAAACAACCAAAGGGATAGTGTAAATTAGGTCCACTACCGCTTATAAAATAGAGTTATTCGCCTGTTTAATTTCTCTATAGGCATTTTTAAATATAATTTTTCTATGAGACAAAGGAATTCCTTGTATTTAGTTTTTAGCACCAGAAAATTAAAATAGCTCAGTAAAAGGGCATTTTTATCTTTTCCTCTCTTAAAACAGTGTTTGTTAAATCCTCTCATAGATGTGATATACTAAAATAGCAAGCCTCCATTTGTTTCAACCATTTCTCAACATTTCAAATGTTTCCATTCTCCGCATTTCAAATGAGCGTTTGGGAAACAATATTTGAAATGGTATAAAATGTTGTAAAATGTTATCATTTGTAATTTTTAGGCAAAATTCTAAATGTTAAGGAAGCAACATTTTGACCATTTGGATTCTTTTTGTACTGCTAAATGTTTTCATATAACCTTTTGAATTATAAATATTTCCATCCAAACGGAGAACAAAATCTCCTAAAGTGATGTCCTTCTAACTCACCCTAGCTCTTTTTTTTTTTTTTTTTGGATACAGCCCAAGATTTCACACAAATTTAGGAAGGTTAGAAATTGAAACACAGGCAAACCTATAAGCAGATCGACCACAAGACCCTTCAGAAGGAGGAATCAAGTGGATTCATAAGTAGACCCCACATGTAAACCCACGGATAGATCAATCTGGCTAGAAATATATATGTGTTTCATACCTTGTGTATACCAAAAAAAAAAATTATATGTGTTTCATACCTTGTGTATACCCAAAAAAAAAAAAAAAAAAAAAGGGTCAAAAATAGCCCAAGATGTTGTTTTAGGGTTCCCAGCCATATATGACATGGATACAGCCCAAGATTTGACACAAGCTTAAGAAGTGAAAAACAGCCCACATAGATACATGTTATGCTAGTATCATAATACATTCATAGTGGAAATCTCAGATATGATTCTATTTAAAAATTAATAACAACTGATTAATCTATATGCAACTTCATAATACTATTCACACAAACTTAAGATTTCACACAAGGTTAAGAAGTGAAAAACAGCCCAATAGATATATGTTGTGGTAGCATCATAATACATACATTGTCAAACTGTCTGATATCCAATTTTATTTAGAATTTTGTAGCAACTAACTCATTTATATGTAATTTCAAGTTTAAAATCTTGTCATATAATATTAATCAGATATTGATATAAAGAATAAGTATCACCGAGAAATAATACATTTAAATCATCTGATTGATATAATATATATGTCACATTATAAACTGCGTATATAGGAGGATTCTGCCCGGCCCCATACCTATATACATAACATATATATACATAGCTATGGTCTCTGGCAAATGAGAAAATGCCAGATCATCCACCAACAATGACAAAAATAAAAAAAGAAGACATTGTCCAGACCATTGGCCGACATGTAGTTAATAAGCCATGACCTTATACAACACAACACAGGAACTACAGAAAAATTAAAATCTCCAGAGCCCATATGAATCCAAACAGTCACAGCACTGTTGCATTTTCACCCCCCATATTTCCTCTAAATTCAACATTTATGCACTGTTTGCGGTAGTAGGTTCTCACACATATCCCATTGGTTATACTCTTTTTTTAATTTTTCAAAAAAAAAAAAAAAAAATTCAATAAGACCCCTTGGTTCTACTTTTTACCAACCATTTCGGGTCCCCAGACAAATGGAATGAATTATTAATTGTTTGGCACTGTTAAAAGTCCCTCTAAATTAGTACACCAATTATTTTGGTCAGGCTTGCTAGCTAGTCTATATAAGACTATTATTGTTGGAATGACAGCATTAATATATAACTACATATAATGCAGCAGAAAATTTAACGCATTGCTATACATGGTCATTTCCTTGTGTACGTATATATATATATATATGAAATATAAATACATACATATATATATATATAAACATACGTATAATCGGAGTGATGTACATATTGTGGGAAAAAATAAAGTCTGAAACTTGTGTAGGTACTACCAGTCATGCCATGTTCTAGATATGAAATATATAGGATTCGTTACTGGCTACTCACATGGGGTCGTTTTTCGTATGACAGCCCTATGTTGATATTCGTCCGACAATAGGGGTCATAAAGTTACGTTTGATTAATTGCCGATATCTTCGTGTTTCTTATGTCTAGTCACTAAAACTGTAGAACAGTACTGTATACATCTTCATGGGTGTTGAAAAACTCATGTCAATTATGCTTCCACCGTTTTCTTTCTTTATTTCTTGTTCCATTTTGTTCCTGTGAGGTGGTCATTTCATGCAAATGAAAGATTGTTTTCACATTGATGGAGATTACGTTTGTAGATGATATTATTAGTAACTTTACGTATTCAAAGATAAAATATATATATATATATATGTATTGTGAAACTTGCTTGGTGTTTCACTCTTTGTCTCATTCCTAACTTGGTGGTTAAACATTGAAAATAATAATAATAATAATTACTCATCAAACTTCGTGGTACGTCGAATTGAGTTTTTGTTGTTTTCCCACTTGATTGTGAAGGGTACTGTTATAATTATTATTTTACTGGGTTTTACAAATAAGACTTTTAATAAGGTCTATTTTAGAATCTTATTTTTAAAGATATGATTTTGACTATTCCTTATAGCGTTTGTTTCTGCTTGTGATCTTATCAATCGGCCTAACATTGTTTAGGTAATTTCCCTTATGGATGGTTTATTTTTTTTAATATATATTATTGTAACCTGTTCATTTTCTTTTTATTAATAATATGAGCGGGAAGCTTAGTGCGGGATAAAGTTGTTAATAAATACTAATCTAGTTAGAATGTGTTAATTTTCTTATACTAGTCAGTTTTATCTCGTTATTTATTTTAAAAAAATATTGGTAGAAAAACAAAGTGCAAGAAAAAAGAGAGATAGAGATGCTTTGCCTATATATAAGACTAAAGTTATGGTCTATTTCTAGTTTTAAATTAGTGTGAACTGAACTCATACAAAACCTGTGTCTATATATATATATATATATATATAGAGGATTATAATAAAATCTCTCACTTGTAAGACTTGTAACGCTAATGAATGGCTAAAAACTGACAATTACATCAGTCAGGGCACACGTGACAGTTACATAAATCTTATATTATTTTTGTAATGTCTTATTTTCAATGGAACTTTGTGATTGGTTCCGTACATGTACATGTACCGACTAATTCGTGCTTTAAAGAAAAAAGATGATAGCTTGTCAAAATTAGAGCACTGACATGCTTGGTATAACAAATTTTATAAATTTCTGACAAGCAACCAAAAAAAAAAAGTTTATTTTAACTTAAAAAATATATTTCTACTTAACAAGAATATCTCGTTTTTTTTTTTTTTTTTTTTGTTTTTACAAAATTATTATGTGTCGCACTACTTTATCATAATCCATTTGTTAACCGTTTAGGTCTCTTATTTTTACAGAAAACAAAATATGGTATAGACAAGCTTGATTCTGTTGTGCTTCGGTTTGAGAACTTTCACTGATGGTCGACCATGCTGGACTTCTTAGATTCTATTTTTCTCGGGTCTTACTCTTTTTTACTTATTAGGGTTTTTTTTTTTTCCTTCTTCTTCTTCTTCTTCTTGGAGTTCTATTAATAAGTTTTTAATGGGGTCTATTTTATTTCTGATTTCCAAAGATATATTTTCGACTTAATCTCTTCGCATGTCTTGCTAGTACGTTACTTTCTGAAATTTTTTTTTTAAATTTTGAAACAAGTGTCAAAGCGCTGCTACCAGCTAGCTCTATAGCTACATCACAAAAAATATCTTTTGCAAAAAAGAAAAAAGGAAGAAGAAGACGTCATGAATAAGTTGGAATTTACTTATTTTGGGTATTAAAAAGACAACACAACAAATTAATGATAGATTCTAGAATAGGCATTCAATGTCCCTACAGTAAATAGGATTAATGATTTAAAACTAAACATATTATTAAATGAATATAACGGTATAATCTAAAAAATTATCTCACCATATCGAATCTCATTAAAAAAAAGATATAATCCGATTAAAATTTATATTTACGATTAGTAAGAGCGTATCCTATTATATTTCACAATAAATTAATAATATATAATCATCGGTGATATATTGATAACAAAGTCTAATCCTACTTAAAAACTTCACGTCTAACATTTTGTTTAAGGTTTCAAAAAAAAAAATATTATGTGTAACTTACTTTTAAAACCTGATGATTGCTAGCTAATGAAGATATAAAATCAGAATTCTTATCATCTCATCTATAATCGTAATAGACTTCTTTGATGATGTTAGGAGCATGAGGACACATTTCTTTTTTATTAAAAAAACAAAAAACAAAATAATAATTTGTTTTGGAATTACCAGTGCGTACGCTTGGAGAGCTAACTCTATTATTACACTAATATAATGCACGTACATATCAAGCAAACAAACAAACTCTATTATTGCCCTTATGATCCTGGCGATGGAGGTGCAATATATTGTATGATAATGTTACCCATCACGTGCGGATGTTGTTGACGAATGGCTTCCTCAGACCAATCAGCTATCAACATTTCAACGCCGTAAAGCCCCGGCCACACCGGAGAGGAGAAAAGCCCCTCCAAAGATTTTCTTCCTCGAGTGGGGACCACGTTTTTGTACGACGGGTCGCTAAGAGGCGGACAGTCAGCATCATCGAAAGCGGGTGGTACAACTCCGATGGTGACCGTCCTGATCTGACAGCCACTACAATTTTCAACGTGTCCCCACCTGGTTGGCCGACATAAATCGTCGCCATATCTAGTATATAGATTCTGTTGGGCCTGCTTTTGGGCCCACATTTTGTCACTCCCTACTAGGCTCGTTTTAGAGCCCCTTCAGAAAGCTTTCATTATTTTTTTTTTCTTTTATTTATTTATTTATTTTTTAGGGTGTGCAACAAGTCAAGGGCAACTTTTAAGAGAGGGAAAATGTGAAAGTTAGAATTTTGGGTTTTTTCCATGCCGACAAAAGTGAATTTAAAACGTTTTTGTCTTATGTTCCCGACAGTGAATCGTTTATGGGCCTTCCGGCCCATTTTCATACCAGTCAGGCATCTTAAAAGCAATCATTAGTGTTTGGTCTTTTTACTCCTCTCAATGCACTCTCTTTCCATTTGGCTCCATGCTTAAGTTGGACATAGTTGATGACGTACATGTAAAATAAATGAAAAAACAAAACAAAAATAAAACATTTTTTTCCTTTTTTTTTTGGTTGAAGGGAAAAAAAAAAAAAAAAAAAAAAAAAACACACACACACACACACTAAATGTTACAAGTGGTATAAAGGCTTGAATCATTTGTATAATTTTTGGTCATGAAAAGGATAGAAACATAGAAGAAGATAAAAGGAGCTAAGCTAACTAACCATATAAAATAATTGTAAGGAGGCAGCCAAATTAGAGTTTCTGTGGCGGGCCTATAAGAGACGAGGAAGTCAATAAATAATTTGGTCAGTAAAAGGGACCACTTTATCGTCTTCTAGTTTCCAAAGGATTAGTGTAGAAACTAGAAAAACCAATAATTTCAGTCATTATTCAAACCCATATTCCTTTGAAGATAAGAAACACATATAGAAGAGACTTTTTCATCCAATATCCCCAAATATATTATCTTTAGCTGTCTTCCATGGATCTCATTCTGATCTATTTTGGATTCTTCCTAGCAAATCGAATTATACGTTACCCCGTATTGTTTTAAAAATCAATGTCATACACACATACAAATATATAGTAGTACCATAATGATGTATGCAAATTTGTAGAAGACTATTCATATTTTGTTTTAATCAAAAGTTTCCTACAAAAATTTAGTTTAATATGCATGGATGGCATTGGAGAAATTGAGAGAGATTTTTAATATTTTATTTTCTTTTCTTGGGTAAGAATTCCCATTTTTCCAAATGCCTCGTTTGTGTATAAACGTGCTCCTTAGTTTAGGATTGTTATGCTTTTAAAAGAAGCTCTACTCTTACTTACAACCGAAGGAAAAGTGCAAGTATAAAGTAAGTAGGGTCCGTATGGTTTGTGTATTTGAATTGTAACATTTTAGAAGGAAACATTTGAATTGCCATATAAATTGGTGTTTGGATATTCGTAATCTGAACAAAATCGTTTGTACATAAATATTTGAGTATGTGTTTATATAGATATTGAAAACAGTTTTAACAACTCCTACAAAATTGCAATGATCATGATAAACTTTGATGAGGTATATAGATAGTGTTTTGTTTTTCTTTTTACTCTAAACATGTAAAATAATAATAATAATAATAATCTCAATCGGATTTGATATAAAAGAGCAAAAGGTTTTTATTAGAGAGAAAGATAGAGAATATTGTTCAAATACGAAATGGTACTCTAACAAATTATATCTAAATATATATCCAAAACTTTGAAGGGAGAGGGGGATAATTCAAAATTTTAACTAAAATCGTCATTTCCCAATATTACCACCATTCAAATGCTGAGCAAGTTCTTAAATTCCCAAACGCTTTTCAAATAACATCATTCAAATATTTTCAAATGCTTGAAATAGATGAATCCTTAGCTTCTTCAAATACAAAAAAGAAAGAAAGAGATAAATAGCGTATTTACAAAACTTAAAACTTAAAAGGTAAGTTACAACTTTTAGGTAATTGATGAGTAAAAGAGAACTTGTAGCACTTATAAGCCACTTAAAATTCACTTATGGATCCACTAAATTCCTCTCCTGAAGGTCTTTATGGTCGACCTGCCTTATGAGATTTTGTATATTCTTACTTGTGTGAATACCAAAAACTTAAAAAGGTGAATAACCTATTTCAAAATATTTTCGGAAAATATTGATATTTACGGCAAAAAATCTATTTACGAAATATATATACAGTAAATTTACCTTATAAATTATTCTCGTAAAGAATATATTTTTTTATAATGTTATTATTTACCTCAAATTGATAATTTAAAATATATTATTTACCGTAAATATTTTTAAAACATGGCCGTAAAAACATATATATATAGGTACTCGTATAATGTACTTTTAAATACTTCGTGCCTGTTTGGAACACCGGTTTCAACGGTGTTTCCAAAGTTCAGTCTCAGCTGAACTTGTTTGACAAAAACGTTCAGCTTCAACCTTGTTTATTCCCGATATACAGTGAACCCAACTGGGTTTACTGTTCACTGAGCATCTTCCCTGCCCTTCTGTCTCGCCCTTCCCTGGCTTCTGCGCCGAATCTCATGCCTCCCCTCCGGCGCCCATGTGCTGGTGTCAGTGGGTCTGTTGGCTGTGCCCCCATCCCATCGAGCATTTGCCCTGCTGCAGGAGCTCTGGTTTGTGGTCGTCCTTCTTCTCTCCTCGCTGCGATTAAACTTCATGGTATTGCCCTCGCCCACTCCCGTCAAGCAGATGCGGCGCCGAGTGAGGTGTGGGAAGCGAAGGCGAACCTCGGGCCGGATAACCAACTATTTCCAAGTTCGGAAAAAGTCTTGCTGACCTGTCATTTCCTGCCCTACGCCGATAACCACTACTGCATACTCGTCTTCGGCCTCCAATTCCGAAACCCTAGTAAAATTTTTTTCTCTAATTTGCCTACAATATAGATGCATTTTAAAAATTTGTTTTGTTTTATGTATTACCCAAGACTTCTCCGAATCTCCACACCCTAAATCGAGCTTTTTTTGGTCCTTCTCTCATTTTGATTTTTGGATTTGAAGTATACTCAGGCGTTTATGGGTGTGTGTTGTTCGTGGGTGTTTGTGTTTTGGATAAGAACTCCATTGGTGAAGGTCATTTGATGCCCCACATTGGGCATTGGTTGCATAATTTCAATTTCTGCTCCATTTGATCTGGGTTTGCATTGCGTAGGCTAGTTTGATGAAGTGCTTTGTCCATTTGCTGCCTAATTTCGGATTATTTATTCATTATAGCTTGTTGTCCACTGATGTTTTGTGCTCGATGACGTAGTAAGTCGATTTGGTGCAAAAAATTAGTTTTGTTCCGTCGTTATTCATGATTTTCTCTGCCTAGGCTAGTGTGATGAAATTTTCGCCCATTTGCTGCCTATTATCTGTTTTGTGCTCCATTTGAAATTGATGTCCACTACTTATGATGGTTTGATGCACCACTTTCTCCATTGCGTGCAAATTTTGAGTTTGTCGCTCCCTTTATGCAGGATTTTCACAAGTTAGGCTAGTTTGATGCACATTTTTGCCCAATTGCTGCCTTTTTCTGTTTTGGCCTCCCTTTAACCTTGTTTGGTACTGACTATGATGGTTTGAAGAGTTTGTACACCCATTTGGTGCCAATATGCAGTTTTGGACCTTAATTATGCATGGTTTTCACAAGTTAGGCTAGTTTGATGCACATTTTTGCCCAATTGCTGCCTTTTTCTGTTTTGGCCTCCCTTTAACCTTGTTTGGTACTGCCTATGATGGTTTAAAGAGTTTGTACGCCCATTTGGTGCCAATATGCAGTTTTGGACCTTAATTATGCATGGTTTTCACAATTTAGGCTAGTTTGATGCACATTTTTGTCCAACTGCTGTCTTTTTCTATTTTGGCCTCCCTTTAACCTTGTTTGGTACTGCCTATGATGGTTTGATGAACTAGTGTGCCCATTTGGTGCCAATTTGCAGTTTTGGGTACTCATTCTGCATGACTTTCACAACGTAGGCTAGTTTGATGCACATTTTTTCCCATTTTCGATGCAGTAGATTGGCGATGATGTATACAGCATAGTAACCTATATTGTATTTTAATCTGACTGGTGAGTCGTTTACCCGATCAGTGCCTACAAGTTACTAGTATAGAAGCACAGATTTGGTGTTTAGGGCTTTTACTGTAGGTTGTTTAGGCCATAAATAAGTTAAAACCCAAACCCATAGTTTCTATACCATGGTAGTCGGTTCTGTATCGGGTATTTGACATGCCTCAGTTTAAATGTGTCAACCAACTTATACTGAGCCAACTAATCGACCGTCAGACCATTGTTTAAAATTATTTTCCTATGTTTGGTTATCTCTTTCCGAAGGAGATGCCGCGCAAAGCATCAGGGGATCATTACTTTTGGGATGCCGCTAAAGAAAAAAAATTTCTGGAGCAACTTGATGAGTACCTGGCCTGCAGTGGCAGCAAACATTCCCCCAAAGCAACTCTTGAACTTTGGGCCGCCCAGTTTACTGCTGAGTTCGGTGGGGTACAAGCACTTGGAAAGACATTATATCAAAAGAAAGAAAGGAAGAAAAAAATATATAGGGGCTGGAAGGCATTGCAAAAACAAACCGGTCTAGGCTACGATCCATCGACGAATCGTGTGATATGCTCTGACGAAGCGTGGCAAAGCTTTATAGGGGTAACTGCGTAGTCTAATATAAGGCCCTACGTTATATTGTTCATTAATGCGATGAGGAAACTTGTACTAAGCTAAATTTCATTTGCAGGTTTATAAGGAGTGCAACCATCTACGCTACGAGGGGCTGCACAACAGGGAGCTTTATTATAACGTGTTCGAGAAAAATCATGCTGCCGGTGCATCGGGATATGGATCAGTAACCATGCCAGCTGATAGTACTACGTACGGCGACGTTGAAGCTTCCATGGACTACTCTGAAACCCGGGTGAATTTTGAAGAGTTTCTAACGCCAAACACCGGTGCGCGCCATTGTAGCAACTTACGTTCGGGAACCGATGCAGGTCCGTCGAGGTCAAGGGCAAGTTCCGGTAAGAGGAAGCAAAGAGACGAAACGGATGAGATGACATTCTTAGCAATGCAGGAAATAGTGAGTCATTTCCGTGGACAGTCGCAATCGGGCCCAAGTAACGAAACCGCAAACCGACCGGACCACATGTTACTGTGTATGAACATTATGACAGAGATGGGTATTCCACCAAATCAACGGTGTCAAATGTGGCACTACCTGGACGCTCATCCACAGCTCCAACGTACGTTCTATCAGCTGCCCGAGGTCGATAGGCGATAAATTATTTCATCCGTTGTTGACTCCCAGCGGCCCCCCACCGATTGATTTTCTTGTTCGAGTCATTTTTTATTTCTTTTATTTGCTTATGGATATTTGAGATGTTAATCTTCTTAGCGGATAAACTTTTATTTATTTATGTATTTCATGTTTGACAACATAGATGTTATGCACGTATTCGCTATTTTATGTTTTTTTATATATGATATTTTATGTTACACTGCTAATGGTTTGTACCGGTTATGAGAAAAAATACAAGTTAATTTTTTATAGTTTGCTAACAATTTTCTTATACCAGGTAAACATCAAATTTTAGAGCGGCTATAAAAATATTCTCAAAATGAACGAGTATAGTTCCGCATCCGATGAGGAACAAGATGATGTATACTCCGAAAATGAGTATACCGACCATAACAGTTATCTGATGAAGGCAGTGGTAGCCGTCACTACCAACAGGCGTAACAGGCGACGACAGCTACAACCAATGCATAACTCAACTCTAACTGGGAGCATGCGTGTGGACGAGATTTTAAATGGTCATGCGGAAATAATTCAAGGATTGATAAGTATGAAAGCAGACATATTCAGATCACTAAGTAACATGTTAGCTAGTCGGGAGTTATTGAAGCCAACTCGCAGCGTGAATGTTAACGAGCAGTTGTTTATATTTTTATCCATTTGTGCACGAGGCACCACGAACCGGCACATTTCTTATTTGTTCCAACATTCGGTAGAGACAAATTCACATTGGTTCGATAAAGTGTTGAAGATTATTTGTTCGCTTAAGGATGAATTCAGAAGACCAGCCGACTACACATCGGTTCAAAATTTGATTCTAGAGCATTCAGACAAATATCGGCCATGGTTTGATGTACGTTACATACGTTATATAATTACATTATCGTACGAAAGAGCTTTAATAAAAATATGTTATTGTTAATGCCGGTACGCATATTAAATATTCTTTGGTTTCTTGCAGGGCTGTATTGGTGCTATAGATGGTACGCACGTACCATGTGTCCCTAAGCGCGAAAATGCTGACGCTTGGATAAATCGCAAGGGATATCACTCACAAAATGTATTAGCAGCATGTTCATTTGACATGAAATTCACTTATATATTGCCGGATATGAGGGATCTTGCCACGATGCCAGAATATTGGAAGAGGCAATAGCATTTCATGGTTTCCCAATACCTTCACCAGGTAAGCAGACTTATTGGTTTGCTGTTTGTATTGACATATAATAAATAGGTTAAATAAATGATAATTGACTTTATATTGCAATTTTTATTGTGTAGGGAAATTCTACTTAGTAGATTCGGGCTATGCCAATAAGGATTGTTTCCTGAGCCCATATCGTCGGGAAACGTATCATTTACCGGAGTTTCGAAGACGTCGTAATGGGCTAGGCAACCGCCGTGAAGTTTTTAACTACACACATTCATCACTGCGGAATTGTATTGAGCGCACATTTGGTGTCTGGAAGGCAAGATTTAAAATACTAAAAGGCATCAACAGCTACCCTATAGACAACCAAAAAATGATCTCCGTGGCGTGTGCGGTCGTACATAATTTCATAAAGATGGTGCAGGATGAGGATCCCTTTCTCGTAGAGTATGCGGCAGATTGTGTGCCTGTAGGGGGAACTGTCGACGTTAACGCGGATTACGCGTTTAACGACGGGATCGATGGAAGTGGCCCAAGTACAGGACCACAGCAACATGGCTCGAGTAGGGAAGCAATGAATCAGATGAGAGACCACATAGCTGATGATATGTGGGAAAGATATCAAGCATCTCTATGGTATAAATCAACGTGAAAGCAAGACCCGTTTTTACAATAGAATGCCAGACAACGATTGTAATTATTAATTTGTTATTATAAAATTTTAATGGACAACTACGTACTGTTTGTTGGGCTATTTTTCATGCGCTTGGTTCATAAGTTTGAGATGAAATTCGTGAGTTTCAATGGTACAATTTTTGGGTTTTTGCAGAAAAGACAAAAAAAATTTTGGACAAAAGACAACAACTTTTTGGGAAAAAGACCAATGTTTTGTTTGAAAATTATGGTTTAACTTTGTGAACCAAACAAGCACTAAAAACTACAATAGAATGTTATATACAGACAAAAAATTTGTTAAACTCATTTTTTGAACATCCAAACAGGACACCTTGTTTTTTTTAAACTTTTATCTCAAACTTTTTTACATCCAAACACTCAACTCAAACTCAACTTTTCAACTTAAACTTTTTCCCAAACACAAAACTTTTATTCTCAACTTAACTTAACTCAAACTCAACTTCAAAATATCAACTCAAGCTTGCGAACCAAACGGACCCTTCGACCAAAACACCAACTTGTATGGGTCGTCAAAAAGTAAATTCCATATTGGCCCAAGATATACCCCATGACAGTCCAATTTTTGTGTAATGGTGGGCCACGGCATGAATCCTCGTGGGTCATCCTTCCATTAAATGAGAGAGAGGGGAAGAAAAAAGACTACATTCTCAAAGGTGTGTTTAGGCCTTTGTATAAAGAGCTAACGACCTGTTTTAATCAAATTAATTATGCACATACAAGTCACGGCACATATTGGTGTATAATTTTCCTCCCAACTAACATCATCTTTTCTTGTTATATAAGATACGCTAGCTCGCCTTTGTGTCATAATAATATATGTTCCCTATATATGCGTAGATAGTGATTGGTGTGGAAAAATTAGTCCGACACCTATTATATAAATATATATGCGAAAGTTCTCCTGTGTAGCACCCTTATAAAGCGGCTTTTGTGACTTTTTTTAATACGTTATTGTAACAATTAGTTGATTATTATGTAAAATTTTTCAACGATATTTGTACTTTGCTCTAATAATACTGAATAGTACACGTTACAAGATAAATGTTACAAGTGTTGTATAGGTTCCGCTATCGAAAAAAAAGAGCTTTCCTTCGTTTTCAGCATAGTATATGTGTCACTCCGAATCACCAATTGTTTCATGACCTTTATGATAATTAAAAAAAAAAAAAAAAACACACACACACACACACAAAACGTAAGTTTTTTTTCCCTTTTGCTTGCCACCTTAAGAAAAGTCATTTGGGTCCACCAAGGAAGAAACTACATGTTTTATGTACTATCTTTGAATAATTAGGAAAGCTTATCTTTTTGTTGTTCCCCATCAAAACGATTCTTGATTGAAAACAATGATACCGACTTCATACCCCATAATCATTCTTCTGATCAAGCTAAAATAATTTATTAAATCATCTTTTAAATACTTATGGTATCCTCTCCACATCCATCTCTCTCATGCACACAAAGAAAATATGGATTTAATGAGCCTTTATGTCCATATATCCCTCGCAGAATAATTAAAAAAAGAAAATAATGAGAAGGAACAATTATTATTAAAGTGATTAAAGATATCTCAATTAAGCTGGTACTCCTTTAACTATTCATCGCACACCAAATTCCTCACTCAAATTTATTAAAACTAAAAAAAAATAAAAGATCTTGAAAGGAAAAGAAGCAAAATAACGTATGCATGCAGGCGTTAAAGTCAATCATACTTGCTCGCAAGCCACAGTCAACCCCAAAGAACAAAGAAAAATATAGGTGCAAACAGGTATTCTACTTTCCCAATAACAAAGAGAGAGACCTCATTAAAATTATAAAAATAAAAAATAAAAAAAAAACCTAAAAGAGGAAAAAGAGTGCGAAGTGACAAAATTTTAACTAGGAAATTGCGTCATACCTCGACCCACCATTTGAGAACAGAAATCTGGAGAGAACCAATACGAACAATATTCTAAATTAGATTGAACTGCAAAAGTTGACATTTTATCAACAACACAGTTCCCTTCACGATAAACATGATAAACATGATAAACAGAAAAAGTGATGCTTGTAAGATACTCGAAACGAATAGATAAAAAATAATCGTTCAAGAACTCTAAACAAGAATGTGGGATAAAAAATATAAATATGCATGCAACACAAAATACTTTCATAATAAATTAGAAACAATTAAGGTAACCTTTTGACATTGGATAAAGGAATTGTTTCAGTAGAGTTAGTTAATCAACTGAAATGCTTTCTTCTTCTTTTTATTTTTTTATTTTGTTTAATTTTTATTTCCAGAGTACCAAGATAAATATTTTGAGTTAAATAATAATCCAATTCTAAGATTTAAATTCAACAGTCTACTTAATTTTAAATTTCCTTTTGAAAAAAAATCAGATTTCCTGTATATGCATATAAAATTGAATTTAAGATATAGAATACGACTACACTTATTCACTAATCATGACCACATTTGTTTAAGTATCTAGGAAAAATCATATATTTCATTGATCATATATATTTCCTAGATACTTAAACAAATATTTTGTATTTTACTGAGTTTCAGTTTACAAGAGAAAAAAACATGATACATTTACACATGGGAAATAAATGTAATTACATCTTACTTTGACAATCGTTGAGACTAGTCAATTTTAGGAAGAAACAATAATGTTATATGTCAAACAATGTTCTTTCAAATCTATTATCCCAATTTGTTTTGTAAGTTTTTTTTTTTTTTGTCAATTTAATTTGAGAATGAACGGATAATACTAAAGTTAGAAGCCTAAAAACATAAAAAGCCTTTTTGGAATTGAGGAAGGAAAAAAAAAAAGATGAATAGTGAAATTTTAGATGGAAAAATTAAAGAATTTGTAAAATGTAAAAATAAAATATTGAAAGAATGAAAATTGAGTGGGGGAAATGAGAAAATTCTTAAAATATAATTGTACATTTGAATTTTGAAAAAAGTTAGCAGGGAAATTTGAAATATATATTAAAAAAATTCTAAAAATATACATGTCAGTTTTTTTTATATTATTTTATTATTATTTTTTAAATGGAGTGGGAGGCTCGCTAGACCTTACATCGGTCTACGGTTAGCTTATTATTTTTTAAAAAAAAAATAAAAATAAAAATAAAAATAATGAAAAAAGTTGATACTCTAGTGTTATTGAATGACTTGGAGCCTACACTAGTGTCTACATATCTAAGGTGTGAAAACTAACTGCTGAAAAATCAGTTAAGAATAATTAAAACTTTGTTAATTCATTGTTTCAATCATGATCATATATTATGTCCCACAAGTAATAATAGGATTTTCTAAAGTGATATTCCAACTATTAAAATTGCTAATCGATCAAGACAAAATATCGCATCAAATTGATCACTTTTATAATAGAATTCCAAACAACTAAACAAGGACCCCCTAATTGCATAACTGTCATCATTTGTTGTTGGAATATTATCTTATATTATACGATAATGTATTATAAACACATCACTAGATCTCTCAATTTAAAAAATATAAAAATAAAAATAACTTGGTCATCTTGATTAATGATTGTTATTTGTTAAGGTACGCATGAATTATTTAGTTCTTTAAATTTTTTGTCTCCAATTTCCTTGTTTGGATTCGTATGCTCAGTCGGGGATCATATCATATAGATTATTGTCAAAGAAATCAACTTCAATCTGAATTTTTAAGTATCAATTTATGCATTAAATAAATTATCATTTTTAATTGATTAGTTTTTAAATAACTATAACACTAATTAAAATTAAAAGATGTACATCTATTAATTAAAAAAATTTAATATTACATAAATTGATACTTAAATATTGAGATTGAAGTTAATATTCCAAACATTATCCTATATTATGACCTTTATCTTACTTTAAGTCCTTGTAAGTTTAATCTAGGGTAGAGCAAATAATTAAAGCCACTTTTGTTTGAAAAATTCAAGTATTTGTTGGATTACGAATCTACATATACATGCATGTAGATATTACGTGTATAGTACTTTGACATTGACAGATGATCAACTTCTTCCAAAATAAAGCGAAACAAATGACCAACTAGCTATTTTCGTGATATATAATATTAATATTATTATTCATTTATTTTCCCTAATATTCCAATTAATAATATTATAATGACAGTACCTGACAAGATAATGTTAATTAAACGAAATATATAATATTGGATGTATACGTCATTTACTAAATATGTTTGGCTTTGGTCCCGGAACCACGTTTGTAACTTTAATTAGAAATGTTTACTACCTCTTAATAGATTATTAAGTGTTCGCTTTCCATTATCATCAAGTGGATGTTTTTTTGATTAATGCACATGCTCCAAAGTAAGCTACAGACCTCTATAACCACACACACACACACACACACACACACACACACACACACACACACACACACACATATATACTAATCATATGAAATTTTGACTTTGATCATAATACAATATACACGTAAGTAAATTGATCAACTCATGCCATTATGATTAATGAAGATGCCAGAAATTTTTTCAGTAAATGCATTATAAATATAAGCCTACATTTGGTATTCAAGCTTAGTTTGAACGAAACTGTACTTTATAGTTAGTTTTTTTTTGTCTTTTTCTGAAAAAATCAATAAATATTATAATTAGTTTTTGAAAAATCAACCAACTTCAACATAAAAATTCAATTTCATTTCAAACTCAACTTGAACACCAAACGTACCCTAAATACATTTAATTAAATGTGTATAAATGTTGTTATAAATTTTAATAATTGAAAGGTGTATAATTATAATTTTTCTTACAAAAATAGTGACATAAGTAAAATTTTGAAAACTTTAAGGGGTGAAAACTTAAATTTCTAAAATTTAAGTGGGTACAAGGACCTTCATTCAATAATAGGTGACTCCACCATGAATGGCTATGACAGAGTTATTCAGTTCTAAGTAACCTGATACAAATATATATATATATATATATATTTATTAATATGGAATCACAAACATTTTAGAAAAATTTTAACAATGAAAATTAGAATATTAAAATCTCAAGAGCATGTGCCTCCACTCATTGCATGCGGAGCCATTGATCATGATATCATTGTTCTTAATATTTTTGTTTTCATGGGATCATTGTTCTTAATATTGAAATGCGAAGAGTAGCATAACTGTGAATCATACAAAACTGGAAAAGCTAAAAATGTTATTAATGTGATCAATTATTTAAAGCATAAACAATTTTGAAAGTTGAGTTTTGACTAAACAAATATGAAAAAGCCTAATAATTCTATTAGAGCTAGTTCATCGGATGAAAAGGAAGAGTTTGAAGGTTTATATCATAGGTTTGATTCTCGGTTTTCCAAAAAAAAGAAAAAGTTGATAAACTGGTGCCACAATAATATATATATATATATATATATAAAGTGTAATGGGAGATAAGTGGATTAATTAAAATAAACGTAAATTCGTAATGTGGAGTTTGATTTATTATATCAGATTATAATAATTATATTTCTTCAAAATATTGAACATTTACATATTTTCGACAAACTCCATGTTTTTATCTATATCATGTCAATGTCATTAGTATTGCAAGGCCTAAACGAGGATTCTAGGAAAAGATCCACTGGTTAACACAACCATACAATAAGCAAAAATAATAAAATAATAAAAAAGAAACTCTAGTAAATTAAGAAGCAAAAAGTAGCTATATTATTAAGATTATTTGGGTCGCCTAAATCATAATTTGAAGTGGTAATGATCTTGTCTTATAATAAGACAATTTTAAGTAAATAGTAAGAAAACACCATCCAATAATTTTACTTGAACATATTTCTCTCACAACATGCGTCCACGTCAACCTAAATGGAAATTGTAAGTGGGACCCAACAAATAATTTCTAATTCTTACCTAGGGGTGCGTGAAAGTCAGAGAATCCAGAAAATGGCAGATGTTGTTTTGATTGGATGACGTGGCAGCGTATGAGGTTGCCGACAGTCGTTATCAAACGTCAGTATTCTTTTTCTTTTTTTTTTTTTTTTTTGGCCTTTTCGTTTTTAAATTTTTTTAAAAATTTTTTCTTTGAATTATCAACGTCAGTCTTGGGCATTTGGCATGACGCATTCTCAGACTCCGGAGACACCGATTGTGACCAAAGCCCGGTTTACTCGCCAGTCTGTCCCTCCTATTATAGTAATTTGCATATTTACATATGTATATATATAGCTGTTGCCAGATAGCTAACCTTTCTAAAATTCATTACTGCCACTCTTGGCTGAGTTTATACACACATAATATTATGATGAGTCTCATGTCCAGCGTTTATATAGATCTTGTAAATATAACTTCTTTTTTTTTTTCCCAGATTCATGTAATTACTAAGTTGTCTTATATGAAATATTATATGTAACGTGTTACATTTTGGAACTGACAAGTATTAAAAAAAATGTTATACTAATAAATTAGTGTTATAAAGTGGTAGTCTTGATTTATATGTATTGGAGTGTATAATTACCAAATATGAGACTTTGTCTATTTAGGACTTAATGAGTGGATGAGCATGTTTGTATATTCTTTTTATATTTCTGTTATTAATAAAACAATAAAATGGGTAAAAAAAAAGATATTATAAAGATACTAATTTAGTCTTGATGCATTTATTTATATCTGTCACTATTATTTATGAAAAGAAAGTTGATGAAGCATAATTCAAAAAAAAAAAAAAAGCTTTACAGAAAGAAGAGAGAGGCATCCTATGACTTTGACTTTCAAAATTTTTTTTTTAACTTGGACTTTCAACTAAACTATGGGGGAAAAAAAAAGAAAAAAAGAAAAGAGAGAACCAATCAATATATAGTATAAAGGGATATTTGTTACAATTTGTCGTGTATTTTTGTATTTATAAAACAATACATCTTGAATAAAAAAATTTAAATGGGTAAATTTTTCTAGGTTAATAGTTTATCCATGGAACCGGTAATCAAATACTTAATAACGAATTCACCTTTTGTAACTTAGGTTGAAATTAGTTGTTAACCCAGAAGATATACAAATTTATATATGAACTTGATTATTGTGAGTATACTTATTGATTTCATTACATTATCATTGTATCGGTAACAATATTTACAAAAGATTTACGAAAAAAGAAAAATTTTACAAAAGGAACACATACAATCAGAGCGGAACCATTTTAGGTTTAGGGCTTCCTTTGAACTCCTCCTCCCCCACACACCCACCACCCCACCCCCCCCCCCCCCCCCAAAAAAAAAAAAAAAAAAAAAAACTTATAAATGCTTTTTAATTTTTATCTGCCCCCTCTAAAATTTTCTAGTTGCAGGTTTTGCAAATATATATTTTTAAGTTTACGTTATTCCACAAATTTAACTTTTAAGTATACTGAAATTTCAGAAATTTTTTTGAATGTTTCAATATATAGCGTAAATTTTGACTTTTATGAATATTAACATTTGAAACTTAAAATTCCAAGTAAAGCAAAAATCAACTAAATTACTATTAAATAAATTTAAAAATTGAATTGACCTCGATAACAGACACTACATTTGAAAGAAGAAAAAGGATATACAACTACATCGAAGAAGATTAAATATAAAAACAAGTTGTTAAAACTATTAGTTTAGTTCAATTAGGTATAATTCACATTCTTATATAAAAAAAAATTAATAATTAAAAAAAATTCTACACCGTAGTAAAGTATTCAATTGATGATCATGTCCTTATAAATAATCAATCCAAGTTTTTGAATGTGTTAATTTTTTTTTGATATGGTATTACATAAAATCTTTATTTAATATAGTTGTATGTATAATTTAGTAATAAATAAAATTTAACACTCTCTGCCTTAAGTTAAAAAAAAAAAGTGTTTATATATTTATACTCAAGTCGGTTTCCTTGCAATAATTATGAGTAATATTATATTTTTCACACTAACCAAAAATTTGTGGCTAGAGAAAAGAGAAAAATATATAATTCAAAGACGTACAGTCTTAGATGAGGGCCAATACTTTTCATAATTGATAAGTTTCTCTGGTACGTCTCTAATTTTTGGACTTTTCTATGATTAGTACATTCGTTATTTGGGGTGCGGTGCATAACTTTTTTCTCAATTTTATTTTACAATAAAAAGGAAAGAATATGAGAGAGAGATGAATAGGAGAGAGAGAGAGAGAGAGAGAGAGAGAGAGGATAATCGAAATGTGCTTGATATGTGGCTGTGGTTTCTCAGGTATCACAATTAAAAAAAAAAAGAAAGAAAGAAAAAGAAAAAAGATAAAGAAAATGGGATATTTAAGTAATTTAGAGGGAAACAACGATTAAAAAAAAAAAAAAAAGTCGTATGGAATGCAGCTGCAAGTCATTCGCAATGACAATCATAGTCAAAGAATCTTACTGGTGCAAAAAGTTGGTGGAGGGGAACAAAAATAAAAATGAGCTATTTGCCAAATATTTGAGACAAAAAGCTTATGATTAATTTGCCTTTGATTCCTTTCAAAAAAAAAAAAAAAATTTGCTTTTGATTCTAGCAACTTCGATTTCCAAATTGTCTTTTTGGGATCTCCACCATTATTTAAATTAGTAATTGAGATCAAGAAAGAACATCAACTACAGGGTTCGCCAAAGAATTTTGGCGCAAAATAAGAATATAATACACACACACACACACACACACACATATATATATAATTATAAGAGAATTTGTAAGAATAACAATTAGAAGAAAAGTTTGTTTGAGGGATTAGTGGCCACACAAAATTCGCTTAAATATAGACAACCAAAAAAATACACCGTAAAAACCTCACTATCAAGACGAGATTATAAACTTAAGACTGTCGTGAATAAAAACAAAATAAAACTGTATATAATATGAATTAATTTGGGTAATAAAAGTGTTAAAGTAATTTTTTGGGCTTTTAAATATACTCCATTTTGATAAAAGAGCCAAATAGTATTTTTAAAAAGAGTATAGTGAATTATAGCATATAATTCTATCATTTACTAAAAAATCGAAGGATTTACTCATAAATATATGTTGTAATTTATCGTATTTTAAACAAATTGTTATAAACTTTAAAAGTAGTACCTATAAAAATATGTTATATACTACAATTTTCCTTTTTTATAAATATGATTCACATCAATTTATTTGATATTAAATACAGTCACATGATCTTTTTTTTTTTTTTTTGTTTTTAATATAAATTCTAACCAAAGTAGTTAAGTGAGATTAATTCATCTCTTTTTCATATGTTTTTAACATAAATTCTATTATAACAGTTAAGTATGATAAATTCAAAGTTTAAAGGATAATGAGGGTTTTTCAAATTTAAACGACGAAGTAAGAATCACCTTATAAGTGACAAGGCTAATAATAAGATTCTTTTTGTTTTATTCATATTTTGCTATGTACACATAGCAGTTTCCTTTGTTTTCGAGATGATACTTATGAGGTTCTTATATATATATATCTGTGTGTATGTGTGTGTGTGTGTGTTAATTCAGTATCCCCAATACAAGTTTTAAGTAAATTGAACACCTGAAAAGCTAGTATAATTTTAACGATAATTTTAAATATGATTTTACTATATATAATGTAGAATTTGGGTAGGGCTATATCAATATAGTTATAGTGTCATTCCATTCTTTCGATGTTAGTTACCCCCTTTCAATATTTGCATTAAAAAAAAAAAAGGATAGATTGTATTCCATTTGGGAAGATTGCAGTAAATATATCATTTTTACGGAAGTAATTGAAATAAATAATAGGTTTTAAATATATTTAAATAAACAGTAGATTTATCAGGTAAATCCACAATTTACTAAATAAGTAATATATTTATAAGATGTAAATAAATCTTTACTTGATAAATTTGAGTAAATAAATTATTTATCTAATATATCTGTAATTTACTCCAAATATTCTAAAAATCTGTAATTTATTTTAATTATTTTCTGAAAACTGTTATTTTTTTTTCTTCCTTCTAAATGTTATTTTAATTTGTCTGAATTTGGATTAATATTTGTATCCTCTTGGACAGTAAGCCATAAATTAAAACAAAAAGTCAATTGATTGGAAATATATATATATATATTATATTGCCCTTTAATTTATATACCTTAGTGAGAAGTCCTACCTTGTAAATATGCACTTAATATATGACAATAATGAGCTTCCACATTGGGCCCTATTTTAGACGGTTTGAAATTGTAAATATAATATAGCTAAATGACCAAAGATAAAAATATATATAGATATATATATATATATATTTCTGCATTATATTTACTTATTTATTTATTGCTGTTGTCGGGACCAATGATATACTCGATAAGTGGCCTAGCTTTTTTCCCCATAAATTTAAATGAAAGTTTTTGGTGTTTTAAGAGTTCAATCTCCTTCCCCATTTTGATACATATTGTGGTTATGTCTCGTCCCTACATGATCTCATTGACGGCAATTTAATATAGTATCATTCTTTTCCACGCATAAAAGCTTGCCAACGCATAAAACATAACTATAAATGCACATGATTAAGACGGATTTGTTTTGCAAAAAAATATTCCCAAGAAAACTCTAGAAAATTTGAGAACCAGAGAGAAAGAAAAGACTTTAAAAGAGTGTCACATTATCGTCTTTAAGTGAAGATGAGAATCATCAACGAATTGGTGCAATGAAAAGTATTTTTCACCCCTTTTTTTTAGGATGTCTTCAAAATTGATACGATCGGTAATTTTAATACAATATATAAAAATTTTTGTTCGTTTAATTGTGATCATGATGACAAAATTGAGGTCATTTTTTAGTTAGAAATCGATGCTGTTTTTATATTTATTTTATAAACATTAAGGATCGATGACAAGATGGTCCCCTATTTTTTTTTAATTATATAATAAAAAAAAACATGTAAATGGGAAGAATAAGTATCCATAGCAGAAAATAAATAAATAAATAAATACATAATATAATATAAACAATAAAAAATCGATGTAGGCCCGATGCTGACAACCTGTGCCAAATGGCATTATGGCAACAGAGCTCAAGTTGATTGGTCTTTCATTAATTGGTATACTACATGACATTTTCCTTTCATTGAAAATATCATTTCGAGCCAAGTTTTTTTTTAAAGCATTTATTATTATTATTATTATTTTTTTGGGGAAAGATTCACAAACGTGCCACTCAGAGACTATAGAGTTATTTTTATTCTCCTTTTCTTCTCTCTCTCTCTCTCTCTCTCTCTCTCACGCTCTCTTAATGTGCTAGTTGGCATCTTGTAATCAATTCTATTAAATCAAATTGGTAATTTTTCTCAAATAGTTTTTTTTTTTCCCTCAATTTAATTTTCACTAGGAGTCAATAAGGTATGCCTTTGATATTTCTTTCCCAAACCTTCCAAATTATTAACTACTCTAGGTAAGGGTGGGATGTGATCCTAAATAACTATAGGTCCTAATACAGTGCCTCTTGTAGTATATGATAATATAATAATATATCATATGTAACATATTTACACAAACTAAAATGAATAAATAATGATAAAATAACATATTCACTAATAATAAATTATTTATCTACTCTTACTAAAAAACAAAACTCGTAAATATTCCATTCAATGCTTTTAACTTCTACAAACATATTTTTTACCTCTTTCTCCCAACGTACTACAACATTCTTCACAAAGTAGCAAAATATATAAAGAAGAAGAAAAAGTAACTAGTCAATATCATATAGCCACAATCAATTTTTTGTAGTTAACAGGAGACTTAATCGTTATATATATATATATATATATATATTAATATATATATTGTGTATTAATATGTGTTGGTGAGTGTATATATATATATATATATATATGTGTGTGTGTATTTATGTATGTTTATAAATAACATATTTATATATACATATGGCTCTGAGATGTTTTTGTAAGTATTGTATATTCTCACGGAAGAGTGTGACTTATCAGTGTTTGTCACACATGGCACACTTACATGTCCAGTTGGGTTCGGTCCCTTTGGTTCATTTATACATGAGCTGCCAGACGTTGAAAGACTTGTCCTAATTAAGGAAGAATGGAGGATGTGCATGGTGAGCTAAATCACACACATATATAATTAAAATTAGGTCCTCCACTAGTGTATATATATACATATAGCACATAATTAATTATGTATATATATATATATATATATACTTTTTTGTTTTTTTTGCTGAAGAAATTTTATAAGATCGTCCTAATTAATTGTATTCGAAATAAGAGGTTCTCCTTCTCTTATATTTCTCGTGCCATCAAATCATGGCAACCACTCTTTGCACGCCATAGATAAAGATCCCTAATAACCAAGGGAAAAAAAAAAAAAAAAAAACAGAGAAACTGCAAAATTAGTTCTACTTTACTTTTTATGTCTTGCGAATTTTTATATTTGTCTTATTTTACTCTCTCAATTAGTACTTTTAAATAGATATACTATATTACCTATGCTTTAAAAAGTCTCACATACACCTTCTTCAACTACATCACTTAGATAAATATGTACAAACAACTCAAAATTTTATTTAGGATATACATACAAAAGATTACTTATATGTATAAATACAAACAATCAAAGTTTTCTTTCCTTTTACTTGCGTCTAGGTGCAAGCGGATTAATTTGATTATTATTTTTGTAATTTTTATCATATTATTATAATAGTGGGTTTAATACAAGATAAAAGATAATGGTGTAAAAGAGGTGCTAACCTAGTCGGGATATTCAAGATAAACCTATTGACTCTTATGTCCACCCTTTCGTTAAAAAAAAAAAAAAAAAATCTATAGACCCCTTCCAAAAGAAGTTGCGAGTAGAAGAATCATTGCTTTCATAAGAATCCATTGAGAAAGACTAAACTTAATAAGAGCAAGACGGCCAACCAGAGAATAATTCCTTTCTTCCCATTCACAAGTTTTCTTTTGATTTGGTCAGCAAAATTGGCTCAAACCAACGAATTCTAAGGGAACCCGTTAAGATAGGAAACCCATGGCCATTGCAGTCAAGTTCAACAAGTACTTCTCTATGATAGATACTCTTACCAAAGAAAATGTGTGATTTTTCCCTGCATCTGCAGTGACCATTTCACGGAAACAGTTTTAGTCTCGTTATTAAAAATCTTGTGGCTTAAAATTTGTGGCTAAATAAATATTTGTCATAAGGTTATGACTAAAAATGACATTTAATTGCATAAAAATGTTGTGATTAAAAGTGTCATAAAAATGTTGTGACTAAAAGTTTATTTTTTTAGTGCAGGTCTTCAAAATTACTATGTCTTAATGAGACTTAATCTGTAGGGTCCTTGGCATGGAGCGAGTTATTTTGCCTAATCCAGTGTTCAACCTGCTACTATTTTTCATTTTTAGTGGTTGGGCTATTTTTGGCCTAGCTTGCCAAGTTATTTTATGCACTTTAAAAAAATAATAATTTTTTTTCTATGTTACTATACTAAAATTTTGTTGGAAGAGAGCTTGGTGTGGAAGTACGAACTCTCTTATAAGAATCAATTAAATAGGGATATATGTTAGAGTTTTTTTGAAAAATTTAAATTCTAGTATTTCAGTTATCTTTTGTTATATAAAAGAAAGATATATTAATGTGTCATTAAAGGGAAGATTTGGAATCCGCATTTTTTTAGTAGGAGTGGAATCAGCATATGTTAGGAAGGATGTGTGTATGAAAATATTAACAATGATGTCATATGCCCATCACTAGTCTAATTATTAGATTCTAACATGCAGTAATAATTTCTCATCAAATTATAATATTCAAATTCCAAACAAAAAGAAAGAAATTTATTTTGTATAGTATTTTTATTAATAAAAAAAACTGAAAGCAGTTTATTTTTATCCTCTTTTTTTAATAAAAATATATCATGGTTTGACCATGACCAAGTACTCGTCAAGCGCAATAGAATTAAGATAATGACCCATTAATTTTTAGATAATTAAAATTAAATTATATTAAATAACTTGGCTAATATACAGATTCCTCAGAGAGAGAGAGATAGAGAGAGTTTTAGTAGTACTAGTCACGTCATAACAAATTTAAGTAGGAGCTAGAGGAGAGTAAAGAAAAGAAAAATGTCATTAGAAAATAAAATATATATATATATATTTTAATTTCCTTTTTCTTTTTGCTAATTGGAAAGTTTGATCAACTTGCCAATTAGTTGCTATACAAGATACCAACTGTCGGTAATTAGTGGGCATGCATGTTTAAATCTTTAAAAGCATGTTTAACAGTTGAACCACCGCAATTACTATAACTATGTTAACGTTTTAATAATTGGCTGCTTTTTTCCCATTGTGGAAGATAGTTTAAGATTAGTCATGTTAATGTACTGTTAAATCATTTTTTTTTAAAATGAAATATGAATAACAAAGATGTAAGTTTATCTGACTTTGGTGTAAAGGAAAATGATATAAGATATTCACTATTTTTTAAAGAATATAATATATAATATTATTGACAGAAAGATGCTAGCAAGCTTCATTCCACTATAATTAAACTAATATGGCTGCTGGGGGGCAAAGCAATTTGGAGAAAAAGTAGGATTAAACAAGTGATTGTTAGTAATTAGAAGGGATCAATGTGGCCCACTAATGCAAGAGGATATGGCTTCCATCAAGATAATTGTCGGAAAGAATGATTTTCTCTAGCGATTTGACCTATTAACAATAACAACTAGTCTATGAAAACTAGAACACCAAAACTTTATATAAACAAGAAAATAAAAGAGAAAATTATGTAATATAGCATATTTGTTACATACTATTGAAATAAATAGCAGCTTTTATAAAATATAATAAAATATAGTATATCTTTATTATTTTTCAAAATTAATAATTTTATTAATGTCCAATTTTACCCTTTGTTGACGTACGGGTACAACTCGCCTAAAAAATCTCGCGATGATGGGAATTCCTGAGAACTATCACAACCACAAGATAATGCAAAAAATTTTTTTTAAAAAAAAGTAAAGTAAAGTAAAGAATGGAGAAAATAGAGAACACAAAGATTTGTAAATGTTATACCACCAATAAACTAGTTACATCCTCATTTGGAGCTTAGGGGTTTCACTATCTTTTTCAGAGTTACAAGTGGTGTAACCTGTAAAATATGAGTTAGGGTTTCTAGAGGCCACTTTACTATGTATTTATAGCCTCTTAAGAAATAACATTTAACTAATATTTAAAATACAAGTATTTCATATTTGAATTCGATTACATAGATGACCTTCAATATTGTAGATTTTGGTTGTTAATTTATGATAATCTTGCCTTAGTTGCCTAATAGTTTGAGATTCAAATATTTGAAACCGTGTATCTAATATCCTTGGGTGCCGGGATCATAACAGACGAATCACGTCATATCAGGATGTCGAGATTCTTGGGATCTTGGCTACCTATCAACACCCTTGTTTTTCTATACTTACACTATCTTTCTTTTTCCCTCTCTATTTTCTCTTTCAAGTCCGTTGTTGCTAGGGGTGGTAATACGGGTCGTGATACGATGACACGATTCAAAAACGACACGAATTTCGTGGGTTTAGATTGGGAAAAATAGGGGTCGGGTCAAATTCGGGTCACCCGAAATTGACACGAGAAAAAACGGATCATGTTCGGGTTGGACCCATAGAACCTGAACGCGACCCTTTTTTTTCGTGTCAATTTCGGGTCAAATGTCATGTCAATTTCGTGTTAATTTCGGGTCAAGTTTCGTGTCAATTTCGTGTCGCAGGTCAATTTCATGTCGCGGGTCAATTTCAGTTTGTGTCATGTCAACCCGTGACGGGTTCGTGTCGTATTCATGTCACGGTTTGAAGTCGTTTTCGTGTCACGGATCGTGTTCAGGTTGGGGAAGAAAAAAATCGACAAGGCCTAACACGACACGTGACATGAATTGCCACCCCTAGTTGTTGCTGTTGTTATGTACAATGACGACGAATGTCATGAGGCCCATCGGTCTTAGGATAGAGAAATCGTGACAGTCACAAGCTTGAACAGGATTCGAGAAATCGCGACAGTAACGATAGTCATCAGAAGTCGATAACAGATTCGAGAAATTACAACAGTCGTGAGCTCACGAGAGCCGATCTCCTTCCTGTCAAACCCCTCTTCGTCTTTCTGATATCTCTTTGCTATTGAATCCTATCTTTTCCATGCCGTTCGAAGATCCTTGCCCATTGCTTGTGGGAGAATCATGATGCATGGAATCCTTAGCCTTTGCTGTCGCGTCACGTTTGTTAGTTGCCAGTGGGAGATCAAGATCTTCATTGTGTTATGGGGATCTTCGTGGATTCTTCGTCTTCTACGGCAATGTTTACTATGGTGGCGGCTATTGGTGTTGCTAGATTTAGGATTAGGGATTTGGTTCTCCAATTTGGGGATCTAGGGATTTTGGTTTTTTTTTTTTTTTTTCAGTTTTTATTAAATTGAGGGTTTTCTTTAAAATTTTAATAAATAATGTACTTATGTTCAATTAAATAAATAAAATTATTAATGTATTTACCAATTAAGTACTAGATTTATATATAAATTTCACGTTAATAAAATATCATAAATACTTGATTTACAGGTAAATAATCAGATTTACCTAATTAATACTAGTTTTACCTTATAAATACATCAACTTGGTAAAGAAACTAAAAAAAAAAAAAAAGGAAAGAAAAATCCCAATATGCAAAAAAAAATTACGGATAAATAATTGGATTTATTGATTTTTAATTATTTTACTTAATAAATCTATTTATTTTACTTAGTAAATCCATGTAAATATTTGGATTAATGGAGTAAAATATAATGAATTATTGGATTTACCATTTTCAAATCAAGTAAATATCACTATTTACTAGTAAACAATATATTTACTTCCTTTTATTATAAGATTAACAGATAAATAATTAGATTTATTGATTTTTATTTATCTTAATTAATAAATCCGTTTTTATTTTACTCAGTAAATCCATTTATATACACGTAAAGATTTAGTATCATGATTCATAATATGCTATAATTTCCATTGATCTAATTCCTTATGATATTTTGTTAATTCTCTTGAAATAAAAATATAAAATAGGCTTTTTTCACTGGTGTTCTGAAATTGCCATACAGTTGTATTTTACCTCTAAATTTTTAATTTTGATAATTTATTTCCTGAATTTGAAAATGTGTAGTAAAATAACACTTCCTAATTGATGACTGTATCAATTTTTCTCAAAAATTGACTTGTAACTTGAACGTGGGTCATTAATTAATTGCATGAATATAGTCAATTAAAATTTATCTATTTTATCTCCATTTTTATTGTATTTTGGGTCTTTGATTTAGTTTTTATCAAAATAAAAAATTTTAAATAAGTTTAATTCGGGTAAACAGTGATTAAAAAGACATTCCATGCTCTTAACTAATGACCCACACATGCCATTGAAAAATTAACATTGTTATGAGTTGAGTACGTTGCTTTATCTTGGGGTTCGGTTACTGTTCATGTTGTGCTATAAATCGCGTCGTTCAAAAGCTGCGAGTTTTTGAAACCACAGATAAGGGTGAGGAATGTTGACACTTTTTTTTTTTTTTTTTTTGAGAATATGTATGTTTGTTGTGGTAATGCAGGAAAAATTTAGCAATAATTTTTTTTCTCTCTTTTGGAAGGCTGCTTATTTTAACATTCATAGGATTATCATACTTCTGAAGATTCTATGATTTCTATTTCAACTGCTGAAGCCTTTGTTTGGGACGCTATTAGGGATTCTAGGTACTCTAGCCATATTGGCTGCATGTTTAATTTGCAATTGGACCTTGTTCAAACTAATATAATGACAATTGCATTCGCAAGTACTTATTCAAACTATCACATAAAATGAAATAGAAACAAATATAAGCAAACACTGAAGGGCAATCGGACAAACATACACAACAAAAAGAAAGAAAAATAAATTAAAAAAAACATTAATAAAGAGATCAAAATAATGCATATAATATATATATATACCGAGTTGGGAATATTGGGGTCCTCTCGAGAAAGCACCAAAAAGATCAAAGTTGTGCAAATGGGGTCATGGAAAATTGATTTCTCGTACACAAAAAAATCTCTACAGTCTGAGAAACCGCGTCGACCAATATTATTAGGAGAGAGAGAGAGAGAGATGGCTTGGTGGATAATATGGCGAAAAGAGATTTTGTTGTTTGATATGGGGTGTGGGATAGACTGTCCAATATGTATGTGTTTTGGATCCATATGGGGAAATCAAAGAGATTCACTCTTTTGAGATTTTTCCATATGTGTGTGTGTGTGTGTATAACTTGGGAGGTTCGTGATAAAAGATGAGTTGTCCATGACGAAAATGAACAAAGTTTCTTGAAGATATTAATTTATATATATATATATATATATATATTTTTATATTATATGCAGATATGGTGGCATTTCAACTCATCCGTGCACAAAGTGTAGCAGAAACAATTATACGGAAAGTCCAAACAAGTGAATGGGGGATATCTATAGTTTAACAAAATGGAAAAAATAGTCTATCATCGGAAAAACCTAAAAATGGGTTCGTTTTCCTTTTCACCTTTACAATTTGCAAGCACGTACATATAACATATATAAATTATTTTGCCTTTTGTGCTCCGGAGACTTTGTGCTTTTCTTTTTGTTTTTCCTTCCCATTTAGCCGAAAAAAGAAAGAGAGAAGAGGGGGGGGGGGGGGGGGGGGGGGTGGGTAGGTTTGTGGGGTGTGGTTGGTGTTGTTGGGAAGGGACAGATTTCTTTTTTTGGGGGGACTGAATCAATCTTAGTCAAGCACGCGCACACACATATATTATGTTTATATATATATATATATATATATATATATATATAGGACCTTTGTAACTAGATATAGAGGTTTGGTTAAGTGTTAAAAACTATTTGTGTAGAAACACTATCATTTAATGAGCCAGACAATTAAACATCCGTATTAAGGAACTTTTTACCCACTAAATAATGAAGTTAAACTGATTTGACTAACGTGCCAAACTATGGGAAGTACGCGGTACAAATGCGAAAAAATATTCTGATCCTATTCAAAACTGAATCTATATTACCAACCTTTTGGTGTTAATTACTATTATTTTGTAAATTTAAGGAAAAAAATTCAGGGAAAAAAGTGTCGGATCATAAGAAGTTAAAAGGTAAATAGGTGCTAGAAAACCTAAACACAAGTGTAAATTGTAATGTTGATATGCATTATAAATCGAACTAAAATCCTATTTGTTTTTAGATTACAATAAATTTTCACAATAAATATGCACATTGCTTGATTTTCATCCATTTTCTCAAGCGTACCGAGTATTCATTTTTTATGTAAGTGAAAATTTTATTAGGAAAACAAAAAAGAAAAAAAAAACTTACAAAAGCTAAGAACATAAAAAACATAAAGAACAAAATAAAAAAAACAAAGATAAAACAACCAAAGAGAAAAGCATTAAGATTTTCTAATTTTAAAACCCTTCCTATACTATGAATACGAAACGTGCCCAGTATTCTATTAAGAATGAAAAAGTATACCACAGCAAGAGCAATATACTAGGCTCTTTTAAAAATTAATAATAAATGGAGGATCAGGAACTGAATCCCCTACTCAAATTTTTTAAAAATGAAATAAAATAAAAAAAAATTAAAGAAGCTCAGAATTCAATCTCAAATGACAATCAAAATAAATAGTAAAAGTCAATAAGAAACAAGCATTTAGAGAAGATAGACGAATTTAACTAAAAGAACACGAAAATGGGTTCTTTTTGGTAATCTATTAACCTTCATATTTTGCCATAATAGATATGGCTGACCTTGTGTCCTCCATAATCTTAAGTGAAAAGAATTACTTATTTTATAAATAATGTAAAATGTAACTTAAAATCAAATGTAGTACTTTGAATTTACCCATCAAAAGGTGAATTGGCTTAAAAATAAACATATGCTTGTTTATTGAAATATGGTAGTTATACGCAAATTAGTTATACACACAATAACGACATTATAAACCGCTGTAGCAGTTGTCATGTTTTAATATATATATATATATATATATATATATACATTATAATTATCGCATGTCACTATATTCGAGTTTTTAATACAATTCTTTCTTGAAGGAAGTTTTTAATACAATTCTGTGTCTAATAAGAAGCATTTTGGTCAATTAATTTTACACCACAATATTTGGAATATTATTATATATAAATGGATTGGGGAATCTAATGAAATGGCGATTTGTATTTTGTAATCAATAATCATTGAATAATGGATATATTTAGAATCAAATCAACGTTAGGTATATTATCACAATGTCATTGATGCTATATAAATATACTTTATTCCCTCTTGTTTTTATTCATCAAACAGCTACAAATTAATTAGAAAAGATAATTAATACATGGATGACTTTGACGTGCGTGGTGATCATGATGATATATTAGAAGAAATTGGGGGCTAGCTCTAGTCCCACTACTATTCACAATTGCTTGTCTTCTTTCTTCAAATTGCACTTAATTTTGTATATTTTCATATTATATATGTATATATATGTATGTATGTACGCATTTCAGGAAGAAAACGAAAATATTGAAAATTGGAAAGTCAAGACCGAATAGAAAATCAGAAAACCTAAAAATGGTATTTATTTTAGAAGTCATAGTTCATACATTTAATAGGGAAAATCTGTTTTTGGGAAGAAAGTAAAATAATATTGAAAACTTTCTAAAGTCAGCTAGAAGAATCGGATAATAAAAGACAATGATATTTTTATAAGAGAGACCTTATAACGTTTAATGTATTTTTTTAAGTACAAATACTAGAGCGATTGTTGTCATTTGCTGCACCACACAAATATTAGTATAAAATTATACAAATGTATGGGATATATGTATACATACACACACACATATATATATATATATGTATGTATGTATATATATTCATGTGGACACGTGCGGACTTGTTTTCTAAGCTCTGGTTGTGACTCGTAGTTAGCATACCAAGTCTTCAGAGCTAGTTAGATTGTTTGTTTGATTCTTTTTATTTCTCTCTCTCTCTCTCTCTCTCTCTCTCTCTCTCTCTCTCTCTCTCTTAGATGTCGGGGCAAAGAGTTGTATATATATTATATAATTGCTTTCAAAAGATATTTGTACAATTTGGCTTTTTATATACCCGCCGCTGGATATAAAAATCTGTTATTACAAATGTCTCAAATGAGGTACGACAATATCGTAAAAACTACCCTCACAAAATTGAGATATATATATATATATATATATATTTATACATAAGATTTTTATGTACACTTATTTTATTAATTTAAAATTTATTTTTAAAGATTTCGAATATGTGATATAAGATCCTAATTTCTTTTTCACCACATTAAACTAACTAACTCAGCGTGGTCGCACTAATGTAATATGTTTTTCTTGCAAACACACCACATATATTCCTATCTCCAACACGTAAACTCCACATTTTCTTTCCATGATCAATTTGACACTTTGGGAAGATTTGGGAAAGACCATTTGGAGGCATATGTAAAAGAAAAAAAAATTTGGGACAAAGTTTTTTTTTTTTTTTTTTTTTTTTTTTGTAGGAATATGTTAAAAGGACAATGGTGATTAAGACAATGTGTCCTACTTATGGCCATGTCAAACCCTCATTTATATATGTAACTGATTAATTACTTAGTGTTCGTTTATTTTGCAGAAAAATACAAATGAAAAACAACGGTGATTAATTACTTAGTGTTTGTCTTTTTTTTTTTTTTTTTAATTTAGGAATATGTTAAACGGACAATGGTGATTAAGACAATGTGTCCTACTTATGGCCATGTCAAACCCTCACTCATACATGTAACTGATTAATTACTCAGTGTTTGTCTATTTGGCAGAAAAATACAAATGAAAAAGAAAAAAAAAATCCAAAATTCCGAAAAAGACAATCTTATTTCACTTTTAATCAAGCAATATTGTGACTTAATTTAATTCTTTTGAGAAAAGGATATGTGCCTTTATCAGATGACAAGTTTTAACTAATTTAATCTCAAAGGGGTTACTTATTATTGTTATCATGTTATTTAATTCAAGTGATCAACCGTGCGTGATCAATGTTCTTTCCTCTTTTGAAAACCAAACTTTGTCCTTTGAAAAGCAATTTTCTCCATTACTTGCTAAACAATTATATGTATGCTGAAACACTTTTTATAGAATAGAAACTGCAAAAGCCCCCACCATTAAAAGAGACGGAAAAAAAAAATGCTGCCAAAAAAATAATATATTTTCCTCTTTATAGCGACCCGATGACTAGAGTACATACAAGAGCATTGAAATATGCGAACTAGAAAAAGATTAGTAACCACTTACTTTTGCTAATTTTATTTGTAAGCTTTATTGATTCAACAATATGGAAGCCTAAGGACGCTAATAAAAATGAGTTTAAGACTTTTTGAGAGAGAAAGAGAGAGAGGACAACCAAAGGGGCTAACCGGTATAAATCCAAAAAATTATCTTTTACAATTTAAGAGATTAACCGATACATGTGCCGTTCGTATCCGAAAAAAATGGGGTGCCAAACACGAGAGTAGACCTATAATTATAAGTCAGGGGCTAGCTCAACAAGAGACGGAATTTGGATAGTAACTCACATATTCATAATAAGTGAGAGGCCGTAGGCCATAGAAGGTTCAAAGGTCACTTCCCACGTAGCCTATCCGTCATGTATTTCGACATGTTAGTTGGGTCGTCAATCAAGTGGGATTTTGAACTCAAATCTAAAACCATGCTTATTCTTTGGTATAATTCTAATTATTTGACTTGTTAATTAAACCACCAAGTCCTTGGAGCTTAATACGAAGTTTGAATTAGCTCACTGTTTGAACTTTATGACACTTTCATTCATGATAAATAACATCACATTATCCACAAAATTATTAAGCGTACTCCTCAAGTTTTGATAGGTCGGCAATTAAATCAATGTCTGTACGCAAGAGTACACACACACACACATATATATTTGCTGAGAAAAAAGCTAACCTAGATGTGTATACGGACAAACGTTTCTGAAATAACAAAAAAAAAAAAAAAAAAAAAAAAAGATTAGGAAAATCCATTTGTGGAACGTGTACCGTATAGAGAATTCCAGGTGTTTTAGAGGATCAGTCAGTCAATTTATTTCCCTCTCTAAAACATATAGAAAGTACACTTGTTAGCAAAAAGAATAAACTAATGAATTTCTGTCTCAAAGCTTGCTTATATATATATATATAGATATTTATATATATGTATAAAAAAAATGACAATACTTGAGCATATTTTTGCTAAGGCTTGGTAACCTAAAACATTGGGTAGAGTCAGAATAAGGGGAAAACATTAATAATAGAGGATAATAGGATACCATCATGTCAATGTACGCTGCTTTTTTTTTTTTTTTTTTTAAGTTATCATATCCGATCAAATTAGCAATATAAATAATTAACATCATGGAATTTTATGATAGAATATGAAAATATTACCTCACCATGTAAGTTTTAGCCATTTTTTTTATTTTATTAAAAATATATATATTCTCCAATAAATTATTTTGATGACGACCCTCGTGCACCCCTGCTACATAATTCTCCAAATCAATAACAATTAGAAAAATGCCCGCCAATAAGGGCTAGAGCTAGCTTAGCTTTTCCCCAAGTATTTAATTAAAAAAAAAAAGAAAAAAAATTTTTTTTTTCAAGTTTGCAAAGTGGAATGCCCTCTTTGTGAGGTATAGAATGACAGTTCCTTCTCATTAATTTATATCATCTCCTCCTTTGAGAAAGAGAGAAAATATAATGGACACTTTCTTTCCTTGTCACCATTTTTTTCTCACTCCCCAAACAGAGCAAAATTCCAAACACAGGACAACTGACAAGGCAGCCCAAAGCCAAGGTCTTTCCGTGTCTCATTTTTCATCTACTTTATGCCTAGATATTTTAGAATATATATATAAATATGCATAGTGAAAATGGGAACAGAAAATCTAGACTTGATACTAAAATTACCCCTATCGGAAAAATCAACTGTCACTTTCAGCTCTTCACAGCTCACCATGTTTCACCATCTGTCCATCTGTCAAAACTTCACAAACCACCGACCCTCTTTCTCTCTCTCTCTCTCTCTCTCTCTCTCTCTCTCTCTCTCTCTGCATTCAATCTTTTTTTATCCACTACCCCTTTGACTATTCCCTCTTTGAAGAAAGACCCCTTTCAATTTTATTTCACTCTTTATTATCCTTATTACTAATATATTATTAATATCTTATTTTACACTATCCATAAAAATAACATTTTAACGATTAGATTAACTCCATAAAAATTTATAAGGTATAATATAAAAATTGTTCAATCATTATTCAAACTCTTAAAAATATAATTCAATAAGTAAAATCCTGTTTTTTTTTTTTTTTTTTTTAAGAACTCATTCATAATAACAATTTTTATGGTAACGTAAAATAAGAGATTTTATTATAGAAAGTCCATATAATATATCCTTGGGTAATTTCTAGGTTAGTGGACTAGTTATTGACAGTACTAGTTATTCTCACTTCTTTTTTTTTTTTGGCCCCTTTTGTCCTTTTTTATTACTCTATAACAAGAAGCAATTAAGAGAGATTCTATAGTTGGAGAACTCTTCCTAATTAAATTCCTTTTTATTAGCGCTCCTCAAACAATGTTTAGCTAGGCCCAATAACAAGTAGGTTATAACTACAAGGTGAAACTAGTTTCATGGAATTTTGGTCTTTTTGTACGTACCTACGTTGCAAAGGACACGAATTTTCTATGAAGCAATGAAAACCGATGATCAGAGATAATGCACACGCTAATATTATAATGCATATATTGTTTTGACTATCTTTTTAATCTTAAGAGAAGATAAAATAAAAAAGGAAAATAAAAAAAAGGCAGAATATATTTGCTTTTTTGACGAAAAAGAGAAAAAAAAAAAAAAAAATTTCTCCACATTTTTCTCTTTCCATCTTAATTACACTGTACAGTTAGAAAACGTTACAACAAAGAAACAGAAGAAGAAGAAAAAGAAAAATTAGATGGAGAGAGAAAGAGTTTTGAGGATTAAGCCCTTCAAATAAAAATTATAAAAGGCTTAAACACAGAGAAGAAGGGGGAAAAAAAACCAATTTCAAAAAAAAAAAAAAAAAAAAAGCCACACTCACTCACATCTACAAACACTCTTTTTTTCTTTATTTTTTTTTTCATTTTTTGGGGTTTAAAAAAAGTTATTATTAATAATCACCCCATAACAAACCCTCAAATCCAGTGGCGAGCTCATGATCACGGACGCTCTGCAGCCACGGCGGCGGGTAAACCCAACCATCTTCCGAGTCAACGAACACGAACTCACTCCCCAACTCGGCCGACTCGTAACTTGTCCCCAGACTCGGCAGCTCAACGATCTCGCTCAGCTCGTCGGACACAAACGCCGTCATCGTCGGAGTCGTAGCGGAAGAAGATGCAGGCAATAATGCGGAAGCCGACGGACAGGACGTCGACGGCGTAATGTCCGGGTGAGAGTCGAGCTTGTGCATCTGGGCGGCTTTGGCGGCGGCGGCTTGGACGTCGCGCGGAGCGAGGGAAGCAGGGCGGGGGAGCGAGCCGGCGAGGTGGGGGAAGTTGAGGATCGCCGACGTCCCCTTTATGCTCAGCGCCGCCACGTCGTGTGCACGGGCCGCCATCTCCGGCGTCGGGAAGGTGCCGAGCCAAATGCGCGACTTCTTCCTCGGCTCCCGGATTTCCGACACCCATTTCCCCCAATTCCTCATCCTCACTCCTCTGTAGACCGGGTGCTTGCTCGAGTCCCTCATCCTCTTCGAGATCTTGCTGCCGTTCTCCTCCTCCTCCGACGGCGGCGGCGGTGGCGGCGGCTGTGGCTGATTCCTGGCCGCCGAGTTTGAGGACGGTGACTGTGGGGGTGACTGTGAGAAGGAGGAAGATGATGATGACAACGACGAGTTTGAGCTGCTCTCTGCTGTCTCTGAGCTACTACTCATTTCTGTCGTCGTTCGGTTAGAAACGACGCTATATTTTTATAAAGGAGTGGGAGGAGAAGGAGAAGTGGTGGTGTGTTGTTGTTGTTGTCGTTGAATGATTTTGATGATGATGGTGATCAAGTTTGGGCTTTCTATTGTTGGTGTTGGCCGTGTTGTTGTTTCGCATTATTTTGCAATGACCAAAAAGGTTTATAAAAGATTGAGAGAGAGAGAGAGAGAGATGGAAAGGAGAGTTAGAGAGAGAGAGAGAGATTGGAGATGGGACCCAGTAGTGAAATGGGTCGACTTGCTTGAGCCTCTATGGTCACAGAGAGGTCCCCATGCCACGCAACTAACTAATAAATTTTCCCTCTTTTTTCTTTTTTTATTTTTGTTTTTATTTTTATTTTTATTTTGTTTTTTAATCCTAAGTTACACTGTTCAATTTTCCTTTCTCTTATCTTCATTTCCTGTGGCTGTTCCTTTTACCAAACTTACTATGTGCTGTCACACTTTTTGCTATCCTTTATCTTCTCAATGATTATCGTTTTTAGCTGCAGCCAAGATGATCTTCTCCCTGTGTATATTTGATAGAAAAACAAAACAATAATCTTCTTCTGCTTCCACAAGTTTTTGTTTGTTTGGTTGGTGGGTCGAAATTTTATTTTGTATTGGCATGTTTGTAAAGATCCCTGTGTCTTGTATTGTCTCATACTTTGAGGTGCGAAGCAATTCGGTTTATACACTGTTACTGTGTATAATATATATGATGCGAATATATTCTATATGCCTCCTATAATTATTAACTACTTGCTAGCTACTTGAATTAGGAGAGAAGGCAAAATTTATTATAAAAATTGTACTTTTATTTTATGGTTAGATATTGTTATTTTAATTATTAAATTAACTATGCAACAAACTGATTTGTAAGTGTCTATCTCATAAATGTATAACTGCTAAAAATATACACATTTTAAATCTGGCTGCTAATTTTATTTATTTATTTTTTGAGTAATCTGGCCGCTAATTTGATTATGCATATTTCCTGAACTTAATTACATATGGACAAATTCTCCTTTCTATATTCTTAAACTGTTGAAATTTAAATAGATCTAAAGAGTATGTTTCTTGTGTTTGCCCCTTTCTAGAGGGGGGTAAAAGCTTCCATGATCTATTATCTCGTTCTCATTACTAGAAATACATATTAATCTTAATTAGCAAGGAAATTTAGAGAATAAATTCAAAGTGAAAAACGTATACACATATATATATATATATAAATATATAATCAATTGCTCATTTTCTTAAACTTTTAAGTTTGTGTAACTTTGATCATTGATCTTTTTTTCGTAGTTAGAATGTCTCTAAACAATTAAAATGTTGGTACAATAGTTCTTTCCATCAATTTTTGATCAGAATCGGTTAATAATTTGGTTAAAATTAAATGATGTTAACTAACGAATTCCGTTTAAAAATTAATGAAAAGAACGACTGTAACAACGTTTTTAATAATTTATTAAGGTCATTCCAACTATTTAAAAAAAAAAATGGACCAAAGTTATATAAACTTTAAAATTTAAGGACCAACTTAGTAATTTATAGGCAGCAAAATTAAAGAGGTAGCAAAATAGAATTAACAACAAGTGTACAAAAATTAAGCGAGGTACTAATAATGAAAAGTGAAGAGAGAACTAGGTGTTGTGGTTAATGAGAAGATATCTTTCTTGAATAGCTGGGGTCCCGGAGAGCGTTCGAGAGTTATGGCCCCAAAACGATAGTAATAAGATCTGGTAGTAGTTGCAGAGAGTTGCAATATATATATTGAACACCAAATTCGAGCCACCAAACAATGCATTCAGTTCTCACACCACACATATCATGGGGTCCCAATCTCCTATACGTTCATTTTTAGACCCACTGATCCCAAAACTCTTCCAAAATGTGGTTCTTGCCACGATTATTTTTATATACATATTTATTAACACACATATATATACATATATATATTTATACACACATACATTAATTTTGGTTGTGTATTGGCTCAAGTGAACCCTAATAAATGAAGTTACCCCACAATATGTTAAATTGACACTTCCGTGGCCAATTAATTTAAAAAACAGGGGGAAGGTGGGGCTTTTCACCCGGAGTAGTAGAAAAATGTGGACTGTGCATTATTGCTATACATATATATATATATATATATATTTCCACGACCCTCATCATGAATATGACTGAGGGCACCTTCGTCAATGTTTGAAAAAACTCTACACATGAAAGACTTGTAAAATAATCATTTGTACCAGAGGAGTTTGATATCTGTTTTCTTTTTCTTTTTCTTTTTAACATCTCAATTAGATTGACATCTACAAATAATAAACATCCTACATCATGTCCATAACTCGTTTTATTAAAATAAAGTTCAAAAGAAAGGCTCAAAATTACAATCTTTAGGAATATCCGTCCCAATATATATAAGAAATTAAAAATAACATTACTGTTAACCGAAACTGATGTCATGAGGCCAAATCGAGATTTTATATATCTTTACCAGTCAACTATACAATTTAACTTATTGAAACTTTATTAGTAAAATTATAGGAAAAACCTAACATGCAAGAAAAAGTGTCTATACTAGTATGTAAGCAAATAAATTTAATGAATAAGTAATAAGCCCCCAAAAACATTCCAAATAAGCTCGCATGAACAATATTAACTTATAAGCGCTTTAACATGTATATTATATACTCTTTTATATATATATATATATATATATATATATATATAGTCAAGTTCTCTTGTCCATTAACTGGACAAGAACAATCGTCCCATTAAAACTGTTAGATGTAAAAATATAGCGTTGATGAAAAATAAGGTTGTCTCTTTTCATATATCTAAATTAATTATCACAATCATAATGACTGGAATGTAATTTTTATCCTGTGTCAATCTATTGAATCATTACAACTTTCACCTTATTACTAGTCAACTTCTACAGGTTGAATGGGTATAGGTCCTAATTTTATAATATTGTAGATATATAGATTTCTATATATATATATATAATCTGTCTTGTGCGTACTGCCTTGTCTCGATTTTCCATACGCACCTAGGCCATCAAACAGTATCTTAAGTTATAATAATTGAGTGTTAAATCAAACAGTAGTTAATCTTAACTAATTTATGTGTATATCTATACTGGATTATTGTCTAAACACGCTTGTTTTGTTGGCCGAATAATGTACTCTAATCTAGCAAACCTTTAGTCTGATACTTTACAAAGGATTAATCAATATCTCATCAGAAATTTACATTCTAAGTAATATATGCATTCATTTATGGTAGGATCTTTTATTATACATTATTGATAATTAAAATGTTTAACTATTGAATTGATCTTTTAAAGATCTTGTCTATAAATGTTCATATTAAAATTTTATAATGGACGACGTATAATTGTTCTAATCATAAATCAGATCATTTGAATATTTAATTTAACGAGTAATTAAATAACAATGTCTAAAAAGGTGTTATAATAAAAATTCCCATGTATAAAGTAATAGTCATTTACTTAGGAGTAAATATGTTTTTAATATCCATACCAGCAGTCAGCAGTGCCTGAAGTGATCTTGATAAGTCTTTCATGGAGGTTCCGAATATTGCCTTGAATCATTTCATCCAAAAATCATATGCGTGTATGTGTGTGTGTGTGTGTATATATACGCACACACATATATATATATATATAGAGAGAGAGACTTGTATTAAATATTGAGAGAATAAGTGAATATTTTTATCCCCGTTAAACCGTACTTTTTAGCTCTACGTTGTTCTTATTTCCTAGCGAAATGGACTGTCTATGTTCTTCCACAACAAGTTAAAGTTGTACGTCCACGATGAGCTGTTGATGGAAAATATAACAAACGTGGCCCCTTTCTCTGTTGATAGTCAGTTTTCATTTTGTTTATTATTATAATTTGGCTTGTGAGAAATAGTTGTAGTGCAATTTCCTTGCGCATGAAAGCGTTACTGGCCACACATTTTGACTCAAGTAGAAAATATATACATGTGGCCCTAGTAATTGCAGGACACCTGGGTCATATATATACACACACAGAGCAAATATATACATATATAGAGATCAGGACAAACTCCACATAATTAATATTCTCTAAACAAGCTACTTTTATCAATTTGTTTAGAATATATAGCACTGTTAAGTATATATTTTAGTAGCTTCTAAAATTTACTTTTACTACTTTTGATAAACCTAGTTAATCGAATCTTGGTGAAATTAGGCTGAATTTTGATCATCCTATTTTTGAACTTTTCGTACGAGAGGATTTTTTTTTTTTTTTTTTTTTATCAAGTTAATATATATGTTTCTGCTTTGTACTTTTGTTTGTACACTAAGCATATCCGAAGGCTGCAAATTAAAGAGGACTTCCAACATAACTCATATTGTACAACAGGCGCAGTTAACCGCAATGTACATGTACAGTGGTTCTTACAATCTCTTTTTATCTCAATATTATTTCATACAAACTACTTTCATATATAATTTTTCTTTTTTCTTTAATAAAACATGGAATGGATAAATGATGAGGATTACAGCGAGATGTCAAGATGTTTTAGTGCATTTACTTATTGATATTACCACTATTTATTTTTTATATATATACTAAACTACCTGAAAACAATTGAGAATTTACCCCAAAAAAAAAAAAACAAAAGTAAAAACAACAGAGAAGGCCAGCAGTACTCATTTAACCCTAAAAGCATACAAATAATGAATTGATGGACAGTAATTTGAGCTCAAAATCTGCTGATTTTTGTTCAGTAATTAATTCTTTTTCCTTCTTCTTGGACAACAAAAGTAGGTATAGTTTCCGTCTTTGTATATAAATATAATCGAGACGACTTTTCATGTAAAAACTGTAGAGTTTGTACTTACAGTGATCGCCCTTTATTTCTTTCTTTCTCTTTTATTAATTAATGCTCGCCTGAAGTAAGTTTACACACTATTTATATAGATGTGTATAAATGTGCATATATAATATATATGTACATGTATATGCATACTTTATTGTATATACATGGAACACATCTTCTGAAGAACTCAGAACCTCTTGGACAGTACAGTCCTCTCTATCTCACAGAGTCCCTGTGTTGTTCAGTAAAACTACTTTTTGTTAGACAACATTGAGCATCAACAACGAATAAGTTCAAAATATAAAAATAAAATATTATACGGAAATAAAAATTATTATAACCGGAAATTCAACTTTAACTCGAATGTAACAGCACGAGAATGAAGAACGTCGATGCATGTGTAACACAAGCTTTCCTTAAAATAGATTTGCCCTCTCCAGTAAGTGCATAAGGTTTCAACGGACGTCTGTCTCTCATGATAGAACAACGAGCAATGATAGTCTAGCACGATCGAAAACCGCTTCTGGTAAACTTGAAACCAAAGCCTTCCCTCTATCATCAAAAACTACAAAAACCGACTACAAGAGAAAGACGCCCAAGAACAAAGAAAAACAAGAGAGAATAGGTTCATGAATACCATCAATATCTATTGAAGGGGCAGCAATGAAAGCGATAACAAATATAAAAGTTGCGAAACAAAGAACTATCGAGGGTTCGAATCCCTCTCTCTCCTTTTTTCTTGTTGACTAGAAGAACTTAGTGTTGTGTGTTCAAGTGTATATCAATCATGCTTGTGAATGTTTCTTTTTATAGGCTTCAAGAGGAGGTGCTATAAAACCAAAATTAAGAGGTTTTTAATTATGAATTAATGAGAAAATTACAATTCATTCATATTCTACAACCATTCATCTTTAAAATTAATCAAGAAATTAATTTTGTGATTAGCACCACTAATCATATTAAGCAAAAATAAATTCCGGATTTTGTTGGAAAAACAAAATAAAAAATTTAAAAACGAATCCCGTGCAAGGACAAGGGAACTGACATTCGCATTGCTCACGTCGTGCGAGTATACACATTGGGCCCCTAACCCATCGAGGCAATCGCCCATCCCCCCCCCCCCCCCCCCCCCTCAACACTACGCTGAGAAAGCCTCTTGGGTACATCATCTTAACCAAGTCTACAGGTGCAAATTCTTATAAAGTTCATAAAGTCTTTATGCCTAAGCAATATATGACTCCACATTTATAAGCAATTTTTCTAACAAAATTCTATTCCAATGGGCATACTTTGAGTATCAATTTCTCATTCACCTGATTATCATTTTGAGCATATGAATATACGATTTCGATCTTTTCACGATGAAGAACGTAAATCCACCAAGACCCGTTACTTTAAACCATTTTTCCAACACTTTTAAGTCAAAATCCGTTTTAGAACTACAGCTTTCTTACCGAATTTAGTGGGTCTCATCTCTAGTATAAATAACATATATATATATATATACACACACACATATGTATTTATTTATTTAACCTTAAGAATTTTCTGTTTGTCATGTCTTAATTTAATTTGACTGCAGATCACGTAATATGAATCAGACAACAGATCAACAGATCATAAATTGATGTATCGTATCATCAAGCATACATTACTTTATATTTAGTTATTTTTATTTCAGGAATTAAACAGAATCTGCGTAACAAAATGTTTGGCAAAGTACTGTTGGTCAACAAGTATATACTTCTATTACACTTTCAAATAGTTCACATCTTACATGCATATCATACATCACTTATTACATACATGCATACATATATATAAATATATATATATGTGAATAACATTTATTTTTATTTTTATTTTTAAACAAAAAGATAAACGCACACGAATCCCTATAAGGTACATATGGGAACCAGAAGCATTAATCTTTTAATTGCTTGAGCCTTACGGTACTCCTAATAATTAAGCTTCTCAACTATTCACTAATTAGCTGCTGAATCTCCACTTGCGAGATGTAACAAAGATTGTCCAGTTTATAAATCTAATTGGTAGAAAAAAGTTCAATTTGTCACAGAATATGCTAACGTTGGTCACGTTTGACGACGTTTGATTGAGTTTTATTGCTTTTGCTCCAAATTGATAGAAAAATAGAAGGAAAACCTATGGATTTTCAGTAAGTTTGGAATCATATTTTTAAAATGATTTTTAAATTTTATTGTAAGTGGTAAAAATGTTAGATTAATGAAGTATGTGAATGTCGTATTGAAACTTTGGTATAAATTTTAAAGTCTATTCAGAAAAGTTTTTTTTAGAAATCACATTTTGTGATTTTGATTGTAAACTTTTCTAGAAAGATAAACTCTTCCGATAGACCACTTAAGCATTTTTAAAAGCAATTACAATTACACCTAAGAAGTATAAAGCTGCTTCTAGAAATTTCTTGTCAAAACTCTAGGGATTTTCACGGATGCACAATATGCAAAATCAGCAGCTTTATGGTTCATACCATTCAAATTTCTAACACCGAGTACATGCCTTCGGTATTAGGACAGAGGGAGTCAGGGCCTAAGGTAGGCTTCAACGTACTTTTGTTTTTTTTGAAAAAATACCCTATAATTTTGGATAAATTTGCATAAAAAACCACTCTAAAAAGAAAAATTTTTATCATAATAACCTCTAATTATTCATTATATGTAGTTTATTAGCCTCCCTCATATATGTTCTGGTTTCAACAATATCCTCTAATTACTCATTATGTAGTTATTAGCCTCCCTCGCGTGTATGTTCTGGTTTCAACAATATCAGTATTCTTAATATATGTTGTCTTTAGAAATCCTTTACCTACCTTGTATTTATCATTTTATACCACTTATATATATACCATGCAATGTATGTATACGTATATCATGTATCATGTATGGATATGTAAATATATATATAAATAATATATATTATATACTCAAGATTTAAACTGCATTAATTGTCCCTCACTGTAAAGCCTGCGAACAGACAATTACTAGGTACCGGAATTAATTTCTTGGGAGAGGACTGACTGAGAGGTTGTCAATGAGACGCACGCGGTGAAAGAACAAGGCACAACTTTAAATAAAAATTAAAAACAAAAAAAATTTTGACCTGCCCTAAGTTTATCTGGAAATTGTCCTAATCGTACAACTGTCTCTTATATATTTGTTATTTATGTGGAAACTTTCAAGTACAAGTATTTACTGTTCAAACACCTACTTGAGAATTCTATTTAACTGTTCAATCACCTATATATATATATATATATATATATATATACCTGATATATATAATTGATATTCAACAAATTTGACAAATATATGAATGGCTTATTCACCAAAAAAAAAAAAATTTTCTTTTGACAAATATATTATTAATTAGCACCTGCTTCATAATGATCAGACAATATTTCCACAGAATCAGACAGACAAAAAAGTGGCTTTGTAAATTATCCAGCTCATACTTACATAACAGACTGACCAATTCTCAGGGCTGTAAATTTTAAATATGTGTATTCCTATGCAATTAATTTAATTTGCTTTTTTTTTTTTTTTTGGTAATAGACACAGGGTAGCTCTGTATGAAATGATTCTTATTTTGTCAGCTATATATATATATATATATATAACTACAATTATATTAAGTTCGAGTTGTACTACCATTTTCTATATTAATTAAGGAACAACAACAAATTAAGGGTAATTTGTACTGGTATTCGCTGGACTTAATGGTATTTGAACAACTTAAGCTTTGAAATATACTTGCAATATTGAAAAATAAAGACTATAAAAGTTAAAAATCCATTGCAATTGTGATCTAATAGCTAACGGATGCCAATTAATTATTGGAATGCCACACAAATTTTTCACATTATGCACTTGAAATTTTTAGTTAGAATTGATAAATTGGAGTTCTAATTTAATTATTTATTATAATTTTGACATTTGGGATCGTAGTTGTTGCCATTAATTGACATCTGTAAACGTTTTGATTATGTAGACTGTCAAGAATTTTCAAAAGGATCGTAATTATGTAAAAGATTAAAAATTTAGAGTCCAACTTGTAATTAGTGACAAAAAGTTCCAAGGTACGTAAACCCTGATAAATTTGCTTCCCTTGTATATAATGTGTTTCACCGTATTTTGTTAAATGTTATCTCTACCTTTACGTTTTACAAATAATTACATAAAATACAACATTTCTATAAATTATTAGATAAGAGATATATTCTTATTATGATCCCATAATTGTGGACTAATGAGAACAGGGCTATCATCATAATTGGAATTGAATAAACAATATATTTAGGAATATTTTGAATAAACGTACTGTCTTTTAGAACTTGTAAAGTAAATACTATCTGTTTTAGTAATGGGTGAAAGAAAAACTAATGAAATGTAACAAGATCAATATATACCAATTAGGGCATGTTTGGTGTATTACATTAGCACTCCGTATTGTATTATTTAAAATAATATAATGTTTGGCAACATTTTTGTATTATATAGTTTAATACGAAATCACAAATTGATACAATACGGACTATGATATCTTATTAGAGAAAAAACCTATGTATTAGGTTGTATTGTATAATTTAATCTAAATGATTATATTAAAAAATAAAATATAATGGATTTTAGTACAGAGGTCAGGTTTCGGACGGTGGTTGGAGTTGGGATCAGGTTTTGGAATCTGGGTCGGAGTCAAGATTGGGTTTTTAGATGACAGTCGGGGTCAGGGTCAGATTTTGGGGACCAGATTGGATTTCAGGACGAGGTTCGAGGACGGGGTTCGGGATCGGATTTCGGGATGGGGGTTAAGGTCGAGGTTGGGTTTGGATTTTTGGAAGCGGGTTGGGGTCGAAGTCAGATTTCAGGACAGGGGATCGGGGTCAAGTTTCGGGATGGGGGTCGGGGTCGGGTTTCGAGATGAGGTTAGGGTCGGGGGTCAATATTGGGTTTCAGGAATAGGGACAGGTTGCGAACCCAACTTTGACCCACGTCACGAACCACCCCACCAGACCCCTATCCCGACCCGAGCTCGAAACCCGGCCCAACCCCGAAATTCAACCCCGACCGCCGTCCCTAAACCTAACCCCAACCCCAAAACCCGACCCTAACCCCGAAACTTGACCCCGACACCAATCTCGAAACCTGACCCTGACCTCGACCCCCGTCCTAAAACCCAACCCCGATCCCCTATCCCAAAACCCGACCTAGACCCCTATCCTGTAACATGACCCCGACCCCCATCCTGAAACCCGAACCCAACCTCGACTTCCATCTCAAAACTTGATACTGACCTCCGTCCTGAAACTCGACCTCAAAACTTGAACCTGATTTTGAAATTCGACCTCGACCCTTGTCTCGAAACTCAACACTGACCATCATCTCGAAACTGAAACCTAAACCCAAACCCGACCCAAAACCTGTCTCAAAACTAGAACCTAACTCCAGTTTTGAAACCCGACCTTAAACCCCGTCCTGACACTAACCTCGACCCTCGTCCCAAAACCGAACCTTTATCCTGACCCCGATTCCGAATCTCGATCTTGACTGGGATTATGAAACCCGACTTTGGTCCCCTCCTCAAAACCCGACTCCGGTCGTTGGGTCATAACATAAATTTTATCTCTTGGAAGCTCAATTTTTAATACAATACAATACGATGATGAACAAACAATGTATTATATTGCATAATATTATAATACAATACAAAACCAAGCATCGTATTATAAAATAACAATACAATACAATAAATTTTTAGCTAATTTATGCCGCCATGCAACAAACGAAATAAAACGGCATGTCGTCGTCCCGACTTCCTTACCAGCACCCCATTTGAAACTACATGTCATCCTCACGATTTTCTTACCTCCCCAAACGAAACGACATGTCGTCATCACGATTTTCACAGTAGTCCACACTAAACGGCATATGTATCATCCCCAAAGTCTTCTGACAGCGCCAAACAAAACAGCGTGTCGTCAATTGAATTCATTTCACCATACTTTTTCCTCCACCTCATGTAACCTTAATGTCGTTTTTTTCAAATCCGATTTGTAGTTTCCCTCCTAATTCATTGGTAACCTGAATAACATTGATCTGTTAAAACTTTTTATCATCTCTCTTTGTAACTAGTCTGCCTCGCTACAAGCATAATCCCCACATAAAGCAAACAATTACTACGAAATAACATCTTCACAATGCATTAAATAATCTCTCCTATCGATTTTATCAATGTATCCCAAGTCCATTTGACTACCTCTCCATTTTCTCTATAATTTCTAACTCTGCCTGCCATATATATATATATATATACACCAACGACAACTGCCTACAGTTCTTCAATTTTATAATTTTATTTAGGACAACTCCCTCGCCTGCAGCGCCCACATATCTCTAATTACAAGGCCTATTGTCCAGCTCATGATCGCACCGTACCCGGTGCCGTACAAGAGACCACGTGGGCGTTGTCTCTCTTGTACGCCTTCCCATATTGTGCGTTGATTACGTGCCTTATCGGCATCTCAGGCGAAGTTGAAAATCGCGGGTAGCCGAGCACGTGTCGAAACGGTGAAGAATGTACTCCTTGCACGGGGTTGTTGTTAAAGGCGGTTAGCTAGTCAAACCGTGCAGGAGAAGGGAGGAAATTACTTTTCTTAGACATGGGCATGGATGTAATTACACATTAATAAGTCATGTTGGTAACTGGTTTTATATATATATATATGTATAAAGGAACCAGTGGACTTGTAAATACATCAGTTAGGTATTGTTACAAAAGCATATGTAGTACTCTTTTTTTTTTAGGATGTCTTGTCAAACATTAATTATGTTCATATTGTTGTCTTAAAATTTCAAAGTAAAGAAACGACAAGCAGTATAAGGATCCATGCTACATGAAGTCACGTTCATGCATGGGTTAATTGGTGATCAATAAAATGCTGGCATAAACAAGTACGCAGAAATTGTCGTGGAACAAGATCGAAGGTGAGAAGGAGAAGAAGACGAATACTTAGGTTTTGTTTGGTATTTCAATTTAACTCTAATTAAACTGTACTTTTTCATTTCAGTTTTTGTTTTTTTTTTTAAATCAATAAAAAAATTATAACAAGTTTTTAAAAAGTCAAGCAACTCTAACTTAAAAATTTTATCTCCAACCGGTGAATCAAACGCAAGGTTAGAATGACAACCTTCCTGCCAACCTAGCTCCTCACAATTCACAAACCCCTCTTTCCCGGAGTTGCTCTTCTTTTTCCGTCACCAACTGGACCACGGCATGTTCTCAGACAATCGTTTCAGATTTTGTATTCATTTGGCTAAAGCTAAATCACTCCACCGAACTGTTCTTATTGGTATCCCAACTCAACTTTCCGGCATCCCAACCCCCAACATTATTAATTTAGCCAACTGCGTCCAACATTAAATGGTTGTCTTCTGACCTAGACAAGCTAGGATCCTGTATATATGTTGGATAATCAAGCTGCTACCCCTTGACTCTGGTCGTTTATTCCAGGCCATGAATTTCCAATATAACCGCCACAGTTTGTCAACAGCATACGTCCGCCGACGGACTACAGACTTATATACATATATATATACACACATATATATATATATATATTAAGTAGAAGGAGCCTAGCATATCACATTCTCGCTGGCTTGTCTGTTAGAGATATTGTAATATCTCTTCTATTATCATTGAGTAGTAGAAACAATAAAGTCCCATGTTAGAAAAGTACAAGCAAGTATAGTGATATAAATTGAAACAAATGAAGTATAAGGATTACTAGTATATAGTGGGGACTATGCTATTACTATGCACCACTACACGTCTGCGCACGAGGGCGATTGGGTGTTTAGGGCCCTTATTAGGGCACACTTTACACTTTGCACATACGCATTGTCGCAAGGAGTCAATAAGCACTATCTTTTTCAATGCGGTGTTTTTTCAAATTAAATCTGGACCGTTGATCTGATCGGACACGATCTGACAGTCGGATTTAAATAATTTCAGATTTAATTTAAACCGTTAATTGAATTATTACAATCTAACGGTCATAATTAATTCTGATGACCAACATATATGTCTGTTTAAACATATACGTTTTTTGACTGAAAATGCACCTTTTAATTTAAAAGGCATGACTGTTGTATATATTATAACTCTTCATGAACATGCATATCAAAGGCTATAAAACTTCAGTTTCTGATATTAGTTTCATATCTTGTTCTAGAATTTAATAAGATTGATACTTATTAAATTCGTGGGTTTATTGTATATTAGAGATACTTTGCCAAAACACCCGATAGCAAACTGTTCATAGTGGGGGTAGATAAAACCTTAAGAAAAGTAATTCATACGCCTCAAACCTTTTGATTTTCTCCCATTTTATTTCGTTTTTTTACACCCAAATAGTTTTCCACCACCCACTGTTTTCAACATTGCCAACCAACCACCAATCACCATGTCAAAGTCCTTGAAAATTCTTAGGGGGTCAAGATTTGTCAAGCTAAAGATACGTACGTGTAATATATATTTTATCTTAGATATATCTTTCCTATAAATACATATATATATGTATTAAACATTTTCTTTTATCAGAGTCTTGGAACTTTCTACAGAAATTGAGAGATATATATATTTATTTTTAGAATCCACTTGAATACTTTGATCTTTTCACCTGAAGTCATCTGATGGTATCAATGCAGTTCAAAGACATGGCTTTAATTCCACCAACACCCACATTCTGTAGTTAAGTTATCAAATATATAAAAATATGTATATATATATTTTTATATAATTATATGAGAGTAGTTACAACCACATGCGTCAATATTAATTAGTACTGATACACGCTCTCTTGGTTGGATTTTGTTATAAATTTTGGTATGATGGGACTGAACCCAGAGTGCCTGGCAGCGATGCTAGCGACATGCATATATATAGAGATATAGATTTATATATATGTATATATATACACACACACATATGTACAAATATATTATCTATAGATATATATATGGGCAAAGCATCAACTTACACTTTCTCGCACCACATGTACAGCCCATACTTGGGGATATAAATTGGTTCAACATATTAAGGGATTACATATCGTCTTAGGGCCGGGGGCTAAGACAGTGCACAACTGGGACCTGATCATGGATAATAAGAAACAGTCCTTGTTTCTTATCTTCTATGATTAATCTTCACAGCAAAAAGTACTGATCACCTGTGATGTTAAAGAGCCCCCATTCACATGCAATCCATGTGAGATTATGCAGTAAGCCCATCTACCATCTACATATATAACAGAGATATACTGCCAATATTGACCACCGAGTGCAATGATCTAGCGGCAAAGGATTTTTATGATGGGCCAATGATCTAAAGTTTGAGTGTTGGATGACTCTTTTAAGATTTTTAAATGTGAAAACTTGTTTTTTATAGCTTAATATTCGATTTAGAATGTCTAGGACTATGTCCACATATATCCTTATCATTAACACATTCGGTGTTGTCGGGATGATGCGCTCCTGATTGAGTGGTAGGGCACTCTCGCAGGATTTTTAACCAACATTTCTATCAGCATTGGGCAGCCCCTTAACGCCTAGAGTGGATATATTAACGCCGGTTACCCCTCTTTGAATTTTTTTCTTAAAAGAAGAAAAAAAGAATATAGTCAATGGAATTTTCAGTTCAACTTTAAAGCCCTTAATCTTATATATATGTATGTATATGTATAAATATACATAAAGTGTACCAAACAATGAATCTTTATGCTGTTTCCAATCGTGCGCAACCCAAGAAATAGCATTTATTTACTGATATGGAAGTGTGACCATAGCCGCTAAGCCTGCTCTATGATTATATGTTGTAATTGCCACTTTCTTGAACGTTCAGTTGGTCATTCATACATACATATATGTATGTATATTTATATATTTATTTTTTCAAAGAATGGCTGTCTGCATTTTGCCAATACGTACGGCTATGGAAATCAAAGCAGAAACTGATGGACTTTTCTGAACAGATTGTCTACCACATGCATGCTTTACTCCTGCACCTTTTTTTTTTTTTTTTTTTTTTTTTTTTAATATGACGAAAAACTGGTACCAATAATAATATTGTTATCCTGACCACATATATCTATGAGATAAATAACATCCATAATACCTCATCATGAAGAATTAGTATCATTATTATGGTAGTTTGCTTTCGTTTTAAAAAAAAGTTGGTAGTTTGTTGAGGAATGCTTTTGTAGATCGCAAATTTGTTTATCATTTTTGACAGGGAAATAGAGAAAATGCCTCTAATAATCGTAAAGATTTGTCCTCTTTTAAAATCACCTTTTAAGATTCAAATTCTTTTTTGTCCCTTTGAAATCAAGCCTGTGTTCAAACCTATGTTCTAAACATAAATCAAATTAAGAGGGATACAAAAATAAAGAAGATAGGTATTTGAAGAGGTATATTTCCTAAATTTCTCTTTAATCTCTATTGAGTTGGACGTATGGATAATTTGGGGAAATTCATTCATAGATTTAGAATTTAAATGGGTCATTTTTTAGAAAAATTTAAGCATGTTTTCATATCTTAATGATATCGATGAACAACTAAGCTTTTAGATGAATTAGAGGAATATGAATTTTAGAAATTTAAAATATTCAAATACATTTTTTATGTAGAAAATTTAAGACTTATTTTCATATCATGGTAGTATAGATGAGTAACTAAACATAAAATACTTAATTAATGCTAAACTTCAAAAATGATACAATTTTACCTTATGAATACTTCTATAAATAAATGATTTATCATAAATACTTTATTTATCTCATATTTTAAGACATAATATTTACCATTTTATATATATTTTTTAAATAACCGATATATTGTAATTTTTTTTTTTTTTTTTGTCAATACAGTAGTTGGTATACACACTAGTAAAATTGGATTTATTTGAACACCAGAACCGAAGGAAACAGCTTGAGAAAATTGGGGAAACAACCCTTATATGTCTATACTTGAGAATTTTTACTCAATTAAACACTGATATGGATTTACCTTCAAGACCAATTTTGTATTTGACCAGACACTTTGAACGATTAATTTAGCCTCTCAAATCCTAACTATTACACTTTCACCACACACTCTCTCTCTTCTCTTCTCCTTGTCGACGAGCATCATCACGACGGCGATCTGTGGCATCGAACGGCGACCTCGGCTCGCGATCTTGATCTCCGCCTATCATAATCTCGTGGTTCAGCGGACTCGCAATCATGACAGCTCGCTCTAATCTCAGAGGCTCGGCGAGGCTATCAGAGGTGCGGTGGGCGATTTCAAATTCTCCTTTCCCTCTCTTTCTTCGTGTCTCTTTCTCTCTCCCCTCTCTCTCTCTCTCTCTCTCCTCGTCTCTTTCTCTCTCCTTTTGTCCCCATATCTCCTCTTGATCGGAGTTATGTTGATCGTTGTCAAGCACAGCTCGAAGGAGATCAGCATCAGAGATCAACGATGGCGACTTGTCGAGGTCGGTTGTCGGAGCTCTGCCGTTGGTGGCGGTTCGAGTTGGTTAGGAAAGGGAGATGAGAAATTAGGGTTTTTTTTTTTTTTTCTCTCTCTCTTCAATTCAGGTATTTTCAATTTTATGGGTTAGTGGTTTTTTAATGATTAATATGTTGAAATAACGAATTAATTTAGTAAATTATGATAATCAATTTGCTAGAATGTTATGAATAATCTTTTAAAATATAATAAATAATATGGTGGAATATAAAAAAAATTCGGTTTCCTAAAAAAATTTTAAAAAAAAATCCGATATTATATAAAAAGTAATTTGAGATTATCAAAAAGTAGTATGGTAGATTATTAAATGTATTATATTAAAACACCTGTCTAATATTAGAGTTAGCAATCCGAGACCTATGTTGATAACCAAAAAATGCCTGATAGATTACCAAAGATATTTTATAGAAAACTATCCAACGACCGGAGACCGACATTGATGACTAGAGATTGTCTATGGCCTATGTCAACTCCAATCGTCGGAAGGATATTCTGGTAGATTACCAGTGATAGTCTACCAAATTATCTTTTTGACTAGTCATTAGTAATCTTAGGAAGACATTTTATGTTGACCTTTGATTTATGAGGAAAACACTTAAATGATACAAATTTAAAAATCATCATACCAATATGATAAAAAATTAATATTAGATCAATATGACATAAAATTAAACTAAAGTAAACTAAAATTTGTATTATGTTGATTGAAAGGAAAAATTTTATGTCATCTTAATTAATAAATAAAAAAAAAGAAAAAAAAAACGGCCATTTGGGTAATTTTCTCTAATGTGACCTTATCTTATTAGAGAATAAAAATCCCCACGGTACTACAGATGAGACAATATTTTAAGAGGGGTGCTTTTTAAGGGCAACCCTCAAAATCACTCAAACAGCCTGAGAACAAGCCCAATAGATAAAAAGCTCACAAATCTAGACGAGCTAAATTTTGGTGAAAGTTGCAAGCACAACTTGAACTATCAATGGCTGAATATTTATGCATGCCACGTCGGAAAAATGAGTTTGTAGAAGGAGAAAAATGACGAATTTATTGAGAACTCACTTATTTCTTTCAATGTTTGGAGAAACAAAGAATGCCTTTATCACTTGTTAGATTGGTTTCCTGCAGTCACCTTTTTTCTGCAATTTGATAATCTAAATATTCGCACTAACAGCACTTTCCAGAAATACAAATTAATGAGGGGTTACGTCCCTTTTAGTCCTTTTCCGCTCAAACTTTCCTTCTCTTGGGACTTGAAATGAATTCATCATCGCTGTCGTTCATAATTCTCTTCTTGGCTTTCAAATTGCCGTTCTTTGGTGCCTGCTGCTGCCTCTGTGAACTCTCAGGTCTGCTCAGCGGTTTCGAAAGTTTGATCGGAGTTCCTGTCCGAATTTCCTTTTGCCTTCTCTGCTTCCTCTCGTATGCCTTTTTGGCTCTTTCAGGGGACAACAAACCATGTTCCATCATCCTGCAAATTGTAGGAAAATGTAACCGTTATTTCTACTATCACAAAACGATCAATTTATTATTCTTTTTGATAATCCTTATTTGTAGCAATAGAATACTATTTTTCCTACCCCAAGTGATAAATGATTGATTACAAATAGCTATGATATACACTCTCCATAAAGGGCTAGAAATACCTTGCTTACGTATCATTAGGAAGTGCATTAACATAAATACGGCAGTAAGAAAAGGTAATACAACAGCGTGTAAACTATAAAAACGAGTCACATGAATCAAAATATGGCAGTAAAATGTCTCGTGTACAGAATCTGCATGACATTTTTTTCCTGGTAATTGAACTATTCTATAGGTAGCAGTAGCATAATCAGACATGTAGAATGAACGGGATACTTTTCAGACGTTCATCCTGTTAAGATAGATAAATGATGGTATGTACATAAGCGGTGCAGTAATCCATTTTTCTGGTTTCACGGAATCGATGATGTAACAATGTCTGTTTCACCATGATGCAAGGAATTTGGAAAGAAGTTAAAATACAAATTACGTATCAGAAGAATTATGAAACATTTTAGTATCAGAACTCTAATGTGAAGACACTCTGGACCTACAAGTCAATCATTCATCAACATTAGAGAAGCAGCTAGATATGAACCAATTCAAATGTGACGAAACCGCAATTAAGATAAGCTGGATCATATCGGGCCACAATATATGCTAAAATATTAGGCGTAAGCTTGAGGCGCTGCAGCATAATCCAAGAAGTTAGCATTAGAAACAAGTGAATTACTTCCAATGCAAAAACGTAGAACACTAAATAAAGATGCTTTATACCAAGGAAATACCATGAGATCTCAAGCAAAAAAAAAAAAAGGAATTGCTTTGTGAATACATGAAAAGGTTGCATCCAGAGGCTTCATTGCGAAACTTATCTAACAGGCTCTTCACTAAGGACAACAAACTATAATGTCAAGAATCCATCTCCATTTCTAACGGTTGTCAACTTAAAGCTATAAAGCTTAACAGAGAAAAAAGGGTTCTTCAAGTTTGCTCGAAAGTACTTGAGCTCTCCAATTGAGGTTATTTGAAGCTGAAAATTACATCTGACTAATCACTCCTTAAAACGAATGAGCAGATTATCTTCTGTTTTTCTTAAACGCAAACCTTCATAGGAAGCAAATTGTTCGTTGAAAACCAAATACATTTACATCTAGAGAGAGAACAATTCGAACCCTGCATCCTGCAGAGTGAACTGTATAAACCTAACCGGAAAAAAACCAAGATGGCAAACACAAACGACACAAAACTGCATTCTGCCAATCGTAGCCTGAAAACAAACTCATCCTAACCAACTTATCAGCTGCTGCATTTCCTTCTTGAAAGATATGAGAGAGACTATAATTCTATCGAATCATAGTCCATCCTTCCAAGATACAAATCAAAAAGTTACTGATATATCACTAGATTACCATCTCTGATAGACCCAAAGGAAAGAGGAAGTAATAGTGCAAAGACCGATAATACCAGATAATCGAGTAAAGTGTCCCTTTCCTGAAAAAACTCTGGTAAATAGACTCAAAGAACACTCCGAACTTGGGAATGCAAAAGCATAATGATGAGATCTTTAAATTTATAGAAAGTTTGAGAAGCCAAGGTTGTGGTCGAGGGATAACTTTTGTTGCTTCATAGAGTAGAGATACTTTTTGCAAGATAAGGTATCATCATTTCTCTAGATTGTGCATATGATATCCAAGGGTGTACTCCATTCCTAAAATTGCCTTCCGGGTAGATGATGTTTCCTGCACGTCTAAGTGACTTGATTTTCATGTCTTTATATAGCTTTAGACGCTTGCTTCTCTAACCACGATTTAGCCTGAAGATTTTTTTTTTTTGAAAAAGTGATAATCTCAATATTAGCATACAAGACTAATAAGGATCCACGACCGATAAGACTAGAGCCTAGCACCAAGCATCCAACACCAACAGATGATCCGATCTTACGCGCGCTACAAACTTACCCAAGTTCAATTTGGAAAAATTAACAACTGAGTGACCCATGAAACCTCCATAGCAATACACTAATGATAACCACTTGGTTCTCCCTGTGGGCAATGGAAACTACACCATCATAATAGATGTAAGATGTAATTCATTTCAAGTGCCAAACACTACAAACTAAGAAAAGAAACAGAAACAAGCACTAATTTTCGCAGAAGAAAAGTTATTGGAAACTTGAAATGTTCATAGATAAAGTAGGTAAAGGAAGGTTAGTGAACCCTTAAGAACAAAAATAATACCAACCCAAATTGATTTTATATACACATATATATATATATATACATATACATGTATGTGTGTATATATATAAACTAACCAGAATTCAGCCATTTCACTGGTTGGTATTTGTTTTGACAAAGACTCATAGAAGATCCTCAGTGGTTCTCTCTGTAAACAGGAAAAAATAAAAACACAAAAAACTAATTACACAAGGTCATTCAACTGATAAGAAAGATCAGGATTTGGTTGCAAAATCAGAAACCTCTTCAGGAGGATCATATTTCTGGCCAGGCAAGGTGTAAACTTTCTTTTGTTTCACCCTAGTAGTAGAAGTAGTAGTAGTAGTCGTTTTCGTTGCCGCTTTTGATGATCCTGATGTCGTTTTCGACTTCACCTTCACATTTTCAACACAAAAATCGTTCTTAACAAAATATCAGACGACATCTCGATGTTCAACAAATCCACAGTAACCAATCCAGAAAACCCTAAACCCCAATTCCCAAATGATCAAATTTGACTAAAATTAAAGCATTTCATGACTCGAGAAGCTCAATTCCCGATCCAACGATTACAAACAAGCTGAATTCAATCACAAAAACTGATCAATTTTACCTCGGATTTTACGACGGTGGATACGATTTTCGGCTTGGACGAATCAATAATCTGCTTGCCTGAGCTCTCAATGACCTTCTTCCTATTTGCATAAGAAGAAGAAGAGTCAAACTTTCCCTTCGAAGAACCATCTAGATTAGTACTTGGCTTGAGCTTCACCACGGCAGTTTTCGTCTCCGTCGCCATAGAAATCTCTACAAATTCTTCCTTTTCGCTATTGATCTTCTTGCGTTCTTCTCACTGAATATACATATATCTAGTGATTATTTCTTCAATCTTTCCAAAAATCCAACTTATATATATATATTTATTTATTTATTTCTATATTGAAAAGTGAATTCAATCAAATTAATGAGAAGAAACTCTGGCAAAATTTTTGTGAAAAAAGATTATCCAAATAAAAATATCAAATTATAATTAAGGGGAAAAAAAAAATTTTGTCTGGTTCGGCTTTTGCCAAATTCTGGTTTTTTTTTTTCTTGCAAGCTGAAGAGAGAGCTTTTGTGGAGTTGCACCTAATCTTAACAACCGGGATTGAATGAAATGACTGTTGTACCCTTGAAATTTTGGGAGAGATGAGACTCCGGGATAAATTTGTCATTTCGAAAGTATGACGAGGACAATTAGACAGGTAATAATTTAGTCTGATCGAACGGTCCAAATTGAGAGTAGGTTTCATATGGTGAGGGCGTCCGTAAGGTATAAGGATTTTAGTTGACTGATATTTCACTGACTTCAATGTAAATCGGCAGTGCGGCACGTGTTGAACTGTAGCTTCACCTGTAGTTTACTCATGCGTTTGCGAGTTGTGACGGTTTGGTTTGTTAGATCTTTGTACAGACAAAATTAAATTAAATTAATTTCCCCGGGAGAAATTATATTTTAATTGATTTTTTTTAGTGTTTATTTATCTATTAGATTAGATTATAAATAGTATAAAAAGAAACAATATAATTCTCTTTAATGTTTAAATTTAGAGGGTGTTTGGTGAATGAGTTGAGTTTGAGTTAAATTGAATTGACTTTTTAAAAATAGTTATAAATTTTGTTGACTTTTCAAAAAAAGATAAAAATTAAGATGAAAAAGTACAGTTTAGTTGGAGTTAAACTTTGTTACCAAATACCCATTTAATTTTTGTTTGACTCTCAAGTACTAATCTAAGTTTTCATATCAATTTTGTCTTTTTTTAAAAAATCAATAAAATTATAACTAAATTTTAAAAAGTTAACAAATTTCAATCTAAAAATTTCATTTCAAATTAGTGTTACTTAATAATGTTAATTTTATTACATTGTTGCGATACGTGATGCCACGAATTTGTCTAATCAGATGACAATGTCGTTGCAGGTGGCAACAACGACCTCACCGGTTGCGCTGTCGTCTAGGTCCATTCTCATCGTTATCAGCATTGGATCTCCGGTCCAAAACAATGTTTTTATCCTCTCTCTCACTTGCAGCAGGTATCTCTCTTGTTGATTCAATCAGCGTAGAAAATTATGTGGGTTTAGTGGAGGGTGGTGAAGATCGTGAAAAAGGGTGCACATGATGGACCTTGTGCTTGAATCTTTGAGGAATTTAATGAAAATAGATGGAAATGATTAAAATTGTCGACCTTTAAAAATTAAGGGATTACTTGACTAAAATTAAAAGAACGAGTACTAAATCGTCACTTATTAAAGAGTTTAAAAATTATTTTGTCAATTACTCTTATATCTATATTTTAAATTTTTGTTCATATTTTTTTTCTCTCTCCTCATGATTTATGGTCTATTTTTCTATTGAACATCTGTGGGTATGTTTTGGAAGCATGAGATACTTTTACGATATTATTGAAACACTTAGATGTCAATCCACTAATTAACGCAAATTAGCGGCTGTAATTTACAAGTGAATTCACTATGAGAACATTTGTGCCGAAAATACCATTAGACTACAACAAACACGCTTGTTCCTTTGTTCCAAAATACGACATCTTGCAAAAAAAAAAATATATATATATATATATATTCTTTTTTATTTTTATTTCTAAACAAGACAAATAAATATGAAATGTTGTACATCCTGCTGCTATACAAACACACAGAATATAAAGAGCTCGTTTCTACCTCATCATATCCCTGTATGTACAATGAAAAAAAAAAATTTAATTAATTAATCAAATATTAACGTGGTAAAATTCCCAGAATCTCCATCCATAATTTTAATTTTTAGACCCTGGTCTCATTCTCCACAAGGGTATTATTCCAAACCAACTCCAAGAACGCAATAAACAAAATCCAATCTGGGTTGTCAGGTTCTTATTTGGTGAAGTCTATTGAACCAAACAGAGTGAAGTATCATGTGAAAAATGTCGTATTTTTGGGGTTTGGCATGCCACAGAAAATGCTTTTGTACCTTTTTCACCCTCATCTGCATCTGCCGATACCTCTTTTGTGGGATCGAAAGGAGTATTTTCTTCAAGTTTGGAATATCCTTCTCCAACACAAACACCGCAAAGGATTCCCAGTTCAGAACTTCGAAAAACGGAGGCACGAAATTGTCGGATATGATCACAGGAACACACTCGTAGAAGATGGCCTCGACCACTCGCGGGCTGTTGACTTCGTAACCTTTTGCGCAAATGCAGTACTTGCTGCTCTTCATGTAATTGGCGTAGTTCTTGTTGCCTTTGCTCTTCGGCAATCTGCCAAAGATTTTCATGTCGGGATCTTTGTTTTCCCAGTGCTGGAGCAGAATAGGCCGGAGATAACCGTGCATACTCCCCGCGAAGAACGCGAGCGTTCTCCTCTTTGAAAGAGGTTTCCCTCCGAGGTCTCTAAGAGGATTCTTCGGCAAGTGAATGTAAGTTTCGGGAAGCGACACATCTTTGCCGAAAACAAAACCTTCTTTGACATCTGAATTGCATAGGGCTCTAATGCACTTGGCCATGATTTTCCTCGTCTCTGAAGGGGCCTGAGGATAAGCCAACTAAGAATGATTCAAAATCTAAAAGCGCATTACGTAACGTATTTTATCCCTAAAAGGTCAGCAAAACAAAAAGTGCTTTAAATTTTCAATGAAGATCCTAAACGCCCCCTGAGTGACTAGTTAAATCAAAATCAGAACGAAATAAAAAAGGCATCGTACCCAATCGTGGCAAGCAACAAGAAAATGATCTGCCCCTCCAGTCCTGTTCCAATACGGATATTTTCCCGCAATCATGTCCAGGTAGTCCATCAAATATTTTACAAGGGGCTTACGATTGTGCGAATCGGGTACGTATAAGGCTTCCTCTAACATCCGAGAGCTAAAAGGCAAGTAAAACAAGTGGGCTTCCCTGGGATTTTTAATAACAAACTTTTTATTAGCCTCCAGCTGCATCATAAACCATCCCTCGGAAGCATATAATCCCCTGAGCACTGGCGTGTGTAGTACAGGTCTCTCTCCTTCCTTGTAAATGTAAACTTTAAGAGTCTTTTCCATTAACTCATAGCTCCTGCAGATCGAAAAAGAAAATCACATTAGTTAGATATATTACAACCAGGCAAAGATTTTACGATAAGGATGTAATTCTTTGCATAGGAAAATCCATTGAATTAAAAAATCTTTAGTGCTTTCACTTATGACAGGTAAACTAGTAAAGCATTACTAGCCAACACTGCTAAAAGTAGAAAGTGAGAGACTATAATCAATAACAGAGGGCGGTGACTGTATGAGCTAGGAGTATAAGTCCGCGCATAGCTCGAATGTTCCATTTTTCACCAAATATATATAAAATTACCTGCTTAGAAAACGTTTGCAGTTTTTGTACTTAACAAAAGTGCATTGTCACAAGATATTTCCAAAAAATTCTACGACGAGTCATTGATACTTTAGAACAACTGTAAGAACGAAGTCATACGACAGGAACAATATACATTGCGTTAAAAATACCTTCTGAATATGGAAACATTCCTATAAAGAGGGGCATAAAGATTTGGATCATTCTCTACAACAGGTGCATTCTCAATCTGTAATGCCACATCTTGCAATTCCTTCTCCACTGCAGAAGACCATTGCGGTATCTACACATAAAATGGAAAATATAAGAACAGGTTGAAGCATTTTAATCAATGATGAACTACTCACCTCAAAACACGATTTCAACGTACCACTGAATAATACAAGGCACGACTCTGAAGCAATAAATTATCCATGTCAGATAATGAATATACATCCAACACCGGCATTTCAGGCTGAGTACTTGTATCAGGAACTGCTGTCACTGGAGAAGTATTGTCTGCATGGCTCGGGTCGCCAAGAACTCCCTCTGATTTTTGTCCTTTCTCAGAAGTGACTGTTTTTTCTTTCTCCGCAAAAGAGGCGTTGAACGTGTTAGACGTCACAGGAGTGCTAACATTTGTATCCGAAATTGTCACTGCCGTAGATGGCGGCAAATCCATCAAGGGTCCTACTGGCAAGGGTGATGAAGGACCAGAATCTGAGCTCTTGGTGTCAGAAGTCGTAATATTAGTAGCTTCCTTCTCAAATCTGCCAGTTGAATTATCACTACTTGTGGCGTTGATATTTTCATTGAAGCGCTGATCAGGTTCTTCAGCCTCCTCGTCTTGTACAAATCCATCATCTACATCTGTAACATTTTCCGCTCCTAAAGTTTTATTTAGCTTCGCCAAATTCCCGGGCGAAGAATCATCTCCCCTGTTTCCTTCCAATGCAGTATCTGAAGTCCTTGTACCAATAAATGAATCTCCATTTTCATTACTACTTTTCCCTTGTACCGGAACCTCTTCCCTTGTAGCATTGATATTTTCATTCAAGATCTGACCAGTTTCCTTTGCCTCCTCATCTTGTGCAAATCCATCATCTACATTTTTAACATTTTCCGCTTCCAAAGTTTTATTTAGCTTTGCCAAATTCCCGGGCGAAGAATCATCTCCCCCGTTTCCTTCCAATGCGGTATCAGAAGTCGTTGTATCATTATGAACAATCTCAGATTTAGAAAGCGAATCTCCATTTGGATGACTACTTTTCCCTTGTACCGGAACCTTTCCGGTGGAAGTCAACAATGATGAAAAACCACCATAGGGTAATTCAAAGTACTGGAATAGTAAGATCAGAGCAAAAAACACCCCTATGATCAAAATCAATCTCCTTGTTTCTACCCGACATAAATCCGAGAACTTTTGAACCATTTTGAAAACCCGCTTTTGATATCGGAATGACTCTCAACCACAATAACATACCTGCAAAATAACACATTATACTCAGCAAGTGAACCACATTTTAGAATCACCAAAGCATTTCATAGTTCCAAATCAAACCACTCCAAAACTTCACATGCAAAGAATTAAGAAAATCACAGACAATTAAAAACCCCTTAAACAAAATGAAATATGTGACTTGCTAACCTCATTCAATATAAAAATTGGATCCTACGAAAAAAGGAAATATATATATATAAATGTGTATATAAGGAGATACAAAAGTAATGCATTGAAGAATTTGATACTTGTAGTCGTTCCAAAGAAACAGAAATGAGATTACTTTTTGTTTTCTCTCTCTAAAAACAAATCAAAAGTGAATTGTTCCAGCTAAAAAGGAAAAATGGCAAAAAGGAAAATAAAGAAACGTAAAATCTGCACATCATCCAAACCTTTAACAAACAGAATAAAATGCACTTTCGATAAGGTAGTTGACCAATTGCAAGTAATTCTTACTCAATCATCACCAACAAAGGATCAAGCTCCAGAATCTCAATTCCCAACAAGAAAGCAAAGTCAAATCAGTTCCAAGAACCACAAAAATCTGCCAAAGCTTAAATTTTTGTCCGAGAAAACCAATTGAACTTCTAATACTATGAAAAATAAGAAGAAAAATGGCCAAATTCAATTTAGTAACTCCTCATGCAAGCACTGCTTATTGAGAAAATACAAAAACAAAAAAAGAAACAAACGAACGAACAATTAAAGTAACTCGAACAGAAGCTCCAAGAACAGAGAGTTCAGCTTCAAGAAAACGGTTCCAACAAAAGAACTGCAGGAGTGGTGTTTCTTGCTCGTTTGTTCCTCTTTTCCTCCGAAATTTCTCGGCAACCAAACAGAGTTTGAGAAAGAAAGAAGAGAAACGAGAATTAATATACCTCGAAATTAGAGCGACCGTCGACGTTCGTCTTCTGGTGGTGGTGGTGTGTTCTGTTTCTGGTTTTTGGCTTTACCGAGATGTGGGAAACTGTGAGTTTTACTGTCTGATTTTTTTTTTTTTTTTTTTTTTTTTTTTGAGAGCGCTAAAAAGCAACTACTGATTTCCTCATATTAACGGAAAGGGACACGGTTTTCGCCCAATATTACGATAACGCCACTCCTTTTTGACTTTTCGTAGCTCGCTGAAGTTACTCCACGCGCGTTTTAAGCGAGTAGCATTTTCAGTGGGCGCCGTGGAATGGACTGGCTGGCTGGCTGCCGATCAAGCTTGACTTTTCTTTTTGTTTTCCAAATCTAAAAATAAAAAAATAAAAATAAAATTATGATAGTATCTGTTATTTTAATCATGTAATTAGTTTTTTAACTATCTAATTTAATATTAGAGCATTTTTATATTATAAGCTATAAGTTTTTAAGATAAACAATTATTCAAACTGTCAAAAAATTAATTGTTAAAAAACAATTACTTTTAATAATACAAAATAAGATATCTCATAGTACAAGCTCCTAAAAAAAAATCTCAAATTACATTTATAAGGATCCGTTTGCGGCACTAACCCCAGATGTTATTTTACAATCTAGAATTTAAAATCTACAATAAATTATTTTAAAATCTTAACTCTACATCAAATATTTCCTCTCTTCTGTTTTCAAAAAATTCAAATTTTAAAAGTCTATAATTTTCTCATTTCAAATCGAAATTAGATAAATTTTATATCAAAATACTCATTTCGACGAAATGAATAAGACAAAATCTATTTTGCATATATTTTCAAAACATATTTTAAAATTTTACACTATTTTCTATATCACAGAACTTTTTCAAAAGTTTTCTCTCCTAAAAACACATTTCTAACTCAACTTTCAAAATATCATCTTCAGATATCTCCCAAACGGGCCCTAGGAATAAGGAGATTTCTACTCTACTACTTGTAAAAATTCATTAGCAGCCTCTTTATTAGCCATAGATGTATAATTGAAACTATATGTGTTTTTATTTATTTATTTATTTTGATTTATGCTTATAGTCAGAAATGTGCATTATTAATACAAAATCTTGCGGCACTACCGTATAAAATTCTAAGAATAAACAAATAATAACGGAATGAAAAAATAGAAGTTAAAAATGCTGTTTGGGGGATGCAATTGTAAACTGTCAGTTTTCTTGAATTTATGAAATAATCATTTTTACAAATTAATAATAGGTTGAGTTTTATTGAAATCAGTATTTTCTTTCTTTACCATAAAATTAGCTAAATAATAAATATATGTTTCGTTAAATATCATTTTCTGTTGTTTGGGTGTAGACTTCTTAACAACCTATCAAGTACCAACAGTCGAATTTGGCAGCTTCCAATGAAAAGTCTTATTCATCAAACAAATAGCCAAAGTTTGGCAGCTAAAAATAAATGGAACTCTTATTCTAATAAAATGAATTATTTAACTCTTATTCTAATAGTACATACGTCTGGGAACAATTATTCTGTGCTTTTTACCGTTTCTGCATGAAGTTTGTGCTAATGGGTCCAAGAATCATATAATAATTAGTGGCGGGTCTTTTCCTATTTTTGTATATAATACTAGGAGAACAAATATTTTAACAATTATACTTTAATGATCAGGTATTGAACACAAAAAGTATATTCTATAACGTGGAAACATAATAATGAGTGTTTATTTCATAAATTTACTACCTACGATACAAAGTTACTTAAATTATAAATTAGATTAGATTGTTGAAATTTTTAATGTGTGCAGTTAAAAAAATAGTTCTTACATATAAATGCGAAATATAAAATCACATTGTAAAAATAATTAGAATAGAGAATTTAATGCTAGCATATTAATTAGTTATTTAATCATTGAGGTGGGTACAGAAAAACTAAAAGTTGGGGAATATTTTCTTAATTGATTACTAAACTTTTTTTTTTTTTTTTGGTTATAAATGCTAATCACTGAACTTCACTTAAAAGCACCATAAATTTCTTTCAATATATGCCAGTCCAAAACGAAAACCCACTATATGCATTAATCAACTTACATTTCTATATGTGGCTTTTCGCTAAATTAAACAAAATGAAAGAAAAAATTGGTTTTAATTCTTTATATTTCTACCCTATAAAAGTTAGCCATTTTATGAATAAATGATTAAAATATAATGCATCATCAGCAAAATGGGGTGTTCTTCTTACTTAAACTTCTTATTTAGGAAAAGTTTAGACAGTATAATAGTTTTCTTCCTACCTAATTCATTGATATAGGTAATAATTAGGTTTATTTGTCTTTTTTTTTTTTTGTGGTTAAGCGGTTAATTAATTAGAATGAACTTAATCTCACAAGAATTAAAGTAATTGTCCAATGAACAAAACTATTAACTATTTTTCAGGTCATTTGAAAGCTCAAAGGCTACTTTGTTGTGATTAGATCCACTCTTACAATATATACTTTATTTTCTTTTCCAATGTTTAATTTAATTTAATTTTTTGTGGTAGCAATCCTATATTTAATTTTGTATATCATTCGATATTATAACTACTTGATTAATAAATTCACTTAAACTTAATATTCTTTTTGAGGGATAATCTTTGAAATTTTTTCTTAATCACTTTTGTTTACTTTTAGCATAATCTTATTTCATCTTAAGATGTTCAAATTCACAAAATTTTTACGTGATTTTGATTAATTATTTCTCAAAATCAACTAAAAGGTTTAGAATCCAATCAAAAAAAAAAAAAAAAGACAAAAAAAAAAAGGAAAGAAAGGAAAAACAAATACTTGAGTTAAAAAAGGAATTTTCAGTACAGTAGGAACTATTAATTTTCATAAATACAAAGAACTGTTTTTTTAATCCTTAGGTAATTTTTTTAACCATTTAATTTATGACTTATGTAGTTTTTAAATGATTAAAAAAAGTTAATATAATAATTAAAAAACAGTTTTTACTCTTAACATTCTCATGTTCAAAACTTATGATCATTTTCTTAGAATACATATTGTAATTTTTTTTAAATAATATTTGAAAACAGTTTTTGAACAGTGATTTAAATGTGTGCTTTATAAATACATAATTTGAGTTAGGGATGACAACAAAGCAGAATGGGGGAAGGGATTACTTCTCCATCCCCTTAAAACTATCCTCATCCCCACCTTAAAAGGAGTCGGGCCAGGGATGGGGATTCCCCGTCAGGGATCACATATCGCCTCATTACCCGTTAATATAACTTTATATTTAAAATTACAAAACTTTTTTTTTATATAAAATTACACCACTTAAAACAATGAATAAATAATGCAAACTAATTAGTATAAGTCAAATAAGATTACTAACTAAAAATTATTTTTTTATTTCATTCTCTTTTTTTTTTTTAAGGGAAAAAGATCTAGTTAGTAATTATCTTACAAAAAAACTAAAACATTCTAATTAAATTTAAAAAGTTAACATAGATATAGACACATTATATAAATATGTCTCATATATATCACGTCTGGACAAAAGCGGGGTGAGGGATGCTGCCTTCATCCCCGTCCCTGCCCCACTTTTAGTTTGGGGAAAGGACCGTTCCCATCTCATCCCATTCCCGAATACTGTCCCTCATCCCTACTTAATTCGGATTCAAAGCTCTGTAAAGTCCGTCTTCATAGGAAATATTGTCATCCCTAATTCGAGCAAATAAGAAATTTCTTTTCTCTTTCTTTTTTTACTATAATTTTTAAAGGATCCAGACAAGAAATTTCTTTTCTCTTTCTTTTTTTAATATAATTTTTAAAGGATCCAAACAATATAGTAGGAAGGGGAATGACAAAAGGGGTCGGTGCAGCGAAGTGTAATGCACGCGCTATTGATTTACGGTGGAACACGAGATACGAGAGATCACAATAAAATGCAGAGTAGAGTGTTCCTCAGCCCGTGGGAGTGGCACGTGGCAAAACGCCGACGTAACAATTTGATTTGACGGGGGACCAGTTTGGCGTGGCTCTGAATCCAAGCGGTTGATTTCTTTGAATGACAACCACTAATTGATTGATTGATTCCTTTGCATATTTTTCCGGTTTCGTCGACCTTGTGCTGTCCTCCTCGATTCAGCAAATCTAAACGTACAAATAATTGTAGGACATGTATATTTACAAATTTCTCTAGTTATTTTGTTATTTGTGTGTGTCTAATTTCATCCTTTCTAATTTAAATCTGTCTATTATTTTGATGAAATTGTCTATGTGGCGTATTTTATACCTTAATGATTGAATTTGAGATATTATCCCTAATATGCCTCTTAAACTTTAAAACTTATATGTTATGTCTCTCGATTTATAGAACACCATTAAATACTCTTTTGATCTTTGATAATAGGCATAATCAACCCATTTAATAAATCCATACTTAAGTTTCGAATTATTAACGTCATTAATCACTCAATCTCACTAACTCAACAAATGTAATTATGTATATATATGCACTCAAAAATTAACTTGAACTTGTTATATTCAAGAAAATGTCTACCTATATAATGATGATCAGTCTTTGTCTCCTTATAATATTTTTCGACATTTGAAGGGTTGAAAATTCCTTTAATGCTACTATTTTCTATCGACATTTAAAAGCGACGTAACAAATTCCTCTTTTCTTTTATTCTTTTTCTTGCCACTAACACTAACTATGATATCAAATCTACTTCATCCTTTTAAAGTTCTTAATTTAATTAGAGTGATATGTCACAATGTCAAATTTTAATTATATTGGACATGAAAATAAGACAGAATAAATGGAACAAATTAGGTTACAGTTTAGAGTTTAGGGTAACTCAACTTATGGCATGGTCAAACTTTACTCATCTTACCCCTTAAACTTTTATTTAGGTGAATTATATGGAAAAACTTATTTTTTTTGGGTGCTTCATGAAAAGATCTAAGTTTAGAGGTTTTAAACAAGTGAGTCATTATGATATTGAACTTTGAGTTATTTAGTCTGTTGTGTTACTCATAATATCCTACCGTGTTACCCATGGTATCATGCCATGATCCTATTCATACCACTATCGCGAAACCGCTAGATTGTGGGGGTGTCGTCTTGCAACAACCTGAGAGAGGATCTTGTTAGCAAGCTATATTTGTATTAAGGGATGTTCACCGAATCCAGTACATGAATCTTTTCAAGCTAGATTAATTGGACTGGATTGGTAGAGTTTTACTTTTGATTAATGCATTGATATTTTCATAATTAATCCAAAACCTATTGATTGAATTGTGGATTAAGTATTTCTGGGTGTGTGAGTTCCCTTAATCCAAACTATAAATATATTACATATATATTATAAATAAAGAAAGTTACTTAACTAACTACATTTTTTTCATCAATTGATCAACATGGCATAAATTCCCCACTGTAAATCAACATACACAAATTTTAGTTAATTTTGATTGAATTTTATGTCATATTGATGTAGTATTTATTTTTTGTGTCATGTTCGTGTAACGGTCTTTAAATTTGTATCATTTCGATGCTTTCCCCTATTAAATATTCTTTTTTTTTTCTAATTACTTTTAATAGTTATGTATATACCCGAATATAATTTTGTTTTCATGTACCTTGTTACCTATATCATTAAAAATTTATTAAGAAAACTTAAATTTAATATTGTTAAATAAATTATATTTTATCGAATTATTTTATGTAATAGTAAGTTAGTTTTAATTTCTTAAATTCAGTCTACAAATCCATGAAACACAATCCACGAAAATCCGTTGTTTTAAAACTAGATTTGAAGAGCCTCCAATTATGAAAAGAAATTAAATAAGAAAATAATAAAAGTAATAAGAGAAGAAGAGAATACAAATAATTTATTAAAAGAAACTATGAATGGACTTCCATATAAGAAATTAAGAAATTAACGTGGATATATTTGTGTCCACGAAATAAGAATAAATAACTCACTAAAAAGAGTACTATGAATAGATTTTTATATAAATACAAGTTTATAAGTATAAAATCTAGTAAGTTATTACCTAATATTAACAAATTTACTAAAATAAAGACATGTCCTAAATTACAGTTATTATATATAAATTAAAAGCTCCTAATATTAATAACTATAAAGAAAATAATTACTTTCTTTAGTATACAATACTATCCCTAATAATAATTTGGGAAGATTCCAAAAAAAAAAAAAAAAAAGAGTACATCGTAGGGTCCATTTTTATTTCATTTTGATAATTGGTTTTGAGTTAACTAGTCTTTTTTTTTTTTTTTTTTTTTTCCGTTCCGAAATGATATTTGGATGTATAATTGTCATTCTTAAAATGAAATAAATTTCTGAAATGCTATTTGGATAAACGTAGAAAACATCATTTAAAGAAATGGCTTTCTAACAAATCTCCGGTAAAATCTTTATATCCATAGTATAGTTTTATATAATATAGATAGGGATTATTTGTTCCTCTTCTATATTATATATATTTGAACGCATTGAGCAAAAAAAAAAAAAAAAAATGTCCGAATCAAAGATGTTACGAAAAAGTTAGGATATTAAATTTAAAACTTAAAGTAGAAGATAGAAGTTTTTGAATTTGAAAATGTTACTATGCAGAATATGTTTGAAATGAAAATGAAATAATTAACAATAAGGGGATGAGCTAATTTATAAATGGGTCTCATTTTCATTTTTATTTCAGAATAAAAATGAAATTTCAATTTGAAATGTAAGTGTGGGGTAGACTAATCCTTAATAGTAAAGTTACACTCTTGCTTTTAGCCCATGTTCGGTAGGAAGGAAAGAAAGCAAAAGAGAAAGAAAAAATGAAAATGAAAAAAAATAATAAGGAAATGAAAGATTTGTTTTTCCTTTATGTTGTTTGATATCATGAAAAGAGAGTGTTCTAGAAAGCGACATGTTGTTTTGGCGGCCCTGGGTATAATGGCAGGTAGCTCTTATAATTAAATTATCATCATCAGCACAGCTCATGATGTATTTTATACAGTTTCAATCTCATTAATGACTCTACTCCTTTTCACAAGTATAGGCAACCGTTGTCATATTCTTATTCTCTTAAGATGCCCGATCGAACATAATGTCATTTACTACTTCAAGAAATTGCAATATTTTAAGTTAGACAAGTATATTTTGGTTATAAAAAAACAGAAAATAAGTCAATATTTCATCTTGTTAAACATTTGTGTAAGAAAAAAAAGCTAGAATAATTCTAGGACTTGTTTGGCCATGTAACTTAAGAAGAGTTTCTTTTTTTAATGCTATTTTTGTCCTCCAAAATCAAAATAATGTATGAAAAGCAAAGTTATTTTTAAATGCTATTTTTTACTCCAAAATCAAAATAAGGAATCAAAATAATGTATGAAAAACAAAGTTTTTTAAATGTAATTTTTGTTCTCCGAAATAAATGCTATTTAAATGTTTTTTTTTTCAAGAATAGTTTTTGAAAAACAAAGTTACAAAAAGTAAATCATTCAGAAAACAACATTTTGTAGTTTTAAATATTTTCTGAAAACAATTCATTTTTGTATGATGTATTTCTATTTAAAAAAAAAAGAAAAGAAAAAAAAAACTCCACTTATCCTTATACCCAGCTCTACCTTTGCACATCAGCTAGTCACTTGATTTAATCGACTTGATCTTGAATCAGATTTTTTTTTTTCCTTCTTCTGTTTCTGTTGACTTGATCATGATTATATATTATAACATATATGTATATGAATAAGTATGTATGCATTAGTGGGTGTCAAGTAGTTAGAATTTCCATTTTTTTATTTTTTATTTTTATATATCAGTTGTTTCGTTTCTCAATTTATATGAAAATATATATGTATATTTGTCTATGTATCTCAAGCTGTTACTATTTTATGATTGGGGTCCAGAAAACTTTGATTAATATTTTCTTGTTCAATAGGCTATTGGCCGTAATAGAAACTTTCCCGATTGTTGGCACTAGGGTGAAAACGGGTCGGTTTGGGTTGATCCTGTCAAGTAAAATCTCGGTTTTCAAACCGGTTTTGCACCAGTTTTTGGATTTTGGATCGGCGGGTTGGGGCAGGTTTCTCGGTTCCTGATATTTGATGAGCAGCCTTAGTCAGCGCATTGCAACGCTAGTACTCTATTAGGAATCTCATGTTCCCATTTCGATCTCTATTTTAAATTCACATTTTATTAAAATATAAATTTTTATGAAGAGTGATAGGAACCAATTAATCTGGACATTGTATTGAATCAAAAAGGAAATACAACAATAAAAATTAAGGAGATAGCCTTCCTATGACCTCAGTTAACACTCACATTAATCACTGAATACTCATACCCATACCTCTCCAATAACCACTCAACCCCCTTTTACACTGCCCATCCCCTAACAACTACTAATAATCAGTTACACTAACAACCTCTACCATAACCATTCCCTCACATCCATCTAACTAAACTAATTATCTTTCTTACTAATCTTCTCAAGCCGATTACCTAACAACGGTAAAACATTGAATTAAATGTTCAAACATTGGGATCCAAACGGGGGCTTAATATTTTTTGTTTCAATAGTATCGCTAATTTTGTCTCTATTTCTTGCTTCACAGCTGTTCATTCCACCAGATCATCATCTTCTTACTCATCTCTCAAATTTTGGATGTTCTTGGGCAGAAAAGATACCACTTTGAATTGGAGAATCTGCAAACGTATGTAATTTGATCACCAAGTTTGTAATTTTTCGACTCACGTCACAATGAACTAATATCTTTCATTTTTTTTTTTTCCATTTATAAACAAAAATAGTAAACCAAATTATGTCTTATCCTTTTTCTCTTTTCATACTGATTCCCTAATGCCAAACCTAATTTGAATATATAATAGATGTAATTTGTCACATCTTGAGTTTTCTTGTGATAAACAGTCTCTCTCTCTCTCTCTCTCTCTCTCTCTCTCTCTCTCTAAATAACTTTGGTTGTGGGATTCGAACTCTGTAGTTTATAATGGGTTAGGTGTGAAATTACTACTAGATTAATGCTTGCAACCACAAAGAATATTGGTGTAATTTTTCTTTTCTTGTTTGCTACGTCAAACATTGGGTATAGCTCGCACAAAGTCTTTGAAAGAGATAGGAAGGTCATCATTTAGGAGGCTTTAACTATCAATGAATATAAAAAGCAAGGTATATGCCATATATATATATATATATATATATATATATAAACACATACATTTGTGTATGCTTGAGTGCTACTAGTACAATTTTTTTTTCCCTTGACAATTGCATCACCAAAACTTTGTGCGCTATCATTTTTACGTTTTAGACTTATGACAAAAAGATCAAACAAGGAGATGGAGATATAGAACATAGGGAAATATGGCAATATCTTCTTCTATGGCCTTTCAAGTGATATGTTGCTCTGTTCAAAGGAGGCCGTCGATCCCCAACAAGTACGCGCTCTTCAAGACAGCATTTTCTTCTACTGTCAAGGTTCGACATTCGTATTTCTTATTTTTCATACATTAAATTGCCGATCAGAAGATGTCACACACACACACACACACACATATATATATATATATATCCTTTCTTAGTACTAATACTTTTATATTTTGGACATAAGCAGCCATGGATAGAAGCACTGCATCAAACTGTTCCAGACAGTACTGGATTAATGGAAGCGATCTCCGAAACCATGAAGAACGCGTCGGCCAAAATGCTGGACGCTTTCGTCGATTCAGTGTTTGAATTTGTTGATCAACCATTGCTCCCATCTCAGGTACCACCAGTACTAAACATTATAATGATCGTCTCAAACAGAAAGTTTTCGATAGTATTAAGGTTGTCATATATATACATATATATGTATGTATGTATATAATTTACTTTGCAGAGCAACTATGCGCCGGTTGATGAGTTGGGAGGACCAGTGGTTGTCTCCAACATTGAAGGGAACATTCCCGATCATTTTCCCCAAGGTGTTTACATCAGAAATGGTTAGTTTGATATTAATCCAAACTTTTTATTATTATTTTCATTTTTTTAATATATGATTAAATTTTTTAGTAATTTACAGCTTAATACGTTGAAAAAGACGATTTTCCTGTCCTTTTTGTTTGTTTTATAGAGAGAAACTGATGCAGAAAAGGGCATTGGTTAAGACACAAAAAAGTTTAAGCTTCTGGTGTACTCAGTTTAGTTAAAACCTATGCATTAGATAGGGATAGGATAATTCTGTGGTGTTTTTTACCGTTTGTCCATTGATGATCTTTTTTATTATGTGTTGTTTGTCTATATCACATGTGGTGAAGTAAACAAGGACAAGAAAGTTGGAGGAACGGAGAAATTGTATTAATTAATTAGTATAGATAATTTGTCGTTTAGCCCAAAATAAAAAAAAAAAAGGTCTAGCATTGTAGTACATGCTAGAAAAGAGAGCAAGAAGAATATCCAATTTACATCTAAGCATTAACAGAAATGTCCACAAAAAATAAACAAAGAAAAAATCAAAATAGGAAGAGAGTGATTTCTTTTTGGGTGTTTTGCTAAGAATTAAAGTGTATTTCATTTAATGGAAATTAATTGCTATTAGGCACTCCATTACTGAAGCTAGCTCAGTGGGCGGAAAGAAATGAGTTTAAGTAGAAGATCTTAGATTTGAAACTTGAGATTGAGCGTGTTTTAATTTTGCTTTAAACTCATACCATATTAAGAAAATTAACAATAATTGATATAATTGCAGGACCAAATCCTCTTTTTGGAGGACTAAAATCAACAAAATCAGTGTTTGGAAAGTCAAATCACATTTGGATAGAAGGAGAAGGGATGCTACACGCTTTGTATTTTAGCAAAAATAATGACTGCAACTGGACAGTTCATTACAACAACAGATATGTCGAAACAGAAACTTTCAAGCTAGAAAAACAAAGAAACAGGCCTTCTTTTCTTCCTACAATAGGAGGCGATTCGTCTGCTGTTCTATCTGCATATCTACTGAATCTGGTGAGTACATAGTATTTGTTATATTAAAATTAATCTGAAAACAAATCCATTTATATATTAAACAAATAATAAACTTGATTACAAGGACTAAGAATTCGAAAGATCAGATTCTAGAGACTCATATATAATAATAGAGCAATATTATAAGATATCAGTGATGTTTAATATCACACAATATGAACCCTATTTTTTATTAGTTATGCCCGAGGCATTTTTCATAATAATAGTACTAACAGCACGTAATAATTTACTTGTAGCTGAGGTTTGGAAAGGTAAACAAATACATAAGCAACACCAATGTGTTTGAGCATTCAGGGAAGATATATTCCATCGCAGAAAATCACATGCCTCAAGAGATTGACATTTCTACATTAGAAACTTTAGGCAATTGGCATCTCTCACAAGCTTGGAACAGGCCATTTGCAAGCCACCCAAAGGTAAGATATTATCATCTATTCTCTCGCATACTTCAACTTCAATAAATAAATATATATATATATATATATATATTGTTCAAATATAATGTTTCCCTTGATATCTTTTTCATCTATACAGAGAGCTCCTAATACTGGAGAATTGGTTATTATTGGGGTGGATGCAATTAAACCTTACGTTGAAATAGGAGTAATTTCAGGTATTTATATACATCTTGAATATAATATAATATTATTGTTTCTCCTAGCAATTTAAGTTTTTGGTATGGATGAGTCAATTTTCATGATATAATATCAGATCTTGAGGACAAATATGCCACAACTTTTTATAATTCGGATTTCTGCCAAGTTTGTTGATATTTGACCTATACATTTTGTAACACAAATCCGAAATTTCAATATCCGTGTTAGAAATCCGAAGGAGGGGTTTTTTTTTTTTTTTTTCATTTGCATCCTACCAATTTAAGCTTAAGCTTCTAGGATATGGAGAGGGAAACTAACAATACATTCTCTATTTTGACACAACATTTGTCCAGTTTAAGTTTAAGGTTAATGCATCTAGTTATATTGATTCCTAAATATCTGATGTCTTCTTCAGCTGAAGGAAATAAAATAATTCATAGAGCAGATATCAAACTCGGTCGGTGTACACTTTGCCATGACTTTGGAGTTACACAGAGGTAAAGGCTAGCCACCAAAATTATATATATTTCCTTTTTTTTTTCCCAAAATAAGCAGACAGCCTTGAGGGGAAAAAAAAAAAAAAAATTACTATCCAGTAATTATTATCATTAACTAATTAATTAACTAGCTATTTTCTTCTGCCTTATGAAAGTTATTAAACCTACTGGGTTAGCGGAACGGGTGAAAGGATAGGGATATATAGGGATTTGGTTAGGAGCTTTGGAATTTGAAACCTATGGAACATTTTGGTCGTGTGTGTTTTTTTTTAGTGTGAGCTATACGTTATATATTTATATATATACATATATTTAAAAAGAGAGTTAATATAAAGTTCATATTGAAACTCATGTCTGGCTTGCAGATACAACGTGTTGATGGATTTTCCACTTACAATAGACATTATGAGGCTTGTCAATAGAGGCCCGTAAGCACTTTACAAATTCCTGTGAAATTCTATATGTTCTGTGTGTGACTAAATATATATATATATATATATTATATATATATATATTAATACAAGCTATGTGCCCTCAAAATGAGTTTGGTAACATTGTCTAGATTGATAAAGTACAACAAGGAGGAGTATGCAAGGATTGGGATTATGCCTCGCTATGGTCATGCAAATTCAATTAAATGGTTTCAAGTTGAACCAAATTGCACATTTCACATTCTCAATTGTTTTGAAGATGGAGATGATGAGGTACATGAATCATTTATTAATTACACAATAATAGAGTAAATAAAGGCCTAATTTACTTTCTTTCAATAATCGAGCAAATTAATTATTGGATAATTATTGTAAAAATGCTAATTATAAGATGATTGAACATTTGTGACAAATAAAGCAGGTTGTTATCTGGGGTTGTAGAGCTCTTGAATCGGTCATAGATTCAATAAGTAGTATTGATAAAGAAAAAATTGAAATCTCAAGTACTAGAGATGATTTACTGTGTCACCGCCCTTATGAATGGCGATTAAACATGCGAACGGGACAAGTTAGGGAGAAGAATCTCACCGATGATTCAGAACTTTCGATGGATTTTCCCATGATCAATCCAAATTTTACTGGTCTTGGAAACAGATTTGCTTACACACAAGTTGTCGATCCTATGTCGAGCTCTACTTCAGGTGATTCTTGTCCCTTCGTATCTTCTTTTCAATGCATTTAGCAAAGCAACAAAAAAAAAAAAAAGATATATTTTTAATTACTGTATTAATCTTTCTTAATTTTGATCAATAATGTAGATCATATTTATAAATTTGGTGGTCTGGCAAAGCTACATTTTGAACAACTAGATACGAGATATTCTTTGGTATTCTCCAATCTATTTTTTAATTGACCACTTAAATTTTTTTTTTCTTTCTAGCCCTTATTTCTTGCATTCTGATTTTATTTTTATTATCAATATATATATATATATATATATATTGTGAACTAGACTAAAAGAGAATATACAGAGGCAATAAAAGTGGAATACCATATGCTTGAGAAGAATACTTTTTGTACTGGAGCTGCTTTTGTCCCTAAAGAAGGAGGTCTCGAAGAAGATGATGGCTGGATTGTCACTTTTGTTCACAACGAAGATACCAACACATCCCAAGTAACAAACTACTTCATAATTATCATGTTAGTAGTTTTTTTTTAATTTACTATTTTGTTCTCTGTAATTATAATTGCCAATTTGCAGGTATTGGTGATTGGTACAAAGAAGTTTTCAGATGAGCCAGTTGCAAAAATTACATTGCCCTGCAGAGTTCCTTATGGATTTCATGGGACTTTCATACCTCTTTCAATGTAGCATACTTATGAGCTTTGATTATTATTATTATTTTTAATAATAAGAATGGTGTCATAAATTAGTAGATGTATCAAGATATCCTGACTAGGCCGTCGGCACTCTTTTAGCACCTTTTATCCCATCTCATATTTTTATTTGCCCATCTTATGTTTTATAAAAGAATTAAAAAAAAAAGAGTACTACAAAAAAAAAAAGAGTACTACAAAAAAACCAAATAAAAGAGATAATTGCACATGCAGACGCCAATTAAAAAAAAAAAGGCGCAACCATACCCCTAGTATCTGAGGTTTTCTACTTGAAAGAATTGAAATCAGGAATCCAGGGCTGCAGTGTAAGGATGCCTGGCTTTCAAATAGCACGATCCAAACGTCCATATATGGTTATTTTCTTCAATAGAGAAAAATATGAAATGGAAAATACGGCATATACTGTATATATACCGTATATACCTCCCATAGACGAAAATAGCAAGTTGTATAAATGATTCTAGTATAGATTATTTGCAACGCCCCTTAACTAACTGCTCATTTAGAAACTTGTTCATAGTACAGCAAATTTCTGCTAATTAAAGGTTTTATAACTTTGTTCTTTTTACCTTCTAATAAGAAGATAAATTTGTTAAAAAAAACAGAAGAAAAAAAATTAAAATCAAATGAGAGACTAGAGAGAAATGTTTAAGTTCTAAGCTAGATTTAAATTTTTTTTTTAACACTCTTTATAGATAACAATAATAACATCTTATTATTGACTGAAAGTGTGTGTATATATATACATATATGTTTCCTCTGGTCCGTCAATTTATAGCTACATAGTAAGTTAAAGATCAATTCTACTGTTTAGTTTCTCTTTATGTAATGTCATACTCTTGGTCATGTTCCAAGCCTCAATGTTTCTTCTTGTCTCCGACAACGCCTCCTCCCGCTCCTTTGCTTGAGCCAAACCTAACTGGTCATTTTCGGTCAGCATTCAGTTGATGCTCGTCTCCATCGGTTCAATGCCAGTCCATATTTACCGACTTATGAACAACCCTAGTTTTGATAAAAATAAGGTTAACACGATTTATATAAACTTGGCATTTGACTGTACATTTAATCCATTTCTTATCCGGAATTTATGACTAATTTAATGTACATTATACACAATTAATTATTTATAGGATTTACTAAATGCACATAATGTAAATGTTCAAATACTGGGTAATTTATTTGACCTTTTTTTCCGAGAAAAAATAAACTAATCAATAAATTGTTAGACTATTGTAATCGTGCCAAATGTGTTATCATTGTGTCAATTTATATATATACTTAACCTACTAATCTTTTTATTTACCATCTATTAAAGCGCGAATATATGTTTTCATCTCTATTCTACTAGGAGAGCTCGTCATGGGGCGCTCCCAATGCTCGTCATGGAGTGCTTCCATGTTTTTTCTTTTTTCGTTTGTTTTGCTTGCCTTTTTTTTTTTTTTAATCTTAATCAAAACAATTCTTTTTTCAAATATATCTCAATTTAAACCTTACAATATTCTTAATTAATAGTGTAGAAAATAAACTATTTCATAAGCGTAAAGCATGTGTTCCAAATAGTTTACTTAGCTCATGCGGATCAGTTGTCTTAATCTAACATACTAATAAATTTGGTGCCGTGAACGTGATTGTTTTATACAAATTGTCAAATCCTAATGCCATGTGGTTCCACTGGTTTTAAGACTTTTCTCACGTTTGACGTAGTTATTTGGTGTCCTTTGAATAATTTTCATGTCCATTCAGATACGTGTTTGATGCACACAATTAAAAATAAAGCGTTCAAATGCTATTTGAGTTTTTGTTCTTAAATGATAAAAAAATCTTCCCACTACTAAAAAAAAAAAAAAAATTTATTCTGATATATGCTCAACATGGTATTTAAAAAATTGAAAACCATTTCACATTCTATTTATGTTTTTTCAGATAATTACTTCCAAATGCGTACTTAAATATTTTTGTTTAAATATTATGTTCGAGATGTTAACATTCAAAAACTAGTTTGGATGACAGTTCAAATGTTTCCAACTCATATGTTTCCGTTTGTTTTTAAAATTATTTGCTTCCTCTTTTTTCTTTTATTTTTTATTTTTGGTTAGAGTTAAATCCACCTAATTATAGCTTCCTGAGTGACCATTTGTATGTCCTGAACCTCTACAGAAATAAATAATAAAAAAAATAATAACACAACTTCTATGATGCAGACAAGTGGTTAAGTGACATTGTGAAAATAATTAGTGTGGTTTAGCTTTAAAAAATAAAAATAATAAAAATAAAACCTTAATTGGAATCCCATTTTTTCAACAAACCACCACATGAGCGCACGTGATGATTTTCCATCTAATTTTGACTAGATATGAAATGGAAGTGGCAAATTAAAATAAGAGTAATTCAGAATTTAGTATAGTAATGAGATATTTTAAAGTTGAGTGGATAAAATGAGAACAATCTCAAAGTTCAAGAGGAACTGGTGTAAATAATATATATATATATATATATTTAAATGTATACAAGAATATGATTTTTGTAGTAAGATATGAAATTGGGTTAACCTAGGTATTAAAGTGGGATAGGTATTTACTGTTTGTCCTTTTGATGATCTTAGGGTCCGTTTGGTGTTTGGGTTTGATTTAAGTTTTTTAAGTTTAAATAGTAAATTTTGTTGACTTTTCAGAAAAGACAAAAAACTTTTTCAGAAAAGGACAAAAACTTTTGGGGAAAAAGACAAAAATTATCTTGAAAAACTTGGTTTGAGCTATAATACCAAACAAGCTCTTAGTCATTATTATCTATATCACGTGTGGCGAAGTCTAGACATGAACAAACAATTGGAGAGGCTGCATAGAGAAGTAATAGGTTTAATATCCCATATGCTATATCAATATTGTATTTCTACCCTCTAAGAAGGTTTTTCACATGACAATTCCAGCTAGGAGGTTTTTAATGTGATTCATAAAACATAGGAGATAATTTTAACACGCTTTGAAAAACATAAGTGAGATGTATAATATTTCTGAAAACCGAAGGTGAAACATATTATTTTGATAAAAATACATGGAAAGATTTTTAGTATAATTATATCAAAAGTATGTATGATATTTGGTATCATGTTGTTGTGATTGCAACACCAAATCCTCTTTTTGGAGGACTAAAATCAAATCACATCTGGGTAGAAGGAGAAACAACAACTCATATTGGACTGTTTGTTACAACAACAGACATGTTGAGACAGAAACTTTCAAGCTAGAAAAACAAAGAAACAAACCATCTTTTCTTCCAACTTTAGGAGGCGATTCTTCATGCTGTTCTATGTGCTTTTCTACTATATTTGGTGCGTACTTGATCTTTGTTCCATTTTCTGATAGTAGATATTTTAGTTAAAATTAATTTGAGAACTACCACTGTCCACTGGTGATCAGAATCCTCAACCATTTGACATTGTTTTTGGAGATTGTTTTTATAAATCAATTCTTAAAGAATCTACCGCACGTATTTGATAAATTCTGTTTTTTTTTTTTTTTTTTCAATAGCATTAAAAGCATAATTTGCTTTTTAATTTGACGTGCTTTAATTAGTTAGCTATTCTGTCATTATTTGAATTATTAAAATATCCTTAAGTACAATATACTAATTAAATTCTCAATCTACCCACCTTGTTTTTGTATAACAAATACGGAATTAAAAAAAATTAACCTAGTAAAAATGATTTTTTAAAACAATTATGATTGTTGACCTTGTTATTAGAGATAAAAACTATGACTATGTGCACTAAAATATTTTAATAAATGGAAATACTTAATTCAACATATTTTGTGAAAATACTATTTACTATAATTTCTCGTAAAAGGCGTATCCATAGTTTACTGATGAACAACTGTATCCATAGTTTGAAATAGAAAAAAACATTATCAAATGTCTACTTACTTATGGCCACGGTAACTTTTGACTAATAATACAACTGACAAAAATACTGACATTAATCATGTAGTAATTAATTTGCTAATTTTGATGCCTCTTTTAGCTGAGGTTTGGCAAGGTACACAAGTGCATAAGCAACATTAGCGTGTTTGAACATTCAGGGAAGTTATATTCCATCGCAGAAAATGATTTTCCTCAAGAGATTGATATTTCTACATTAGAAACTTTAGGTAATTGGGATCTCTCACGAGCTTGGAACAGACCTTTTACTAGCGACCCAAAGGTGATATTTATATTTTATATGATTTAGATATTATCTATTTTCACTTAGGCATCGATTAATAATAGTTCAATAATGTTTTCCTTGTCATTTTTTTATATTATATATGCGTACAGAGAATTACCGGTAACGGAGAGTTGGTTATTATTGGAATGAATGCAATCAAACCTTATATTTATACAAAATATGAATGCAATTAGTTATGTTACATTTTGAGGATATTACCCAAATAATTTATCAAATCTTATGACTTTTTCAGCTGATGGAAATAAAATAGTTCATAGAGCAGATCTCAAACTCGATCGGTGTACTTTTTGCCATGATTTTGGAGTTACAAAGAGTTAAAAGATAGCTACCCATTTTAGAATTTTTTTTTTTTTTTTGGTTTTCAAAATAAACGTTATATATAGTCTCAAGCATCAACATTATAGCTGCCAAAAGTGGATTAATCTTAACTAATTAGCTCACTATTATACTTGTCTTTTGTTGAAAATTAATAAAGCTTATTTATTTATTTTCTAAAATAAATTACGGTAACAGATATCAGCTGGTGCACTCAAGCATCCCGACTATATCGGCACCTCCTTAACATCCTCATCCCTTATCCGTCCCATTATTTTATCAATAAAGAAAGTGAAATACAAGAATGTTTAAAAGAAATAAGGGTTGAGATTCACATCCTGAAAGATGATCGTAAATGTGCCTCATTAAAAATTAATAAAGCTTATATAACTTAAAGATTTTGAAAAACCAGAGAGACTAGAACACAATGAATTGAGAAGAAATTCTATTGTTTAGCAAGCTGATATTACAATAATTAATTTGCAGACAAACAAATAGAGCGGTAATGGTTATATATAGATACACATATAAATATAAATGGATAGAAGAGAAAACTAGCTAGCAATTACATCCGGATAAATTTAATTAAAAAAAAAAGGTTAGCATCCAAAACCTTAATCCATGCCGTAATATTTAAACAAGGAAAGTGAATGAAGATCTAACGATTAAAAAAGACAATTGATTTACTATAATTTTGCAGATTTAGTTTTGTACTATAAAGCAATATCGATCTTTGGCTCCAACGGTTAGTGTCATATCTCAGCAAAGGATTTCAGATAGTTATTAAATTTTGATGTCTCAAATATTATCTATCAATCATATCATGTCGTGTCATTTAAAAAGGAATTTGAATTTTTTTAATTAACTTTTCTGTGCTTTCATGACCGACTCCAATAAATAACGTGACATTGTAATGTGCTTAGACACAATTTGCACCACCAAAATTTGGATAGACCTTCCTAAGTTAACCTCTTTTCACATTCTATTGCTACCGTAATTCAAGGATCCTCATTGACTTTATCAATATATATACATATATATATATATATATATATATTAAGGAACTTTACCAAACAATTTAATTATTTGCATGGAATATTGGCTTGCAGATACAACGAGTTCATGGATTTTCCACTTACAATAGACATTATGAGACTTGTCTGCGGGGGCCCGTGAGTACTTTAGTTCCTGTGAAATTCTATATTTTATGTGTGCTTGATTGAATATCTAAATAATATTTATGTGTACATAAATATATATAATATATTTACATAAAAATTGACGTGTCTGAAAATAATTTTAATCACGTCTAGATTAATAAAATACGACAAGAAAGGGGTATGCAAAGGATTGGCATTATTCCGCGATGGCCAAGCAAATTCAATCAGATGGTTTAAAGTGGAACCAAGTTGCACATTGCACGTTATTAATTGTCCAGTTTCCAATGTTAGTGTAAATATCTAGTAATTTAATTATTTCTTTCACAAACTTAACATAAAAATTGCCAATTATGTGAACGAACATGTATGCTTGAGAACAAATCAGGATGTGATCTGGGGTTGAAACTCTTGAATCAGTCGTAGATTCAGAAAGTAGCAAGGAAAAAATTGATATCTCAACCAGAGGCGCTTCACTGCATGATCGTCCTTGCGAATATGGCAACTAAACATGCGAACGGGACAAGTTAAGGAGAAGAATCTCACTGCTGATACAGAAATTTCCATGGATTTTCCTATGATCAATCTGAATTTTGTTGGTCTTAGAAACAAATTTGGGTACACACAAGTTGTTGATTTTGTGTGGAGCTTTTCTTCAGGTGATTTATATTAGGAATTACATTAATCAATAAGGTTTTTTATTTCGCTTTCTAGATATAAATTGGTATATTTGATCGATAATAATGCAGATAATATTTTTAAATTTGGCGGTTTGGCAAAGCTACATTTTGGACAACTAGATAGAAGATATTCTTTGGTATTATATAAATTCTCCAGTTTTTTTTTTAATTTATTTTTCTTCTTCTAGCTCTTATTTCTTCAATTCTGATTTTTATTTTTATTTTTTAAACTAGACTAAAAGAGAGGCAGAAGAAGTGATAAAAGTGGAATACCATATGTTTGAGAAGAATACCTTTTGTAGTGGAGCTACTTTTGTCCCTAAAGAAAGGAGGTCCCGAAGAAGATGATGGTTGGATTGTTACTTTTGTTCACAACGAAGATACCAACAAATCCCAAGTAGTTACCTACTTCATTATCACAATGTTTAACTTTTTTTTTTTCTTTTTATTTATTTATTTATTTATTTATTTATTTATTTATGTTCTCTATAATTATAATTGCCAATTTGCAGGTCCTAGTGATTGGTACAAAGAAGTTTTCAGTTGAGCCAGTTGCAAAAATTACATTGCCCTGTAGAGTTCCTTATGGATTTCATGGGACTTTCATACCACGTCTCACCATATATAGCTGCATCCAGTTGTAGTTTTTTTCAGAAGATGTATAAATCTAGGCAGTATATATACAAAATAATAATAATATATAGTAGTATTATATATAGATTCTCAAGACAATACAAATTACTTGTGTGTTTTAACTTAGAAGCCATGGTTGGTTAATTAATAAGAATCGTCATCAAAATTTCTCTAGCATCACTAGAGCCTCTCTTAGTGTCTATAGACGACGACAAAGTTCCCGATGCCTAAAAAGCGTTGGGGATTTTGTTGTTTACCAATGCTATCATAAAAAAGGTTAACGTTGGTAAATTTTTCTTACTGCGTCGTCAAACACGCGATTTCTGGTAGTGTGATCATGATGGTTATTTTGCCTCTCAAGTCTACTGCCTCTGCCTTTGAATAAAATTTTGTTTCCGGAGCCTTTATTGAATAAACTATATGATATATGTTCTTGATTCTACATAGCAAATTTGCTATCATATAATAAAAAAAAAATGGTAATGTTTCAAAAGAAAAGAAACAAATCCCAGATTGAAATTCGGTGAAAAAAGAAAACCATTCATCAAAAAGATATTTGAAAAGGTCATTTATGTATATTTGGAATTGACCATTCAAGTTATAGGCGAACTTTTGTGCCTAGTTTCACGTTTCAGCCAGCAATACGATAAGATTAGCACATTCATCTCCAATGTAAAGAAATATTCCGTTTCAATAATTAATTAGCAAGTAACATTAACAACAACCAGATTTTTTGTATCATACCCATCCACCAGAATTTTATTTTGGAGGTATTTTCAAAGTATATACCAAATTTGAAAACGAGAATCTCCAAATATTTTAACCAATAAGGTCAACCTCGTAATGGATATAAACAATGGCATAAAAAAGATTATTAAAGAAAAAAAAAACTAATCATAAGTAAATGCTCTGTCGTTAGTTTATCTCTTTTGGGTACCCGTTAAGATTATTTTGTCATGTTCAGTGTTTTGTTGTAATTTTCTTCTAATTAATGCATGTGAAGGATGTTGTGCTATTTTCTACTAGCAGCATGTACTTAATTACGTACGTCACTTGATTTTATTAATTGAAAAATGAGCAAGAAGTAATTATCACATATTAAAATAATTAGTCAATAATTGAGTGCTCTAATTATGATGTGGCGGAGCAATAAATTTTTTTTTTCCAAGAGGGCGAGAATTAACCAAAAGTTTGAACTAAAATTACAATGCAAAAATTTTCTTCATCATTCTATCTTTTAAAATAAATAAATATAAATAGAAAGGTGGAACAAAAGTCTCTTATCAAATTTATTAAAAAGAAACAAAACAAAAGGAAAACAAAAATAGATAAAACCCAGTCTTAATGGCAAACCAAATAAATATTATAGGCACTTTTCCTTTCCGAATCGGCAATTATGTTTGTTCTCATGTTATTGAGTATCATAAGATCTTAAAATCACAATCTCTATTTCTTTGTGAGTAAGAGTATATATTGTCGAGTTTCTCCATTGACTTGTTGTTATTGGTATTTGAAACCTCTTCAACATCTTTGGCTTTGTTTGAAAAGTATGCGGAATTACTTTAATGTATGTTGTTACGTTGTTTTCATGATTTGACTAGCAAGAATGCTCATTTTACTTCTCAACTTGATCTACCCAAGAAAGTCTAATTATGACACTGCATTGGCTTGCTCCAAAGCTTGATTAATTGTTTGGTAATTCTCAACAAAAGGCAGTGTGATTAAAATGGTACATGATTGATCAACAGTGTTTTTGGGATTGATTCCTAAGTTCATCCCATGATTATTGTTTTGAGACGAGCCTACATACGTATTCCTCTCTTGGGATGTCAGGGTGTCTGATTAGATGGTGTCACTTATTTGGTATGATGGAATTGCCAAGAATGTGAATAGATCCATGTGCGGAGGAGACCGAGAGTTCCTTATTAGATTGTTCAGGGATATTATGTGGCTGTGGGGAATAAGTTTTCCTGAGTGCCTCTCGTAAGAGTGATCTTTCATGCTTGAAGATTCATGTTTATCCAATGGAAAATCTGTCTCCTTTAAATGGGTTTCGCTTGTCAACATTGTAGTAGGAGACACTGATGACATTTATTCCAAGTATTGTACTTCCGATCGGCCAATAAATCTTAGGGGACGAGAGGCATTGCGCTCGCTATTCTTGCTCACCCGGAGTGTGAGATTCAATTGTGCCACTGTTAGGTCAAAATTTTATGATCAATTGATTTACAACGATTGCAAAATTTCAGAAGGTACGGTTCTCATATTTAACTGAAGCCAAAATAGAAAATCCCTCATGCTCAACTAAAATAGCTTTTTCTGGATCACCCATAAGATTGAAATCAACAAAAACCCGAGCATTATGACAAAAAATTCCATTAGCCGTATTATTTCGATAATTAAAAAAAAAAAAAAAAAAAAAAAACTGAAGGTGTCAATACTCCAACGCGAGGTCATACAATCGAACCCATATTTAAGCATTAGTCATTTTTTGTTTGAAGGATTAAAGTCTACAATCCATTGTTGAAGCCCTCATTATGCTCGGATTTTGTGTACTATATAGGATCCCGTTGCCCAAATTTGATATTTCTCCTCTAATGATGGGAATTGAAATTAGAAAAATCCTTTTCCCGAATTTTCTGAAAGTCCCAAATGTTATTGCAATTTCGATTTGAAATTAGCCATTATCTCCAAGGTTGTTTCACTTCTACAAAACGCTTCCAATCAATGCAAATTTGCATGAGCCCATCCTTTCACATGGGAGGATTTTTTTTTTTTTTTTTTTTTAAAAGATCTTAATGACACCCAAAAAGTCCCATGACTAGCAAAGTACTGGCCAATGCTCGTCCATCAATGGCAGTGATATGATCATAAAAAATCTCATCATCGTCTTTATGATTATATCTTTATTATAAGTATTTTTCTAAATGAACTAATGTTATGATATGTATTTATTTAATTTTAAAGTTTAGAATTAGATAATATTATAAATTACTAGTTTATTTTAAAAAAAAATTAAGGGTGGGAATATAAATTTTACATCTACGGGTGGAGTCAGTCAGGTGCGATATTAATTTATTCAAAATGAGTACTTACACATCAAAATGGGAAAATCATGCAGATTTATAATACGGGAATCCCCCCAGGCCTTACCTCCCCTGACTAGCTTGCTTTTTTAATTATTGTATTTTATTTTATTTTTTCAATGGTTATTTTATTTTATTTTTCCTTTTCCTTTTTTATGGAAATGTAGGGGGGCCATTTGACGGCTGCTATATTGGTGGATATAAAAGCATATTTTAAAAGGCACGCATGTTTTTTGTGCTTAAAATATGTATAGTTCTCCTTTAATTATTCAATTATATCGCCATATATGTGTATATAAATACACACACATACACATAGACATGTTGTGTACACTCGAGAGTATCTAGATCTAGAGAGTGAAATTAAAGAGATATGGCATCATCGTCACATCTGGCCTTTCAAGTGACTTGTTCTGTTCAGGGGAGACCACACAATTTTGCAAAGCACTTGCCCCCATTTTCTTTACCTGTCAAGGTACATAATTAGTTCCTCCATCTCTCTAGCTCCCTCTTCGGCATGCATGCATGAAAGCTCTAATTGTATTACGTGATCACTCTCATCGAAATTTGCACTACTTGTTAAATATATATATATATATATATATCTTAGTTCATGCTTTATAAATCGCGTTTGATTTACTTGTGAAATACATGCAAAGAATGAGAAGTCATTGTTGAGAGCATTGCCACAAGTTCCGGATATGATCCGAGTAGAGCTCTCCAAAACCTTAAAGAACACTTATGGAAAAGTTTTGGACGCCTTTGTTGATTTGGTGTTTGAGTTTGTTGACCAACCATTGATCCCTTCTCAGGTATTATACACATATATACATATATATGCATATATATATATTAACTAATCAAATTTATTTACATCAACCAAACGTAGACATATAAGTACTTTATTCTTTTTATTTATTTATTTATTACTATTATTATTATTATTATTATTTTTTTTTTTTTTTTTGTGAGGGGAAGTAACTTCCTTTCGTAGCAACTCGATCATATGTATATAAGCCGGTCTTATTGTACATAATTTACTTTGCAGAGAAACTTTGCGCCAGTTGAAGAGTTTGGAGGGCCTGCGGTTGTCAGCAGCATCGAAGGGAACATTCCCGACGATTTTCCGGAGGGTGTTTACATAAGAAATGGTCTGTTAATTTTAAACATATTTATATATATATATATATATATATACACACACAATGCTGAATATGATAGTTTGCAATTTGTCAATAATGCATATATTGAACAAGACGGATGATAACATTCCTAAACTTGATATGTGCCTTTCAGTTTGGAAGAAAAAGGCCATTGATTAGGACAAAAATTGCCGATCAATGTGAAGGACACCAATAGTACTGTTTATTATCACACATTATTACAGAGCGGATCCTATAATATGGAGTTCATATATAAGACTTATTACTTTTTATTAATTATTGTGTTAAACGTCGCTGGTTCCTTGAGTATTTTTCAAATTACCTTGTAAACCCCTGATCTGTATTAATTCTTTGGAGTCTGTTAGTCATATGATGATATAGTTTTTCTTCATATATTGGTTGTCAATATATCAGCACCATATCGCAAATAAGTACAAGAAAATTAGAGGCCTAGAGAATATACACTTGATAGAGACAGATTATTGTTAACTAGAGTTGTGTGCCCCTTACAGTATACACATGCCCGGCCGGCACTTGGTTTTTTTTTTTTTTTTTTTAATTAAAAAAATATTTCAATTCAAATTATTTTTAGTATTATTTTTACTTTTTTTAAAATCTGCTATACTTTTATTTTTCTCTTTTTCTTTTCAAACACTAATTTAAAAAGATTCTTTATTTGAATTGAAATCTTTTTATTAAGTTTCTTTTCAAATCATGGTGCCTTTTTATGCCTACTTTTTTCGCCAGGCCGCGGTTGGGTACTTAATTAGGTATCTTCATATGTGTGTTAATTCGTCTTAATTCGTACGATACACGAAGGATTTTAAGGGGCAAAAATATATAGAGACATGATTGTACTTTGTATTTCTTCCCTTCAAAAAGTGATGAATTTCTATATAATCATTATAGTAGGTGTAAATCTCATATTAAAAATAGATTACTACGAATTTTATATATAAACCGTATTTATTTTTCATTATCTCCTCATTTTCTTATTTCTCTTTTCTCCTTTTAATTCCCTAACAATTATAACTAGATAAATCATTAATTGTAAAAGGTTTCTAACTACCATGAAAGAAAACGAGAGAACAAAAAAAAAAAATAAATAATAATAATAATAATAATAATAAAAAAGAAATTGTAAAATTTGGGTCATTTTTTAAAATGTTTTAGAAGTAAATAACAGGTTTAAAATAGTTTAGGTAAATATTATATTTACTATCTAAATAATCTTATATTTAGCTCTTTCTCCCGAAATGAAAGATAAGTGGGCTTGCTAACAATGACTTGGATTTAATTATCTGTTGTTGTGATTGCAGGACCAAATCCTCTTTTCGGAGGACTAAAATCAACAAAATCTATATTTGGAAAGTCAAATCATATTTGGGTAGAAGGCGAAGGAATGCTTCATGCTTTGTATTTTAGTAAAAATAATGACGACTTCAATTGGACTGTTTGCTACAACAACAGATACGTAGAAACTGAAACTTTCAAACTAGAAAAACAAAGAAACAAATCATCTTTTCTTCCTACTGTTGGAGGCGATTCGTCAGCTGTTACATCTGCTTATCTGCTCAATTTGGTGGGAACGCATATTTTTTACGCGTTATGTACTATGATATGCTAGGGACCCATACTTCACTACTCACTTTACAGCAAGTTATCATCTTTTTCACTATATTTTTTTTATTATTTTTAGAAACTTATCAGTAAAAAATAAAAACTCAAATGCCACGTAATAGTATTCATAAATATAGATTGAGTTTGTCAATTGTTAAATATAAGCCACCTAAAACGTTGCATGGACCAAAGACTGAAAAGATGAATAATATTTTGTTGAAAATGCATGCTTTATTACGTCCATATATTAATGATATATTGCGTGAGCGTTTATCTATAATAAAGCATCATACAAATTGATTTCATCTACAATATCAATAAATAATTCGTCTCAGATGAGATTTGGCAAAGTCAACAAATACATTAGCAACACCAATGTGTTCGAGCATTCAGGGAAGTTATATTCCATTTCAGAGAATCACATGCCTCAAGAAATTGACATTTCTACATTAGAAACATTGGGAAATTGGGTTCCTTGGAACATACCTTTTACAAGCCATCCAAAGGTATTATAATTCATAATTCTCTGGTGCAAATATTTCGAATACATTCATAATAACTGTTTATTTAAAGTTTTCTTATGAATTATTTTTATTGGACACAATTAAATACAGAGAGCTCCAGACACAGGAGAGCTGGTTATAAATGGGATGAGCCCAATTAAACCTTATGCTGAAATAGGAGTAATTTCCGGTATAATACATGTATATATTGTGCATGCATATGAAGATAATTGTCAATTAAATTAATTAAGATTTAATATATGTCTCAAATACATATATGTGTTCATTTTTTCAGCTGATGGAATGAAACTGGTTCATAGAGCGGATCTCAAACTTGATCGGTGTATATTTTGCCATGACTTTGGGATTACACAGAGGTGAAAGCTAGCAATATATATATTGTTATATCATGGGATTCGATATTTATAGCTTAATTGCTTATCTTCCTATATTTACTTTTTGCCTGCAACAGAGTTTATGCAATTAAAAAATTAAGCTCACACAAATTGGCTTTGCAGGTATAATGTCTTCATGGATTTTCCACTCACAGTAGACGTAAAGAGACTTTTCCTTGGAGGCCCGTGAGTATTTTAGTTACATATTATTGAATTCCCTATCTATGGAGATCCAAAAATATCAAGAGATTTACAGTTATATGTGTATGTACACATGCAAATATACATGCGTACATACATTTTTTTTTTTTCAAGAAAAAAATCCCAATAAACTTGACATCCGCTAAAATCATCCCATACTCTTCACTGGATCTATTAAACAAAAAGAAAAATTATAAAAGTTCAAAAGAAAGAGAAAAAATGAGAGAGAAAACAAGCACTTAGGGCTTGAATAAAGTTTTAAAAAAAATAATAATAATAACAATAATACCCCATATATATATATATATATATATATATATATATTCGCCTCTTAAAACCCATACCAATTTGAGCCTGAAGAGCTTCAGTCGTGGTTTTCATTCCTGAATTAATCATATTCATAATCTTTCGTAATTTATTAAGATCAAATAATTTGTCCCAAAGACGATAATATCTCTACCTCTTTCTGAACAAGAATTCGATTTTTGCTGAGATCAAATATAAATTTTTTATGCTTCCTTTTCTGCTAAATCTGTCGAAGATTAAATACAATATATGTGTGTGTGTGTGTGTGTATACCAGATCTATTTCACTCTTTTGCGGCATATCATATTAATCTTCTGCGAGTAGCACGATGAAATCAATTAACGTTTATGTAAATGTTTGTGGGTGGTATTGTGTAGATTAGTCAAGTATATCAAGGAAAGTTACGCCAGGATCGGAGTCATGCCACGCTATGGTGATACAGATTCAATTAAATGGTTCTCAGTTGAACCAAATTGCACAATTCACCTCCTTAATTGTTTTGACGATGGAGATGACGAGGTACGTATATACAACTCACAAATATATATTCATTATGCATGTACTATTTTTTTTTTTAATGTTTGTGTTACAATATATACTTTCCTGTATAGATCACCACAGATAATAATATCTAATCGATCGGGATCTTTTTCCTTACCTCTAGTTATCTCCTTTATGAAAAAATAATATGTTAGGATCAAATAAAATAATGCAGATTGTTAGAACTAATTATTAGTACTAGAAAAGGAGCCTTACGATATTAATGTCGACGTTGTTGGATTTAACATTTGTTCGTATACATAAATATGTGTATATATATATATATATGAGAATGTATTGCAGGTTGTAGTGTGGGGTTGTAGAGCACTTGATTCCGTCATACTGAGACCTTACGATCCAAGTTCTAAAGCAAATTTTGACGCCAAAATCGGAAAAGGAGCATTATATGATCGTCCTTATGAATGGCGGCTAAACATGCGAACAGGAGACGTTCAAGAGAGAAACCTCACTTTCGATACAGAGATGTCCATGGACTTTCCCGTGATAAACGGAAATTTAACTGGTCTAAAGAACAAATTTGGGTACACCCAAGTTCTTGATGTTATGGCAACCTCTACTGCAAGTAAGTAATGGCTAATTTCTATATACGCCCTTTGATATTTATAACCTAGTTAATTTATATTCATAATCTGATTAATATGTATAAATAAATATACCGCAGATCATTTCCCTAAATACGGAGGTCTAGCTAAGCTTCATTTTGAAGAACTTGAAACAAGATTGTCTTCGGTAAATAAGACCTCTATATATCAACGTTTGTTTTATTTATTTATTTATTTATTTATTTGTTAATTTATTTGTTTGTTTTGCAAGGAGTAATTCATGATCTTCTGTGTAATTTCTTGCTACAAAATATTGTATTATGAGAAATAGGAAGGAAAAGAGCTTGAAGAGGGGATAAAAGTGGAATATCATATGTTTGAGAAGAACACCTTTTGCACTGGAGCTGCTTTTGTTCCTAATAATAAAGGTGGCCTTCATGAAGATGATGGTTGGATCGTTACTTTTGTTCACAATGAAGATACCAATACATCCCAAGTAATCAATTACCCTAAGGGCCATTTCTTGTTGCCTTTTATTATAATGCTATATATATATATATATATATATGTATGTATGTATGTCTACAAATGTTTGGATTATTCTTATTTATACTCCTGAATTTAATAGTCATTCCCATTTTGCTCATTGAATTTTAAAAACTCTCACTTTATTTTTTATTTTTTTTTAGTCTCATTTAACTCCTTTTATTAGAATTTCCATTTAAAAAAAAACAAGTACTTAACTGTGATCAAGTGTTATTTTTTAAAAAAAAAATTAGAATTCAAAAAGGTGGTTTAGTAAGATTAATTCATCCTTTTTTCCATCTAATTTTTTTAATCAAAATTTTAATAAAAAGAGTTAAGTGGGACTGATTCAAAGCTGATCAGTGACAAAATAAGAGTTTTATAAAATTCTTAAAATAAAGTGAGAACCATGTTAAAGTTCAATCCTATGGATATATTGATATTCATGATTTCCATTAATTTTGCTAGCTAATTTCATAACTAATAACTCTTGTAGGTATATGTGATTGACGCAAAGAAGTTTTCTGACAAGCCCGTTTCCAAAATTACATTGCCATGCAGAGTTCCATATGGATTTCACGGGGCTTTCATACCTATGTCATGAACAAATTGAGCTCATCTAATGAGCACTTATTTTTAGTTGTATATTAATTTGCTATATCAATTAATCAAGAATCCATATGTCCCTTTGTTTCTTCCTACTTTACTCTTTCTTTTCATTTTTAATTTCCTCCTTTTCATTTGTTCATTATGCGAATCGATTTTAATTTGATTCTGCTCCTATTATTAGAATTAGCTAGTTTATTTAAATTTGACCCCATTAAGAGTAAAATAAATATATATATATAAATATATATATATATATATATATTATCTCGTACATATATTTCAGATACATGCTTTTGTTTAACTACACGACTTGATCGGGTATGACACGAGTATAATGATGTACAGTCAAATTACATGTATCTTGGAGATATTTTAATGACCTTGCTATGTAGTTTAGGATTAATTTGACATTCCCTATAAGTTATTGGATTAATTTTTTAACAGAATGATATGTAAGTGTTCATGTTAAATACTGACAACGCAACACATAGAATTGTTTATTGCCATAAATTAAATAGTTAAAAAGTTGATTAAGTAACAAAATTGTAGTAGTTACTGATTGGATAAAAGTATAATTTTTACCATATATTTTCCCTTTTTTCTTCTACTTAAGACAAAAAATTTGAACTATGGAACTTCAATATTTGAGGACTATAAAAATAAGTCAACAATCAACTTAAATTTTGAATGCGAACAAATCAGATGTAAATCAAACAAATCTCTAGACGGAAACCAAATCAACGGCAAAATGGAAACTTTTCAATATTGTACTCTCCGTCGGCAACATGTCTACTGTCAAAGCAAACTTCTTTTTCTCATTTGTAATTTTCACACTACCCCTCAAGTTAGAGCATGGATATCCTTTAGAAGAAAATCTCCAACCAAACAATAAAGGCTCCGGAAATAAAATTTTATGCCAATAACAACCATAAAGTTAGCTGACTCCTGCGGTATATTATGTTTGGAGACAAGTAGCTCGAAATTACTTTCTTTTTTATCCCCAAAAAAAAAAAAAAAAAAGTTGGCTCGAAAGTACAAATTAATTATAGAGAAGAGAGGTTTTAGTATTAGCTAGAAAAATTCTGATGACGATTCTTATTAATTAACCAGTAATAGAAAAACACACAAGTAATAATATGTGCTTATAATAAAAATAAGAGATCAGAATACTATATATGACCTGAAGGAAAAAAAAAATTAAAACAAGGAAAGTGAAACCAAGCCAAGTACAAAAGGAAAACCTTTATTTATTTATTTATTTATTTTTAGGAAAACCTTTATCAATGAGAATTAATATATTAGGAAAACCCGGTTTAATTAGATTCATTTTTGGTTTGAATGTGATGCTACTTATGTGGTTGATCATCTCAAATCAAAAGGCAATAAAGTACCATAGAAATTCCTGTCCAGATATTGAAAACGGGGCTTTGCATTATTTGGAAAAAATTCCATATTGTGTAACCCACATTTTTCGATAAGGAAACCAAATAACAGATAAACTAGCCTCTCATGCAACTCACATAGACAAGAACACTTGGTAGTTTGACTGTCCAACATTTAGCTCCTCAGAGATCTCTAGGGATATGATGGGGTTATCTTTTAAAAGATTTTGTAAGTAGCCGACCTTTTACTTTGATAGATATGTACTTTTTTTTCCCTCTAGTTTTTTTTCCTACATTAGTCAGAGAGTTTTTAATGAGATGTATTTGGGATCATATTTCAAGATGCAAGTTACGGCTTAATTCTTTGAGATTAGTTTTCGGCTACAGGGGGGATCCATCTTTGTTTTATTAGGGTTGCCTTGGTTAGGGTTGTTTTATCCTTTTCCCTTTCTTTTGTTCTCTACAATTTTTTTTTCTTTATTCTTTTTTATATTAATAAAACAATGGGATAAGTAAGAGAAAATTACCTAAATACCACATTTTTTTATCTATTGATCAATATGACACAAATTCTCCAATCTTGACTAACATGACATAAAGTTTGGTTAACTTTAGTTTAATTTTATGTCATATTAGTCTAGTGTTAATTTTTTATATCATGTTTGTGCAATCTTTAAATTTACGTCGTTTAGGTGCTTTTTCCGTAGAAAAATGATCATAGTTCACAAGAAAAGAAACAAATCCCATATTGAAATTCGGTGTAAAAGAGAAACCATTCAATTGAAGAATTGGGGAATGATATTTCTGGTAGTGGGCAATATATATATATATATATATATATATATATATATGTATATTCTGAGCACAAATATTAGAACAGAAATTAATCAATTTCTTAAAAGTAGACCTCTAAGAGAAAACGCCCAGAGAAGAAACCAGACAAAAGCTTCCAAAAACCGAACTAAAAATAATAATAATAAGAGATTAAAATTTAAGAGAAAATTACGGGCGAAAAACAAAGGACACATGGCGAAAAGAACAAGAGGATGGCTATAAGAGGAGATCAACAAAGGCCAAAACTGAAACAAGAAGGGCCATTTCTTGAAAGACAAGAAGGCTCATTGGAGGTTATACGAGGTCCTTTATTTTCCTTTATTTATTTATAGATGGAGACATGACGACAATAGAGGGAGATGAACCAGTGGTGGACAGAGACAAATCGATGATAAATGGAGACAAAAATTAAAGAGAGAATAAAGGGTGAGAGAACATAGAGATTTAACGAGATTAAACAATGTGTCTACCTCTTCGGAATGAGAAGAGAGACAATTCACTGATGTTTGGTTCTATCAAATGGCTCTATATAATTAAAGAGTACAATCAATCCGAATAATTACCCCTAAAAATAAGACTACATCATGTAAAATTTATAATGGGAACATAATCAAATCTAAATTCCAATTACAATATATCTCTGGATGAGAAACCAAATCAACCGCAAAATGAAAACATTCCAATATAATCTCCATCGGCGACACGTTTTTTACGGGTATTTAGCATCGATGTCCCCTAAACTTATTACCCTTTCGTAACTTGACCCTCAAACTTTTAATTTTAATAATTTACCTCCTGAACTTGCTAAATTATTGTAATTTATCCCATTTAGTTAATTTTACACTAAATTAAATATTTGAAATTAGAATATTTGCATTAGAGTTTCTATTATATGGAAATTGTTAATTGAAAAAGGGTTTTTCCGGTTTTCACATGAGGCGTACATGAGTTTTTCATAATCAATTTAATAGTAAATTAATTGATATGGGGTACATTGTTACAATTTAACAAGTTCAGGAGGTAAATTACCGAAATTAGAAGTTTAAGGAGTAAGTTGTCAAAAAGTGACAAATCTCTAGAGACATCAGTACTAAATACCCCGTTTTTGGCCAAAGCAAATTTCTTTTTCTCATTCTCAATTTTAACACAGCCTTCCAAACAAAGTAATTGTAGGCGTGGGAATCTATACGGTCAAAAAAAATTCAAGTTAAATATTCAGAAATAAGAGTTGGTCGTAAAATAGGGGGCCATTGATCACTGTAAGTAAAATCTAATGCCAAGAATTAACCCTCATAAATAAAAATATTAAATTACTTCAAAAAAATAAATAATTATTAACACCAAAATTTATAGAAGTAGTTAGTCCTCTGTATCTAAAGCTTTTCACTATAAATGAAATTAATTGAGTATATTAATGAATACAAGATAATTACGATGAAGCTAAGAGTGTTCTCTTCTTCTCCTCCTGCTACAATAGGTTTGTCTTATTTACAAAGTTAAGCCCACTACTGGACTTAATAGGGTCAAGTCCACTATTTGAGTTAATGTAGTTAAGTCCGCTTTCCTAAATATATAGAAGTTGATCTTCTACTTTTATAATAGGTAGTTTTTATATTTTCATGATCACCTTATTAAGTGGCATGGTCTATTTGATTGATTGTCATAATCTTCTAATTGTGGGATGTCTGGCACGTGGAAGACTAAGATTGGAAGATGAAGTCTAACACCAACAATAATAATGCATTTGAATATGTTTGATTTGGACAAAGCCCAAACAAGTTATCCTAGTTATGCCAAATTGCCCTTAAAAATCAAATTCCAATTATGTAGTTTGCATATAATTAATTTATCGTGTCTATCATCCATAACAAATTTGCCATGTAAAATCAAGACAACATCCATAGCCAAATCATGTACTTTCTTTTTCTCTTTTTTCTTTTTTTTTTTTTTCAGCCTCCACTTTCTTGTAATGAACCTGACACCCGAGATTAGGAATGAATATCTTTAGTGAAATTCTACCCAGTTGCCAATTAAAATATTTTTAGTGCCAATACATATCCGAATGATAAAAAAAACTTCTACCAACAAACGAGATTCGTTTGGTCGAGAAATTGTACTCGTCTCTCGAACTCTCATAAGTCTGAACTTGTCTCTCCGGAGTCTAACTGATACGCGTCTTGATTAAGATATGCCACATTCCACTAATATATATATATATAGATATATATATATATATATATATAGATATAGAGGTTCTTTAATTATATCTATTAAATCACTACGTACATTAGTAATTTTTGAAAAAGGAACTTACAGTAAATAATAAAACATAAAATTTGTCATTTTCAAAATATATATATAATTTGTCATAGATCAACTGTACGCTTTAAATACGTGTTCATTTAGATCATAGGTTGAATTTGAGTTATTTTTAACTTTTTACATGAAAATGAAATGTATGATTCCAAATGTATTTGGGAAAGAGAAAAATGGATGTGGTACAAATATTTAAAAAGTGAAATCTGGATTTAGATTTTAGTTGAATTGAATTGGAAAATTTGGATCCAAAATAGTGATCCAAACATATTTTGGTATTGTTTGTGGAACCTCGATATTTTCAAAGGATTCCTACTACAATAAAATAAGTATAGTTGCACAAAAATAAGTTCAGAGACAACAATTACGGATGTGAGTTTGGATAATTACATGTCAATTTATAATTAGTTTTCGTAATGAGTTATTATTATTTAATTACTGCTGATCTACTGTGTACGTTAATTTTTGGTAGTCTATTTCAAATTTCTCCATTGAGAAAGGCCTTATATATATGTTGTGCGAGTATCTACAGGACCTAAATTATCAATGGGCTCTCCAAGCACGTTAAAAATTCGTCCTAGCGTCGCTCCGCCGACTGGAACACTTAAAGGAGCTCCTGTGTCAATCACTTCCATTCCTTTCAAAAATTGAAATTTAGGGAAGTGCTTTATAAACATATGTATAAAAAGAAGATATTTCATTTAGTCCCTTCATGTCTACTATAACTAGTTATTTCGGTTTTTTACTAGCAGCTTTGACTATAACCTCAGCTCTATTTATCGGTCTGAACAAGATACGACTTATTTGAAATTAATTGAATGAACAATTCATAAAAAAGATTCTTCTGTTTAAGATTAGCAAACTTTTGTCCCCTAGCTAATTCACGTTTAAGCAAAACGATAAGATTTGGAGATGCGATAAGATTTGCACACTCATCTCCAATGTAAAGAATTATTCCGTTTGATTAATTAATCTGCAAGTAACACTTATAACAACCAGATTTACGTATCATATATCCCCGCCCACCAGAACTTTATTCTTGGAGGTATTTGCAAAATTATATACCAATTTGACAAACGAGAATCTCCAAATATTTTAATCAAGAAAAATACAAAGAACACCAACTCTAATCTTAATTTTTGAGTACACTATCCTATGTAGCATATAAGTTGTCATTATTTTATTGGTAAGTGGTTAAAATATTATCACATCAATTGATTGTTTTTACCAACAAAAGATGATAAGTAAGTTGGTACTCAAAAAGTTGAAATTAGAGTTGGTGTCCCTAACACTACTTTTTAATCAATAAGTTTATCCGTAATCAATAAGTTCATCCTCATAATCCATATAAACAATCGCAGAAAAAGATTATAAAAAACACTAATTAAAAGTACATGCTCTGTCCTTTATCTCTTTTGGGAGGTAGTCGTTGGGATTAATTTGTCATCGGTGTTTTGCTATGATCATTTTCTTTTAATTATTGCATGTGAAAGATTAAAGCATAATTTTTTTTTTTTGGCTATTTTCTATTCACAACATGTATTTAATTACGTACGTAACACTTTTTTATTTTATAATTACTTGAAAAATCATTAAGAAATATAATCACAGCATAATAAACAGTGATTATAATTAAGTTAAAAAAAAGCTATTATAATTACTCAAAAAATGAATGCTCTTACTATGACCAATGGCGGTGCCAAAAATTCTTTTTTTTTTTTCCTTTTCCGGAGGGCAAGAATCAAAGAAAAGGTTTGAACTAAAACTACAATTCAAAAATTCTTCACCATCGTTTCTCTTTTTTTTTTTTTTCTTTTTAGTAAACGGTAGTAATAGGTATCAATAAGTGCACCAAAACGCCCAATTAGATTGATAGATTTGGTACCACTTTAGCACTCTCATCACTTTCTCATCCCATTAAATAAAATTTAATTCAACTAAAAGCTTACAAAAGAGTTTACCAATAGCATCCTCATCTATTTATTTATTTTTTTTTTCCTAAAGCTTTGTATAATTTAATTTTATTATATTTTATGTTTAAAGTTTAAAATATCGCAAATTTATATTTAGCACTAATTAAATTGCAAATTTAATTTAAATAATTTATATATTGCATATAAGACTTTAAATAAGAGCACTTACAAAAATCAAAATTTTATGATAAGATTAAGTCTTTTAAGAAAAATTATTAAAAATTTTCAAGAGGAACAAACAAAGGATAACATTGTAAAAATATTTTCTAATAGGGAAAAAACTATAAAAAAATTAGAAGGATGAAAGGGAATTTCCAAAAATCCTGAGGAGTACGCCTTCCCTGGGCCTTACCTCCTTACCTTCCGCTACCCCTGACTACGACTAACGTGCTTTTTTATTATTATTTTATTTTACTTTTCCTTTTCCTACTTGCTGAAAACCTAGTTTTGACGGCTTACTATTGGTGGATATAAAAGCATATATTAAAATGCATGCATGCTTTTATGTGCTTAACATGTAGTTCTCCTTTAATTTAATTTTCAATTAAAATGCAGCCATATATGTATATATGTGTGTATATATATATATGTACACACACACAAATACACATGTTGTGTGCACTCGCGTATCTGGATCTAGAGAGAGAAAGAGAGATGGCATCAATAATATCATCACATATGGCATTTCAAGTGAGGTGTTCTGTTCATGAGGGGCGGCCAGACAACTTTCAAAACGTGAAGACCCCATTTTCTTTAGCTGTCAAGGTAATTAGTTCACATTTGTAGAGATTACATGGGTGTATATACATATATATATATAGATATATACATATGCGTAAAAATATGTGTGTGTGTATACTGTTTCTTGCTTATATATAGTGTCTGATCACTTGTGTAATATATATACAAATAATGAGAAGACAATGTTGAGAGCATTGCCACAAGTTCCAGACATGATCCGAATAGAACTCTCCAAATCCATTAAGAACACTTATGGAAAAGCTTTGGACGCCTTTGTTGATTCGGTGTTTGAGTTTGTTGACCTACCATTGCTCCCTTCTCAGGTATTATTTATATATATATATATATATATATATTTATTTATTTATTTAATTTATAGATAACTTTCTTCTGTCTTTCTTTTATTTATTTATTTTTAAATCCCACATAATTTACTTTGCAGAAAAACTTTGCGCCAGTTGAAGAGTTGGGAGGGCCTGTGGTTATCTCCAGCATCGAAGGGAACATTCCAGACAACTTTCCTGAGGGTGTTTACGTAAGAAATGGTTAGTTGATTTTAGACATTTCCTGAACAAGAGTGATTGAACTTTATGTGTGTGTGTGTGTATATACCTTCTAGTTTTGAAGGGCCCTTGGTTAGGACAAAAATTACCCTACAATATAAATTAGGACATCGATGATGCTGTTTCTTAACACACACTGATAAAAGAGAAATCTATTTATAGGACTATTTTTATTAATTATCGCGTTCAACATTATGGTTCTGGTTCTCTATAGCATTTTTCAAAATGATCTTATAGAGTATATATTGTAGAATTTGGACCACTTGATCCGCACTAATTCTGTGGAGTCTCAAGCTGATATATATGTGTGTGTGTGTATACACACACACTAGTTTGTCTTGTATTGGTTGTCAATATTTATAACACAATATCGCAAAGTACAACGAAATTGCAGCCCTGGAGAATACACACTTGAGAGAGACATAAAAGAGTTGTGTGCGGCTTATGAGTTATAACACTAAGAGTGATGCTAAGAATACAAACTTCAATCCTAATTTTTTGAGACGTACCAACTCATGTGTCATATTTCCATTGGTAAATGCAATCAATTAATGTAGCAATACTTTAAACACTTACCAATTAAAAACTGACAATTCATATGCCACATAGGTTGATATTCAAAAGTTTATATTAGAGTTGGTGTCCCTAGCATTTTTCTAATACTAATTACTATAAACCTACATTTTTTGTCGGCTATAGTTGGACATAATTTTGGGGGTATTTTAGGCATTTACGTATGTGTTGCAGTTCATCTTAATCAATGTGATATATAAAGAATTTTATTACAACTATTGTTTTCTGTATAAAAGAGATAGATGGAGAGAAGATTACATTTTGTATTTCTTCCCTTAAGATAGTGAACTTGTACATCAATATTTGCAAGTGTAGCTCTCAAATTAAAAGTAAACCTCCATAAATATGTAAATGCACTAAGAATTTTTAATTCTCTTCCCATTTTTTTATTTCTCTAGCGCTTTTAAATTCCTAATAATTATATCCAAATCATTCTAACTATCAAGAGAGAAAATGAGAGATCAAAAGAAAATTAAAAAATAAAATAAAATAAAAATTGTAGCATGTAGGTCATTATTTTATAAAAGTTTTGAAAGTAGCAGGTTTTAAAATATCTGAAGTAAAGAAGTTAGCTCTTTCTCCTGAAATTAAAGATAACTTGCTAATATTAACTGGGTTGTATATGTTGTCGTGGTCGCAGGATCCAATCCTCTTTTTGGAGGACCAAATTCGACAAAATCAGTGTTCGGAAAGTCATTTCAGATTTGGGTAGAAGGAGAAGGAATGCTCCATGCTTTGTATTTTAGCAAAAATAGTAACAATAATAATAATGACTCCAATTGGACTGTTTGCTACAACAACAGATACGTAGAAACTGAAACTTTCAAGCTAGAAAAACAAAGAAACAAACCATCTTTTCTTCCTACTGTGGGAGGCGATTCATCAGCTATTGTATCTGCTTATCTGCTCAATTTGGTGGGCTTCACATATTAATTTTATTACGTTTTTATTGCAAACATACATATACAAACACACAAATATACATATGTACGTTTGGACCTAGCGTAACGAATGAAAAAGAAGGAATTTTGGGAAGGAGCTTTCAAGTTCGAAATCTGATAGTATTTTAATTATGACGATGTTTATTCATTAAATATGATATTAATATTCTGCATGAGGGTTTTTTTCTACAATATACTTAGTTTACATATAACTAATTATATTTAAATGCGTCCCAGATGAGATTTGGCCAGATCAACAAATACAGTAGCAACACCAATGTGTTCGACCATGCAGGGAAGTTATATTCCATCACAGAAGATCACATGCCTCAAGAAATTAACATTTCTACACTAGAAACATTAGGAAATTGGACTCCTTGGAACAGACCTTTTACAAGCCATCCAAAGGTACAAATGTTTTTAATAATTAACATTTAAATTTTTCTTATGAATTAATTGTTATTGATCAATGCGACTAAATACAGAGAGCTCCAGACACCGGAGAGCTGGTTATAATTGGGATGAATCCAATGAAACCTTTTGCTGAAATAGGAGTAATTTCTGGTATAATACAAGTTTAACTAGTGAATACATGCATATCTTTTAAATTAAATTATTTCTTAAGTTTTAGTACTTAGACAAATATCCGTTTATATTAGATAAATGATGTTCACTTTTTCAGCTGATGGAAAGAAATTGGTTCATAGAGCGGATTTCAAACTTGATCGGTGTACATATTGCCATGACTTTGGGATTACGCAGAGGTGAAAGCTACCTATATATAAATATATATATATATATATATATCTTTATCATGTGATTCGATATATCTTCCTTATGCTTACTTTTTGCCTGCAATAGAGTATGTACAATTAACAAAATAAGCTCTCACAAATTGGCTTTTGCAGGTACAATGTATTTATGGATTTTCCACTCACAATAGACGTAAAGAGACTTTTCCTTGGAGGCCCGTGAGTGTTTTTAATTTACATAATGTTGAATTCCGCATCTTTGGAGATCCAAAAATATCCAGCATAGAGATATACACATATATATGTGTACATACACCTGCGTATATACATTTTTTCATTTCGAACCCAAAAAAAAAAAAAAAAAAAAAAAAAAAAACCAATAAAATTGGGACTATTAAAACGAAAAGAAAATTGCGAATGTTTAAAAGAAACAAATAGAAAATAAAAGGAGAGAAAACAAGCCCTTACGGCTTGCATAAAGTAAAATTAAATAATAATAATAATAATAATAAAGGACTGAGAAACTATATATATATATATATATATATATATTTATGCATCTTAAAACCCGTATTAGTCTGAGCCCGAAGAGCAAAAGTTGTGGGTTGTTTTTTCTTAAATCAAATCCAAAGTCTTTTGCATTTCATTAAGATAATCTCATTGTGTCCCAAGAACCAAAAACGACAATATTTACCTTTTTCTGAACAAGAATTCGACTATGAGATTAAAAAACCGACTCTTTTTTCTTCTGAAATGAAAGGGATATTTTGCCACTCTAACCTTCCCGACCACGATTTTTATGCTTCCTCTTCTGATAAAAAACAAAAACAAAAAACCATTACCAGATCTATTTCACACTTTTGTGGCATCATATTCTTCTACGAGTTGCACGATGAGATCAATTCCTGTTAAATTTACACTTTTTTGTTGTGGGTGCATGGTAACGTGTAGATTATTCAAGTTTAGCAAGGAAAGCTATGCTAGGATCGGAGTCATGCCACGCTATGGTGATCCAGATTCAATCCAATGGTTCCAAGTTCAACTAAATTGCACTATTCACCTTTTTAATTGTTTCGAAGATGGAGATGACGAGGTATATATGTGTGTGTATATATACACGCACACACGTAACTCACTATATTCATTTACTACTTTTTTTAATGTATGTATTTACAATATATATTTTCGTTTAATTTATCGCCATAGATAATATGTAAATAATATCTTGTTGGGATGTTATCTCTAGTTATCTCCTCTAGAAAAGAAACCTTACGATGCTAAATTAGTTGTTGGATTTAACATTTGTACGTATATATAAATATGTATATATATGAGAATGTATTGCAGGTTGTAGTGTGGGGTTGTAGAGCACTTGATTCAGTCATACCAGGACCTTATGATCCAAATTCTAAAGCAAATTTTGACTCCAAAATTGGAAATGGAGTATTATATGATCGTCCTTATGAATGGCGGCTAAACATGCGAACGGGAGAGGTTCGGGAGAGAAACCTCACTGTCGATACAGAAATGTCCATGGATTTTCCTATGATCAATGGAAATTTAACCGGTCTAAAGAACAAATTTGGGTACACCCAAGTTCTTGATGTTATGGCAACCTCTACTGCAAGTAATGGCTAATTTCTATGTGATCTTTTGATCTTTATGATCTTTTATTTATATTCCTAATCTTATAATTAATTAATTTAAACATACCGCAGATCATTTGCCTAAATATGGAGGTCTAGCTAAGCTTCACTTTGAAGAACGAGAAACGAGAATTTCTTCGGTAAATAAGGCCTCTATATATAAACATTTTTTATTTTTCTTTTCCTTTTTTTTTTATTTGACAAGGAGTAATATTCATGATCTTCTATGTAATTTCTTACTACAAAATATTGCATTATGAGAAATAGGAAGGAAAAAAGCTTGAAGAGGTGATAAAAGTGGAATATCATATGTTTGAGAAGAACATCTTTTGCACTGGAGCTGCTTTTGTCCCTAATAATAAAGGAGGCCTTCACGAGGATGATGGTTGGATCGTCACTTTCGTTCACAATGAAGATACCAACACATCCCAAGTAATTACCTTGAGGACCATTTTACGTTGCCTTTAATTATTCTTATTTATATATATATATATATATATATATATGAATTATTCTTATCTATATATAGGAGTTATTCTCATATATATGCCACTTGAATTTTAGGATTCACATTTTTCTCCCTGAAATTTGAATTAGTCCCACTAATCCCTTCCGTAAGAGATTTTGTTAAAAATAGACGGAAAAAATAAAAGAAGTAAAATGCGGTGATAAGTGGTATTCTTTTCATTTGTTTTTTCAACAGCATAAACCCTAATAAAAGCAGTTTAGTTTGACTAATTTCTTTTTTCTGTCTGTTTTTAATCAAAATTATATAGTAAAAGGAGTTAAGTGGAGTAATTCGAAATTGATCAGTGATAAAATGAAAGATTTTATAGTTCTGAAAATAAAGTGGAAATGATCCTAAACTTCAGACATAGATAAGAACAATCTATATATATATATATATTTTTTTTTTTTTTTTTTTTTGATATTCATGATTTCCATTAATCTAGCGAGTTATAATTTCATAACTAAAAACTCTTGTAGGCTTTGGTGATTGACGCAAAGAAGTTTTCTGACAAGCCAGTTGCCAAAATTTCACTGCCATGCAGAGTTCCATATGGATTTCACGGGACTTTCATACCCATGTCATGAACAAATTACATAAGCACATCTAATGAGCACTTATTTCTAGTTGTATCTTAATTTGCTATATTAAATAATCAAGAATATCCATATGTCCCTTTGTTTCTTCCTTTATTAATCTTATTTCTTTTCTTTTCTTTTTTTCTTTTTTTCTCATTTTTCATTTAGTTTCATTACGCGAATCTGTTTTAATTTGGTAGTGTTATATGTGTCTTAGATATAATTTTGAAGGACTTTGGAATATATTGGTTTCGAATTAGACATTCCATTTATAAATTATAAGTTACAGTCGACTTTAACAACGACTAAATTAAGTATACATTTCTATCTAGATGATTTAAAATACAACCATGTTAATATGTCAAAGCTAATATATGTGTGTATATACATGTATATATTTATTAAGTTAACATGAGTTTTCATTCAAAAATCTAATAAAGTTATTATCTATAAGATATTTAGGACCTATATGGTAGAGCTTTCTAAAAACCGCTTTTGACTTCCTAAGCTCAAAAATTGCTTCTGAAAATGTTTGAATAATTTATCAGAAGAGCTTCTTGTCAAAATAAAAGAAAAGAAAAAAAAAAGTGGCTTCGAGTAAAAGTCTTTTGACTTTAAAACTTATAACAAAATTTAAGTTAAACAAACTTCGTTTTACTTTTTTTTTTTTTTTTTTTACTTTTAAAAAACCATAAAAATTGTTTTGACCTCATAAGCTCTTTAATTTCAAGCACTTAATAAAAAATAACAACTTTTACTTCTCTTATTTTTTTAGCTAAAAACAAAAATAAACTCTGACAAATGGACACTTAAGTATTGGGCAACTAGTTATGAAACCATGACTAATTTTAGATAAAGAAAAGAATTCAGCCACAACTGTGAGTTTATGTCGAATACTGACTATATATGTCTATTTTTGTGGAAAAAGCATGCAGTACACAATCTTTACTGGTCCATTTGGATCATCATCTCTAATAACTATTATTTAACTCTAATACAATATGTGTTTTGGTTGATGGTCATGAAATATTCAAATGTATTTACTGTTTAATAACAATTCAATTCAAATCTAAATTCAAATATTCAAATGTGTTTTGGTTGATGGTCATCACTTTTAAAAATTCTTACCAAATTTATTTTTCTATTTTTATGAATATTACCTTTAAAAAGAATTATGTAAATACACATTTCATTTCAAATACACAATTCAATTTTACGCAAGCATTCATTTTAAATGAATATTCAAACCTAACCTATATAATCTAAACATGGCTAATATTATATAGATAAAAGAATTCAGCCACAACTTCGAATTTTGAATATTTATTCCTAATACTAACTATATATATGTCTATTTTGCGGAAAAAGCAGTACTCAATCTTTAGTTAGTAAAGTAGTTCACTAAATAGGAGTGTCCTGCCCTCATAAAACGTTACCAAGCTGTTTATTGCGCTGCATATAATTTATACGAACACATTTATGGCAAATAACAAATAAAATATAAAAAAGTTGGTTATGTTTGAGAAGGGACACCTTTTTCCAATGGAGCTGCTTTTGTATCCCAAGTAATGCCTATTCAATGTAAATCCATATATATATATATATATGTATATATATGGACCATTTTTTTGTTGCCTTTTATATATGATAAGGCTATGTATTAATATGTTCATGATGATGATTTCCATTAATAAATATCTGGCTAGCTAATTTCTTAACTAATTAAAAACTTGCAGCTGCGCAAAGAAGTTTAATTTTCTGATAAACCAGTTGCCAAAATTACACTGCGCTGCAGAGTTCCATATGGATTTCACGGGGCCTTCTTATACCTATGTCATGAACAATTTCTTTTTATAAACAATGGTGACAGATATCAATAAGTATATAAAAATATCCTAATTAGATCAGTATTTCTTTAGCATTCTCATTATTTATCCATCCAAGTATATTGTTTATGAGAAAAATACAACAATGTCAAGGAAAAAAAGAAAAAAATAATAATAAGTATAATACATATGTCAAGTATAAATTAGGCACATCTAATGAGCATTATTTCTAACTGTATCAAAATCTGCTATATCGATTAATCAAGAATCCATAAGTGTCTTTGTTTCTTCTTTTATTCTTCCTTTTCATTTTTTATACCTTTTTTTTTTTTAGTTTCATTATGTGAAACCATTTTAATTGGATTATTCGTAGGATTGCCCTAAAAAAACAAAAAACAAAAAACAAAACAAAACAAAAAAAAAACATCTTTGAATTATTGCCCCAGTTATAATGACTTGAGTTTTTTTACCTCTATAATTAAGTATGGAGAGTTAAAAATCCAAGCACTAAATGAGAGTAAAAAACATAAATATGTCTATTCAAACACCTATTTCCAATTTTCTCATTTGTAATCAAATTTGACCCCAATTAAGAGGAAATTAATTTTTTTTTTTCTTTTTTGTGTGTACGTCGTATATGTATGCTTTTATTTACCTGCACAACCCGATCGGGTATAAGTATATTTTAAGTATAATGATCTACAGTCAAATTACATGTTTCATTGAGATAATTTTAAGGACCTTGCAATAGATTGTTTCCATATGTAGTGTAGGATTTGATAATCCAAACACATTTCTATCTAGATGGTGTATATATATATATAGTAGAAATATATATTCAATTTGTTAGAGCTAAAACTATATCTAGCTACAATTAGTCCCTGATTAAATTAACAGTTTTCATGTGATCATCCATAAGATACTTTTCAACCCAACGACTGGCTAAATTGACTGACTAATAATTCTAAAATTAAAGAGAAAAGAATTCAGTCATTACTGTGAATTTATGTCCATTATTAAAGTATGAAATAGTAAGACCAATCTTTAATTAGTCAGTAAAGTAGTCCAGTAATGAGTATCCTGCCCTCATAAAATGTTACCAACTGTTATTTTATATTAGTAGTACTTTATTTTCTATTTGCCCATATTTTCTATTTATGGCAACAATAAATAACAGATAAAATGCTGATTATAGCCTTTTATAGTATATGGATGCTATTATAATTAGCTGATACTAATTAATAGCTTTCTGGTCCGGCCACACTTCCATAACTTCTGCACAACCAAACTTTTTTTTTTATTATTAATTTCATTTTTGATTCTTGAATTATAAGTCCAATCTATTTTAGTCTCTGAGCTTTAAAAACCCTGCAAAATCAATAATGGAATTATCAATCTGTCATAAAATACTGTTTAAAATATATGGTAGTTACTACATAAAGATAATGTGCGGAAATAATTAAGGTTAATTTTGTCATTTTAATATTAGGGCACAGAGATTATAAGAACTCGCAATTTTCAAAATTGCAATCCAAATTTAACGCAAGATTTTAAAATGTGAAAATGACAATATATATATATATATATATATATATATATATATAGCATATTTCCTTAATTACTGACATTTATTGGTTCAGATAGAATGAGATCTGAGTTGTCATGAAACGGATTGCTCCGGTGGAAAATGAAGAGGAGAAAAATAAAGTATTAAACCCAGAAGTTCGGATCCTACCAATTAGACCAAATCTAACCTGTTTTCCTAAGTAATTAGCGTTAAAGATGTTTTTTTTTAAATTAATTTTATCTGAAGAGTAAAAATGTGGTTTTTTTTTTTTTTTTTTCTAATAACACAGCTGCGAAACGCAAATGCATGATACACTGCATGCATACACTACAAAAATATATATATATATATATATTTACAACATTTTCTTATAACACTTTTAGTCACAAGATTTTTATATGATTAAGCCTCCATTTGGCAAACCACCTTAAACTCAAATTTTTCATCTCAGTTTTTGTCTTTTTCTGAAAAGTCAACAAAAAATATAACTAGTTTTTAAAAAGTCAATCAACTCAAACTTAAAAATTTCAACTCAAATTGTTTTACCAAACGCACCCTAAATGTCATTTTAAGTAATCTTATAGATAATATGCTAAAATTTTTAGTAACATGGTTTTAATCGCATCGTGACTAAAAACCTTGTGACTAAAAGTTTTATTCACAATAAAAATTTGTGACTAAATACACATTAATCAAAACTAAAAATGACATTTAGTCATATAAAAATATTGTGACACTTTGTTGTGGCTAAAAGTTTATATATATATATATATATATATATAGAGAGAGAGAGAGAGAGTGTGTGTACCTTACGAAAAATACCGAGCTCTCCCATTTCCTTGGTTCACTTCAATGCCGCCACTAAACCACAATATTCTCCCTTTAATAAAAATAAAATAAAATAAAATAAAATAATAATCCAACCACCTTCACTAGCTTAATAAATCCCACACTACCAACGTCTAATTTTCTCTACACCCTTGAAAGTAATAACTATGTTAAATCCACTGTTTATAAACAAACACCCCCCCCCCCCCCCCCCCCAACAACAATCCTGTACCACTTCTCGATTGTGAAAACTATCTCCTTAGCATCATCTAGAAGAGAGAATTTACGACTCACGCACTAGATCTAACCCCAACTTACCACCTCTTCATACAAACCCACAACTCCAAAAAAAACAAAAACAAAAACAAAAACAAAAACAAAAAAAACCTCAACCATAAGCTTCTGGGAAAGAGAGAGAACTTCGTACAGGTTCAACCATGGAGGGTTCTTACTAGGCCATAGGATTGTTTAAAGTATTATCATATTAATTGATTGAATCTCTCAATAAAAACATGATGTGGGTTGATATTCAAAAAATTGAAATTAGAGTTACTGTTACTAACCCTATTCATTGATTAGATCATGGGTTAATATATATGATTTGAGGTAAAAGAAGTAGTTCGAACTTTTAATACCATAATTTGTTGGCATTTACTGTCCACAAATTAAGTAACTGCATATATTTGATTTTATTTACAATTTTGTTTGGATTTCATTTCAAGATTTATTGCAGCCCCACTAGTTTGTTACGGATAAACTTATTTAATTTCCAATTAAATTCGAATTTTTGTTGTTGGAGATTTGAGTTGCAAACTGGAAATAGAAGTGGGATGATTCAGATATCTTATTCAAGATTTGATTTTGGAAGGATAATTGGTTGAAATTGGATCGTTTTGAAGAATTAAAATAATTTACCTTCTCAATTTTATGACATTATACAGAAATATAGTTTATGTGCTTGATTTTATTTATATGAAATTCTATTAATTGAATCATTCAACATGATAGTGTACTATCATAGGGCTCCAATACTAAACAGGGGTTGGATCCCTACTTCTACAACTATTTGCTCCAAGCCTAACTAACATACTCCAAATCTTCAAGACAACGGGCTGATAGTTATGAAATCAAGGGTCCGTTTGGTGAATGAGTTGAGTTTGAGTTGAGATGAAATTTTTAAGTTTGAATTGAGTTGACTTTTTAAAAAGTAGTTATAAATTTTATTGACCGTTCAAAAAAAGACAAAATTTGATATGAAAAAGTACAGTTTAGTTGGAGTTAAACTTTGTTATCAAAAAAAGCCTAAGCTTAGAAACTGCTTTGTTTTTTTTTTTTTTCTAACTATTGATAAAGCTATAAAATTGTCAGTATCATCCACCTCAGATCACTTAAATAATGAATACTAAATACGATAATTTGTCTAAGATGCATTGGACTTTCTCAAGATCCCTTGCTTGAAAAATGGAATCCAAAAGCACATAATTGATAATTTTGACACAAATTTGTGTCATTCAACTGTTTTCCCAAGAAATTTTCATCGATGAGCCCAGCAAAGCCCACCACTGATGAATGGCCCAACCCAGTATAACCAGTTATCAGTACCCAGCTCACCAAAGCTGGCCCAAAGGGCCTTGCTGGGTTCTTGAAAGCCCCCGGAGAAGGAACAGCCGATGAGAATGTGGGCTAGGACAACAGATCCAGTAAGAGTTGGGCCTAGCCCATCAATAGCTCCCTTCTTGTGCTCCACTGCAGTAGAATCGAAGGTGAACGGCAAGGAGAATGTAAAGGATGATCTGCCATAGTCTTGCACGTATTCCATTTTTTTTTTTTTTTCCTGAATCTCCTTTTAAGTAGTCTACTGCGCCTTCGCTAGAAATTTAATGAGTTTTATCCACATTTCCTTATCATATACTATCATAATCATAAATTTGCAAAGGTGATTATGGGTTTGGATCCCATTTCATTTATATACGTTAGAAGTTTAATTTATCTCATATCGTTAAATTATTGAACTGTTTTAGATTGTTTTCATATTGGATATTTGATAAATAAGTTATTTGAGGTTAAAAAGGATTAAACTAGCAAGTATACATTTCTCTCGAGATGATATATGATACACACATGTTCAATTTGTAGAGCTAAACTATCTAGCTTATATTAAAAGTTAACGGTGTCATCCAAAAATATAAAAGATAAATCATCTATAAAAAATAGTTTGAAAAAGAAAAACGCTTGGAACTATTATGTGACAAAATTGACTATGAAAACTTGTTCTGAAAAAAACACAAAAAAAAAAAAAAAAAAACAAAAACAAATTCAAGGATTATTCATAAATTTATTCGTAATATTAATTATGTACATTCTTGTGGGATCATAAGCAACTCAATCTTTAGTTAGAAAAAAGAAGCCATAAATGAGTGTCCTGCCCTCATAAAATGTCACCAACTGTTATTGTTGCATCATTTAATACTGTACTATATCTTATACGTACCCATATACCTCATTTATGGAAATTAACAATAACTATTTAAAAATGTTGATATATATATATATATACATTGTTTAGCCGATACTTACAAGTCCTTTCTTGTCCGGCTACTTCCATATCTTCTACATAACCAAGTTTTTTTTTTTATTTTTTTTTTTTAAGATAACCAAGAGTACGGTATTATGTTACGTTTTTCAGTCGTGGATTTATCGTCATCTATACGAACCATTATTCCTTTTTTTTTTAATTATTGATATAAATAGTGTTAGGAATACCAATTTTAATCTTAACCTTTTGAATACTAACTCACACATGTCATATTTTCATAGGCAAATAAAATTATTTTATGCGGTAATATTTCAAACACTTATTAATAAAAGAACGATAACTCATATGTCACATAAGTCGATATTCAAAAATTGGGATTAGATAGTGTATTTAACATTTTTCTTATTAATACACATGAAAACTCAAAAAAAAAATTATCTTTTGTAAAATGTCAATGCAGATAATTAGTACTATCCATTGAGGAGTCGAAAATCCCCAAGAAATTTTACTAAAATAAATAAATATTATTTTTTTGGTAAATAAAATAAATAAGGGGATTCTACAGTGAAGTAAGCTTTTTTTACCTCATTGATGGTGTAAAAAATTCTTGGCCATTGGATCAACTTTTAACGGATTAGATTAAAAATGTACACCAAAACTATTATGTACAGCAAAACAGCAGATTATGTATGAAAAAGAGAGAAAAAAATTGGAAAAAAAAGGGGCCAAAACTCACGACAGACGGGGGCGATCAACGAATCGCCCCCACGGTGGAGAAGGCTCGATGGCTTGCGCGGCGGAGTGGGCTCGACATTGGGGAGGGCCAAGGTCACGTGGATCTAGCTCGCAGTGTGTTGTCACCGCGGTCTGGGCACGATGAGTTTCGCCGTCGGGGGGCTAGGCGCTGTGGGGATCGCTGGGTCACCGTTGGGGGGGGGGGGGGTTCTGGGTCGTCACTGGGGCTAGTTTTTTTTTTTTTTTTTTTTTTTTTTTGAAAGTTGTGTTTAACTACAATGTAGTGTATGTGAACCCTCAAGAAGATCTAATATCCACCGTTTGATCTTACCGTGGGGAAAAGCATTTGTCCCCCACCCAAATAAATAAATATATATTATTGGTCATTCTCTTTAAGAACTGAAAAAATTACTCATACCAAAAAAATTAAAGTAAGTTGCTCATTTAGTCTATGAATTTTTAATATTTTGTAACTTTATTTTTTGAATTTTTTTTCATAACTGGAATGTCTCTAAGCTTTTAAAATATTACTAAAACAATCATTTTTGTCAATTTTGGACTGAATTTATTAGTAATTTGGTCAAAAAGTGAAACTAAGTACGGATTACATCCAAAAATTAACGGAAACGACTATTGTATCAATATTTTTAATAATTTATGGTCATTTCAACAACTAAAAAAGAACATGGAATATCCCTAAACTGTTAAAATGTTATTACAATAGTCATTTATATTAATTTTTAAATGGAATCCTTTAGTAATTTGATCAAAAAGTGATGTTAATTAACATATTTCGTCTAAAAATTAACGTAAATGGTTATTATAATAACATTTTAATAATTTAAGGCATTCTAATTACAAAATAATATTCAAGAACCAAAGTTACACTAAGTTAAAAGTTCATAAACCAACTTAGTAATTTACCTAAAAAATTAATCTGCAGAGAATCATGTAACTATATACTAACGGCTTGCCATATCTCTGTGTGTGTATACATTCGCAAACACTACCTTATTTTCTTCAAAAGAAAAAAAGAAAAACTCAATATTTCCACATTCAGAACTAGCAATATGCTTCATATAGAATAAGATCCGAGTTGTCATACGGATGGGTCCAGCGGGGAAAGAGGAGACAAAGTTATAAACCCAGAAATACGGATCCTACCAACAGTACCAAACCTGTTTTGCTCAAGTAATTTGCATTAAATGTGTCTTTGTCTTTTTCTTTTTCTTTTTCTTTTTTTCTTTTCTGTTTTCTTTTTTTTTTGTTTTTTGTTTGTTTTTTGTTTTTTGTTTTTTTGTTTTTTTGTTTTGTAATATGAAGAGAAAAGATGTGCGTTATTGCATATGGAAAGGGCAGTTCTAATACTGCAAGATGCAAATTATGCACATTGCATACATTACCTTTCATAATATACGTACCCTTCATAATATACGTAAAAGATACAACTCCACTATTAAGCACCGCAACTAATTAAGTTTTCATTTAGTTTTGGCTCTTAGGTCCAAATCTTTGTCTTTTTCTATAAAGTTAATAAAAATTATAACTAGTTTTTGAAAAGTAAATCAATTTTAATATAAAAATTTCATTTCAAACCTGTATACCAAACAAGAGATATATATGTAAACACTATTTAGTATATATTAATAACATATTTAATAAATATATGAGCAAGTAGCACTTCTTTGCACCAACTTATGATCTATGCATGATTCAAATTACATGAGCTACGACACATGCATTTATGTCACAACCAGCTGGTTCACCTCTTCAATTTCACCACTAAGGCCACACCTATCAATCTAACCACCTTTCCCCCTTTTTTTTCAAGAACATACATATACATACATACATACATATATATATATATATATACACACAAATCCAACCACCTTCGCTAGCTATCTTCATAAATCACACACTAGCCACGCAACCCAAAAGAATTTACTATACTTCAATTAACCCACTACCTATAAACTTTCTCATTTTTCCCACTTAGTCTCTCTCTTTTTTCTTACCATGTCATGGAACTCTACCACCAAAACTCTCTCCTAAGCGTAATCTACGAAGAGAGAAGTACTTGCGCCTCACGAGATCATGAAATCTACGACGAGTACTTTCATCTTCAAGACTACCCGGAGTTGAGCCTGGGCCAGTTCAGCCCACTGGTGGCAGCGAGCCCGGCCCATCAGCCCAGAATGCTGCCCCCGCCGAGCCCAGAATCGCCGTGGACCTGCTCTCCCCTCCAGACCCCTTCGCCTTCCCTCCTCTACCACTGCATCGCCTCCCTCCACCGCCACGACGGCACCATCTACTCCATCGCCGCCTCCAACGGCCTTGTCTTCACCGGCTCCGACAGCCGCCGCATCCGCGCCTGGCGCCAGCCCAACTGCACCGAGCGCGGTCTTCTCAAGGCCAAGTGTGGCGAGGTCAGGGCAATCTTAGCCCACGGAGACACGCTCTTCACGTCCCACAAGGACAACAAAATCCGAGTCTGGAACTTCCACGACTTCAATTTCAAAAAGGTTTGTTCCATTCCGAGAACGAGCGCGTTGTCGTTTTCTTTATTCTCAAGAGCCAAGCACGCCGAACGACAGCACAAGGAGTGCGTTTCATGCATGGCGTATCACCATGCAGAAGGGATTCTGTACACCGGCTCCTACGATAGGACGGTCAAAGCTTGGAGAGTCTCGAGTAGAAAATGCGTTGACTCGTTCTTGGCTCACGAGGACAAAGTCAACGCGATTTTGGTTAATCAAGATGATGGTTGTGTGTTTACTTGCTCATCGGACGGCTCGGTGAAGATCTGGAGAAGGATTTATAGAGAGAACTCCCACACCCTAACGATGATACTCAGATTCCAACCTTCCCCTGTGAACGCCATAGCTTTAAGCTCGTCGTCCTCGTCTTCTTCCTCTTCCTCTTCGTCTTCTTTGTTTACTTTTGGCTCTGGATTTCTCTACTCTGGCTCTTCAGACGGGACAATAAACTTCTGGGAAAGAGAGAGAACTTCTTACAGATTCAACCATGGCGGGTTCTTGCAAGGCCATAGATTCGCCGTGCTCTGCCTCGAGGCGGTGGAGAAGATGGTGTTCAGCGGTTCGGAGGATACGACGATTCGGATATGGAGGAGAGAGGAAGGAAGCTGTTTGCACGAGTGTTTGGCCGTGTTGGACGGCCACAGAGGGCCGGTGAGGTGCTTAGCGGCGTGTTTGGAGGTCGAGAAAGTGGTGATGATGGGGTTTCTGGTTTACAGTGCAAGCTTGGACCAGACTTTCAAGGTCTGGAGAGTCAAGGTTTTGCCTGAGGAGGAGACTGAGAGAATAATGGTTTGCGAGGATCAGTATGATTACGAGCGGAGTGATTCTAGGAAGGCGGCGGCGATGGCGACAGGGCTGGAGTACGAAACAACGAGTCCGGTTTTGTCGCCGTCGTGGGTGGAGATCAAGAAGCGTCATGGTCAACATTATTTTCAGTAGATCGCCGGGTTTTAATATAGATGATTAGTGATTAAAAAAAAAAAAATCGATTACGGTTCGGTTTTAGGGCATGTGGGATAAGCAGATGATCGTTGGATTCGACCACCGTGATGGTTTTTTTCGGGTTGATATAGTTTTAATTTTTCTATTAGATTCCGGTTGAGAAAATTGGTAACTAAATTATATCACCATTTATTAAAATGTATTATATTACATGCATATGCCGTGTTCTATAAGAATTGTCATTTTATTTTCTAAGTTGGATAGAATTTCTTTTTCACAAATGGTAAAGGCTTTTTGCAGTTGTTGAATCTTTTAACGGTTTAATCTTTAAGCATGGGCAATTTTATGTCGTCTGGTATACATTTTTATAACCTGATATTCATAAAATCATAGTTTATAACCTGATATTCATAAACTCATAGTGTTGAAAAATCAATTCAAAGCTAGGAGAACTTCCAAGGACAAGAAACCAAAAACTTCCGATCTGTAGGAGAACTAATTAGCTAACACTGCCCGTGTGTTTTACCTATGGACCGTTTGGGTAAAAATTAAAAAAAAAATAAAAATAAAAAAGTTTAAAAACAAAATGGGAATTTGACTGTCAACATTTCAAATGGTGTTTGACCATATCGTTTGGAGCATTTAGGCAAGATTCCAAACATAGAAATTTTTTTCCCCCCCACCAAAATGGATAGAGGGTTAAATTTTAACTATTTGGATTTTTGTTTTTCGGTGCCAAAATGTTTCTATTAAAAATATATGTCCATTCAAAAGTTTTCATTCAAAAATATTTCCACCTAAATGTTTTTTTCAAATAGACCTTAATTAATAATTACAGATACATTCTTTGACCATGAACTCTTTCACATCAAATATTAAATTCAAACCTCTCTTATCAACCAATTTTCACTAGATTTTCTCTCTTAGGAATAATTTATCTAACTTCAAATCTTAGCAAAATTTAATAAAATCAAACTGCTAAAAGAATTAAAATAAAATCTAATGAACAAATCAAACTTTTGTTAACAATATTAAACTTCAAAAAACAAGTAGGGTTCTCTCTTTCCTTTCCCCTTCAAATGAGGCTTAGATCACATCCGAGTGAGGGGGTGGTCATAGGTCATGCCGAGCAGTGTAGGATGTGTAGGACGGTATGGGTCACGACTAGCAGGGCAGAAAGCATGATCCCTCGGAGAGGTTGTGGTTCGTGCCGCGAAGAGACGGCAAGAGGTTTGATTCGCGTGTGGCGATCAAGGGTCACAGCGGGTGGCATTTCTGATCCGTTTGGTGGTAATTTTTTTTTCATTTCCATGTACTCGATCATAAATTTTAATGCATGGTCTAACCAGCTAGGTTAACTACTGATTTTACGCCAAGAAATAAATAAAGATACCCCATACTCCCATAGTATGGTATGCACTTGCTCCAATTGAGTGTGTTGGTACAACTAAAAGCATGTAATTATGTTAGCATAAAGGTGCTAGGCTTTCGTTTCACTCCAGCTTTCTGGTAGCAATCTTAAATTCTTAAGCCAACGAAACAAAATTGTTTATTTTATTTTATTTATTTTATAAAAAAAAAAAAAAAAAAGGAAAAGGCATGCACGTAAAATTTAAGAACTAATTCATGGTGGTGGAATCAGAAAACTGATTTTTAACAAGGATATTACAAAAAAAAAAAAAAAGAGAGAGAGAGGATATTTTTAAGTGAATGTGACCGTTATTAATTATACATTTTAACTTTTGAATGAGACACAATTATAACTTATAATTCGTGTTTTATAAAATGGGAGCGCAATCAAACATATAGAAATATTTTAAAGAAAATTTTGAATTTTTGAACCAATAATCGGGGATGTAGAAGCGTACACCCATGATAGCAAGGCTTATAAGCTAATTAATGGCATACGTACTCTTCTTTTCTTTTTATTCTTTTTTTTTTTTTTGGTCTAGTTTTAAGTCATTTTATTGTTTGCACAAAATAATGAAATTTGTTACAGTACAAAATGCTTCCACCGCGTCTAATATATATCAATAATATGTCGGATCAATGCATGAAAAATGCTATTTACCTGTTGGAGTACAATTTTTTCCCCCATTTGAGGGGGCAAATAAATTTTATTTGAGATGATTCTTGATGTAGGAAGACTTAGAGAATGTTTGGTTGGTCAACTTGAATAAGAGAATTTGAGTTATTTTGATTAGAGTGGAGTTTGGTTTAGTTTTGAAATTGTGCGTTTGATTGGTTGGAGTTAAAAAGTGTAAAATCTTAAAATGTATTCAAAAAAAGTAGTATGAATCTTGTTTTATTTGTCTCAAAATTCTATGCGAAGTTTAAAAAAATTATCTTATTTGAACTTAAAATAGTAAAGTTATCGACTTTTAAATTTTGAGCTTTTATCTTTAGAAAGAAAAAAAAAAGAGTTTGAGTTTTTAAGTTAGAGTTGAATTTGTAAATAGTGAAACTGAGTTGATTTAAAAAAAAAAAAGACAGAAAAAATTTGGAATTGGATAATTTGAGTGGTTGAACCAAATATATGCATAGTTAATACAGTCATTTCCATTATCGTTTGCCCTAGCTTATCAATTTAGGTTTATTTTTGTTATTTGTTTGTCGTTACTCATTTAGTGTGTCGTATATAACATTAGTAGCCATTTTCTTGTCGTTTTTTTAGTGGGTTATAAATACCCTTGTTAGCTATTGAATGGCAGGCTTTTGGATATTGATATTGAATAGAAATTGCAGAGAGTTTTCTCTCTTAATCCCTCTCTTTTGGCTTTTCTTTAGGTTGATTTGGAACTTCAGTTCCATCTTCCGTCTGAGTTAAGTCTGTAAATTCTATCTTTAAATACTCTTTTGTTAAATCTTCAGGAATATATCTTAACTCCACGTTATGTTCTAAAAAGAATAAAAATTGGGAAATGTAAAATTTAACATATAAAATTCTGATGGTTCAGGCATTTTCACGATCAGTAAGGTAATTTTATCATACTCTATATGATGTTGACCTAGAGAATAAGGACATCAATAATATCCTCATACATATCTCCCTCAATTATTCTTGTATTTTTTCCCTTCGGCCAAAAATAACAAAACAAAACTAGCTGGCTAGGCTATGCTTAGCCGTCCAGCTGCTTGCTCGTTGGCCTCTCTGATTACTTTTTCTTTCCGAATAACTTCTGGTAAAATTTTTATGCAGACTGGTCAAAAAAAAAAAAAAAAGAAATAAATAACATTTGTTATAGGATCGTTTATTGTTTGATATAGCTTTTTCTAAAAGCTTATTGGTTTTTTAAGTTTAAAAGTTATTTTCGTAAGTGTTTAGATGATCTGTTAGAAAAGTTTATAATTTTCAAAATATGTTTATTGTCAAAATCAGAAAATCTAACTTCTTGAAAAACCTCTTTTGAATAGATTTTAAAATTTATATATGAGTTTAAGTTAGATATTATAAATTTTATTTTCAATATTTTTATTATTTATTAAAAAAGTTTACAAAAATTAACAAAGAAAATTATGTGTTCGTGCTTTATTCCCTTTGTTTTAACAGAAATTTTAACACAAAAAAATAAGTGGAGCTACTTCAAAATTTAAGGAAAAACATGAGAGTTTTTAAAATAGAAGTGTCAAAACGAGGACGATCTATATATAATTCTAGTGGTATATAAATGAAAATATATATAAAAAAACAAAGGTCCTTATCTAGGATCCAATTCAACCGATCGATGATAATGAAGTACTAAAATAAACAAAATGCCAAGACACCCAACACGCATGCTTTATCTACAATGCAAATTCCTAAAAGTTCAAAACATAAATATTACACGTTCGTATATATACTCCAAAACATATTGATATAGACATATAAAATTATAAATATATATATATATATCGTGAACTCCATTTCACATACATATAAAGAGAAAATATGAAAATATATTAAGCTTCTGCATCATGATCACATGGGGACCACCAATCACGAGAGAAAAAAAAAAATGTAAGTTGATCGCTCAGTACGTTTTTTTATTGAAAACCGTCTTCAAACGACAATAGGTCTAGCTGGATACATGCATTTACGTACATACAAACAAAAGGAGAGAATTACAAAAAAAATACAAATACAAATACAAATACAAATTAGTTCACACATGAAGAAATTAAAAATTAATATTCTTCCTGATCAGGAATACGAGAATGAGATCTGATGATGAAGAAATTTTCATAGATGAAACCGGCAAGCCCACCACCGATGAGTGGCCCAACCCAGTAGACCCAGTGGTCAGTCCAGTCCCAGCTCACCAAGGCCGGCCCAAAGGACCTCGCCGGGTTCATTGAAGCACCGGAGAAGGTCCCGCCGGCGAGAATGTTTGCTCCGACGACGAATCCGGTCAGAGTTGGGCCCAGCCCATCAAGAGCTCCCTTCTTGGGGTCCACCATCGTTGCGTAGACAGTGAACAGCAACGAGAATGTGAGGATGATTTCCCATACCACCCCTTGGAAGTAACCTACGCCACTTGCCAAAGTATGAACTGGAGTACCCTGTTCTCCAATTAAGACCAAATTGTTATTTTTTTTTTTAAAGGAAGAAAAAAACATTAATAAGTGGACGATAAATTTACTAATACATTCATTCTATACAGTGCTAACTACTAAAAATATCAACAATAATTCTAACTTTTAAATATCAATTCACGTGGTGCATAGTAATAAATTATCATATTTTTATTTGAAAATGCAATCAATTGACCATGTGGTAATTTCTTAAACATGTACTAATGAAAAAAAATGAAAACTCACATGTTAAATAAATTAATACTCAAAAATTGACATTATAAATGGTGTTTTTAGCTTTTTTTTTTTATTATTAATAGCAAAATCATAATAATGGCTAGAAATATTAATACAAAGATATATAATGAAAAAAAAAAATGTTTGGAGACATCATCGATACTAAACATTATCGTTAATAAAATGTAGATGCTATTTAATTTGTACTATGTTAGACCGTTGTTGGTTTTTTTTTCTCATTTGAAGCATTTCATAGTTGAAAAATTGGGAATATTTTATAATTGTGACTTACTAATCCGCCAGTAAGGTACTGAAGAAGAAAACAAGCTGCTGAAGAGGCCAACAATTGGTCGATCCAATAGAGGACAGATCGGAAGACGGTGATGTGTCCACCGGCGAGGAGACCGAGAGTGACGGCGGGGTTGAGATGGCCACCGGAAATATGGCCGGCGGATATCATCACGGCGACCACCAGCGCGTGTGCCACGGCCACAGCAAACAGTCCCACTAGTGGATCGCCGGATAGCTTATCTGTGTACTTCCAAAAAATTAATTAGAAAAATTTTCCAAATAAATACAAAAAAAAGTCACGAAAACAGTTATTAATTATATATATATATATAATCTAACAGTAATTTCACATTTAATTAATATATTTATAAAAATATTACCAGCAGTCATGGCGGATCCGACACCAACAAAGATGAAGAGGAATGTGGTGATGAACTCGACCACGAGGGCTCTAATGCAGTCAGGCTGAGCAGCCTCTCGGCTGCTTCCCAAGGCAATTTTCGCCATTCTCTTCGTGGCCAATACTCAACTCAACTGCTAAGCTAGCTCAGAAGTAGTACTGCCTTGCGCTAGTAGTTTTCTTGGTACAACCAAAATGCCAATATATATACATATATATATATAGAGGAATAATCATTACTTATAATGTGGTGATACTCATTATTTCTTTTAATGGTGATCATCTGCACGTTATCATGAAGTATAATTATTCCTCGTACCCGAAATTACAAATTTACCCGTTGACTTTCAATGTATTTTCTCGTTTGCCATTGAGTAGGGATATATATATATATATATATATATATATTCATACACATATTTATATATAGAGGAGAATTGAAAGTGGTTGTCATATATCATGCGCCTTGCTTTTTTAAAAAGAAGAACATATCCTTTTTCCCCTTCTGGTCTCTTTGTCTGTGTGTGTTTAGGCATGTGCACCGTTTGGGGGTTTCATGGAAGAAAAATAGAATTTTCGTGTTTAACATCTAACAAACATAAAAATAAAAAATAAAAAATCTCAAATTCCGCAACCGGTTAGGTTCAGCATTTTTAATAAATATTCTATATATTTAGAATTTAATATCAGCTAGTTGATTTGTATAAAATTTTTTATTTAAAATCTTGTAATATGACATTATTTATAATTTATTTATCGTTATTATAATATAAAAAAAAAGTTACAAATATCGTTTTATAAAAGTGTTTGATATAAAATATACCTATGTATATGATATTTTTGTAATTATATCCAAGACTATATAAATTAGGTAGCACTAAAATATTGGAGTTAAAAGTGCATAAGTTTTTTCTTGTAACTACTAATTAAATTTGCAAAAAGTACTGCGTAATCAAGCACACCAGCACTAATTTACAATGTTGACAACCACAAACATTAAAAGCTCACGAACCTGCTACTTTCTTTTTTATATGGGGAGGAACATGTTACTTTGTGTCGTACAAGTTAAAAGAAGTGGCATTTTCTCATTATATGAGCTGGAAAATTAGGTATTTTTTCTTTTTCTTTTTGCCTAGTTGACAAACAAATAGTGACTACTTCTTCTCTACGTCGTAGCTATATATAATTATACACACACAACGCATTCGTCACTTGGACACAATTGATAAACCTTAATTACATATGCAAATGAACAAATTAATCTTAATCACATCTATGTTATGATGCGATCATAAACAAGGAAGTAGTACGAGGACATCAATTAAATGTATATATATATTATTGAAACCTTATAAAGAGAGAAAATATAAAGATTATTTAGCTCAATTGTTCATCTAAATTATTGTTAAACAAGTTTTGAGAACATAATTGGTTTTTCAATGATGGGGTATCTATTTATTATATATTTCTTAACATCAAATTGGGATCAAAATCACAGAAAAAATAATAAATAAAACTAACAATTTCTCATACATATCTAACACATATAAATATATAACCCTATCGACGAAATATTTTTCATGTCCTAGATGTGTGCTGTTACGTACTGTTACCTTACCGATATATACAAAATCAAGGTAAAACATCAGTACAGTCATCCAAAGCTAAAGTATGTGGTCCGTTTATACCTCTTTCGATATATATGTACATATATATGTGTGTATATATATATATATATATTAGCGGTCCAAGATCGATTGAGCTTATTTCTTTTCTTTCTAATGATTTATTATAAGAGGGAGAGAGAGATTAAAAAAAAAAAAAAAAAAAAGAAAGAAAGAATCCCAGAAAACCATTGTGGACATTTTTTGACAAGATGTACTTTGAAAACTACAAAGTCCCACTAGATTATGAAAAGAGGGTGTCGGTTTAACTCTTTCGGCAGTACGTCCTATTTGGCATTATGAAGATTCAGTTGAAACCTACATTTATATATATACATATTTTTTATATATAGGTCTTATCTGTCCTCCATTATTGAACCCAAATTATATTAAGAGCATTTATATATATGGTGGCAGTGAGTCCTATTTGTCATTTAGCACATCACCACTTCACCAAATTCTACCAATTTAATAATTTGGTTTCTAACAAAGTACTCCATCCAATGATCTGTACTGAGTTTGGGTCAAAGGCACAGACAGTGCAACTAAAATTGAGGGATAGATATAATAAATTTGCCACTTTCTCGCACGATATTGTATATATTTATTTCATAATCTTTAGACTTTAAATTACTTTAAAAACAAATTAAATTCGATTACATTAAAAAAAAAAAAAAAAGACACGCAACATACAAATGGACATTTTTTTTAATTTCATTTCATGTGCTTAATATTATATATTTTCAAATTAGGCGTTTGATTACTTGATGAATGACCAATTGAGGGTGTTTGGGGATCAACAACAATTTGAATAAGGAAACACGATACTGGTGAAGACGAAGAGGAAGGTGATGATGAACTCGGCCACAATGACTCGAATGCAATCGCCAATCCGCCGGGCTGAGCAGCCTCTATCGGCAGGTTCCCAAGGCTATTTTGGCTATTGTTTTGTGGCTATGTTTAGCTCAACTCAAACTGCTAAACCTTGCTGAAAAAACTTTGCCTTGCTGTGATTTGCAATAATGTCGCCTGATCACTCGGTTAGTACAATGAAAATGCCAATATATATAGATATATATATATATATATGAGGATTATGTACAAAATAATTAAGATTCCTATGATGTCACGATTTTTTGTACATTATCATGAATTATTTTTCTGAGTGAAATTATAAATTTACCCACTGACATTCAATGTATGTTTTTGGTTTGCCATTTAGAAGATATATATCACCGATGGTGGTGACATAGCGGTACGAGGGGACCTACTAAGACTTTCGTTTTCAACATCCAAAAATCGAATTTCAGATCCCATATTATGGGGTTGACATCTTTTCCCTGGCCTCTCAATGTGGACTAGACTCACAGAGAAACTGGTTCTCTTTGGATATTCATTGTGAAAGCATAGGTCAGGTCTTCGGTTGTTTCATATGTGGTACCCGTAGATTTTTAAGTGGATGTGGGTAGAAGAACGTGAAAACACCAGTGATCTCTTTATTTTAGAGGAAAAAAAAAAGCATATGCATATTATATATTTTTTAAAAGTAGTTGCCACCTATATCATGCGCATTGATCTAAATTAGCACCAAAATAATGTTAAAGAGTTGAAAATACATAGGTGTTTTGTACTATTGAATTTGCAAAAGGCATTGCGTAATCAAGCACGCCAGCACTTTCCAATGTTCATAACCACAAATATTATAAAAGCTGATCACGAACGTGCTACTTTTTTTCTTTCTTTTTTTTTTTTTTTAATGGGAGGATATGTTACTTTGTGTCGTATTAATTTAAGTGTCATTTTCTCATCATGAGCTAGACATTATTTTATTTTTATGCCTAGTTGACATTCATATAGTTAGTACACCTCTTTTTCTACTGGATATAATATATATATATATATATATATATATAGAGAGAGAGAGAGAGAGAGAGAGAGAGAGAGAGAGAGAGATAACAAATGCGTAAAGAAACCCTCGTCAATTTGACAAAATTGATCATCACCGTAATTAGCCACATCTCTTTTATGATATGATCCTAAGTGATTAGAAAGTACGAGGATCAATTAAATTATACATATATATTTATTTATTTATTAGTTTTTCTCAATTTATGTGTGTTATTCTTAGGGATCGTATTAATCTTCTTTATCTTGTTTTAATTTTATTGGATGTCCCCAAAATAATATATAATATGTATTATGCGTCAAACCAAAGGAAAGAAAGAGGAAAAAAGACTCCATTTTGCATCTAAATATATTTGTTCAAAAAGATTTAAGAACTTCATCCGGCTTCAATGTTAAGATTAAAAGATATATTAAAAATGACATGACAAAAAAAGAAAACAAACTGGACCAAGATTCTTAAATATAGTGAAATAGTCGGGCCTCATTCAAACTAATTAATTAAGGATTGTTAATATATATATATATATGTATATTGTGTAGGGATCCAAATGTATGATTTGACTGAATAGTTGAGTTTATTTCTTTTCTTGTAATATGCGAGAAAAATAAAATCCCAGGAAATTTTGGACATTTTGACAAAATGTAATTGAAAGATTCAAAGTCCACTAATGTAGATTATATAAGATCAAAATAATGGCGTCGGGTTTATTAATTCTTTTGGAAGTATCCTTTTATTTATTTATTTATTTAATTGAATGACAGTATCCTATTTTGGCTTTATATGAAATATCCGTGGAAAGCTATATTCGTATAGGTGTCTTGTCTATCCTTCATTATTAAACCCACAAAGATTGAAAGAACGTTTATGGTACTGGTTGCCGTGACTCACCAATTGGCATTTGTCATTTATGTTGTGTTTGATAGGAGGGAACGAATAAGAAGAAGTAAAATATTGAGGTGGGGAAAAGAAAAGGAAAGAACGGTTATTTTTACAAATGTTCTTTGAATTATAAACTCAGTCTTATATTGGTTTTAGAGTTATAATTTTACACTTGAGCTCTAAATTAAGGTTAAAATCATAATTAAACAATTTTTTAGAGGGAAACTGTAAATATAAAATATCTATGATGATGCTATATTCTTAATAGAAAAACAGTTTACTTTCAAAATATATATGTGGAGATATTTTCCTCCAAAATTATGTAATTACAACTTTTTTCTATAAATAAAACTTATGTGATTATTAAAAGGTGTTCATTTCTTATTCAATTTTTTTTTTTTTTACATGATATTGACAGACCCATTGGCGTAATAATAAAAAAGTTTAAGGGAATAAGATGTGTAAAAAATCACACTTCAGGAATCAATATGCGCAAAATCTACAATTCATGGCCTAATTATTAAAAACAATCCAAGAAGAAGATTTTATTTTATTTTATTTTATAAAAGAGAAAGAATAACAGGAAATAAATATTTAATTTATTGTATTTTTCAACAAACAAGAATATAAAGAGTAGACTAGTGATCAAAGTAGATAATAATTTTGCCTAAGGCTTGTTTTGTCTTTTTTTTTTTTTCCATCAATTTTCTTTTTTAAAGTTGAAGAATTTAACAATATTAAAATCTATGATTTACAACTTTTTTTTACTTTCCAATTTCTTCTCTATTAAGTAATGGAAAAATCTTTTTTCTATTCTAAAATCCCTTATACAATTTTGTTTCTCTTGTTTTTCTATTTTAATTTTATCGAACATAGGCTAAGTTCCTCATGCCCTGATCAATATTCTACCAATTTAATTCTATGAAATTACTCCAATAATTGATCTGCGAGACAAAGGCACAAACAATTCTACGTCCTGGATTGAAGGATTAAAAAACGAATCAATAGGCTTTTTAATTAACCACTTCCTCGCTCGATCTTCTAAATTCAGTCAAGCCACGTGGGCTGTCAGATGGGCTCTCTATAATTTGCAGCTGGGTCAATTTCATTATTACTCCATATATTATAAGCAAATCTCATTTTTTGATCATTGAATTTTAAAACATCTTAAAAAAAAGTTCTCGATCTATCATGTAATCTCACTAAATATAAAGATAGAGTTTCGTAGTTTCACATGTTAAAAAATGAATGTTAAAGAAGAAACTGTATCTTTTTCTATTAAGATTTTAACATATGGATTGATAGGACTTATTTGAGAAAATTTGATAGAGTAGAGACACAATCTGCGACATTTTAAAAATCATGGACTAAATTGGATTTAACATGTATTTAGGAGATTAAAAAGGAAATTAACCATTGTATAATAAGATTAATTTTCCATGTATCATATCATGATTATATTATAATTAAAAACAATTTATGAAAAATTTTTATGGAAACATCTACAACACAGGACTGCACAAAATGGATATGATATCTTTTCATACCTTATTTTAATTTTCTCTAATTATAATTTTAACACATTTGCAGACAAGAATGAATGCCATACTTTTAGCGGTTTGTTTACTTTTTGGATATGATAACTTTTTATATTATTATTTTAACAGATGAACAAATAAGAATGAATGCCATACTTTTGAATGTTTATTTGCTTTTCGGATATGATATCTTTTTATATCTTATTATAAATTCCTCTTATTTTTATAATGAGCAAACAATAATGAATGCCATACTTGTCGCGCTTTAATTAATTTTCTTTTCATTCTCAGTACACTTTAATTTTTATGGATATTTTCAAGTTACTTCAATTTCTTTGATGGATGACCTTTTTTTTTTTTTTTTTTTTTTAAGAAAAAGGTGGTGGATCGATGACTATGTTAAGGGTGGTGTTTGTACACTACAATGCGAAATAATACTAATTAATAATACATAGTGAAAAAAAAATAGTATTTCTCGTCAACTAATATTAACCCAGTTGATAAGGATGAAGTAGGTTGAAGGCGAGATTATAAACTCAAATCACGTGAACAACAATACACCTTTTTTTTTTTTTTTTTTTTTTTAAATGTAGTATTTCTCATTAACCAATACTAACATAGTTGATAAAGATAAAGTAGGTTAAATGAGAAATTATAAACTCAAATCACGAAACAGCTAGCAATGTATAATTTTGAAAAAAAAAAAAAAAAGCATTTTTTAATCCAAATATATTTCTATCTTCACTCATTACATCCTTTAGGCTAGGCACGCCAACTACAAACAAGGTGACCAACACTAAACCCTAACTCTAGTTACATTATTTTATTGCAAACTCCCATAAAAGGACTAGACACAAGCATACAATTCAAACAATTTCAGTCAAAGGAGAGAGAGAGAGAGAGAGAGAGAGGAGTCGCAAAAGAAGGGCTTGACAAGAATTTCAACGTATAGAATTCCAAAACCATATAGTAACAAGTGTGAGAGAATAATTAAAATAATTATTATAAATAAGCTCCATCCTCATGGGTGGGAATAAGGACATGATGAGATTTGGTGATGAAGAAATTTTGATAAATGAGCCCAGAAAGCCCACCACCAATCAAAGGCCCAACCCAGTAGACCCACTGATTGGTCCAGTTCCAGGTGACCAAGGCAGGCCCAAATGACCTTGCTGGGTTCATGGAGGCCCCAGTGAAGGCCCCACCGGCAATGGTGTTGGCCCCAACGAGAAATCCAGTAAGAGTTGGGCCCAGCCCATCAACAGCTCCCCTGTTGGGGTCCACAATGGCACCGTAGACTGTGAACAACAAGGAGAAAGTAAGGACAATCTCCCATATTACTCCTTGGAGTTGCCCTACCCCACTTCCCAGCGTATGGACTGGAATACTCTGTCGTACGAGGAAACAAAAAAAAAAAACGAAAACAAAAGTTAAAATTAAATTGAAATTAGTTAGAGAAATGGGGTGGTTGCATATACTATCTAACAATAATATCACAACTACGTTTTGAAAAAGAGTTCGAGAAATGGATAATTTGGAATTGCTTTTCAAAAAGTACATCTTTATATTATTGTCTCAGTTATAATAATTTTATTTTTATTTTTTTTATCTTTATTTAGATAAATATAGAGAGTCAAAAATTCAAAAAAATATTAAGGGAGACAAAAAAAAAAAGCATAAACTTGTTTATTTACCTTTTCAAAGTATACTTCAATAATTGTTGATTGATCTTGATAAATCATCAACTGATTAATCGATTACTAATTTGAAGCAAAAAAAGGAAAAAAAAAAAAAGAAAGAAAAAAATTGATCATTAATTTACTATAACTATAATTCTTTTTTAAAGAAGTCATAAATAAGGGACATTTACGAAAACATGCTTTAATTTTTGTACATATTTAGTTTTTTCGACATTGTCTTTTTTTTTAAATTTTTTTTATTTTTTATTTTTATTTTTTTGGTGGGGGAGGCTAATGCTCTCCACATAAATTGCATTTATTACCGAGAGAGATTAATTTATTTTAGAACCAAAAAATTGCATGGAATTCAATAGTGTGTTTATTGTTTTGGGGCCTTTTCATTGAGGGTCCAGTATGGTTATAAATTTAATTAGAGAGTCGAATTATCATTATCAATTTTCTTATTTTATGGGCTATAAAATATTAAATGCAAAACGATGATTGGAACACATGTTCCCTAACGCTATCGCCCCACTCCATATGTATGGCTTGTATTTATCCGTACTTCTAGTAGACATACACACACACACACACACACACACACACACACACACATATATATATATATATATATACACACTCTCACACGCTCAATATTTCAATTACGTGCACGGTATTCTGCAACTATAATAGACATAAGAATATTCAACATTTTTGTAAACATTTCTTTCGTTTTGGCTTGAAAAACGACAATTTATAATGAACAACTAAAGCACCGGCCGGACAACAAAGTCACAAAGAAGGTGCAAAAATTCAGAAGAGTACTAAGAAATAAATATCCAAAAAATAAAATAAATAAATAAATAAAATAATAATTATTTTTTAAATGAAAAGTAACTTAATGATCCTAAGCATGCTTAATTAAAATATGTAATAATAATTAAGATTTAAGAAACGGGAATATGAATCTGACTTACTAATCCTCCGCTGAGGTACTGGACAAGAAGACAAGCTGCAGAAGAGGCCAACAATTGGTCTATCCAGTAGAGAACGGACCGGACGACCGTCATGTGTCCGCCGGCGAGGAGGCCGAGAGTGACGGCGGGGTTGAGATGACCACCGGAAATATGGGCGGCCGGTACCACCGCCGCCACAAACAGCGCCTGTGTCACCGCCACTGCCATCAACCCCATTAGTGCACCAGCCTCAAGCTTTTCTGATTTACCCCAAAAAAAAAAAAAAAAAATCTTACCATAAAATTGTCACAATACACCAAAAAATGGCACGAAAATTAATTATGGAATAATTGTGAATAGAATTTGGGGAAATTACCGGCAGCGACGGTGGCCGCGACGCTGGCGGAGACGAAGAGAAAGGTGGCGATGAACTCGACCACAAGGGCTCGGATGCAGTCCGGCTGAGCAGCAGCCTCTCGGCTGGTTCCCAAGGCTATTTTCATCATTCTATGATTACTGGGGGGTTAATTTGATCAACTGCAAATTAGGGTTCAAGGGCTAATGATAAACATAAAGTAAATTGCACGATAGTACTTTTCAACCAGATATATATGGCATATAATATATTTGCATATGATACGTGTTCTTTGCGGGTTGGGTGGATATATGCCGGTGTGTGTGTATATATATAGATATTTAGTTGCAATATGTATTTTAATTGCTGTGGTTTTTTTTTTTTTTTTTTTGGCTGAAGAATTGCTGTGGTTAGAATGGAACTAAATGGAATAAATTGAATTCCATTCATTGTTATTTGACCATTTATTTTATCGTACCATACCCATCTTTTAGGACAGCAACTCGTTTGACTTGTTCAAGCATACATATATATATATATATTTTAATAATTTAAAAGTGCAAAATTAGAATTATATGCACGTATTAATCAAATTAGATATGATATTATTATTAAATTATATTTATAATTATTTAAATAAATTTAGTTGTAATATGCATAGTACATTTCTTTATGTGATTAATTTCTTTTCCCTTTTCTTTAAAAAATTCAGCCATTTTTTACATGTGTTTACAGGGGGAAAAAACTTAAAAAAAAATAAAAAAAAGAGGAAAAAAATAAATAAAAGAAAAGGAAAGGAGCAACGAATTGCATTATTGTGTTGGACCACAGTAGTACAATATCACTTGTCGTTATCATGATTGAAAAATATTTCCCTTAATTTACTCTGGGGTAAATTGCACATATAACCTTTTACACGGAATTTACCAAAACGACGACCTCAAAAATTGAAATTAGCAAAATAATTTTTTCTTTCATTTTAATAATAACAGGTAGTTATTAGATCTCGATTGCTATTGCTTTGAAGTTCATGATGTAAGTGGTAAAAATAAAATGGGATGAAATATGCAAAAAATGAAAAATTTAAGATGCAGTTGTGAAATTTATTATGGATGACATTTTTATCTACAGGTACAAATATACACGGTATCCGCTTCTCATAGATGAGTGACGGGTATGGGAATAGTATATAGGTAGGGAGGCTGGTATGAGAATTAAGATTAATCATCCGTGTGGGTGTAGGACTGGGGTGGAGGAAGCACCCCCATACCTGCACCTCCCATATATTCCCTTTATAATAAAAGAAAAATAAAGTTAGTGTTTTAATATTTTAGTTTGTTTTATGAATTTAGTTTTATGGATTTCTGAAGTTTAGATTTGTTTTTAATATTCTAATTTCATTTTCAATTATGACTATGTTGCTAAAATTTATGAAAATTTTAATAGAAATTATTTTAATTGTTTTTAATAATTCTTAATTGATAAATAGGTAGGGTATGAATATAACACACCCAACGAGTATTACTCACCCTCGCACCAGCATTAAATTAGACAGGTATGGAAACGAGTATGGAAAGTAAAAAGAGATGTAGATATGGGGGTGGAGGTGGGGGAGGCATACCTGCCCCCGCCCCACCCCACCCCATTGTCATCTCTAAAATTTACTCAAAACTTAATGATCAAAAGACACATTTGAATTTATTTTTTATTTTTTATTTTTTAAGTTTGTGGGGGAGGAGGGATGTCATATTTAGGAAAGCTAAATAAAGTAACTAACATATTTATAAAACGGTTAAAGTAAAGGATAATACATTTACGAGTGAATATATTTAGTGTATTTTTTACCTCAAAAAAATACATTGATGAGTGAAGACATTTTTCTTTTTACGAGGAGAAAATGATTCGTTATTATTTTTTGATGTAGATAAAAGATTATTTATCGATAAATATATTACTTATTTTAACCATAATACATTATTTCTTTATTTTATTTATCATAAATACGTTATTTGTTATTTATTCTTGAAAAAAGATAGGGTTAGTAATTTGGATCACGATACAATAATACGATATAAAAGCCGCATGAAGTTCAAAGATTTGAGTTTTCTTTAAATGGGTTTGGGTCAAAACGAATTGGACCTGCTAAACACGGTTAAGTAAAAAGGTCAGAACGAGTGAACTCACCAACCCACAATTAACCTATAATAACCCGTTTAATATATAGGTTATATATGGATTGACACAAACACAATCCATTAAAACTCATTTACTACCCTTTTATTTTTATATTTTATAGTTTTCAGAAATATTTTTTTATTATTTTGTATCTTTGAAAAAATTTGATTTTGGGAAAATATAAAAGGAAAAAAGGCAGAGGTAGGATTCATTTTTCTCTTATTCTTCAATATCACAGCCGTCTCACAGCTATCCCATCCTCTCTCTTGATCACATGTACACCATCTCAGCCACCCTCACAGCTCATCGTCTCTCACGATCTCTCGCTTTCTCCTTCTCTTAGTTCCATCTTTCTTATTCTCTCATTCTCTCCGTCCCTCACATTGAAAATCGGCCTTCCTATGAGCAAGCTTTGGACTTGTGAACTTTTAACCGATTTTGTTCGCCTATGTGAACTAATATTGATACTTGAAACTTTAGTTGTAGACGGATGATCTTTCTAATTAGGTATTTAATCATGATTTACCTCTTTTTACTTATTTTTTAGCATGAAGTTTTGATTTCAATCAGGTTGGTTTAATGGGTTGTAAACAGGTTAAAATGACACTTTAATAACATATTTAGTAAATGAGTTTACAGGTTGACACGATACATTTGTGACCTATATATTAAACGAGTTAGATGGGTCGTATCCGTGTGAACCAATTTTAATTAAAAGGTCGGGTTTGGGTTATGTTTTCTAACATAATTATTTAATGAGTTGGGTTTGAGTCAATGATCATAATGTTAACTGAGGATTTAAACATAACACCAACAAGACCCATCAGCACAAATTGTCACCCGATTTGATGGGCTTTGTTGGAACAAGGTGGAGGACAAAATGGTTTGAAATGAAGTGTAAAACCATGGACCAGTTAAAAAGCCCACATACATGTCGCATATTCATATTCAGATATTATTATATTCATATCTTTTCCCCGGAGTATATCTTTTTCCCCACTCACTAGCTCACTCACAATACAGAAGTAGCTCAAGAGCAAGCACGGACCGAGCTTTCCTTGCCTTGCAACTGCCAACCACAAAACACACCAGACACACAAATAACAAATTCGTATATTTATTTTGTTTGTTTGTACTTTGTAGGAACACTTATATTACGAACCAAAAAAAAAAAAAAAAAATGGCGTCTCTTCTGTTCTCAGCTGCTCCCATTCCGAATCTCAGAGCTTCTTCTTCTTCTTCTGCTTTGCGCATTGCCAATAATTCCTCCTACTTTCCTTCTAGAAGACTCGCTCTTTTCCACCTCGGCTCTGGTAACTTACCAAAAATGTTCTCTCTCTTTTTTTTTCCTATTATAAATTATCAAATTCTGAGTTTTATGCTTCTGGGTTTCTTTCTTTTTTTAATTAATTATTGGCTTTTGTTAGTTTTCTTATCGAGCAAATGTGTGCAGTTATTGGCTTCCCAGAAAAAAAGAAAAGAAAAAAGAAAAAAAGAGGTTAAGGAAAAGGGAACGAAAAATTATATGCTGTTTTATTTTCTGCCCCAATGCAGAATGTTATCTCAAAATGTTATGTCTATTTATTTTTGTATATTTTAAGCTTTGAAACTTGTAAAGTCAACTTTTGATTTTGAAAACGCTGATATTGTAATTATTAAGGAAAAAAACTCGAAGACATCAATCAATAACATTCGAATGCCGAAAGTTGGCATTTGTTATGATTGGTCAATTTAGCACCAAGTATAGCACATGCTAAATTTAATACTAAGTTTAACACAACATAGAAATTTGACGTTGAATAACAATCAAATGAAAGTTGGCATATGCTATACTTGGTGCTAAATTTAGCACATATGTGAACTTAACATTAAGTATGGCACCGAATAGAAATTCGGCATTGTATTGGAGATGCTCTAATCATCTAGTAGATAACGCTGCTTTTGTTTTGTGTTGAGGCCAAACTTGGGCTCTAACCCTCGGCCCGTAGGCACGGCGGGGCGCCTATGCCCGGAGGCTTTGCGGCGCGGCCTGTGGGCTCGGCAACAGGGCTGCAGCCCAAGCTCCCCAACCCATCCCAGGGGGCGCGGACGCTCGCACCTGGAGGTGCAGCTCGGGTGGATGGGGATGTCCGCATCCTCAAAGGGTATTAGGGTTCAAACCCTGGTACCAACAACCTCCAGGTGCGAGCGTCCGCGCCCCCTGGGATGGGTTGGGGAGCTTGGGCTGCAGCCCTGTTGCCGAGCCCACAGGCCGCGCCGCAAAGCCTCCGGGCATAGGCGCCCCGCCGTGGCTACGGGCCGAGGGTTAGAGCCCAAGTTTGGCCTCAACATTTTGTTTTGGCTCTTTTTTTTCCTCAGCTCTTCCACAGTCACAGTTATTAGGGGCAAAAGCATCAAATATTTTGAGGACAGAAGGGAACACCATAGAGGCTGCCTCAGATAGGTTTATGGCACAAGCAGCCACTACTCCTACAACCAAGGAAAATGTGTTAGAATGGGTCAAGAATGACAAGCGTCGATTGCTCCATGTCGTCTACCGAGTCGGGGACTTGGATAAGACTATAAAGTGAGTCTACTTTTGCAGTTTCTTCAAATTCGATGATGAAATGATTTTCCAACAAAGCTAATTTGTTGTGCTCTTGAGATGCAGATTCTATACCGAATGCTTGGGAATGAAGTTGTTAAGAAAGCGTGACATACCTGAGGACAGATATACAAACGCTTTTTTAGGATTTGGGCCAGAAGATTCTCATTTCGTTGTTGAACTCACGTATAGTAAGTCAAAGCTCACCTGAATGCAAGTTATACAAATTTTTGCTAGTTTGTTATCGTATCATAAACCGTACAGTCACTTCTTGCTTGAATTTTCTGGCTTTTTTTTTTTTTTTTTTTTTTTTTATACTAGATTATGGAGTGGACAAATATGACATTGGTACTGGTTTTGGCCATTTTGGTATTGCTGTTGAGGATGTAAGTTCCAATTTCTTGATATTTTGTTTGATGAATTTAAATATCACACCCATTGTCTTGTGCAAATAAAGTATAAACCATTTCAAATTGGTTTTCACCATCTTTTATTGGAAGCCATGCTTACTCAAAGAAAGATGCTTACGGTTTCTTGCATTTTTTGATACTTGTAGTTTTTGGTAGCCTTTTACGACGGCGAAAAGTTGTGTTGCTGCATTAATGAATTTGAGCGGTTTATGTATCTCAAGTTAGCATTAGTTCAGTTTAGTTCTGTTAGTTTACCAATTCTCCCAAAAGCTTAAGCTGTTAGGAGGTGGGCCAACAATAGTTTTATATTTCAACACTCCCCCTCACGTGCAGACCAAACAATGGGCAAACGTGCGGACAAATATTAATTTGAAAGTCCAACACAAATTATAAGAAGCCCGAAACATATTAAAGGCCCAACACGCAATGATAATAAAGAGGGTTAAATAGTGCAATTACAGGGGTTCGAACTCAGGACCTCCTGCTCTGATACCATGTTAGTTTACCAATTCTCCCAAAAGCTTAAGCTGTTAGGAGGTGGGCCAACAATAGTTTTATATTTCAACATGTTGGAAAAAGAGGAGATTTCGGTTTTACTGAAATCAGGGATTCTTATTAGCTGTAAATAGGAAATCAGTCAATTATGTAAATTGGGAAACTTCCTAGGACAGATTGTAGGTGTAAATCAGTTTCCTATTCTTGTTCTTTCCTTTTTTGTTATTCTTGTATTCTCTTCTATAAGAGAGAAGCCGTGTATACTTTGTAAAGTATGATTGAGAAAATACAGAAAATATTTTCACCATTCTCTGTCTTTTATGGTATCAGAGCCAACCCTAAAAAAAAACCCCAAACCCTAAACATGTCTGAAGTTTCCTCTGCAACTCCGCCCACTGCAACTCAGCCAACCAACCCTACACACCATGCCACCCAGCCCGATTCTCACTCTGTTCAGATCACTAATATTCGCCTCAATGGTGATAATTTTTTACGGTGGTCTCAGTCAGTCCGGATGTATATCAGAGGACGAGGTAAGATTGGGTATTTGACAGGGGATAAACCGGCGCCTGCACCAGAGGACCCAGCGTACATGACCTGGGATGCCGAAAATTCAATGGTGATGACTTGGTTGGTGAACTCCATGGAAGAGGATATCAGCTCCAACTACTTATGTTATTCCACGGCCAAAGAACTCTGGGACAACGTGACTCAAATGTACTCAGATTTGGGTAATCAGTCTCAAGTGTATGAATTGACTTTAAGACTTGGTGATATTCGGCAGGGAGAGGATTCGGTCACCAAGTATTTCAATTCCTTGAAACGTCTGTGGCAAGACTTGGACCTGTTTAGTGATTATGAATGGAAATCGGTTGAAGATGCTAGCCTTTATAAAAGGATTGTGGAGGATCATCGTATCTATAAATTTCTTGCAGGACTTAATGTGGAATTTGATGAAGTCCGGGGTCGGATTATTGGCAGGACTCCACTTCCATCGATTGCTGAAGTGTTTGCTGAAGTCCGAAGGGAGGAGAGTCGCAGACATGTGATGTTGGGGAAGAAAACACACGGTGCAGCAGTGGAGACTTCTGCCCTCTTTGTTTCAGAAGCTGCTGCCAATAAAGCCAACGGTTTTCAGCCTAAAACTGGAGACAAGCCGCGGGTCTGGTGCGATTACTGTAACAAACCGCGCCACACAAGGGAGAATTGCTGGAAACTCCACGGCAAACCAGCGCACTTGAAGAATGGTAAGCCTGGTGACAGGAGCAGCCAGGTTACCGCCACTGCCAATGAAGCTAAGGCAAGTCCCTTTAGCAAGGAGCAGATGGATCATCTTCTAAAGCTACTAAAATCCAATTCCTCATCGGGTATTCCTAGTGTTTCTCTTGCACAAACAGGTAGTGCACTTCACACCCTTTCTTTGTGTCAAAATTCCGTTCCATGGATCATAGATTCTGGGGCATCTGATCATATGACCAATCTATCAAATTTTTTTAGCACTTATTCTCCATGTTCCGGTTCTGAAAAAATTAGAATAGCAGATGGTAGTTTTTCATCCATTGCAGGAAAAGGGCTGATAAAAATCTCGGAAACTATCCACCTTAAGTCAGTTCTCCATGTTCCCAAATTAGCATGTAACCTTTTGTCTGTGAGTAAATTAACCCGAGATTCTAATTGTTGTGTTGTTTTCCATGATTCTCATTGTGAATTTCAGGACCGGAACTCGAGGAGGAAGATTGGCAGTGCTAAGCTGATAGATGGACTTTACTACTTTGATGGTGATTTCTCCAGTAATAAAAAGGCTCAGGGCCTCAGTAGTGTTAGTTCTAATTCTGTTTATGAACAAACAATGCTTTGGCACTTAAGACTTGGCCATCCTAGTTTTCCATATCTTAAACATTTGTTTCCTCATTTATTTAAAGGTTTGGAGTATTCATCTTTTTATTGTGAAAGTTGTGTTTTGTCTAAGAGTCATCGTACTACTTATTTGTCAAAACCTTATAAACCTTCAAAACCGTTTTACTTAATACATAGTGATGTTTGGGGACCTTCCCGAATTACAACTCTCTCTAAGAAAAAATGGTTTGTTACCTTTATTGATGATCACACTCGGCTATATTGGGTTTATCTGATGAATGAAAAATCTGAGGTTGAAAAATTTTTTAAGAACTTTTATACTATGGTAGAAACTCAATTTCAAGAAAAAATTAGTATTTTATATACTGATAATGGAACCGAGTACTTTAATGAAGTTCTAGGAGATTTTTTAAGACATAAGGGTATTCATCATCAGTCTACTTGTGTGGATACTCTTCAACAAAACGGAATTGCCGAAAGAAAAAATAAACATTTACTTGAAGTGGCTCGTGCTATGATGTTTTCAATGAATGTTCCTAAATATCTTTGGGGGGATGCTATTTTGACAGCCTCCTATTTGATTAATAGAATGCCAACACGAGTTTTAACTTATAGCACACCATTGGAATTTTTTAAAAAACATTTTCCTTTCTCTCGGCTATTCTCTGATTTGCCTTTAAAAATATTTGGTTGTATTGCTTTTGTTCATATACCCAACAATACTCAGTCGAAACTTGATCCTCGTGCTGTTAAATGTGTTTTCATAGGATATGCTCCTAATAAGAAGGGGTATAAGTGTTACAACCCTCAAACTAAGAAAATGTATGTAAGTATGGATGTCAATTTCTTTGAACAAAACTCATACTTTCACAAAAATTCTCTTCAGGGGGAGAATGAGGTGATAGAAGAAAATTTTTGGGACTTAAATTCTACTTCTTTACCTAAAACAATTTTGACTACTTCACCTTCTTCTTCATCTCATCCTATTGTCACTCCAGACACTGATACTTTTTTTGATAAAAACAATCCTAGTCATATAGAGCCAAGCATTACTGTATCTAAAACAGGGGAGAAACACTACAACCGGGTGTAGAAGCACCTAATACTGAGCTTCTGGTTTATACTCGGAGAAAACTTCATCCTAAGAGTCAAAATAAATCTATCTCTCTTGGCATTGATCAATCTCAACCCTCGGGAACTGGACCTACAGAGATCACAGGTAATTCTAAACCCAACTTATTTTCTTCAGTTCCTTCAGTTCTACCAAATCTTGAATCATCAGATCTTGACATCCCTATAGCCATTAGGAAAGGTACCCGAAACTGCACTAAATATCCCATAGCCAAATATTTATCATATGAAAAATTGTCTCATTCTTATAGAGCTTTCACCTCAAAAGTGTCAAACCTGTTTGTCCCTAGAAATATTCAGGAAGCACTTGATGATCCGAATTGGAAATTAGCAGTAATGGAAGAGATGAATGCTCTGAGAAAAAGTGGTACTTGGGAGTTAGTTGATCTACCTAAGGAGAAGAAGACTGTGGGTTGTAAGTGGGTATTTACTGTCAAGTGTAAAGCTGATGGTAGTATAGAAAGATACAAGGCGAGACTAGTAGCAAAGGGGTTTACCCAAACCTTTGGGATTGATTATCAAGAAACTTTCGCTCCTGTAGCTAAGATAAACTCAATCAGGGTTTTACTATCTCTAGCTGTAAATTTCAACTGGTCCTTACACCAGTTAGATGTGAAAAATGCTTTCTTGAATGGTGATTTAGATGAAGAGGTTTTTATGGATCTACCACCTGGGTTTGAAGGTAAATTGGGGTTGGAGAAAGTCTGCAGACTAAAGAAATCTTTATATGGCCTTAAACAGTCTCCCAGAGCTTGGTTTGAGAGGTTTGGGAAAGCTGTGAAGAGTTATGGCTACTGTCAGAGTCAAGCTGATCATACCATGTTTCACAGACATAGTAAAGAAGGCAAGGTTGCTATCTTAATTGTCTATGTGGATGATATAATTTTGACAGGTGATGATAGTGAAGAGCTGAAGAGACTCAAGGAGAGACTTGCAGCTGACTTTGAGATCAAGGATTTGGGAGCATTGAAGTATTTTCTCGGTATGGAGTTTGCCAGATCTAAAGAAGGTATTTTTGTAAACCAACGTAAATATGTTATTGATTTACTTGGTGAGACAGGCCTACTAGGATGTAAACCAGCCGAGACGCCTATTGAGCCCAACCTTAAACTTCAGCCATCTAAAGCTGAAGAAGTCCTGAATAAAGAACGGTATCAACGGCTTGTTGGAAGATTGATTTATTTGTCACATACACGGCCAGATATAGCTTTTGCTGTTAGCATGGTTAGTCAGTTTATGCATTCACCTGGCCAAGAACATTTTGATGCTGTCTATAGAATTCTCAGGTACCTAAAGGGAAATCCAGGTAGAGGCTTATTGTTTAAAAAACATGGGCATTTGCGGGTAGAAGCCTACACGGATGCAGATTGGGCTGGGAGTATCACAGATAGGCGGTCAACTTCAGGATACTGCACTTTTGTTGGAGGTAATTTGGTCACCTGGCGAAGTAAGAAGCAGAATGTAGTAGCAAGAAGCAGTGCAGAAGCCGAATTTAGATCAGTTGCTCATGGTATTTGTGAGGTATTGTGGATTAAGAAACTTTTGGAGGAGTTAAAGATCTCTAATCAATTGCCTATGAGAGTATACTGCGATAATAAGGCTGCTATTTCAATTGCTCACAATCCAGTTCTACACGATAGAACTAAACATGTGGAGATAGATAAACACTTTATCAAGGAAAAGCTTGAAGAAGGTTTGATCTGTATGCCATACATGCCTACAACTGAACAAGTTGCTGATATACTTACCAAGGGTCTTCCTACAAGACAGTATGACAAGCTAGTTGGCAAGCTGGGTATGAAGGATATCTTCAAACCAGCTTGAGGGGGAGTGTTGGAAAAAGAGGAGATTTCGGTTTTACTGAAATCAGGGATTCTTATTAGTTGTAAATAGGAAATCAGTCAATTATGTAAATTGGGAAACTTCCTAGGACAGATTGTAGGTGTAAATCAGTTTCCTATTCTTGTTCTTTCCTTTTTTGTTATTCTTGTATTCTCTTCTATAAGAGAGAAGCCGTGTATACTTTGTAAAGTATGATTGAGAAAATACAGAAAATATTTTCACCATTCTCTGTCTTTTAAGTTCTATTCTGAATCAATTAGTTGCCAGAGGATAATGGCAAATGAGGATGTAGTAAAATCTTGACGTGGTTTTCTCATTTCGTATAACTTTACTTGCAGGTTGGTAGAACAGTTGAACTCATAAAGGCGAAGGGAGGGACAGTTACCCGAGAACCTGGTCCCGTCAAAGGTGGCAGTACGGTAATTGCCTTCATTGAAGATCCTGATGGTTATAAGTTTGAGCTTTTGGAGAGAGGGCCGACTCCTGAGCCCCTATGTCAAGTTATGCTTCGAGTGGGTGATCTTGACCGTGCTATTAACTTCTATAAGAAGGTACGTGGTATTCCATGCAGCATTTAGACCTTTCCTTGTTCAAATTTCAAACAATTAGTTCTTTCTAGTTTTGATCATTGCGATTATATGCTGCTGAGGTTCTTTTCTTTGCCCTTTTACACCCTCAATCTCAAGGCTTTTGGCATGGAACTTCTCCGCATAAAGGATAACCCTGACTACAAGGTAAAATTTTCTCTCCATTGACAAGTTTCAACAGTGGCCCTTGAGAAAAGCTAAATACCATTTAAAAAAAAAAAGGTTATAAATGACAAACAATGCCAGTAGTGATCAAAGCGTGAAATTGCTAAATTGATCATACAAGTCGCTAATCAGGGCAAAACAGTTTGTTTAAGTTGTTGGTAATGAAGGCCCTGTTGAAGTTTTGAGGTGCTCATTTGCTAGAGTATTGTATTGCGTGTGACGGAAAAAAGTTGTACTTGAAAGCTAACCAAACACGTCGATCCTATATTCCCTTTAAAATAGAACCCTGTCTCCAGCAAAGAAATCAGTGGCCTTGTGATTAGTTGTTAGTGCTGTAAAACTTTACTTTAGACATTCCGTCCCTCTAAGAAATAATTATCATGCAAAAACCCTTTGTTCCTTTTCTTTCTGCTTTTATTTTGTGCTCTTCTGAATCAAATTTACTGCTTATATCTTCTTGTCTGTGTAATTACTAAAATTTTATCTGATTATTCATGTTCTCCAGTATACGGTGGCTATAATGGGCTATGGTCCTGAAGACAAGAATGCGGTGCTAGAACTGACGTATAACTACGGTGTCATGGATTATGACAAAGGAAACGGTTATGCACAGGTGAATGCTTTCCATTTTCCTGTTTTAGAACATAGTAGCTACAGTTTCTGTAACACCCTTCAGCAGGCTTTTGTTTATCATGTAATAGAGCTTGAGTTTTAAACTTTTTAACAGATTGCAGTAGGGACCAATGATGTCTATAAGACTGCAGAAGCAATCAAACTATGTGGAGGAACGATTATTCGAGAACCTGGTCCATTGCCGGGTATCAATACAAAGATTACTGCTTGTTTGGACCCAGATGGCTGGAAAACTGTAGGACCCCTTATTCTATAATCCTCTGTTATGGTCGGTTGCAGCTTTTACCATCACGCCTTATATTTTTGCTCACTAGAAGTCAACTCACAAATGTTTGCTTCTATTCTATAAACATATTTACACTCATAGCTTATTGACATGCATACTAGCTCTCATACATTTTTACCCCCGGCAGGAAAACACCTTCTACAAAGTCGGTACAACATATCAAAAAGTGATTGTTCGCAGAGAAACACGTGTTTAAGAGCTATTAGAAATCACAGTTCGGTTCAAGATTTTCACCAATATAAGCACCGCACGAAAGTTAACAAGACCTTTTAAATTTCGACGTCCTGGGAACTGTCGATCTACATGATTTGATTTTTCATTTTTTTCCCCTGATGCAGGTCTTTGTTGATAATATCGATTTTCTGAAGGAGCTAGAGTGATCAAAACATCAACCTCCAGCTTCCAAATCCACACCGAATCCTTGGAAGATTCATTGCAAATTTTCTGTACTCTATCACTTCCGTTGAAGATTATTTCTCTTCGAGTGGCACACCCTTAGAGAACATACCCCTTCCGGACTCGTATATAGATCATTTTGTACATGATTCTAAAAGTTGATTTAGAAAGAAAAAAAAAGTAGTAAGAATTGTTATACGAGGTACGATACTTAAACAAATGTTACATTCGCATGACAATTCAACATATGCTTGATACCATCAGTCCACATTAATTTGTCTTCTTTACTTCTACATTCGAACTCTATAATCCTGTCGGTTGTCTTGATTCCAAAGTACGCCTTCGTTTCGCTGCCTCCATTATCCTTCTCCCTTCCGGGCCATGCCGGGATGTCACAGCAGACTTCAGTGACCACACCTGCAACCAAAGCATGCCTTAAGAACAGCTGACTGGGGCAGAGGCAACAAGAATAGATTCTTCTGAGGTATAAGTAGTACTTTCTTACATTTCTTCTTTTTAGTAAATGTTCCCGCCATGTACTTGCTTTTCATTTTGGCTACAACCTGTTTCCAATTTCATTTCCAACAGTTATTTGAAAATTGATAGCCCGCCAGACGAATTGGAGGGGAAAAAAAAAAAAAATCCACTACTTTGAAATCATGCTTCATGACTTTGCATCTAGAGAGCTCGAAATCGAAGGTTCTTTCTTCGTTCTGTTCCTTTTTAAAATCTTTTGCCATTAAGGCCACCTTTTGTTTTTTGTTTTGTTTTGTTTTGTATTTTGTTTTTGTTTTTATTTTTGTTTTTTTGTTTTTTTTTTTTTAAGTGAAAAGCGAGATTTTCTTAAGAAATTTCTTTAGAAAATCACCCACCTTAACCCCCGTTTGGATCATAGGTTCAGACACATAATTCAAACAGAATGTTCAAATATGATATACGTATGTGTGTGTGTGTCTGTAGATATATTTTTATACCTGCCAATTTGAGTTGATGCTGAAAGAAACTTGCTTCCAATGGAGAGCTCCTGCAATCAGTCACACAAATAGAACTACATTATCGATAACGTTCTTGTCGGACTGCATGCTTAACTTCTTTTGATTTAGTGTTACCTTTCCTTGTGCGTTTGAGAAGTTCTCTTCCCTTGGAAACAAAATTCAAAGCTGCAAGGATGTTTGATTCATTGCCCTCGCCTTTTTCATCGGCGAGCGCAAATGTTGTAGTTCCATACCCTTTCTGCAGGCTTGTCCTTAGAATGGCAGCTCCTCTCAAGGCTGTAACATACACAACCAACACTTGGTATTTTCCTAACTCGGTTTTTCAAGTTTATTTGGTATTTTATGAACTGGCTCATACCTGTAGCTGCAGCTGCTGTTAGGGTCATGATATCGCCATTAGTCCTTGCCTTAACAGCGGAGTTAACCACCGCCAAGATCTGATCATGCTCAGCTCCCATTTCTTCAGCAATCTCAATGCAATGAGACGCAACTAGACCCGCCGCAGATGCCAGTGCGGCGGATGTTTTCGGAGGCGGTTTCTGCTGTGCTGCTGATGTTTCTGGCAATGCAGCCGCAGCTGCAAGCGCTGCAACTGCCGCGGCAACCCCGGCCACGGATACTGCAGCATGCAATTGGGCGTTTTGGGTTCTGATTTCCTGCTTCTTCCTCTCCTTCTGGTCTTTTAGCCACCTCCCCATTGTTTTTCTTCTCAGTATGCTCCTATACAGCTGCAGAGTAGTGACCATGGTGGCGAAAAATAGATGGTAATATTAGTAATGAAAAAGTATTTGATTTTAAAGAAAGAAAATTGAGATTACCCCATTTTTAAGCAGCTGTTGACTGGAGAGAAAATCTGGATTTAGTGCGTGATGAAGTAGGAACAACTCCTGCACGGAAAATGGGGCTGAAAACCTGGCTTTTGTCTTTAATTTATATCTATGTATTTATTTGTGTGTGTGTGTGTGTGTGTGTGTGTGTATTATATAACAAAACATTGCTAGCCGTTCATGCAGGACAAAAGAGGGGAAGTTTCTTTCACATATACCTCCAAACCTTATCTTGGGCCACAATTAAGTCAACCTTTCCAGAGAATTAAATAATTTACTTCTTTGAAATCATTCCAAAGTGGGGGTTTTTTTTTTTATATTATAATTATTATTTTTGTTTATTTTTTAGAGTAAACAAAACAAAACAAAATTAAATGCAAATGAGTAATGATGAGGACAAAGACCTCAACCCGCTGATGTGCCTTTGTATATTCGAATGCAATTTTCCTCCTTTTTTGGAGGTTTTTGAGAAAATTAGGGGGGGGGGGGGGGGGAGAAGAAAACAAGTATATTGGAAAAAATTTTGTCAGCCAAGTTAGAGAGAGAGAGAGAGAGAGAGAGAGAGAGAGAGAGAGAGAGAGAGAGAGAGAAGTTACTTTCATTTCATCACTGCCTCTTGGGGAAATTGGAAGGCTACTTTCACTAGGTAACTCCTGAAGTAGCTGTTTGTTGTTACAAGTAAAAATTCAGTCAGATTCAGAACCCAAAAAAAAAAAAAGATGTTAAAAAATAGCAAGACTAAAGCAAACAGAGTCACTTTTTTAGTTTTTAATGGTATCTGTGAAGAGTACTACTTTAGCTGAATGGCGTGTTGAATTAGTTCAGTGACACTGAATATATTCTCTTACAATAAGATTCTAATGCCAAACAAAGTCTTACAGAGTCCTTCAAAGGCATAGAACTTGTTGTGTCGGGCACTTCAGAGCCATCGGAAGACGCCGTTGGCGGTGCGAGATTTTGAGAACCAACATGTGAATTTGAAAGAGCTTTGGAGAGCTCCATGGCAGAAACACTCCATGATCTTGCTAGAAACTCCATGGATTCGGTTGGAGTCTCGGGCGGCGGGCAAGAGATCGCCTCCCAAATTGCGGGACTATTTTCGTCGATGTTCTCCAGCCTATGCAATGTGCATTTGGAAGCACAAGAACTCACTGCCACACACATCATGAATAAAAAAAAAAAATACACAGAATAAGCACTAGTTTTTTGCCTTCAAAAAATTAAACTTTTTACATTATTTCTATATAAGTAAGTACCTTCCATTACTCTCTCCAAAGCCAAAATGTAGTGAAATCTCTACTACTTTCAAAAGCTAGAAAAAAAAAAAGCACCTCCAAAAGGCTAACAAAAAGAATGCCTTACTTTCCAAGCCTAAAACTCATAGAACACACATTTTGAGACTCTTTGGAGAGTGTGGTGAGAGATGAAGTTGATGAAGTAGAGGAATTGCACAGTGAGATATTTATAGTGAATATATTGGGGTAAAGTAATTTACATGTTTTTTTAAATAAATAAATAAATATATATACATATATATATATATATATATATATCTATATCTATATATATACGAAGTGATACAAATTCTATATACCAAAACCAGAGGACCCCATCAAAGGTCAATCATCTTCTGCCCCCATCTTACATCCTTCCTTTTCTTTTCCACTCTTTGGTGCTTTGTACATAAAGAGCTAAAGAACCCTTTTCTCTTTTCTCCTTTTTTTCTTTTGTTTTAGTTTTTTTTTTTTTTTTCCCTTTTTTTGAGCGGCAGAATTCATCATTGCTTAGGGTTCTTTTGTCACCATTAGTGTAATGGGGTCTAAAGTGAAAACTGATGGCCCTTCAGCACCCACTCTATATTGCCCTTTGGATTATTGGCAACCGTACAAATTATGTGCAAAGATGAAAAATGCAAATGAGGCTCATTGGTACCTTCGTTTATTTGTGTTGTCCTTTGTTTATTTGTTTACTTAACTATTTTGATTAGCTAATCGTGGAGAAAGTTAAAAAAAAAAAAATTATTATGCCGAGATAACGTAATACTATATATGTGATAACATATCAGTATTATCATATAATAAAAGATATAATGTGCTTATTTTGTTGCGTGACAACTTTGATGCACTTTCACTAATGTAAATGATGATTGTTGTACATGTACAAGCGGCATTTAACATTTTCTAGAATAAAATGATTGCCAATTGGCATGATAAATAGACAAAGAAACACAACATGCCCTTTTGTTTATAGGCTATATATAGTCCCCCGAAAATAAGATGACATGTTTTTCATTAAAGAAGGGATTATAAAGAACGAATGACCTATTAGACATGGATTTAGAGAAAGACTTTGTTTTTTTGGGGCATTTAGTACTACTATCTCCTAAACTTGTTACCCCTCTCCCCTCAAACTTTTAATTTTGATAATTTATTTATCTTCTGAATTTATTAAATTATTGTAATTTTTCTTTTTTAATTGATTTTATGTTAATTTAAAGATTTGAAATTGAAAGATTTGTATTGTATTTGAAAATTTTTAATCGGAAATAGGATTTTCCTTTTTCACATGAGGCGTACGTGGGCTTTTCGTGACTAATTTAATGAAAAATTATCCTATTTAAAGTACGTTGCAACAATTTAATAAATTCATAGACAAATTGTCAAAATCAAAAAAATTTAAGAGATAAGTTACCAAAAATTAACAAATTTAGAGACATCAGTACTAAGAGGGGTAAAGTTGCATGCCCTCTTAAGTGCACTCAAGTTTTTCCTTTAAAGGAAATTTCTTCTAAACCCCATCATAATCAAAACCATAATTTCAAAATCTTTTATTTTAAACCTATTTATTTGATATGATTTTATTATTTTTTTTTTCACCAACTTTTGTTGCATGCATCGCTATTTGCTAGTAGAATTATATATTATATAACCCACCAAAGAGAGAGTACCCGTGTGGCATTAGCTCCTTCATCATTTTTCTTTCTTAAAAAGCTTGATCATGTCACTAAGTGCGTGCAAATGGCGCACTTATCAATATTCCAAGGCCCTACAGTCCCCAACACTTTGCATGACAAATCTTAGTATGTGTTTGGATGCACGATTCAAACCTTAGAATTATAATTTAATTTTTATCTTTTTTTTCCTCAACTTCACTTATCTCCCAGCTTTGTAACTTAAACTCTAAAAATCTGTAACTTTGCATAAACAAGTTCAAATGAGATGATTTTTTTTTAAATTACATATAATTTCGAGACGAACGAAACAAGCTCCGTATTGATATTTTTTTTCTCAACACTTTTCAAGTTTTTATACTTTTTAACTCAAACAATTCAAATGCCTTAATAAATGTACCAACAATCCAAATCTAAATTATACAATCTAAATCTTAGCACCAAAAACATACTTAATATATCATTTTTACCAAAATTTAAAAATAAAAATCTTAATATATCATTTCTACCAAAATTAAAAAAAAAAAAAAAAAAACCCCTTAATATAGCAATACTCATCAATTTCTGAGCTTCACGAGGTTGATTCTTGCTACTAAAGGCCCTACATCCTTAAGATTGAGCTTATGAGTGATTCTCAATAATTAAGCCCGTGCAATTATATGATCACTTTGTCATCATCAACCCTTCCACATTATTCTCTTGTTTGTATACTAATTTGATAATTTGGGGGGAGGTCCCATGACATTTTTTGTAACAGAAAGGAAAAAAAGATCAAAATAAAACGTCACGTATTTTCATAATTCAGATGACGTATCCTCACACACAGCATATAAACAAATTATTTATCCCTCAACTATCATAATAGGATTAATTTGAACCAAAAACCTTGTCAAGTAAAATGATCAATTTTACAATGCTGAACTAGGGAAGCACATGCTTTCGGTTTGCCAGTTTTGGGGGGAGCGGTTCGGTTTTGTAAAATGAACCCAAAGCAAGATCGCCCATTTTACATGGCATTGAAAGTGGCTTGATAGCTGAGGGTTTATGCACGATTTGGACATAACCGATGTAGATGCAATAAAAAAAGTTAGTAATACATGACGGGATGGACAATTCAAGACGAGACAGAAGGTTTGAAACCGCAGTTGGACAAGTTAGATGATATGGCACAAAAATAGGGGGTCAGGACAAAGGCAGTTTAATTGTGCACCCTTCCACCTAACCTGTGCATTGCACTCCATTATGGATTGGAGAGAGACATCCATCACAAGAAAGACAAAGATGTACTTCCGACAATATTTACAGCGGGATATAAAGCAACTCCCTCCATTTTCCTTTTTTCATTTTCTCCTTGGTCACTTCTTTCGAGACTTCTAGCGTGGAACAATGACAGTAAAAGTAACCAGTAACGAACGACGTTTGTTTGAGTCACTTAGAGTTTATCAACAAAATCTTTACCTTGCTATATTATGATTGCAACACAAACTGCAAATCAAAACACTCTACTTTCTTTACCACCGGATGTCTAGAGCAGCAAAACAGGCCTTTATTTTTTTTTTTTAATTTTTTTTTTTCACTTTTTCACCTCCTGATTTCCAGAGTAGCAGTTAACAGTTTCTTTTTTACTCCCTCCTTTTTTTTTTTTTTTTTTTTTTTCACTTTTTCACCACCTGATTACCAGAGTAGCAGTTAACAGTTTCTTTTTAACTCCCTTTTTTTTTCACTTTCTTTTAACCAAAACCTAATGATAACTAGGATGACCAAGCATGTGTTTCGACCTAAGTTCCAATTCAATCCAAACTTAAAAAATTCAATTCATTTTTGTATTTTTCTCAAAAATCAACCTTAGTTTTAATACTCAGTTTTTATGACTCAAACTTCAAAATTCCATAATTTTATACATATAAGTCCGAATGAGAAGAATTTTTTTTCAAGTTGCATAGCATTTAAAGACGAACGAAACAAGCTATATAGTGATTTTTTTTTAACACATTTCATGTTTTTACACTTTTTAATTTAAACAATTCAAACGCCTCACTAAACACACATTCAATTCAACTCAATTCAAACCTAAAAAATTCAATTTCAACCGATGCATCAAACACACGCTAAAATTGAATGAATAGATATAAACATGATATCCGACAGTGCTGACTTAAGTTAAAGGAAAGGAATATCCCCCCCCCCCCCACCCCCCAACACAACAGATAGGCTAGAGCGATGGACACCAAGCCAACCAAAAAGACATACACGTAAACAAGTACTTTTAAAGTTTTTTTTTTTTTTTTTTGTTCGGTAAAAAGCTTGAGAGCATCAAAAGATTCTTAACTACAGTGTGAGTCAAATGCAGGACAAAGCCTAAACCTATTGCATTTCCTAGGATTTAGATTATTTTTCATTAAAAAAAAAAATCAAAGTTAGAAAGAGATAAATAAAATAAAATAAAACCTACCCCAGCCAACCGTACTCCACATATATGAACTTTAGTGATTACATCAAAAACTCTAATTTAAAAGAGAGAAAGAGAAGATGGAAAAACTTCTATTTGAAAAAAAAAATGGAAAAAAAAAAATCTCCTTTTGACATGAACATTCCAATGAAGGTCTCCCATTCATCCTGTAAAAATATTCCCTTCTCAAATCAATATCTGGAGCAAACAAAAAAAAAAGAGAGAGAAATGTGAATGAGCATAATATATGTAAAGTAATTGAAATGCAAAGGCCTTCCGAAGGGCGAAAATCGGAGATGAGAAAATAGCAAAGATAATTTGTACCTGAAACAAAAAGGTTTACTTATTCAGGGAAGTGCCAGGGTACCTGGGTTCAAAACTGATCCAGGTGAACATCCAAGGCTTTGATTTGATCCAAAAAAGATAACAGCAATAAGAACAGAAACCAACTCAATCCTGAATTGAACCAAAATACATGACAGTCAAAACAACCAAATATCGGCGAAGAAACTTTTATGCTCTACAAACAACAGAATGCTGGGGGTGAAGACACTTTACACATCATCCACACAATACGAAATTAGGTTTTGTTGTTTTTGCCACTTATGCTCGCAGAAAGCCTCGAAGTGCCAACAAGTCAAGTCCGAGCAACATCTGTTATATTCATCCACCATGTGCCGTCTTCTGTTGGAAGAATAAGCTATCGAGCTAATGAGCACACCACTTCATACCCGTTGCTGGACAATCATTAAAATGCTCATCAGACGCCAGACGGAAACAACTTGTGATTCCGAAGAACATAAAAATCATTTCTAAATGAATAAACTGAATACCCATTACTTGCCTGGAGATATTCTGTTTAATGATTATAACCAGCTACTTGAAGCCTGAAGCTGCATCTTTGCTCCCATATCCACGACCCAAGTTTGCATTTTCCGATGGCCCCTCCGGATACGGAAAGTTTCTTCTGGCGCCAAATGAAGTGGAAGCAACTGGCACATTGCTCACAGCCTGATGCAAAACAGCATAATAAGTGAGGATTAACCAACCGCAATCAACAAATGAGAAACAACTACTTTTACCAAAAAAGGAGTACTCTCAACGCTCAAGATAACTCTCAGAGTTCCTTAGTAGTGTAAGGTAAAACCCGACGGATACCAACAGGCTCTTTTTTCTTACTTTTTTTTTTTTTTTATGATAGAACGTAGATGAGACAATAAATGAAATACAATGCACACCCCCGATTGTCCCCATTCCCTCCTTAGCATTATAAATAAACCCCATCATTTTTCTTTAGTTTTTTTAATTCGTTCTCCTCAACTATGAGCAAAAGGAGATGAACAAGAAATAATGTATAGCCCTATGAAAAATAGAGTTTAGCGCACCAACTGCAAGCTGTGATGGGTTGACATACTTTTTGTGCGTGTAGTCGCTTGATGACATGGAAACGAAATAAAGAGGAAAATTAACTATCATGCCCTTTGTATATTAACAAGGTTACTTACATTTTTTGAAGTTGGTTCAACACTTGAAATCTGGGTCGTTGATGATCTAAAACGTGCATGAACATCTGGATTTGCAAGATTACTTGAGCTTCTAGGTTCTGCAACGTGCAACCCTAACAAAGTAGGAAGCATTGTTAAGTTCTAAAATACATCATCAATCTACACACCATAACCAGGACTCTCCAATACATATATAATAACATTAGCATACCAAAAACGGTTTCATTTTACTCAATCTTCATCTTTTTTTTTTTTTTTTTTCACGTACTACTAATTAGACATAATGTTGATTTCGCTGGTAACAAAGAGATTACAAACTTAAAGCTTCTAAAACATGGCGAAACATTTTTATGCCTTATAAACGCTCAAGGCAAACCATCAAAAATGAAAACAGCAGTAGCACAAGGACCATAATCATCAAAACCAGAGGAAGGAGATCACTTCCAACTGAGAAGTTATTCGAAGAGTTTCCATGTTCTCATAATATAACTAATCACCATTCAAAATGGGAAATCCTAGTGAATATAATGAAAATGTCTCTGACAGCGGAAGTTTAGAACTGGATCTTACCTTTATGCTTGCTTAAAGCCATTGGCTGGGTTTGACTGCTGCTTACTCCGGCAGGCTGTAAATTCTGGCCAAAAAAAAACAAAAGAAAAAAGAAAAAAAATAAAGAGGAGAATAGAAGGTTATGCGAGCTTGAATAAAAGGTCCTGGAAATGCATTTTAATAAAATGGGGTTGTCAAGAAGCAATTGTGAAGCTATAACAATTAACACATAAGTAACAGATTAACTTTAAGGTGAAAAAACAAGACACCGTCCTGTTGTACGTTTTCGAAGTGGTCTATTGCAAATAGGTAACAGAAGAAAGGTCAAGGAAATACTAACAGATAACTGAGCCTGCACTCTTGCTTGTTGTGCTGCTTGTTGGTACTTCAATATTGTCCAGTCAAAGACAAAATCAAACTCATATCCTGTCAAATATGCAGGGGAAACAAATCATTAAATGGTAACAAACAGGACAGACTATTAGCAAAAACAAATAGGAAACAGCAAATTATGACGAAGCAACAAGAACAAAAAAAAAAGAGCAAACAATAGGACTGTCTATTGGCACAAAGCCACAAGCAAATAGCAAATAGCAAAAATGACAAACTAACAAGAACAAAATAATAATAATAATAATAATAATAATAACTAAACAAACGAGATTGTTGAATTCAGAATGCACATAAGAAGAGACTTTTTAGTCACATGTAGACGAGGCACTGGAATTGCAAAATTTCAGCAAAGAGATAGTTCGTACAAAACCAAGAGGCCAAATGCTGATATTAAATGGAATTTCCGAGCATCGAGAATTTAGTTTCATACGGGGAAAACAATTTCCACCGACAACATCCAGACTCTTTTTTGTCCTGTGGATAACACACTTATGAATTCATTCACAAATATTTAGAATATAGTTTTATTTTATCATGTGATAAATTTTCAATAATCTAATTGGAAAAATCTTGAAATCAATGTTCAGTGCTTCGAAGAAAAAGTAGTTTTCAAGCCAATTCCAGACATCAACTATAATAGACGAAGGAAAAGTCACATATCATATAAAAAGAAATGAACTTCTACTGATGAGATCTATTCCTACAGCGTATTTTAAACAAACAGTATCAATACCTTCCCGAGTAAATAAATCACGAAACAGGCGCTTCAAGAAATCATAATCAGGTCGTTGATCAAAGGTTAAGGAGCGACAGTAATGGAAGTATGATGCGAACTCCACAGGCTGTGATTTGCATAGGACCTTTGAACACAGCAGTATTAGAAGAACTTTAGAGAAGACCATATTTGACTAGCAAAATCTATATGATAAGGATGAAAAGTATGAAAAATTAATATTTGCAAACAACAATGGCTCTCCAGGATACTTCCAGAAATAATTATCTAAATTTCTACATAGCCTTCAGATGAACTTTATTTGTTATGATAGCAAAGAAATAAACGAAGAATTTTCCCAAAATAAAAATAAAATAAAATAAAACAGAAGGTGCAAGCCGTTTCTACAAGAAATTCTTGTAATTAATACTTCTTTTCATTCAACTGATTCAGGTTACTCGACTAGTCCAGCACCAGTTGAGCCATAAACACATACTTGTCAAGAGCTAGAGAAGGGGAAAAACGGGATTACTAAAAAGAGAATGATAGATTTCAAAAACAAAGGGGGAAGAGACTTCAACAAGGCCAACCAAGTTGGAATGTATAGGGATTTCACACTGAAACCATGGATGCAAAAGAAAATTCACCATGTTAAGATACATACCTCAATGGGTGTTGATACTTTCTTCTCACGTATTTTGTCATATTTTTGCTTTTTTGTGGCAGCTTTTAGACCTTGCCAAGGAAGGCTAAATGCAGAAACAAAACAATCAGTCATCTGTCAAAGAAAATAATTTAGTGGGACTAAACTATCTAATCAAACAATGGACAGTCAAAGCTATTGATCTACCAAAAACACAACACCAAAATATATTATCTACCAAAAGATCAACAGGACAAATAGAAATGTAGGTCAAATGGTAATAGAACAAATGAAAAACTTGTAATAGTAACATTGAAGTTAGAATAAGTACCTTCCTCTCAAAAAGTATAGAAGAACATAGCCAAGTGACTCCAAATCGTCGCGACGACTTTGCTCTGGAAGAAAAACAAAAGAATTATATATAGAGTTCTATCCTGCAATTGGAACATACTTTAAAAAAACAAACTCTGTCTGCTTACCAATTCCCAAATGAGTATTGCAACTCGCATAACGTGCAGTTCCAGTTAAGTTTTTGTTCTCTCTGTACAAGTTTATCAAGGGGGGAAAAGAAAGAAAAAGAAAAATTCAGGCAATCACAACCAAGATATTAGAGATTTGTAGGAACTTATGATTAGAATGAATGGGAGAGAAAAATCACCAGCTATTAAACATGACCTGGTGGTCAAATTTACCTGTAGGGAATATGTCTGTTTGTGGCAGGATCCCGATATCTTTTTGCAAGCCCAAAATCAATAATGTAAACCTTAAAAATAGTAAGAAAAATATATTACTCATACCAAAACAAAAGGACAGTAACCATAGAGAAAGAAGAGTCATTGCATGTTAGGATGAAATTTAATTTTTTTAAAAAATTACTGGCTTTAGAAAGGAAAAAAAATAACACACTAACCCTGCAATTTGAGCGTTAGCAAGGATACAGTGAAATGAACAATACCTGATTTGCTTTCCTGCCAAGACCCATGAGGAAGTTATCTGGTTTGATGTCTCTATGCAAGAATCCTTGGGAATGAATATACTGTATTCTCGAAATCTGCAATCCAGTTAAAAATACAACTGAGTTATCTCTGCATATAACTTACACCAAATTGAAAGTCGGGGGCTCACAGGCATAGCCTTTAGTATTTTGAAAGCTTCTTTTGGCTTTTAAAGCCTTTTAAGGCTCAAAAGCTGCTTCTAGGAGTGTCAAGGTAACTTACAAGAACAACTATGGGTTTCTGCTCAAAATAGCGTGATAACCACATTTAGTTTTCATTGAACTTTAGCATAATTCAGTTTCTACACATAGATTCAAAAGCTAGAACTTTTGCTTTATCTTCTTCCATATTGGCTAAAAGCATAAGAAAAAGTCATTCTGAGAAGCACCTAAGATGGTTTGTCGTAATCATAGTACAACCCAAAAGGGCATTCAAGAACTTATGAAAAAGAATATAAATCTGCGAAGAAACATTAAACAATAAATGATATTATCCAGCGCAATGCAACTCTCAACTACCAAAACACAGGGCAGCAAAGACAGACTTTTACAAGATATTCACAACAACCTATCAATCGAGATCAAGTAGATTGAGAATTACCATCTGATCGGCCAGCATTAGAATGGTTTTCAGCGAAAACTTTCTCCCACAATACACAAGCAGGTCTTCAAGGCTAGGTCCTAGAAGATCAATGACAAGGACATTGTCTTCTGCATCTACTCCAGACCATCTTATGTTTGCAACACCAACTGAAAGGTAAAATTTGAAAAATCAAATACCCATGTAATTCGGAAAAGAAAACAAATATACACACAGACACACACACACATATATATATATATATATGTATACATAGATACATACACATAAACACAAACAAATACTCACTTCCATGCTTAAGAATGTTATACACCTTGGCCTCATACAGAAGCTGTGGATGCTTTGTTTTATTATTCTCCTACAATGCCCAAGAATGAACCATAATCAGATTTCATTTCAATCCCAGAAAAGAGAGAAAAATTAGCAAACCAGGAAAATTAAATTCTCTAAGCAGAACTTCAACGAGAAATGGATAAAGACTCACAATCTTGACGGCGACGATCTCGTGGGTATCGACATGGGTTGCTGAAAAAATTTCAAGAATCCGATAGAAAATCAGCTTCGGAAATTCGATTAATTGAGCTTAAAATCAACCAAATTCAACAACTCACGTACCAAGAAATATTTCCCCAAAGGAACCGCTCCCAATCTTGCGACCCAGCTTGAACTTTCCTCCAACGATCCTCTCCATAACGAACAAAAACTAGGGTTTCGATCAGAAGAAATTAATTGAAACAAGAATCCAATTCGGAGCGATGTCGGAAGCTTTTCTCGTCCGATTTTCGGGAGGTAAAGAGGAGAATCGAGGACTAAAACAACGAGAGATGTGAATCGAGAAACGAAATTGGAAAATGGTTATGGAATCTGCGCCGGCGATGAACGGATTGAGGAGCTGAGAATCCTGAAATTTGGGGGCGATTGGGTGGAAGTTCTAGAAGTTCGATTTCTGGAAGTTTGACCTGTTTCTCTACATGTATAGGTGTATTATATGTATATATACATATATACATATATAGAACCCTAATTTATTGGGAAAGAGAAATGGAATTTGGAAGCGGAGCTGAAGTTGGAGCTGTGCTGGCGTTTGGCGCCAGCGGGCAGGCTATATAAATAAAGGAAAAAAGTCAGGCTGCGCCAAACCAAACGTTTCGTTGGTGCTACATCCACCATACCACCTTACACCGGGAAAACTTGGGCTTTCTTTCCCTGTCGCCGGTGTTTTCAAAAGCAACCTTCTTTTTTTGTTTTTTTGTTTTTATTTTTTTATTTTAATTTTTTGTTAATTTCTTTTTTTTTTTCTTTTTTTTCCCCTTCTTTTGAATATAAACACAATTGAGAAAATTACTTAAATTATTATTATTTTTATATATTGATTAATATGATATAAATTTCTCATTCTTAATCAACATGACATAAATTTTAATTAATTTTAATTTCATTTTATATCATGTTAATCTAGTATTAATTTTTTATGTCATATTAATGTAATGGTCTTTAAATTTGTATCATTTAGTTCTTTCCCCTGTACAATCTGGTAATTAATCTTTTTTTTTTTTTGTGTGACTAAATGACCAGTAGACTCTTTAAAAATATGTAATTTAATCTATTTTACTAAAAAAAAATGATAAAATTTGGATGGAGTAAATCACATATGACATTTGTAAGTTAAATCATATAATTCTTTTAAATTGCTTTTTAATAATAACTCTTGTGTGATTAACGTGATATTTTTGGTTCAAATTTTAACCAATTTCTAGTGAAAATGATTAAATTGTACTATTTTAAATAGTTTAGAAACCTTTTAATCACAAAAAATAATAGGTACAAAAACACAACTTCATTAAAAGATTAGAGAGTAAATAAACAATTTATCATTTTTTTAATAAATATTTAAGGTTTTATGAAATTAAGAAAATGATCGTTTTCTATAAATATCTATAAATATCAATCAATGATTAACTGATTGATCATGATTAAATCACCTATTTATTACTAATAACATGTATTTTTCATTTGTTGAGTATGATTCATAAGTGATTCTATCAATCCACATGGGCATTTTCTTAAATGAAATTATTTCGGCCAATTTTAAATACGTGAAGGAACATGTGAAAATCTAAAAACACTAACCATTCACGTTTTTTCTATGCACTTTATCAATTGAAACTCTAGCATCTATAAAACTCCGAGCTAATATGTTAGATCAAACAGTGAAATTGAACTAATTTATTTTTCTATAAAGAAAAATATCATTAGCAGCACTTCTTGAACTTTTCAAGAAGCGACAATTTTTTTCCCTTTAAATTCAACATTTTTGGCATTTTTTCTTCCTAACCTTAAACTTGATAATTTTGGAAACTCAATCGATCAAGTAGTCATGTCTCTGTGGTAACTTGAAATTTTTAATATATTACTTGCATTACATGCAAAATAGTTGAATATGATTAATATTTGTAAAATTTTTAGCTACTATGTAATGAACACATGATTATCCCATTAGATTCCATTGTAATTCAATAATTCACCATAAACATTATAATTAGGATAAAAAACCAAGCACCACTAAAAATCTTTCCCAAACTCAAAACCTAAGGTTTAAAACAAAAGGATTTTTCCTAAATTTCCTTCACGCCTTTGAGACAAAAACAAAGCTCACCATTTGCCACCACCGATGAGGATATGATTAGTGATCAAATCATACTTCGATCTGAACATTTTCAGGATGCCTCAATAATTAACGAATGGTAAATGCTTTTCTTTGTGGATCCTATTTCAATGGGAACTTGATGAGTTGATCCGCCTGCACGTCCTGCTTTTATTACTATATCAATAGTAACTCCACACACTACTTGAGGTAAAACAAATAATGGATTCATTTATGTTGTTTGTTAAATCTTTTTCACGACTCGAGAGATAATCTGATGAGCAAATGATTTTTTCTTTATTTCAGAATATGATTAACCAACATATTATAACTAATCGATTAAGATAATAGTGGGAGACCCTAGTAACAAGTGACAATAGGTACCAGAAACTTATCGATTTAAATTTGAATCCAAAGAATTCAATTAATTCAAATCGAAATCCAAATTTTTACTTTTTCTAAATCCTTAATATTCTCATTTTTCTTTCTCGTAAATCTCTATTTATTATAGATTCTCTCAATTGGTGTATAACCTTTTCAATTAAAGATTGTATGTCAAACGTAGACCGACACTATAATAGTCAGCAGGAAAACAAAAAGACAAAAATGAGTGACAAGAATCCTATGCTGTCCATACAAGGAGGTGCATAAACTACATGGTAATCATCTAAAATAAAAAAGGCCTTTTTTTTTTCTTTTTTTCTTTTTAAGGAATTCCCCAAAAATACCACACTTTAACTTTTAGAATATTACTCTATCTATAATAGCTTGAGGATTTTTTATCCTCTTATAAGATATGTCAAATGTCAATTTAATGTTTCTTTCTAAACATACTCCGACCAATCAAAAAGGTATTATGGTATTCTGATATTCTACCATGTCCTCTAAAATGAACCTAGCAAGAACTCATGGACCGAGACACTGTATTAGCCCATGAAGGGTTGATTGTTGGGCTGTCTGAGAGGTTAACCAGCCCATAACTAACAAAGTGACAAACTATCATAATTTCTCAGGGCTCTTGCAGGCAAAATGTGAACTTTTTTTTGTTATTTTTGTTTGTTTATTTATTTGATTTTAATAGAAGCAGTCACTATGTGTTTGTCTAGCTTGTCTAATGTTTCCAGTTCTGTTTTGCGTATATACTGTGCAATATATACACACAATATATATTATATATAAGAATGCTCGTTTATTCGGTTATCGGATATATCCAGTAATTATAATTTTGAAATAAAAAATTTATAATAATTGGTTGATTTATTTGTAATTTTATACAAAATAATCAGTAATATGATACTATTCATTAACAACTATTAATGCAAAAGACAAGTATCATTAAAAAAAAATTTCAATGTAATCAATTGGTTGTTACAATTTCATATAAAAGAATTATAAATCAAGTTACAGGATAAGAGACTATATATATATATATATATATATATCATACAGTACTAGTATAGTGCTGGCTTTGAGTGAAGATATATTTGAAAGGCAAAGTTTCACCACCTCTTGGCTGTTACTTGTGTGAAATTTTATCCTTTCTTGTTTGCTTTTTAGTTTTCATCATTGTGTTTTTGTCATTCAATGTTTAGTGGTTAAGATCATCTTCAATGTATATACTAATGTCAATGTTAAATTTAACACAAACAGTATTCAAAATAATATATTTGATATTGACATTCGTTTTTTGCACCAATGCATTTTTGTCATTTTAAATGCTATAATACTATTTTATTCTTTTAAATGGTTATAACAATTAACGTTGAAACTTCTCACCCCAAATCGTACTCTGATGTTGAAGAGAGTATACGAAGGAGGAGATAATATATCTACAGCAACAAAGCAATTATGTCTTCTCGATCATCGAGAATTTTTTAATAATTTTAAAATATTAAATATTGAAAATTAAATAATCAATCAGGTCTGTCAAAATTTTGATATTGATTATATCTTATGATATATTTACCACAATTTTATCATATGAAAAATTTAATATCAAATATAACATTGTATTGGAACACCCCTTTTTTTTTTTTTTCTTTTTTCTTTTTTATCAAAATACCAAAATTTTCTATTGACATAACACTTTGGCATTATATTGGAGATACTCTAACAATTACTATATAGTATCGAAATAATTAGACTTTTTCTCGCGCCATGGTTACGTACTTGAGCAATGAAGACCTTACTTGAATTAAATATTAACTTAGCAACAGGGAATATGTGTTACAAAAACGCATATCCATATAATATGCCTCGCACAGAGGCAATATTAAAAAATAATTAGAGCATCAAACAAGTACCATACATAACATATATATAGCACGACAAATATAAATATAAATACATATATATATATGTGTGTATATATAATATATTAACCAAAACGCATGATCATGACTTATAAGCAGATAGCCGCTTGACAAAGGCCAAGACAGCGGTGATGGAGTTGTTGGCGGCGAGGTTGATGAATATGTCGGCCTCGTTGGAGTTGGCGGAGCCGCCGCCGGCCAAGTCGGAGAGGGCCCGGATAATGATGAAGGGCACTCTTTGTTGAAAGCAGATGAGGGCAACGGAAGCACTCTCCATGTCAACAGGGCTAACATTGAATTTGGAAAATATGAAGCCACGGTAGGCATCGTTGTCTAGGTAAATGCTGGCGCTTGTTCCCTTGTCCACAGTATACACCTTTGGCGTTGTGGACAAACATGTTGTTGAGTTGAGGCATCCTTGAAGTTTTAGGTCCTAATAATCAAAACGGGAAAGCAACTGAATGAAATAAAATTACAGACTATTACACTAATGTGATATAAAAAATTAACACTAGATCAATATGATATAAAATTAAGTTAAAATTAACTAAAATTTATGTCTTGTTGATCAATAATAGAAAATTTGTGTTGTTAGTCAATAGATGAAAAAAATGATTATTTAGGTAATTTTCTCTGATCTCCCCTCCTAATCTCTCCAATCCCAAAAAGTTACATTGGCCCATAATTAATATGTGCAGTAATTAAAGTAAGGATTTTTTTTCATATATTTTAATTCCCATGTTTATCATCTTACATTAAATAATTCCCATGTTAATCACCTTGTGAATAAAAAATACTCATGATTTCGCTACATATTAATTACATTAATTATAAGATGGTAAGGTCAATGCCGCGGTTGTGTGTGTATATACGTATATATATATATATATATATATATCTTATCAAAACAATCTAGCTACTAATTTTTACCTAATCTAGATGCTAGTTGTCTCTTATCTTTATTTAAAAAAAAAAAATCTAGCTACTCACTATTAATTTTGGCTTCTTCCAAAAGATAATAGGTAAGTTCCTAAAATAGCAATAACAATCAATACAAATATGTTTATAATAACAAAAGTCGAAATTCATTATAACATTACAGTAATTTTACTATTGACTTCACGGATAGATATATAATTAAAATTCCTATTTTAGGTTTAAAAACATATACAAAGTGGAAATTAGGTCATTTATGTTTATGATAAATGCACATATATATAATCTAATATAAGTGTACGCATATATATATATATATATATATATGTAATCACAAATGAATTACCTGGAGAGTTTTGGCAATAGAATAGTAGTGAGAATCAACAGGGACCCAAAAGGCATGTTCTCTTTGCTCGGGAGTCCCATCAATGGGGAAAATTTCCTCAGGCTGATACCAAATTCTGTTCAAAAGGTTGTCATAGTTACTACAACCCGTCACATTCACAGTTTGGCTGGCAAATTTCAAGCTCCCAATTTTTCGTGTGTAGTCTCCGTTTGATTCCAGTGCTAGCTCGTCTCCGGGGCCTTGTCCATACCTCTGCATGTACACATACAACAAGATATATATACATACAATACTTAAACTCTGAGTTTGAACCTACGATCCAAACGGGTCATTAAAAACGTGTATCCTCGAAATCGCAATTTAAAATTTTTCATTACGTTTACCTGCCAATTCCAAAGAGCGGTATGCGACCAGTACTGAGGAACGGCCACATCTCCAATGTTGAGGGAAGGGTTTGCGTTCCCAGCTATCCCATAGTGCACAACTCCTTCCACGTTGAAAAAGCTTAGAAGAAGTTGAGTAGTTATACCTGCATTAATCTATATATATATTTATATATATATATATATATATTATTACACTATATTTAAGCAACCAATAATATAAACAAGAAAAATCAAACAAAAACAAAAACATATATAGAACGTTATATATATATTTACCATGCCCAATCCTGTCATGACTAATATCACCCGTTTGTCACCAATAGTTCCAAACCGAAATCTCCTCCCTTAAAACCAATTAAAAAAAAAATTACAAAAACATGAAAATGTTATATATATATATATATATATATATATATTTATATATCATATACATCCGTATGCCAATCATTAGTTATCCCTAGATTAAGTCTGAAATCACGTGTATATATACATTGTGACAACTAAAATACGTATATACATATATACACTTACCAGAAATATCTATAGTTAAGTTAGTAGGCGCGTAGTCAGGAGAATTAATAAGAGGGTTCATCTCAAAGAGATTTGGAATGACTAAACCCAAATAAGGGCCATTCTTGTTGGCCTTGTAGATCAAGTTTCTGGTCTTATTCTGCAATGAAATTGCACCAGCACTTCTTTGTTGTGCACTAAGCACGATACTAATCATAAGAACTGCAAAGAAAACCAAATAATTTTTAACTACTGATCTACAAATAATAACTTCCATGTTTTTAATGGAAAATATATATGACTATTAGTACAAAAGAGTGCAGAACCAAGGGATGCAATTTATAATGGACTGAATGGACATGGAGAGATCTCTTATGGTGGGTAAGAATGTAGAATAGTATATTCATCACGCGACTTTGCCTTTTTTAGAAAATAAAATAATAGCAATGGTCGTATACGTGAAAAGCATTTACATATATATAATTCTTAATTTTTAAAGGAGGAATTGACTTAAATAGTCTCTAAACTTTTTCGAAGATGATGGTTTGCTCCCTTTTTTTTTTTTTTTTTTTTTGACGAGATAATCCTAAACTCTTATTTCTTGGTCATTTCAGTCATTTCCGTCAAATTCTGTTAAATTTTTGACGGATCATCTTGCTAAAATGATCTTATTTGTAATAAAAAGAATAAAATACCCTCTAATCTCCTAAAAAATCCCTCTATCTCCCCTCTCTCCCTCTCCCTCCTTCCCCCATAGCCTCCATCTCCAGCCGTCGCCCCCCCACCCGCCAAGTTCCGATCTGGGCGCCGACCAGGATGGAGATTGGGCCGAGAGCTCACCAGTGTGGGGGGCCTGACACCCAGATCACGGGGGCCAGAAACCCAGATGGGGGGACCCAAAACTCGCCTGCACCATGGGGGGGGGGGGGGGGGGGGGAGGGGACAGGGACCAATCTAATTTGATAGAAAATTACCTATTTGACCTTCAAAATGCATGAAGCGTGCTTCTCACGTGGTCAATTCGTTAGTTTTTTGACGGAAAGGACTGAAATGACTAAAAAATAAGAGTTTAGGGTTATCTCAGTAAAAAAAAAAAAAAAAAAACCAAACCGTCACATTCGAAAGAGTCCAGAGACTATTTAGGCCAATTACTCTTTTAAAATTGCTTATCAAGATTTCATGATCTATATCATTATCCCTTAGAGTATATTTGATACGAGAGAAATGTAAAAGAAATAAGGAAAGGAATGAAGAAAATAAAAAGAAAATATATGAGTGACTCCAAATTTTACAAAGCGCCATTATTTTTAGAGTTATGCTATTCAACTCCCCAAAAATATAACTCCACATAGTTCCGCTTAGAGAAGACCCACGAATACTTGATTGTCCCGAATCAATCAAATGATAAGAATGGAAATAAGTTTAATTAGATGGGCAAGCGTACTGTAATTTTTTGGACAGTGGATAGTGCCACGTGTACGGAGCTATTGCGGAGTTAATATTTTCAGAGTTAAAAAACATTAGTTTTATTTATAACTCTCCTAAATTGGCTGTATTGTTGATGGGATTTCATAAATCTCCTCTTCTTACATCCTTTTACCCTTATTTAGATGATCTATCACTTCCTCCATTTTATTTTCTTTTTTTCTTATCAAACAGACCCTCGTGTTTATTTCGGTAGAGAAATGCACAAAAGACGTTACGTCGGCTCTGAATTTTAAAACATTTTAGATTTATTAATCTGCCTCCATGCGCAAACGTTTTTTTTAACTTCTTTTCCAGTTAAAAAAGGACTAGATTAAATAGTACTACATCCAAAATGGTACAGGACCCAGGGAAGAAGACTTCGCTTTTAATTTAAATAATTATAATTATATTTTACAAGATAATGTATTCTAATTGTTCTTTTCATGACTAGGCTGGACGTAACAAAGATCGAAAGGAATCAAATATATACATGTTAGGCTTCTAATATTAAAGAAAGGAATTATTTTGGAGGAAAAAAAAAGGGGAATCAAAATTGTTCTTTTCGCGTCCATTATATAGCGTAATATATAATAATAATTATATGCTAATGTAACGAATAATATCGTAAGGGGTCTCAAATTTTATCCCTTTCTATATAGCTAATAGCACTAGTGAGCGTATTAGATGTCATTATTTTAATAATAATAATAAAAAAAAAAAAAACTAAAAGCATTTGCCTTTGATTTTTAGAAAAGTCATTTAAATATTTTTGAATAAAAAAACCACCCTATTAGATCAGTATTTAAAAATGAAACCTACCAATAAATGATGATATCTCCCTTGTTCTTTTTTTTTTTTTTCCCTGTTCTTTAATAATAAATGACTGTTGGATTTTCAAAAGGAATACAGGATATTCCAACCGAATTGACCTCTTCGATGAACCTTTCTTCCGAGCCAACTTTCAATCAAATTTATAAAAAATAAAACAATAATTGAGTCTGAGGAAAACTACAAAGAGACGAGATTCCAAACCAAAGGGTAAAAATAAATCTATACTCTGTGTGTGTGTATATATATATATTATATATATCTACTAACCCTATTTAAAAGGACCTTCCTCCCACCCCCAATCTGCCACGTGGTGGTTTCTCAACTCACCATGTGGCATTTTAATAAAAAAATTAATTTTCAAAAATTAAATTATTTTTTAGTTTTTATTTTGAGTAATTGATTAAAATAATCCCCAAACTCTTTATAAGGTGATGATTTGATCTATGTTTTTTTAATTTTGATCGAAATGACCGTAAACTCTCAAAATGTTAAAAATCTCGATCCTTTCCGTCAAACTCTATTAATTTTTTAACTGAATCAGTGACATACAGTTCACATGACCAAACAAAAAGGGTCATTTTTGTAAAATCATATAATTTATTTTTTTAACATATTCTTTTTTTTTTAAAGAAAAAAAAACTTGGATATGTTCCACCCAAAAAGCTTCCCAGATTTGGATCTGATCCCATGGCAACCATGACCTTGATTCCAAAGCTGGCGACGGCGGTCATGGTGGAGTTGGCGGTGTCGAAAGCTTCACCTTGAGAATGCCGTTCTCCTTCAACATCTCTACCACCGTCTTCGGTCGAAGCTTGTGTATCGCTTGTGTTCCCCCAATTCACTCTCAATCCTTCCACTCCGACTTTATTTCCACCCACATCAATATCAATTACTGTTATTATTAAAACCCATCTTCTTCTTCTTGTTTTTGTTTTTGACCCAACGAAACTAAAACCCATCTTCAGCTCTTTTTCTTTTAAAAAACATAATAAGAAAAGAAAAAAAAGTTTAAATTGTGTTTAAATAGAAAGGAAGAAAAAATGTTTAATTTTTCAATCAAAAAAAAAAAAAAAAAAACAAAGAAAAGATGAAAAAAAAAAAAAGAAAAAAGCCATAAATTGAGAATGGAAGTTGCTTATTGTTTTTTGATGGCGCAGGAAGCTGCTTATTGTCATTGAAGAATATAGCAGAAGAATTAAATGTCACCCACCGATCAAGGCCAAAAGGAAGTCAGACCAAGGTGATTTCCATTTCTTTGTGGACGGTGTTTTGGTCATTATACAAGAAAAAGATCATGTAAGCAAGATTCTATAAAAAACTTAACGGATTGTGACAGAAATGATCAAGATAATCAACATTTTGAGAGTTTAGGATATTTTTTTTATTTTTTATTTTACTTTATTTATCTATTTTGCACGCACTTGCATGTGAATTTTAACTAGTATCTATTATATTATATTATATTATATTATATATATTATACAGTCAATGCAACTAAAAACTTTTTTAACCCCTTTCACTCTTGGACACTTGTCATCACCTTAGAAAAATTTAGTTTGTTTTTAATTAATTCAACTAAAAACTTTTTTAACCTATTTCTCTTTTGATACTTGTCACCACTTTATAAACCAATCAAATTAAAAAAAATTTTAACCCCTTTCTCCTTTTGACACTTGTCACCACCTTAGAAAAAATTAGTTTGTTTTTATCTAATCTAACTAAAAACTTTTTTAACCCCTTCCTCTTTTGACACCATATTTTCTTATCATTACCTACAGCATTGAAAAACGAACTAAAAAGGAAGTAACCAAAGAAAAAAGAAGTAATCAAGCCAAAAATGTAATAGAACTAAATGACTGATGGAGTGTCACGTGTCCATGAAGATAAAAATTTAATTGGATATATATAATAATATAATACCTCATAAATATTTTTTCATTTGATTTATCAAAATTTTTTTTTAAAATATATATGGCACATGCAAAGCACGTGCTACCACTAGTCCTTCATCCGCACGTGCTACCACTAGTTCTTTAAAAAAAAAAAAAAAAAAGGGTAAAAATACAACAAGAATAGAAAGAAGCCTTTAAGCTTCTAAAGAAGAGAATCCAAACCTATACCTTACAAAACTCATCTATCATATGCATTACCAAGAAGAAATACTTGTATACTATCTAGTAATGTAACATACACCTGACAGTTTTACACATATATAAATGTTCTCGCATTCGAATTAAGAGATTAACGAGGACAAAACAAAACTTTGACATTTTTTTTTATCATTTTCAAAACGTTTTTTTTTTATTATTTTTTATTATTTTTTATTTTTACGTTTTCTCGTAAAGTTTCATAAACGATTAATTACATAAATTACTATCTCTAAAAACATAAAGTAATTTCAAAAAATTCCCAACACCATTCCCAAATCCGCAATTATATTTATATTTTATATCTAAAATAAAATCGTTCTCAAATATGTTTCGAAATGTGGGCCTATATATACTTTTCCAGTTGAACTTTTAATCGAAGGTAGATTAAGAGAATAACTTTAAGAAAGAGAACAAAAGAAAAAGAAAACATTACAAATGGCATAATCCTAATTGTCTTGAAATCATGAGCAGAAAATAAGTAATATTTTAAAGAAGTACTTAAAGCAAATTCGATTCCCTAATTATACATGCCTAATCAATTAAGATGTTTCATAAAGCTACTTGTTCTTAATTAGAAGCTACAATTAAAGTTTTTGTGCTTATATAATTGGTATACTGCGAGAAGTGCATAACTCCGAACGGATAAATTTTTAGTTTTAACCCCCCTTTGTTTTAGGTGAAATGTTCTTATATATATGACTACTAGAAATAAAGTATTTAGCGTTTATAAATAAAAGACGCCGCTAATAGATCTTATATTGTCGTTAATGTTAAATCAGTGACGATAAGTAGTCGCTAATAATCTAATATATTGTCGGTAATAATTTGTCGTCCAACGTTGACGGCTATAAAGAGGATAGCTAAATGTTTTGGATGTGGATCAAATTGATTGGGTCCAGCCTATCTTGCATCACTGAAAAATGTTAGAATTTTATGCATATATGAATTATCACAGAAAATTCAACATGCTTTTCACTCGTCCCATTCTCTCATGCCTCCAAGTCAGTAAACATCGATCTTATTGTTCCTATTAGGGTAGGGAGCTTTTAAAGCCTATATAATTTGCATTTAATGCGTTTTACCTTTCTTTATTATTTTTGAAAATAAAGTTACTTGTAATTCAGTTTTATTTATATAAAATTATATTTGTCCGTTCAATATAATTGTAATAAGTATTCTAACACGAAGCAAACTTCCTTAATCATCTTGGGGTGAAGAGTTCGAAAACATATATAAAAAACCTAATTAAGGACTTGGTATAAAACAAACTATGATTCATAGTCAATAAATAAAGATTGGCACCTCATTTTGATACGACTGTAGTGTGAATCAATTTTCTAACTAGTGAGATGACCTTGTCTTGGCCGGTTATGATAATATTAAGTACAAAATTGCAAATTAAGCACCAGTGCGAATGTAGGTATTGAATATAGGACAATGATAGATAACAAGTTCTTTACAAATTCAATTATTTTACAAATTCAGTTATTAATCAACTGAAAAACTACTTATTAATTGATCAGCTTAAGAACTAATAACCTATCACTAGATGACTAATTATGGATGGATTTTAATCACGAATGATTAGTGTATTCATCTTCATGCATACATATCTTATGATCTACTAATGAATGAGATTGGTATGGAAATCAAAATTTCAGTATTTTAGAGATATGCTGCATGTAGCGATGGGAAACTATTTCACATGTGTGGAATCCACAACTTTGTTGAAGATCAATGGACAACGGTTTTTTGGATATAGAGCTTCCATAAATATATCTATATGATCTTAGAGTGCAACTTTGATCATGATTGTAGCTCGGACTAAAGTTAATAATTATATTTAATTGATTATGAGTTTGATCAAAGTAAATATTAACTATTGAAGCTTTGATTAAATATGTCTATTTGATTCCATTACTAGCTTTACAAACCTCTAGAAGATTTAATAGAAATATCACACACGTCTTTACAGTCTTCCGGGATGGTATGGAAGTTGCCCGTATTAAGATCTGGACCAAGTGTCACGTAATTAACTTAAGTAGTACTGTTTGAGACACTAGGAAGCGTTTTTTCACACAACATTGATATGTTAATGTCACATATAATTTATCTGAGGATATGAAAAAAAAAAAAGAAAAAAAAGAGTAAATTTAAATCATTGGATCAAAGTTGAAGTATGAAAGCTTCTCGCTTCAATATTATATTAGTGACAGTATAAATAATTGCTAACGAGAGGACGCTTTATCATCATAATTTAGGGTAGGCTATTATCAAGTTTCTTACATATATTTTATGTGAGGATATGAAAAAGAAAAAAAAAAAAAAAAGGAGTAAATTTAAATCATTGGATTAAAATTGAAGTATAAAAGCTTCTCACTTCAATATTATATTAGTGAGAATATAAATGAATGATTGCTAACTAGATGACGTTTTATAATCCTGATTTAGGGTAGACTTATTTTTATTATTTTTTTATTTTTTGCTTGTTAGATTTAGGGTAGACTATTAAGTTGCTAGTTATAGTTATCAATTAAATTGCTAGTTATATATGACGCTTTTTTTTGTCTTTACTTTTATCAAGATTAATCAATTCTATATTAATGTTAGGCAAGATCTATTTAATACATTAACGGTTGATGCAGAGATCTACTCAATATTTACACCTTGATAACTCATGTCACAATGATGGAGTCAATATCTTTTTTTTTTTTTTTTTTTTTCAAAAGGATAATTGTATTTCAAATCAATAAAATATAAATACCAATACTTTGAATGACATCATAACACAAGGAAATTTAACCCCATTACAAATCGGTTCTACCAATAAATTCTAATAAAACACACAAAAGGGGTAAAACATGCACCGAAATCCAACAATAGGAAATCGAAAAGGCACATCAATCATTGAATACACAGATTACTATTTCAACAATACCGCTACAATCGATGGAAAACTCAGATTGATCGGGAACAAGAGACCTATAGTAAAAAGGTCACCCCCAACACCGTATAGAATTAATTCTAACAGATCGGACACTAAAACAATACTAGAATGTGGGGAGACCACCTCCATTATTATAAAATAAGTACAAAAACATACCAACAAAACACAAGTTGGAAATACAGTCGCCTTTATTTTAAACAAATAGACATAACAGAAATGAGAAAAAGCCCAGACACCATGGATAATACCTCTGGTGATAAACCAACAAGCACGATCAAATAAGAGACAAAAACGCATCTCATCCAACCATGAAGCCATCTCTCCCACCAAAACCATCATTATGGAGTCCAAAACATCTTTTTTAGGATCGGTAGTCCGGTGACCAACCAAAAGGCGGAGCCCCAAGAGAAAAATATGAACGGTGCAAACCCTAGCACACAAGAGAGGAGAGAGAGAGAGAAAATTAAAGTGATTTTACTAGTAAAGCTTTAAGAGTATAACATTTTTTGTCAAGATCTAATTTTAATAAGACATAAATTATAATAGGATTTATGTGATTTTAAGAAACTCATATAAAAGTTTCTAATTACATTTCTTTTAATACCTCTCCATCTAATCGTTTGACACAAAATTTAAAAGCTTCCTAGCAATTAAATATTTTACAAAATAAAGATTTGAGATGTAAAATGAGAGGAAAAGAAAGTGCATAAAAATAGAAAGGTGAGAAGAGAAAAAAAGGGGCCAGATTAAAGGTGAGAGAGTAGAAATTAACTAAAAACTAATGGTGGGTTTGTGAAATAAAAGGTTTTGTGTGTGTGTTTGTGTGGAAGAAAAATGAAAGAAAAAGGTCATAGTACGTGATTGGCCATGTTCACCAAATCTAACGGAGGGAGGAAAGCATGGACTCCAATTTAAAGCCAACTTGCCCACAACAATAAAATTATGAGAATTATTTGAAACGATATTTAAAAAATAAAAATAATAAAAAAAAACCTTAATTACTGTGTATTTCTTTTGGATCATCATTAGTCAAGTTCTATTAAATTTACGTATTTTCTTATTTTGTTCTAGTTTAATATGATCTGCATTAAAAAAAGGTACAATATGGATTAAAACACTCTACAATATAGAAGACCTTATGATTTGCTTTAAAAAAAGGCGCAATATGGATTAAAATACTCTACAATATAGATGATCTCCCCCCTCCCCTTATCTTTTTCTTTGCAAATATTATTATTATTATTGGGAACTTAAGGTCTATGGATTCAAACCTTATACATTGTGGTAGAATCTTTTTTTTTCCCTATCTTTTTCTTTGCAAATATTAATATTATTTTTTTTTTTGGAACTTAAGGTATATGGATTCAAATCTTATATATTGTGGTATAATTAGGTGTGAAATTACAGTTTAGTTAACCATCAAAACTGTGATACTCCTTTTTTTTTTTTGCTAGAAGTGACACTCCTTATGTTTGTACACATACGAAAATGCTCTATTGTTTTCGTCAAAAAGTAGAAGCAAAAAGTTTTAGCGACGATTTTTCGATCCCACTAAAAGCTTCCGACAAGGGTATCACAATAGAGCAAAGTCCACATTGTCATGTTAAAATTCACATGTCCAATTATGAACCTTATTAACTGGCTTAGACTAGTACAGTTCATTGATTTGAATAAGTCTTTTACGTAATTATCATCGTCTTAATATTTCGCGATATTTAACAACGACAAATATTAGCATGGTGTTAGAAAAATTAGAGGAAAGTTTGGCATAAATACTGTGCACACTATTTAGCAATGACAAGTATCGTTGCTTAAACATTTAACTATCGTGATCAGTAACAACTTTTTTTTATATATTATGCTCGTAATTTTATAGTTTTGTATTAATATAATTACTTATCAGGTTCAATTCATGAATAGTTAAGCATAAATCTCATAACTAGTTTTTTTTTTTTTTTTAATTTCTTCATATCTAAATACCCGTTTAACTTTAAACTCAATTTAGTCTTACTAATAAAGTTTTGAAATTGGTAATAAAAATATATATGTATATCTATATCAATATATAAAAATCACAGTTTGTTCACTGTGCACTCACTTATACATCATTGTTTAAACTTTTCGTTCATCTATTTTGTCGTCTTCTGCTTTTTTGTTTTTTTTGTTTGTTTTGTTTTTTCCTTCCTGTAGTCATTACTGCACTGCTTGATCTCTGCTCAACTTTTCTCTATCCTTTAACTTCGTTCATCTATTTCTCCGTTTGTGCTTTTTTTAATCATCTCTTTCTTTCTGATTCTTCTCTCACGTCTTTTCTTTGTCCCCTCTTTCTGTCTAATTTCTCTCTCTCTCTCTCTCTCTCTCTCGATATGGGTACATCTCTTCTCTTCATTGTAAGGTGTTGCCTTCCCTATTCACCCTTAAATCTTATATGTTTTAAATTTCCTCAAATATGTATTTATTTAATTATATTTTTTTCTTCACATATGTATCAATGAATTAGCTTTTTATTTTATTTGTCCTACCTTAATTTTTTTCTGTAAAGTATGCTCTACTTTTGCCTTTTCTTTTTGCCTATTAAACACTTACATTTTTAATTGTACTATTGTGTTCATATGTGTGTGCATATATATATATAGAGCTAGGGAGAGAGAGAGAGATGGGTTGAGTTGTTTTTGTGTGGATATATGTTTTAAAGGCACGGTTCCACCTCCTCTTAGTGGTTATGGTGGTGAGAGATTTGTATCTTTTCCTGTTTTCATCATTGTACGTTATGGCATGCAGTAATTAAACAATGGGACCAGCATATATAAATATATATTTATATATATCTGCCTCCCAAACAAGCATTACTAACTAACATATTATTAGGGCATGGAATAAGTACCACATGCACATAAACACAACTTACATATATATATATATATATATATATAATTATATATTAGATATCAATGTGCAAACTTGCCGATGAAGCACTGGCATGACCAAGAGCCGACAGACGCTTGACAAAGGCCAAGACAGCGGTGATAGAATTGTTGGCGGCGAGGTTGATGAAGATGTCAGCCTCGTTGGAGTCGGCGGAGCCGCCACCAGCCAAGTCGGAGAGGGCCCGGATGGCGATGAAAGGCACTCGTTGCTGATAGCAGATGAGGGCAACGGAAGCACTCTCCATGTCAACAGGGCTAACATTGAATTTGGAGAATATGAAGCCACGGTACGCAGCGTTGTCTAGGTAAATGCTGGTGCTTGTTCCCTTGTCCACTGTGTACACCTTTGGTGTTGTTGACAAACATGTTGTTGAGTTAAGGCATCGTTCGAGTTCTAGATCCTATATAAAAACAAGTTACAATTACAATTAATAACAAATTTTCAAAATATTTAGAGTAATTAACAATAAATTACAAATTTATCAGGTAAATAATTTATTTTCTTATAAATATTTATTTACCTAAGCTTGTAAATTTTTTTTATTTACATAATAAATTTACTATTTTTTTTAAATATTTTAAAACCTTCTTTTTACTTTTATTATTTTTGTAAAATTACGAGTTCTCTAAATTTTAAAAGATTATGACTAGGTCAATATTATCAACTCCCATATGTTAATCATCATGTGATTAGCAAATAAGTCTTTGATCATTTATTCTTTTTTTTTTTTTTTTGGAAAGTCCCCCTCTCAATATATATTTGGCCCTGAAAAGATCTCTCTATCGATTTATATTCATGCCTTTTGCAATTTTTTTCTTTAAAATAAGAAGTACCCTTGTTAAATCAATTTTCTTCTCACCTTGTTATCTTACCAAAACAATCTTCTTCCAAAATAAAAGGATTCATCAACAATACCCCGTTAGAGCTAAGTCAGTGGATAAGAATGGGAAACCTTATATAGTTTCCAAGTTCGAAACCCATAAGTGTTTTAATTTCTCTTGTGTAAGTCATAATAAGTCCATAAATATATATATATATATATATATATATATATTATCCCCAAACAAATTTTAAAAAATAAATAACGACAAATACACACATATATAGTACCACGATCGAGGCCGGCTGTGGGCATGTTAATTGATATTTAAATAAAGTGAAAATTACTAGGTTGTGTTTAGGCTTCGTTGGTTAAATATCTTCAACTCAGATTTTTCATTTTAGTTTTTATCTTTTTTTTTTAAAGTCAACAAAAATTATAACTAATTTTAAAAAATCAACTAATTCTAACTTAAAATTTTCAATTTCAATTGACGAACTAAACACACCTTTATACTATATGCATACATATTTACGATTATATATATATATATATATATAAGACAAATTAAAGGAGTTGGAGTACCTGGAGAGTTTTGGCAACGGAATAGTAGTAAGAATCGACAGGGACCCAAAAGATATGCTCTCTCTGCTCGGGAGTCCCATCAATGGGGAATACTTCCTCAGGCTGATACCAAATGTTGTTCAACAGGTTGTCATAGTTGCTGCAATCCGTCACGTTCACAGTTTGGCTCGCAAATTTCAAATACCCGATTTCTCTTGTGTAGTCTCCATTCGATTCTAGTGGTAGCTCGTCCCCGGGGCCTTGTCCATACCTCTGCATGCACATATATAGATAATATAACATCATTTTATTATGAAATCATGAGTAAAATTATCGCTAGCTAGGTTATAGCTTATGTAACCACAAAATGTGTAATTTCTTTATATGTTTGAATAGGGGTTTCCTTTTTTTTTTTTTTTGGTTGAATAATGAGTAGCCTACTCAAACAATTAATTCGATTGAAAATATTGAGATTTAATAACAATATCATTTGACAAATAGTACTCCATTTTAAGTAATGCATTCTTCAAACTTTTTTTTATATACAGTGTTTTTTTTTTCATAAAAAAAATTTGAATTTACTGTTTAAATTATGAGTTTGAACTTATAATCCAAACGGATCATTATAGAAACATGCATGTTATCAATCAGAGCACTATATATCTCAAGAAATCTCGATTGAATTTATAATTTTTCTTGACCTTTTACCTGCCAATTCCAAAGAGCGGTATGTGACCAATGCTGAGGAACGGCCACATCTCCAATGTTGAGGGAAGGATTTGCATTCCCAGCAATACCATAGTGCACAACTCCTTCCACATTGAAAAAGCTCAGCAGAAGTTGTGTGGTTATACCTGCATTTATCTATACATACACACACACATGCACGCACGTTAACACACGCATATATACCTACCTGCTATACGACATATATACATGTATAGATATATACTTACATCTATGGATTTAACTACTAATATAAACCAAAAAGCGTATAGAGCAAACTAATTCTAGAATAAAAATATGGAAAATCTACAAAAATACGTACCATACTCAGTCCTGTCATAACTAATATCACCCGTTTGTCACCAATTGTTCCAAACCGAAATCTCCTTCCTTGAAACCAATATTAAATAAATAAATAAATAAATAAAAACAGAAAACGTATATGTAGGTCAGCCATACTAGCTAGTAGCATGAGGGACATGGTATATATAGCTAGGGTTTACAATATCAAACGTGTGTGTGACAATCATATGATCATACATGTCATATATACATTATGTATATTTATATTTTACCAGAAATATCTATAGTTAAGTCGTCAGGAGTGTAGTCAGGAGAATTAATCAGAGGGTTCATCTCAAAGAGATTTGGAATGACTAATCCCAAATAAGGGCCGTTCTGGTTTGCCTTGTCGATCATTTTTCGGGTCTCTGCGGCCAATGATATCGCACCACTCGCTTGTTGTGCACTAAGCACAACACTAATCATGATTATAACTGCAAACATAACAACAAAGTAAGATTTAACCACTGATGATCTATCAAAAACTTCCATCTTTTCAGAGAAGCTAACTATTACTTACTAAAGATGTTCATACCCTAGGGCTGGAATTTATAATAGATCAATTATTGAACATCTTTAAATATGGTAGGTAGCTAGGCTTGGAGAGTATATTATAGCCACTTGAATTGGATTTTATTTTATTTGATCTTATTTTTATTGCTTTCCGTCGAACACGTGAAAGGCCTTTTTTCAAGTATCGCTTTCGCTTACCAAACTTTTCGTCTGGTGCATTAATGTCTATTAATGTTCATTTCCATCGATCGATACAAAGATGTAATTGATTACATGATACTTATAAATGCTAGCCATACAATTGGTAGAGATATAAATATATGTACATATAATTAGCAGTGACGGATCTAGCTCGACTTCTAATTTAGTGAGGGTGTATAGTCAAATTAAATCTCAAATGATAATTTTATTTTCAAGACAATCAAAAATTTCTTACTTGATATATACGAACTAATGAGCTTATAGGTAAAAGAGTAGAGTTTTAGTAGGGATTTACATGATATATTTAATTTTAAATATGGGTAAAAATTAAAAATCACAAAATATTTCAGACTACATTTTAAAATAAGAAAAAACTCTCACTCAACACAACGTAACTCCGCCCCTAATATTAGTTATGCCAGCTATAGATTTTAAAACATTACTACGTAGAAACTAGCCCCTGATATTAGTTATGCCAGCTATAGATTTTAGAACATTACTACGTAGAAACTTGTTATTTATTTATTATTATTATTATTATTAATTTACAGTTGTTAAATTAAAAGTGTGCACATTAAAAAAATTTATTTTAATTTGTTAGGTGAATCGCTCAGTTTATTTATCAATCAAACTATTAAAAAGTCAATATATTGATTAAAATGATAATCCCTATAAATTATAAGAAAGGGCGGTTCTTACTTATCTCCAAATAATTAATAATCTGCCGACATTTTTAACTTCTTTCTCTTTACTAGGATTTATTTATTTCTAATATAATGAACGCACATTTAAGTTTTCATTTAGAGTTAGGTTCTTGTAAATATTAGTAGCTAGTTATAAATGTATCTATATTGTCGACTATATATTCCGTCGGGACAGGGCCGGCTTAAGCATTTTTGGGACCTAAAGCAAAAAAATTTGAGGAGGTATTTTCTACCATAGAGATATCTTATTTGTAATGTTAAGTTTCACACATTAAAATTTTTCAAAACCATATCAAAATGAAATATAATATATGCAAAATAGTTAACATTCCTATTGATTGGATATTTTTTCACTTCCTATTATATAGTTCTCATATTTTATAATAAGAATTAACTAAATATTTAAAACTTGTCTAAAACATTAAAAGAGAGAATTAAAGCTTATATGAAATTTAGTTAGATCTCTTTGTTTTTGTTTTTTTAAGATGTATAACTTATTCAATAAATTTTTCAGTACATAGTTTACCGTAAATAAATTTTATTAATATTCTGTAACAAATTAGGGGTCTTGAAAGTATGAAGTTTTTTCTATAAAAAAAAAACGAAAAAGAAAGTATCAGACTTGAGAATTCTATATGTAAACATACAGAGATGTCTAATTGTGTTCAAGCCTATATTTTATTTATTATATGTTTCTATGCGGCATGATTTTCAAACCTGTTTTTACAAATCTGTCAATAATATATATATATATATATATTAAAATTAGTGGTTAGACCAAAAAAAAAAAAACATAACTAGGTCTTAATTTTAAGTTTAATACATACATACATATATATTATGTAAAGAAATTGGGGGCCATACATGGCTCAGGGGCCTTAGGCAAGTGCTTAAGTAGCCTTGCCCTTGGGCCGGCCCTGTGTCGGGGAATGCTAAATATTGAGCTATTCAGGAAAAAAGAAAACTAAATAATTTGATCTAAATCCCTTTCCCTAAGTAATATATATGTGTATATATATATATATATGTGTGTGGGGACAAAATCTAGTTACGACACAACGTTTCAATTACTAAAGCGGAATGATGCCGTTTGCAAGGAATGAAGAGAAAAGAAAGAACAAAACGAATTAGTTGAGCAAAAGCTAGAACATAAAGCCAAGTTAGCATTAATTAAGACGGTCATGTCATCCGATGTAATAATTTAAAAATGACACGTGTGATAGTGATAAGAAGATTTATTTGTTTTGTATGATCTACAAATAGTTAGAAGTAATAATATATGGTTGTGGAATCCTCAAGAGCAAACAGGCGTCTTCCTCCAAAACTTGAAATATACATATATATGTGTGATATATATTTTTCAGTGATATTTATTATTTATATTAAATAGTATGATATTAATAAGATTTTAAATAAAATGTTTCACTCGATGGATTTATCCAATTGTCAGACTTGAAATATTTTTCATATTATGGAAAGATATATTTTTATTTATATTCACGTGCTTTTACGCTTTGAGACATTGATTGGATGATATTGTATTAAATTTTTAGGATTTTTTTTTTTTTTGGGTATAGGAAAGATCTTAGGACTATATCTATCTTTCTATAAAGAGTTAATGTTGTAGGTACAAGGCAGGTGATCGTTTCATTGGTTTTGTCCCACTTGCGTTGTTTAAAAATCTCAATATTAATTGCCTACCATTATAATATCAACTCACTTGATTGAGACACGCTCAATGTAGCGACCAAGATCTCTTGTCCCCCTTTCTCTGTCCTCCCAATGAAATTACACCATGTCATGAAAAACTACCATGTCAATGTAAAAAATATATTGACATCTCCAGTTCAATTTTAGTATCTCAAGTGATGTCTAATCAATAATTTCTTAACATATCATAAAAAAAAATTAGATTTTACAATATAAAAAATCAATTATAGAGTATTTTAAATTTTTTAAAATGAGATGACATAATATTATTGATTAGACACCCTTTGAAATTTCAAAAATTGGACAGAGGATTTGAACATGTAAAAACTGGACACGTGAGAAACAAAGCAAAAGTTCCCAAGCTAACTCCGTTAAAAATTTTCGTGGCCTCCTTTGTCTCCTCAGTTGCCACTGGCACTAAGCTGCGCGCAGCAGCAGCTCGCCGTCGATGGCGCAGGGCACTCCGTCATCAAAGTCGAGACTCGCCACTCGTGCTGGTCTTACAACCTCCCATGAGAATTGAGAACAATTAATTTGGAACTTTTTTGGAGGGCTTGGAAGCTCAAAGAAGCTAGTAACATCCATGGAGTCACTCCTGAAGAGGAATATTAGCGACTGGTAAACATGACCACTCCTGAGGAAATCATACCCAAGTTGATGCTCTCTAAAACCGTCTAAAGCTACTTTAAAAAGACATATATATATATATATATATATAGACACACACATATATATTCAGTCTAACATTCTCACCGTTCCTTATTAAGTGTAGAGAAACACTTCTCAGAAAAAATTAGTCGTAGAGAATTTTCATCGAACAGATGGTATGCATCTTGAAAGAACTTATTATATCTTCAGTGACAGTACAACTCAAATACTCAAAATCTTGGTTTTTTTTTTTTTTTTTTTGTTTCCCCCACACATACAAACCCTGATACTCATAACACTGTATTAATATACTAGTTTTAAGCCAGTGTTATGCATGTGGAGAGTAAATTTTGTAGGTTCAATCCACGTGGGAAAATTTCCACCAAAAAAAATAAAAAAATCCACGCGATAAAATCTTAATCATCATGCTTTTTATTTTAAACTTTATTTAGTAATATTGGAGGTCTTAGTTGGTTTGTATCATGCAGTGAAAACTACAAAAACATCATGCAATAATATTTTTTTTAGTAAAAAAAAAAAAAAACTATTAAGATATTGTTAAAATTCATGTTAAAAAGTACAAATAGTCGTTCAAAAACTACACAAATACATTTACCAACTATCTAATTCTATTAGTTCAACAATAGCATCCTACATAGTCGAAAAGACTCTTTAATAAAAAAAAAAAACAAAAACCCAAGATACTAAATGGCAAAATAGAAAATAGATAAACAAAACTTTTTGAATCTATACATTATAAGAAATTTGAAAGTGCATCCAAAATAAATCGTTTTGGACAAAACACTTTATTATTATTATTATTTTTTATCCTTCTCTGTTTTTGTGGGGGTCCAAAATTTTTTTTCTTCATTGTCTTTTTTTTTTTTTTTTTTCGTATTAGTCAATTTTTCTATTTAGTCTTTCTATCTTTTTTGTCTTTAATTTTTCATCAAAAACAACCCCTAAACACCAACTTTTCAACTAGCGTTTTTGTTGTGCTTTTTTTCCCCCTTGGTTTTTTTTTTTTTTTCCTTTCTTTCTTTCTTTTATTGTTGTGTGCCCATGTTTTTTAAAATCTTTTTTCACTTTTTTACATTAAAATGTATATCACGTTAAAATTTTTTAATTGCATCCTACTAATTTTTATAATAAATGTGTCTTTATTTAAATGTACCTTTCTCATTACTTTTTAGTTAACTTTCTATATAAATATAATAATAATTCATTTCGTTGCCATCCATTTATTTTTTTTGTGATTTTTCCTAAAATCTTAGCCTTCCTCCTTTCAATTTGCCCCTATCAAAATAGATATTTTCAAATATATCCTCACTTTTTTCCTTCTATTTTTTTTCTCTGTTATGGGTTTTTTTTTTTTTTCCATTAAATCTTCTATGTTTAACTATGTCTTATTGAAATATTTTTTATTTCTATCAGAATGATTTTTTTTTACTCGAATGCATCTTTATTTAAAGATCATCTTTTACTATATGCAAAATAAATAAATAAATAACAAGCATAATAAACACATGCATAGCACGTGCTCATAAACTAGTAGTATTACAAAAGGGGATTATGATTTCTAAGATAGTTATAAATGTTTGACCGCAGATGAAATATATGTACGATCAAGGATGAAACATCAATTTCAATGGAAATATCGAGAATTCAAATATAATAATATACATGAATAGCATTGATATCGATATAGAAATTGATAAAAATTGACAATGAAACATTTGAATATAAATTTAAAATCTCTAAGCGAAATTATGAAAATAAGAAAAATTACTAAATAGTAGTTAAATGTATTTTTTTGTCAAAAAATTGTGTAGTGGATAATAAACATCATTACATCAATGTGATATATAATGCAAGTAAACTTATATAATAAAAATAAAATGATTTTAGTTTCACAACCTCAAAATATCTTATATTTCAATACAATCATTCAACTTATTCGAATTTTCTTAAAGGTACTTTTTGCTTCCTTTTTTTTTTTTTTTCCTTAAATGTATTTTCTTATAAATGAATGGAATCTACACGGTCGGTGATATTGTGAAGAAAAAACCGAACTCTATACGAATGTTGTTTAGAAAGTATCGACATTTTAGATCTTGAACTATGTATATGTATTGACTAGCGTCTTCACTAATAAATATTATTGGAAAAAAATAACGCCTAAATTGTTAATATTTCCTCATTGAGTTAGACTTCAACACAAAACTCATATCATTAAGCATGTTTCAAGCCAAAAAAAAATAAAGGTCATAAAGCATGAAACTTGACACCAGTTTAGTTTAAGCCGCGCAGGAAGATTCATGATTACATGTTTGGCTCACCTCGAAATTCATCAAATTCAAATATATTTGCATATATATATATATATATATATATATATATGTAAATATGGAGCCACGATCAGCAACACCTGCCTCTGCAGCATTGGAACCAAGATCGGGCTTGGCATGGTTACGAGGTTCCCGGTATATTTAACTAACACTAATTGAAGCTAACCAGAAGCTTTCTTATCATGCGACTCTTGGATCGAAAAGAGGCTGCTGGACCAAGGCTTAAACTGCTAGGCACGGACGAGCTAGCTGGGCGAAGGGATTCCCGAGTCAAACGACTACCATACATAACATAGAGCTGGAAGCTACACTAGTGGACAGAGAAGACTGGACATGAACACAAAACTGTACAGGAAGAAAAATCGCCCCACTTTCCCTCTTGTAAGGAGCATAGCCCTGTTATGCCTAAAAAGAGGAAGAGAGTGTAATGCCATAAAATTGTAGATATCCTTTATAATTCTGATTACTCTAAACCGTGAGCGTTGGACTTTTCGTGATATAAAAACTATCCTAAACTCTCATTTTTCTTCCCACGGAAGGGGATTCGGGTTAGTTGTTGACTTACAAAAAAAAGGCAGATCGATTAAGATCTTCATCTTTATATGGCATTCTAACTCTAACGATTAACGATCATAATCCTTTTGTATTTTATAGGAGATCTTGGTCTTTTATTTATAGTTCTTGCATTAACCGGTCTGGAATTAGGTATAGCTATAAAAAAAAAAATTTATCTTGAAAAAAAATTTTGGTGTACACCCCCACTGAAATAGATTTCTGACTCTGTCCCTATGTGTGTAAATGTTTTTGAACTGAAGGATTATTGCCGCTAAGCTAAGCATGTAACCATGTCTACTCTTGGGTTGGGCGTTGATTTAGCTTTCATGATTTTTAGTTTTTTAGTTTTTTTTTCCCCTTTTGGAGATAACATATTAACCAGAACATTATAGTCTTCAAGGAACGTTCTATCCAAGTACCAAAGTTTCTAGTGACGCGATTCCAACCAAAATTTGTTACAATTGGCATTGTTATACACAATTTCAAGCTATGAATCTTGACAAGGGACAACTAATTAGGCATTTCAATTATCAAAAAAAAAAAGTAAAAAAGAAAAAATTGTGAGCCATTTCATTATCAATAATAGGTTATAAAATCCCAATTGGGACCCCCTTTTTTTTTTTTCCTTTGTTTTTAGGTATAAGTAAGTTTTGAAACTCTATCAGGTAAAAAAGAAGAAGAAAAAAGAACTAGTTCAGCAGCGTTATACTGTGAGAACCATAACTAAAGACCTGGGGGTTTGATCAGTGGAGCCAAATTGAAAAACCCTTCCACATCAACCGGGACATTAAGAGCCCGGCTAATTAGCTCCGGTGTGGCGGTCTTTCCCTTCCAAGTGTTGAACCATGGTCCACCTCCAACCTCCGCCACTGCCATGTCGCTTTTAACGTCCAATACAATCTACATGTAGTTAGTCAAATCAAGTGTGTGTTAAAAGACTTCGAAACCAAGTGTATTTCATGAAGTAGAACAGTAACTAGTAAGATGACAAGCTTTTCTGAAAGATGCTCTCTATACGGCTACCACCAAAGAGCCAAATTATACGGGCCAAACACAAGCGTTATGAGAAAAGTGAGCAAACTGGCTTTGGAGAATTATTTCAAACCACTACTTGACACCAAAGGAAAAAACTAAAATTAAAAATAAAAATAAAATAAAATAAAATAAAAAGAACATGTGCTATCACATTAAAAAGATAATAAATAAAAAATAAAATTACTTGTCCTACCCTACTACAAATTCTGGTGCCAAGAAACTAATCTTGATTTTCAATTACAAATTGATCGGGGAAGCGATCCACGGAAAAGAGTCATACTCAATGATTAAAAAAAATTCGGCAGTTCATTTCTAATTAACTACCACGTGTAAGATGTGTGACGAACTGACGATAGGAATGTATTCAGATAAGAACTTGTTCAACTAAATTAATCAAATCAGATGCTGAGAAAAATATTTGTTGTAACAGATAGTCAAAACAACAAGAAAAATAACAACGATGACAACAAGTACATTAGTAAATAGACAATGACCATAACAACAACAATAATAATAGTAACAATGACGGAAAGAATGCTAGTGATCATAACCATAATAACAATAGTAGAGTAAGAAGAAAAATAATTCAAGTGGGAGAAATAATGCACCTTCCCCTTACTGCCATCATATCTTCGTTCCCAGATTTGCAATGTTAATACAGTAAAACAAGTATCGCGACAAGCTGGAGCAAGTCCAGCTTCCAACGTTGGAGCACGCAATGGTGTACCTGAATCCTGAGTAGTTACCTCCAATTCGACCTGCTCAGAAGCAAGAAACTGTATCGATTATTATACTGCTGCTAACTTTTGATCTCTCCAATGAAAAACTTGAAATTAATTGTAACGGTATCTCGTAAACAGCTTGCATCAACTGGTACGACAGAGATCAGTTCTTTTTTTTTTTTTTTTGCTTGCTTCCACACGTACTATCAAAGTGTTTGAGCTCATGACATCAGGAATGGGGCATGTGCGAATTCAATCCGTATGGCTGGTGGCCTGTTCTCCATTCCCTCAGCCTTTCCTTTTCCTGTCTTAAATTCAGGTCAATTTGTGTGTGTTTTATTTAAGCTAGCAGTTGTTTTCATTTTCTAGGTTGTGTTTGTTTCTTTCTGATAGTCAACAGGACAGTCCCTCTCACTGTGGGGCCTTTCAACTCTTCACCTAATGATGCAGTCAGGTGAAAAATAACCGCTAGGCTACGCCTATAACCACCACTGTTTTTCCTTTATGGTTGTGAACAAAGAGCCTTTCATAAATAATAAATAAATAGTTGACAAAAAAATTACAGGAGTGAAAGTAAAAAAATTTTGCAAGTTAAGGATATTAGCATGTGAAAACTACTCCGACATTAGGTTATGGCTAGACGAGATTCTTTACCATGTGCATATTGTTCTCCGCAGCTATATGCCAGTAACCCCAAGGAGCAATTTCCCAGCTAACGACACCATTCCAGGGCACAAATTCATAAAATTTTCCACCATAATGGACTCCAACCTGCATCCATGTATCAGCATAAATGAACAAACTCAGTTAAAACCTAAAGGATCTGAAATTTTTTTGGGAAAAGTAGGGAAACCATTAGGGTAGGATTTTCACCAACGCAGCATTCTCAAAAGTCTCCGTCAGCCCAGGTATTTGCCTCACTCCTCCGCCTGCAGTCAGAGCAACTTCTCCAGTGGCACCTTCAAAAACATTACTCTGAACCTGCAGTCCAACAGCAATAAGCAAAGATGCAGATGCAAACAAGATTTGCTTGCATGGTATATAAATTATGACATACCCATAAATAACCAATTCTCCTAATAAAGAGGCTTCACCATTGACCAATACATTGTAAAAGAACGTTGTCTAATCAGGTCATTAAGAAAATGGAGGTAGTTAGAAAATTTTTCTTAATTCTTCTTTGTATTCAGTATCTAGCAGGAAATATTTCTTCTTCAACAGACCAGTGTTCACAGCAATAACTTGCCTAGTTGGGTAGAAACACATTTAGTAGCCATAACTTTTCAAAACCCCACTATAATTGAAAAAGTTTTTTGAACCCATTTCAGTAGCAAATAACCAAGAAATAAGGGGGAGAAACGTAAAGCTATCATGCTGAAAATGTTTAAAAACCTAATGTTTTTATATTTCTGCTAGAGTAACATATCCATGGGTGGACAAGAACTTACCCAAAACCATTTTCTAGGAAAAGCTCCACCCCAATTCTTTTCAGAATAGGAAGGGGCATTTTCAAACTCAAACCTTTCACCATCCCACTCTATCCAACCTGGAATATAAACATAAATTTGAAACATGAGGGAATGTTGCAATAATGTAAGCAGGTGAAAAATAGAATATCAACCCATAAAATTTGGATTAAAGGTAGATAATTGTCTCATCAAGACCGCCCCTCTTGGTAATCATACAGTATTAAAAGCATGACATTTTATAAATTAAAAAGAAGATAGAAGCTTGAGCTTGTTATAGAATGTCTTAAAAAACATGAAAGCTTGGGAAATAATATCACATAATAATTACTTACACTCTTATATCATATTGATAGCAACATCTTGATTGCAACTACAAAATCAGTGTGCATTACAACAAAAAGATATCTCATTTTTTCTCTGTATTCTAAAATTGCAATAGCATCACTTCCTGATAACAAAAATCTAGTTCGGCTTCTGTAGCCAGAATGCCATAACTTAAAAAACCACAGTCCACAATTCATTTAGCTAACCACCTTTCTGTCTCTAAGGATGCACATCTACGGTGTAGCTACAACATTGACTTCATGGACTCGAACAACATTTACAATGTCAAGTGTCAACAGGCCTAAATACCAGACTCAGACACAACAAAAAATAACTAACATGGTAAGAGATTGAGGCAATTCTGCTCGAGCAATAAAGATATTAAAAATAAACAGTAAACTTCAGAATTTTCACAGGGTGAGACTAAGGAGAAAAGCACGTGCCTGTTGATAATCCGCCTGCCATGCAAATTTGCCAATGGGGCTCAAATACAGGAAAAGCTGCAAGCCATCCTGCTGTAGACTTTTGTTGGGAACCGACATCACCCCAGCCAAAAACTGGACGAGTACGGTACTCCCAACGAGCAGTCTTCACAACATCCACATAATTTGACCTGTCATCAGAAACTTGTTCACATGAAAACTTGATTAAGCTGATAAAGCTCTATATAGTTACAGCAGCACATCTGTTGCAAAGCGAAAATGGACCAAAAGAAAAAAGAAAAGAAAGGGATACCTGCCATCGTCACGAATGAAACCTTGGTGCCAAAGTGGGGTGACTTGAAAACCTTCCACCACTCTCCTATTGAATTCCTATTCAGCATAACCCATAACATATACAAATATATGATACATACATACATACATATTAAACTAGAGATCCAAAAGAAGACGACGTATCAACCTGAGGAGGAACCTCTTTGTTTGGAGGCTGCTGTCCTTTGTGTGCTGTAAATGTATTCCCCAACATCAGTTCATGTCTACCTATGCATCAAAGAATATTAAGTAGCGTCAGACTCAACAGAGTTTAAGTTTCTTTTTTTTCCCAGGAAGGTAATTTCTACATTGTAATAAAAACTATTAATGGATAAACACGAAATGAATTGGACCGAATAGAAGCCTAATACAAATGCTAAAACATTAAATAAGCCACCAAAATACAATTCTACGTTTTAGTAAAGAAATCGGTCCTAGTACGTAGGGAATAAACGTTTCGTGAACAAGTCTAGATTAACATAGTCCTAGCCGTAAACAATGGATACTATCCCGCCAGGGGAGTACGTTCCCAAATTTAGAGACCCGAAGTAAAACCAAGTAACTAACTTTCAGAACAAAAGCAAGTGAAAAAGTTCTTACTTCCCCAAAAATTCTGAGATTCTTCAGTGTATTGGCAGATATACTTGTCATCGGCGCCGAGAATCTGCGCGCCGACTCCGGTGAATCTAGGCCCGTACTGAATTACTTCCCAGGGCGTTAGTTTCCCGCGAAATATAGGGTTCTCGACGGAGTACATGAAGCAGAAGGTCTGCTTCCTCTCCGGTATCGAGACCTTGAAGTACCATCCCTCGAAGAATTTCCGCGTACTTCCATCGAAATGGTACCTTTCACATTGTGAAATCATTTCCCATCAAATTCCATCAATTTTTCCTTTCTTTTCCACAACCTCCATAACCGAACGACAAATGAACTCAGATGATAATCGAAACTCAGAGACAAAGAGAACGAATTACCCGCTGTGAGGCGTTCGGAGGTCGCGATTCCGAGGCGTCGGAGAGTAAACAGTGCTGACGGAGGAGGACGATCGCTCTTCTTCGGCACCGACTTCCGGGACGGAATCGGCAACCGAAGCTCGGAGGTTCGCCCGAGGATGGAGCTTGCGACGGCGGAATTGGGGCCAAAGAGAAGCGTACTTGGAAGGACTGCAGAGGCTGACACTAGAAGTGGATTTTGGGGAGGGAAACCCTAGCTTGGGATGAAGAAGGTGAAACTCCCGAGGAGAGAGAAAGATTGCTTCCATGGCGACGCCAGTGGTGAAGCAGGTGTTGGAGTTTCGCGAAGCTTCACAGCATCGGAGGAGCGGCTTTTATAGAGAGAGAGCTGAGAGTGTCGTTTCTGGCGGCCGATGAAATCAACAGGTGGACCAGAACTGGCGGAAAAACGTCTGTATGAATCGATCAAAAAAGAAAGCACTTAGCGTTGTGACAATTGTCTCAATTTCATTGGCTATCATAACTTATGTTTAGAATTATGTTTTTATTTTGTCGATGATGAGTATAGAATTAATTTTTTAATTGTTTATTTTAGAATTAAGAGCATGACACGTTACAAATTTTTAACATAATTACTCAAATATTAGAAAATTAATCCAACCATTAAAACATAATAAGTATAGTTTTTACATTAAGGTTACGTTTGAATCACGTGTTCATTTTTAAAAATGAAAATTTTATTGTTTTAAATTAAAAAATCTTTTCTTTGAGAATAAGATATTATTTAAATATATGAAAATTTTTTTTTTGAAAACAAAAAGTTGTTTTGAATAAAAAAAAATAGTATTAAGAATAGTGCATTGTGGGAAGATTTTAAAAAAATTCATTTTTTTTTTCTAAAAGAATATAATACAAAGTGAATTTAAAATTAAAATTATTTTTTTTTAATGAGAGTTTTTTTTTTTTTTTTAAATGAGAGAATGATAGAAAAAATTGAGACAAACATTTTTTATAAAATTTTTTCAATTTTTGAAAATTGGATATCTCATTTAAACATAGAGTAAGTTTTTTCTAATTTTGCATTACGAAAAACAATGCCAATAAATGCTTATACCTATAATTAGTTTAGTCTTTTTTATGGTATGACTGTCCTTTTTCCCCCCTAATGTGTAAGAATTGCCATTTTAACCATTAAATTAAATTTTTAATAATCTAATCTATAAGTATACATGTTTAAAATTTACAACGATATTCATAGATTTGACAGTTGAAAATATATTAGTGAAAAAAAACATTTCCTAATGTATAAATCACTTTTTTTTTTATTGTAGATTTTCTCTCTAAATTTTGAGTCTCGTAAAGATGTATTCTCCAACTTTAAAACGTAAAATCCATTTGCTTTCAATCCGAAATTGTAACAAATTTATTCATTCCTTACTTTTCATGAACCCAATTGTTGACTTCACAAAGACAAAAAAACAAAAAGACAATTTTGTGAAAGTACATTTTTATAGGGAAATTAGCACTATTGGTTCGTGAGTTATGAATGTCATTTCATTTTTTTCTTGGTATATTATTTATTAAACTCTATTTTTTTGACAGTTTCAGTCCTTGACACTAAAAATCATGAATGAATTCTGAAATTTGACAGAGATAACCACATTCCAATCGCGTATTAATTGAAATTGTTATATTCAATACAATATATTTATTTCTAATAGTTTTTAACAATAGTAAACAAATTATTTTGAATTAAATGGTTTATCTTAGGGTATGATCTATGAGTGTTTATGTTAAAAAGATACGAAATTATTCTCAATCATAGATCAAACTATTAAAAAAGTTAATCTAAAAATTAAAAAAACAACGCCTACAGATAGAATAAAAATACAACTCATATTGTAAATTTTTCCTAATATTTTTACTTTTAAATGTATGCAAAGGGGATAATTATAATTAATATTATTTTTAAATTTCAAATATCATATGTTAGAAATATATATATATAGATATATATATGTGTGTGTGTGTGTGTGTGTGTCTCTCTCTCTCTCTCTCTCTCTGTGTTTGTACCATGGGTGCTAGTTTTGAATTACTTTTGGACTACTTTGCAAAATGTTCTGGGTGCTAGTTCATAAAAGTACTTTGCAAAATGAAATTTTTACTTAGGTTGGTTAAAGTTTACCCAAAAAAAAAAAAAAGTGATAATAGTAATAATTCACAAAGACCAAAAGCACAATAATCCTAAACTAAACTAAAAGATCATGTTGTTAATAAATGTTTTCGAACAACAGTACGGGTAGTTGAGTTTATATTTTGTAATTTATGAAGGGTGTGAGTTGTGCAAAACTAATATATAATCACAATTACCACTTATAATAGAACAACACAGTTGCATTATAAAAATATCAATCTTAAAAATAAAATAAAAATAAAAAACTCCAATAGAACAATATCTAAATCCCTATTTAAATTATAATTTCAAACACATAATTAAATTTTTTTTTGATAATTTTTTCTCTTATAAAAAATGTAAAGTTTACATTCAAATTTACTATTTAGAATCAAAACAAAACATAGATTAAAATTAAAAAAAAAGTAAAAAAAAAAAAAAGGAAGCTTGTAACGGCTTAACCACACTAGCACATAAAAAAGTTACCAAAATTACTAATTAAGTTTTGGATAGCTTAAGTACAATGGCACAAGAACATTAATGAGAAGCATATACGAAGAAGAATTGATTTTTAAAGAAGAAAAATGTACAAAAAGCTTTTTTATAATTAACTCAATCAAGCAAGCTTCAAGGCATCAATATAATCTCTGAGGCGTCTTACATTTACTTTGAACACAGAACCTAGATGTTCAAAAAATGGTTTCAATACCAAAGAAACACCAACAACACGATTCGTTAGAACGCACACAATCAGAATCAAACCCAATTCTAGATTCGCTTTCATCTCTTCATAATACCTAGAAATGACAGGATAAACGTTGAGCAAATCGACGACGACGACAAAGAAGAGTCCGATGGAGAATGAGAGAAATAGGGCGATGCAAGCGAGGGAGACGAGGAGGAGAAGGAGGGTGGCGATGAAAGAGCCATGGAGGAATGCGAGGAGGAAAAGCTCTAAGTTGGATTGCATCTAGTGAAGTTAGTTGTTAAAAGAAGGAAGCTTGGACTTTGGAGGAGGATAAATATATAAATATATATATGCACACACATATATAAACGAAAATGCAAAGATGAAAAAGGAACATTTTGGTGATTATCTTGTTTTTGTAGTACAATATTGTCGAGGAATGTTATATGTTGGAATTTTGGGGCTGTTCATGCAAGCAAAGGCAGGATTCTTATTCTATACTTGGACATTGGAAATTTGGAATGGCTTGAAAAAGCAAAAAGATTGTGGGTAGAGATGAAAAATAACAATTCAGAAACGTCGACAGCAGGATTCGAACCTGCGCAGGCAAAGCCCAACAGATTTCGAGTCTGTCTCCTTAACCACTCGGACATATCGACGCCTTTAGAGTTTGGAGTCCTGGATTTATTATTTGGTCTTTTTTTGAATCTGATCTCTCGATCATTAAACAATACTTCTTTAATTTATTCCTGAAATTACTATCATCACTATTATTTGACAAAGTTTGAATTATGGTTAAGAAGGACATGCTACTAACTACGAAGATCTTGGATGAAATGTATGTGCAAGCATACTAGCTCAAACTAGCGATAATTATAATTTTATCATGTAAAGTTTAAATCTCTGCACTTCTAAATTCAAAAATCATATATATCGGATGAAATCCGACTATTAGGTCATGCTATTAATTTTTTATGGCTACATAATAAGACATCCATAATCAATAATCAATAACACATACAAACTACCGTCCGAATTTAACGAATTTAATTCCTTAAAATTTGGACGGTTTTTGGCATGTGATACTCCAAGAAGGGCATTACAAATTTCTTTAGTTTCGGTTTAAGTTTGAATTATGATTTCATCATGTTCAAGTTTTCATTATGATTTCATTATAATTCATCAAAAAAGTTTTCAAATGAATTTATATCGAATTTACATAAAAACGCCTTCTTTGGCTATCAAATGCAAGTCATGTTCAAAAAACCATCAAAATTTTAGTGAATATGAGTAAAAGGGACTGGTGTCAAAAATTATACGTTTAGGAGGTTGATTATGGAGGAAAAAGAAAGAAAGAAAGAAAGAAAGAGAGGGGAAAAAAAAAAAAAAAAAGCCTAATTTTGTAGCCTCAAACGAAGCTATTATTAACTTCACAAAGGTTAAGTCAAACTGAACACAAGAAAGTTCGCATTAGTAATGATAAAGATGCTTTTAGGTCCGCAGTTTTTGGAAGCATCCTGTTTGTTTAGGCTTAAACCGTTTTAGAGCAAACTTCAAAATTCAGCAAATATCTTCATTTGTAGTTTTCATCCGAACAGGGAGAGGCAACGTTTATTATCAGCTCATTTCTCCCATTTTTGAGGAAACATGTTGATTGCCATAACTGCATAACGCTCCTAAAAGCACGGAAACAAAAACTTATGATCAAAATTTGCTTGCAATAATGGTTGCAGTCATAGCCTAACGATAAATCTATATCTGACTCCACCACAAAGCCGTATGTGCAGTTCAAATCCCTCTCCCTGAGATTAAAAAAAAAATGCTTGCAAGATTACACTTGGGACATTAGGGAAGAATGACAAGAGTAGCAAACTGAAATTATGCATTTTTCTGAACTTCATGATAGTTTTCAATTTCACCATCGGTTTTCGCCAGGATAAACAAATATTTGATATTCTTCAAAACGAACCCCCTACAGAGAAAATTTGCAAATACACCCCTCTAGGGGCAATCAGTAAACATAAGGACCAGCGATTTATCATAAGAATTCTACATGGCCAAGGTGAGGATTACTAACGAATATGATTACGTTTCATCACTGATCGTTCCAGCCCTGAAATGCAATTGAAGAGTAAACAATGAACAACAAAACTTGAGAAAACTGCTCTCTAAAAGAGTATCTCATAGTGGACGTAGACTGTCTAGGATTCGAAAAAGCTTACCTTCTTCATCCGTATGATTTCCTCTCACATAGCGAACTTCATGTTAGGGAAGCAATGACATCAAGATTATCCTTCAGGAACCATCCATGAGGATAGATGGAGTTAGCCGATTCGAGATGAAGATGCCAGACCATGATTCTCGAGCAATCTTCCAGTAGTCCTTCCATTTGGCTCTCGTCTTCCACAATTTGTTCAATAAATATGCTCACCTAGAACAGACAGTTTACATCAAATAGGTTAGTGACCGAAACAAGGATGTCAAATCTTGGTTCTAATGGCTTCTCATATAATCTTCTGTGCATAGAAAGTTGGAGAATTTTGTGGTAGGGTACAGAATACAGTTCGGAATCGTTAGGTTTTCATCAAGGTTCGTTAAATTGTCATAGTAATCGTAATCCGAGATATGAATGGATATTGATAAGACGGTTTCGAATTGTGTCCTTGCTCCTAAAAATAGGGTGTTTTAGCAACCAACAGTTCACTGAGAATTAATTTGTACTCAAAAATTGGTCAATATGGTAGCTTTGACTGATGGTGGCAAAGAGGCGACTTTGTTATATACTGCAAATTCAAAGAGAAGAGTTGACAAGAAATAAGAATCAACGGAGGAAAGGACAACTAACTTGGAGAGTGTCCTTGATAGTGTCACGCTGTCTAATTGGCTCAAGCGTGGGTCTGTGCCACCTCTTGGGATCCCAGAGTATGGTACTATTGAAGGCAAACCCTGTTATTTCAGCATGGAATCTCCGAAATCTCCATCTTTGTCCATTTATGCGCCATCCAATTACTTCGGTACCATTACAAACAGGACCTTCCAATACAGCAATGTTTTTGTTCTCCACTTTGGCCACAGTCCATACCCCAAATCTCCTAAACTCAAAAAAAGGGCACAAATGTATCACTACAAAACGCAATGCAAAAAGAAACAGCCGAAATAAACCTATTCATTTAGAGAAAAGAAACAGAATATAGATGTAGTCAAACTGATTATACCTAATCTGCCTCATTTGCTCAAAAAGATCGGTTGAGTAGATGTAATCATCATCTGCAAAGTAGACTACACCATCAAGATGGTGAGTTTCGATATGATATAGCGCAACATTTCTTTGATGAACTCTTCTGTCTCTTACATCGGTTATATTTATGTTGCAAACAAGGTGCCTATACATAACGCCAGTTCTCCTCAATAAGTCCGCTGTTTCTGCAGATTGGGAGGTCATTTCCACAACGATCCACAACAAAGGAGGTGATATCGATTTCAATGTGTGTGCCAAACGGTTCAGATAGTAGGCCTGGAATGGATGAATATACGTCGGGGTCACAATTATCAAAAGCTTTCGGGACTCTAACTCTGATTCTTGGGGAAACGATTGGTTATAAGCAATAGTATCTTCGGAAACACTATCTACTGGTTTTGGGTCCTTCAGTTGTGATTCCAATGTAGTAGCATTTTGCTTCAAAGCCACATTGTCTAATGGCATATCATTGGCAGATGCATCATCAAATGGCTGAAAGTTTCCCACCGCAGTTATCATCTCAAAGGAGAAGGCTTGAGGCTTTGACATGAGATTTGTGGATAAAGTCATGGACGAAAACGGAGTAAACCCGATAAGCACTCCAACCACAAAACATATAAAGAATTGGAAAAGCGCCCTCCTCCATACCATCCCCTTAAGTTTGGACTTCTCGAGTGGCCTTGAAGTCCTCGGCGAGAATACACCAACAACAAAAGCTTGCGAATCCAGCAAGTTGGACAGAGCGGATAACAATCCACCACCAGATGGCGGATGGCTTTGGGCACACGACGAGGACCTGGAAAGCGGGGAAGCAACCGAGCAGGCTTCCCCATTCAACGCAGTTCCAGGTCGAGGCACCGGTGACAAGGTTCTCCTAATGGATGCCATGCATTAAAGCCAAAACGAAATCAAACACTTCCAAACTTACTTTCAAACTTTACTTTAACACAAATACCATAACAAGGTCTCTTCATTGACAAATACAACCTTAACACTACTCGTATTCGCGCTAAACAAAACAATAAGCCCCCATCAATAGCGCTTTCGATTTCAAAGAATTCCCGTGTGAAACACGATCGAGTCTTTGCTAAAACGTCCTCAACCATTCAACAAATCCAACTTGAGCACTACCAGAAGAACAAATATTCAAATTCAACCGTGTTATATACACATGCATCACTAAACTTGAATTCGCCATTAATTTTCTCCAAGTAAATCTGATCTCAAAATCACAAAATCTCCCTCCAACTTTCTCATTCGAACAACAAAATTCCAAATCACTTCTAAAGAAAAACAAAAATGCAACTTTCTCAACAAAATCCCCTGACAACCTACGGATTCGTGGTAAATTTCTCAATCCAGCAGAACCAGAAAACTAATAAACAAATCAGAGCACTAAAACAAAAACACCCACCAAGAAATACGAGGTATTGGTCATCCAAACGACAAGATTTTCGATCGAAACAAGGCTAAAAGTGGAAAAAAAACGAAATGGGTCGTCACGTTACCGCTCAAACAAAGATGGGTACTCGGTGTTTTTCGCCACAGAGGATCGACAAACTCCGGTTTACTCGGCGTCGCCAAATAGCAAAAAATGCAGAGAAGATAATCTTTTCCAAGCTTGCGGGTCAAATAGAGTAAAGCTCTGGTCTTTGGATCTTAATCTTAATCTTAACAAGTGCTTAGTGAAGGAAAAGACTCGTAAAGCTAGAGAGCGAGAGAGAGAGATGAAAATTTCAACTCCAATCACTCCATCACTCATCTCTCTCTCTCTCTCTCTACACGACAGTGATGCGGACAGAAGAAAAGAAAATTGTTCCTTTTTTTTTTCACTTTTTTTGTTTTTTGGTTTTTTGGGTTGGGTGCCCGTGACCGACGCTCAGAGGTTGAGGGTGTAATGGGATAATGGTGTCAATCCAGGTAATAAATGGCCCCCACTGCTTTTTGTTTAATAGAATTCCTTGTATAAATGCTTCCACTCAAGGCAGTGATGACTCAAATATTTGATAACTTATTTATTTATTTATTTATTTATTTATTAATATCTCGTCATTTTCTTCTTCTTCTTCTTCCTTTTTTTTTTAGAAAGAAATAAAATCTCTATTATATCCACTACTAGATCTGGATTTGTAGACAAGTGAATCTTTTTCTTTATGCATGTCGACAAGTGAATCTTTAACGTGCGTTTATATTTGGGTTGAGTTTAAATGAAATTAAAATTTTAAGTTAAAATTAATTAATTTTTAAAAATTAATTATAATTTTTATTAATTTTTTCAGAAAAAATAAAAAAATCAACCGTAAAATATAATTTAGTTCAAAGTAAGATGAAACATCAAGAGATAGTTTTTTAAAATACTTATTTAAATAAATGATTGATATTTTTATGTTTAAAAAGATGATTGTTAATTAGTGATTATTTAAAATTAATTAGTAATTGATCGTAATCAATCAACAAAAAACGTATTTTTACAATGGCCAATCATTTTTTAAAAATGATTTTTTTGTTAATTTTACAAAATTTTAACTATTTTTGAAAAAACATCTTATAGAAAGTAATTTACGAACATATTCCTTAAGAAAATAGGAACTTTAAAAAAAATAAATAAAAAAAAAGGAAACTTAACATTTAACTAGAGTACCTCAAAACAACGAGGATGTAAAATAAAAAGTGTGCCTCATTACTCACCAAAGTGAGGACACTGGGCCGTTTTTATAAATATTTGAGACACTGTTGATATTTAAATATCATAATAATTATAGAATATATTATATTTATAAGTCATATATTATAAATTTATTTTGAATTAACGTGTGATGTTAGACATGATTTATGAGCTGGTACTCTAGCAATATTCAAGCACTTTCTTTAAATTAATTTGGAAAGTCAACTCTTATTAAGTTAAAAAAAGAAAAGGAGAATACATCTTAATTCTTATCTTTCTTGTAAACAATATTAAAGACACCATTGATGTCTACATCACGACGTCATATGTTAACAGAATATGAGTCATTATAATAACGATGTCCTAAATATATTTTCATTCTATTAATATATAGATAATTCAATGAAAGAAGAGAAAGGGTAATCGTCATTGAAACAATACCATGAATATACTCATTAGGGGACTATGCAACTCATGCTACATGCTCCGAGAACAGATTATTGTCATTCTTACCAAACAAGTAAAAAAGAAGAACACATTATAATCATCAAGTAAGGTCCAGAGAGAATGATAGTATAGCGGCAATAGAATGAGCTATTAAAACTCTCTTGTTTAAAATCTTGGGATCAAATCCCATTATTCGTTATAAAGGCTACTTTTGGCTCATTGTATGGGTGAGAATGCCTCTATAATGACGTGTCAAGTTGGACTAAATTTTAATGATTTTGGACTCTTTAAATGTTAGATGAGAAAGCATATATCAGGTCCTTTTTATTCTGTGATACCATTAGATTCTCATAATGATATTCGTTTAGGGAGCGTGAAGACATCATTGATATTTTTTTTTTTCAAACTTATAATATGATTAACTTCAAAATACTTGTAATTTTCATTTGTACATTTGATTTTAGGATTGCTCTCACTTTATTGACTAAATTTTAACTCTCATTTTGATCTCTAATTTTTGAGTTAGCCTTATTTAAACACTTTATTAGAATTTTCATGAATAACAAATTTAAAAAGGAGTTAAGCATGAGATCATAAATATATATATATCTATAGTTCCCACATATGATTGCAAAATTTAGTAGTTAGGTTTTGAGTTTGAATCTTTTATCCAAATAGAATTAAAAAAAAAAAACTACAACATTCGTTAGTTGAATTAGTAAAACTCAGTAAAATAAAAAAATCAATCAATATAAATCTAAGGGTACAAGATTAAGGGTCCGTTTAGTGTATGAGTTTGAGTTGAAATTTTTAAGTTTCAATAGTAAATTTTTTTGAATTTTCAGAAAAGACAAAAAACTTTTTGAAAAAAAAACAAAAATTTTTTGGGAAAAAACAAAAAAAAGTTTGAAATTACAAGTTTGAACTTACCAACCAAACAAAGCCTAAATTTCTCACTTATGAAAATTTGGAAAAACATTACTCGAATTTTTTTTTAGGTAAATTACTAGAATGATCATTGAATTTTTAACGAGAATAACGATTCATCTTTATTATTATTTTTTTTTTTAATGATCGGTTGGTTCTGAATTCTAAAGAAGAGATAGAAGTTAGTCCTTTTATTAACGGACGTCTATAAACTACCACTTTTCCGTTAAAGAATCAGATTTTATACTGAAAAGACTTGACTATCCCTAATATTAATATATCATCTTTAAAAAAAAAAAAGAAAAACCACTCCTGTTCACGACTTCACCTTTTGTCCTCTTTCTCCTGCAAGAAACCAGACCCTATATGTTTTCTTCTCTTACTCCACTCAACCTAAGAAATCAATAATTCCAATATGCCATATCTGACGAAACACCAAACAGGGCTCGCGACCTCGCACGGAGGCAATGGATAGTCGGAGCTTGCGGAGGCTTGCGACGATGCGAGCTAGGTTCACGGGCCATGGTTAACAGAGGCTGTCGACGGAAGATCTGGGTTAGCAGCCGCCGCGAACTCGGAGCACGCACAGCCACTGCCGCGAACTCGGAACTTGCCGCCAAGCCACGCACAGCTGCCGCCGTGAGTTCGGATCCCGCAGCCCAGCCAAGCACAGCCACCACGAGTGCGAAGCCAGCCGCCGCGAGCTCGGAGCCCGCCACCCCGCTTCGCACAGTTGCAGCGAATTCGTACCCCGCCGCCGAAAACCACCGCCCACCCCCCGCAGTGAGCTCTTCCCCCACCCATCTTTTCCACCGCGATCCCCGGCCAAGCCCCTACCCTCTTTGATGAACACAAACGGCAAGAGAGAGAGAGACAGTAGAGAGAGAGAGAGAGAGGAATATTGTTGTTTTTTGTTTTTGCTTTTGGGTCTGTTTGGTGTGTAAGTTTGAGTTGATATTTTTAAGTTTAGTTTGAGTTAAGTTAAGTTGAGTTTAAAAGGTGAGTGTTTGGTAAAAAGTTTGAGATAAAAAGTTTAGTTTGAGTTGATTGTTTGGTGAAAAAGTTTAAGTTAAAAAGTTTAAAAAAAACAAGGGTCTTGTTTGGATGTTTAAAAATTGAGTTAACCAATTTTTTTACCTTTTGTGTTTGGTAACTTATCTAAACTCCAATTAAATGGAATTTTTTCACCTCAACTACTGTCTTTTTTCATATTATCAACAAAATTTATTTATTTTATTGAAAAAAAATTATAATCAAACTACTCAGAATTTAAATTTTTCATTTATCCTCAATGTAACATTCTATTATAGGTTCTATTAATACAAAATGTCACGATTAACAATTTTATTCGTTAACACCAATCAACGAACGTTATCGACATATTTTGTGAATATACGTAAATAGCCGTAAAATACACCCACTATCAGTATGTTACTAACAGTGACAAAACGATACCGACTATCGCGTGATTTTATACCACGGGACTGATTGAAATCTGTCCCACATATCATCAGTCTCACTATACCACTCATGCTTCATGTACCAAACAAAGTCCACCATCACAAAAGTAACTTTTTTTTTCAGCTTCTTTCTCTCTCTACCTCATGCTCTCTCCCTCTCTATAGCTCTCTCTCTCTCTCTCTGGCTCCCTCCCTCCCTCCCGTCCCACCGGCCCCCCACCAGCCACCATGCCGGCAAATAGGTGAACAAAGTCCACCTGAGATGTGGGTTTTTTATTTCAGCTTCTCTCTCTCTCTACCTCATGCTCTCTCTCTCTGACGATTGCCTTCCTGCAATCTGGGCTTGGCCTCCCTCTCTCATAAACACTCTATCTCTCTTGCTTCCCAATACACCATATAGCCCGAAAATAAAAGAGAATCGGGGACGACGCCGGCAACTCCCCCCTCCGTCGACGGCATGGATTCTGCATCTCCAGAAGGAGCAAAACTCTTCTCTATGTCTCTCGGCGAACGAGGTGTGGAATCTCACCATGTGGACGTCAACTCGCAACAGTGCAATTTGTTCAGGGGACTGTATAACGGTTCAGTGACAAGTTCAAGCTGAACTCCTTCCCCAAACTGAACAAGTTGAGTTTGAACTGAAAACTATCAGTTCAAACTCATGCCCCAAACTCATGCCCCAAACTCAGCCTTTATGTTTTATGTTTTGATTTTAACTTTGCTTGTTATTTTACTAAAATACCCTCCTTATTAATTCCATGTGCAACTCACGTGGTCCAGATACGTCTTTTTCTAAACGGCTGACAGTATTTTACCCCATTTTGCACCTCTTTTGAGGAATTTGGGGACCAATCAATTAAAAATTTTTTTTTTTGAAGATGAATCGGCACACTTATTAAAAATTCAATGACCGTTATAATAATTTATTTATTTTTTAATAAGTAAATAAAAAAAATATCTAAATAATATAAACTTAAATATTATTGTATTTAATATTAAATTAATATGATATAAAATCAAATTAAAGTTTATATCAAATTATTAAAAGTGAAAATTTTGTATTATGATGCTTAATTGACTAAAAAAGGTGACTACTTTGAGTAATTTTCTCAAGTAAATATTAATTATGAGTCAAGTTGGACACGACAGAATGGCGATCTTGACAAGGCCCCAAGCAAGCAAAGACTTGAGAGCTCAGCACATTTTGGCCCTGGGCCTGGGCTCACTTTTTTGTTAAATCAAAAGGGCTTTTGCATTGGCGTCCTAAACTTGTCACAGAATATCAATTTACACTTTTACATTTTTTTAATTTTGACAATTTGATAATAATATTAATTTTTTGACCTTAATTGACATAAATTACATATAAATCATTAACTAAGAATATTAAATATCATAAATCTAATTAAGAAAATTCAAAAATTTTAACTTAAATTTTGTGGATTAAAATAATTAAGAATCACTATTATTAACTTAAGAAAAAATTAGGTGAAATTTAGAGAGTTATGATTTTAATACCTGTTTATAATTTTATTATCGATAACATTATTAATTTTAATATTAGATGTAAAATATAATTAGCGATAAGCTAAGAGACACAGGTGAAAGAAACCACTTTAAATAAAAAAAGAAGCCGGCTTTCATTCAATCGAGTTTGGGAGTAGACTCGGCTGCTCACTTTCCCTTCTCGGTTCTGACGAAACTCTTTCTCCTTCCTTTCAGATCTATCACTGCCTCTGAGAGATACACAGAGAAAGAGAGAACCAGAGCTCCAGTCGCCATGGCAATGGCGGTTAGGGTTTTCCTTCTTCTCTTTATTCTTTTTTCATCTTCTACGACGCCCAGCTTCTCTCTCTACGAAGATCAAGTCGGTCTCATGGACTGGTAAAGCTCCAATCCAATTCTGATTCCTTTTCACAAAATTCACTTCATTCGCTTTACCTCTTATCAGATTCAATCCGTGTGGCTTCTGTTTTTTCCTGTTTGATGAAGTCTGAAGTTTGAATTCTATCTAATTTTATACGCGATTCTACGAGTGTATAGTCTATTAATTCTGTGATTCGAATTATTTTATTTTTCCTGCAACTTTCTCGGAAAGCAAACGGATTCTTAAGTCAATTTGAAATTCTAGCTGCTAATTTCGTAATCTGTTACGCTTCGTAATTGTTAGAGATTCCAAGTTCTATTTTTTTATTTTTATTTTTATGTGTTTGTGTGATTTGTGCGTATTCTCTTCAAGACCTGCTTGTTTATTTGTTTGTTGTTTTGGGAAAAAAAAAAAAAAAAAATTAGGTACCAACAATACATAGGGAAAGTGAAGCAAGCTGTATTTCACACGCAAAAGGCGGGGCGAAAACGTGTTGTGGTATCCACTGAAGAGAATGTTGTTGCTTCTCTTGATCTCCGACACGGAGAGATTTGTAAGTTCGATTTTCGGGATTTTCGGTTGGTGTGGGAACATGATGTGCTTCCTTTACTTTTGTCAAATTCATCAAATAAGCAAGAATTGTTTTATCTCTATCCGGCCGTGTTAAACAGTTGTTTCCGGTGCGGTAAGATTTTGCTTTTGTTTTTAATGGTGACAATAAACTGTTAATGTATACTTTTTTCTGTGCAGTTTGGAGACACGTTCTTGGCAGCAATGATGCTATAGATGGATTAGATATTGCTCTGGGAAAATGTAATGATGCTAATATTCACCTTGTTTCTGCAGTGTTTACACTGTTTTTCTCTACTATCGAGTTTGGAATATTTTAACTTTCCTTTTGAACACCACTTAGATCTTTTTCCAGTTCTTGATTAATTTCCGATCTAGTAGCTCTGTAAGTACATGTTTCAGATAGAAAGAAAAGAAAAGCAGTTGGTCGTTGGCTGAGTTTATTGAAATATATGTCTCTCTCTTTGAACTGTTAATGCTTGAGCAGTCAGTTTTTATTGTTGACAAAATGGTTGAAGATTTTATTTTATGTTTTCAGATGTAATAACCCTCTCATCTGAGGGAAGTGTTATTAGAGCATGGAACCTTCCCGATGGCCAGATGATTTGGGAGTCTTTCCTACAAGGATCAAAGCCCTCCAAGTCATTATTATCTGTGCCGGTTAGCTACTAACATCTTTTGTTTACTGAAATATTCTTTTGTCATATTTTATTGGTGTTATTCATTTTCCTTCTACTCAATTTCCCATCCCGTTGTTCTAGGCGATATGATGTGTGCATTATTCTTGGTTGTGTGACTAATGAACTTTTAAGTTGAAAGTTGTTTTTCACAGTTAATGTCATCAACCATGTCTTTTCTCTGAAAAGAACTATCTCAGCCGAAAATAATAGAAAGCAATGTAGCATATGGATAACTGCTCTTCTTGCAGCTGTATTTCTAGTTTCTCATTATATGGGACCTTAATTAATTGAATTTTCTTTCCTCTCTCTCTGTTTCTCTGTGATTTTGGGTCCTTTCTAACATGCTTGATATGGGTTACATTGTTATGAGGATCTTGTGCACAATGCAAACCATAACTTTTCTTATCCTCATTTGCTTTCCGGTGTTTCTCTTGCAGGCAAATGTGAAAGTTGACAAGAATAATTTGATTCTCGTTTTCAGTAAAGGGGTTCTTCATGCTATTTCTGGTCTAGACGGTGAGGTTGTTTGGGAGAAAGATTTTGCTGCTGAAAGGTATCACATAATTGGATGTCAAAAGACTGCTTTCTTGTTTTTCTTTCTATCCTAACATCATTACGCCATATTGTCATTGATGTTTGTGTGATTTTTCTCTTTGCAGTATTGAGGTTCAACAGATAATTCAGCCTTCTGGTAGTGATGTAATCTATGTAATAGGCTCTGTTGGTTCTTCCCAGTTTGATGCATATGAAATAAATGCGAGGAATGGAGAGTTTCTGAAGAAGAATGGTGCGGTCTTTCCTGGTGGCTTTTCTGGGGAAATGTTATTGGTTTCCGATGACTTGGTTGTAGCATTGGATGCCACCAAGTCAAGTTTGGTTAATATAAATTTTAAGGATGGTATTAAGTTTCAGCAAACAGATTTATCGGATCTTGAGGGAGGTTCTTCTGGGACAGCAAAGTTATTACCATTAAAGCTTAAAGAAATATTTGCTGTAGAAATCAATGCATTTGTAGTATTCATAAGTGTGACTGGTCAAGGAAAGCTGGAGGTTGTGGATAAACTTAGTAATACGGTAGTCGTTAGTGATCAGCTCTTACTTTTAGAGGGTCAACAAGCTGTTGCACTAGTTCATCATGGGGATGGCAAGATTTATTTAACTGTGAAACTTGTCAATGACTGGAGTAATGATTTGCTCAAGGAGAGTACAGTGATAGACCACCAAAGGGGGTTTGTCCATAGGGTTTTCATAAACAATTATATCCGGACAGATAGGTCTCATGGATTTAGGGCCTTGGTTGTCATGGAAGATCATTCTCTGTTGCTGTTGCAACAAGGGGAGATTGTTTGGAGTCGGGAGGACGGCCTTGCCTCGATTGTGAGTGTAGCAACGTCAGAACTACCTGTGGAAAAGGATGGTGTATCAGTAGCAAAAGTGGAAGAGAACCTCTTTGAATGGCTTAAGGTATGAAAGTAATACTTATATTCATAATTGGAAGTTAAGGCAGTATACTCAAAGTTTGAAGACTTCATTTTTGCTCTAATTTCTCTGACAGCTATTCCTCTCTCTCTCTCTCTCTATATATCTATCTATCTATCTTTTTTTATTTTTATTTTTCTTGTCTTCTGCACTAGGGGCCTTCTAACGAACAACTTGCCTGAATGTATCTTGTTGACTGGTTCACCTCTCATGATCTATATTAATACAATTTGTTGTTACTGATAGGGGCACCTGTTGAAGCTAAAGGGAACTTTAATGCTGGCAAGCCCAGAGGATGTTGTAGCAATTCAAGGGATGAGATTAAAGAGTTCTGAGAAGAGCAAAATGACAAGAGATCACAATGGTTTTAGGAAGTTGCTTATAGTGCTTACTCGAGCAGGAAAGCTTTTTGCATTGCACACTGGAGATGGACGAGTTGTTTGGTCTCTCTTGCTACCTTCACTGTGTAATTCAGCATGCGCAAATCCAACAGGGCTTAGTATTTACCAGTGGCAGGTTCCCCACCATCATGCACTGGATGAAAATCCATCCGTCCTTTTAGTAGGCCGGTGTGGACAAAGTTCTGATGCACCAGGTGTTCTGTCTTTCGTTGATACTTACACAGGGAAGGAAATTAATTCGTTGAGTCTTGCGCATTCTATTGTGCAAGTAATTCCACTCCCATATACTGATTCAACAGAACAGCATCTTCATCTATTGATAGATGTGGACCAGCATGCTTATTTATACCCCAGAACTGCTGAGGCTATTAGTATTTTTCAACGTGAGTTTTCAAACATATACTGGTATTCAGTTGATGCTAATAGTGGCACCATTAAGGGGCATGCTTTGAAGGGCAATTGCGCAAGTGCCCGGGAAGTTCTTGATGAGTACTGCTTCGACTCTAGAGATGTGTGGTCAGTTGTGTTCCCATCTGACACAGAAAAGATAATTGCAACTGTGACAAGAAAATCGAATGAGGTGTTTTTTTTCTCCTTTGTATATACTTTACTTAAGATGATAGGATATATTAATGTTAGTGTGCTTCTTGTGCTGGTGGAAGAAATTATGATAAATGGGTGAGCCTTAAAAAAATAACTAGCGAATCAAACTGCGTGTATGCTGCTAGGGACCTGTAGCCTCCTCTGAATTTTGAACTGGGTCTTTTGTGTAATTTGTTGTTTCTTTTGATTTCGTGACACAATTTCTATTGCAATTTGCACAAGTTATGATTTTGTCATGTTATTTGCTTTCTCTAGGTGGTCCATACACAGGCAAAGGTTATAGCAGACCACGATGTAATGTACAAGTATATATCAAAAAATCTACTCTTTGTTGCAACTGTTGCACCAAAAGCTAGGGGTGAAATTGGAACAGCCACCCCAGAGGAAGCATGGTTGGTTGTATATCTCATTGATACGATAACAGGTCGTATATTGCATCGAATGACTCATCATGGTTCACAGGGTCCTGTCCATGCTGTAAGCTTTCTATCTGCTGTCACTTATGTTTCGATTCATTACGGTCTTCTAAATAAGATGTTAACTTATGCTTTAATCCATCTACAGGTTTTTAGTGAGAACTGGGTTGTCTACCACTACTTTAATCTGAGAGCGCACAGATATGAGACGTCGGTCATTGAGATCTACGACCAGTCCAGAGCAGCAGTATGCTGACAAACTCTTTAACATTTTTCTTTTTAATCTAATACTGTGTGTTTGTACAAACTACATTAGATTCCTTATCAAATGAATTTTACAGGCCAATAACGATTTATGGAAACTAATTCTTGGAAAGCACAATCTTACTTCTCCTATTTCTTTATACTCCCGAACGGAGGTTGTGGTTAAATCACAATCTTACTTTTTCACGCATACTGTGAAAGCGATATCGGTGACATCAACTGCCAAGGGAATAACTTCAAAGCAGCTTCTTATTGGCACTCTTGGTGATCAGGTTAGCTGTTCCTTGTGCATCCCAGTTGCTTTGTAATTTATTTCTTCAAAACTATTTCATTTATTGATCCTTTTTGGTGGAGGGGATTTTATATGCAACTTCTTTAATGGGTGCAACTGATTGAGGGAAATGCTTTGCAGGTTTTGGCACTAGATAAGCGATTTTTAGATCCCCGACGAACGGTCAACCCCACACAAGCTGAGCGAGAAGAGGGCATTATTCCTCTAACAGATTCATTGCCTATCATTCCTCAGGTGCTTTGCCATTTTTATCATATTTGCTATATAATTATCCATAAAAGTTCTCAGTTACTCAACGAACCACTCAATGTATTTTGAGATCACTTTCAGTCGGCATAGTGCACTGGTTATTTATTTGCCTAGTTCGAAATGAAAAAAAGAAAAAGAAAAAAGAGTTATGGAAGTATATGAGCTGCTGGTTTTCTCATCTTGAAATTTTTTTCTAAACCACATGCCTCTTTATCAACATGTTGCCTCAAACTTCCATTTAAACTAATTTAATTTTTATATTTGCAGTCTTATGTAACTCATGCCCTTAGAGTGGAAGGACTACGAGACATAGTAACAGTACCTGCCAAATTGGAGTCAACCACACTCGTCTTTGCTTATGGGGTTGATCTCTTTTACACTCGAATTGCACCATCGAGGACCTATGATTCACTCACTGAAGATTTCAGTTATGCCTTACTTCTCCTCACCATTGTTGCACTAGTAGCAGCAATCTTCGTGACATGGGTTTTGTCCGAGAAGAAAGACCTACGAGATAAGTGGCGGTGATCTCTCTCCTTTGTCCCATCCTAACAATTATTTTTCCTTATTTTTCCTTATTATTAATTTTTTGCTGGCTCTAGGATGCATCTGATTCAAGTTAAGTTAGAAGTTGAAATCTTAAAACTTTGTTATCTTTAATGTGCCCTTTTTAATGGCAAATTTTGGTGTAGCATTCCGAAATTCATAAAGGGTTAGATTTGATGACCAGGTTGTATATTTTGAAATGCGATTTGAATTCCGCATAAGGATTAAGGTCGACGTTCTAAAACATGACATCATAAACAGGAAGATTTGTTTTCTATCCTTTTCCATGACCCTTGGTTTTAATTTTAAGCAAATATTATTCGTATCTTAAAGAGTATGGTTAGCCAGACCTCGGAGGGAGATGGTCCCAATCTGTTGTTTGGTCAGAGGAAGGTGAGGAAGGGGAGGAGAGGTGGACGGAAGAATTCAAGAAATCCCTTGCATTTTCAACTTTCTATCCCCTCGTAACGAACAACAAAAAAGATCATCATAAATCCTCGTTGTCGTTCACATTCCCCGCCCTTCAAACTCGTTACATCCTTTTTACTTGCCGTCCTTTGAACCGAACGGAACCTAGAACAAAGCCTAGATTCTCTAAGAATGAAAGTAAAATGCTATTTCTTTTTTCTCCCCTCTACTTGTCGGCAGAAATTGCATTTGCACTTGATTCGTATGTGCAAAACACGAGTTTTGCTCTGACCACGCCCTTCTGAAAAAAAATAAAAAACTATCTATTGACCCGAATCAGTCTAACAAGAGCAGTCGGACTAGGCCCTCACCAGTTGTCACTGCTGAACTGTGTCAGTGTTTGTCCTGTATGGGCATTTGCAGTCTTGTAGAGAAATCTTGGTGGCGTTAAATGCACAAGTAGAAGCAGAATGTTTTGGTTCAAATTTGATTTTTTTGTAAAACAAAATGGGTACCCTACGAAATACGCTAGGTTTAAAAGAAAATAAGTAGAAAGTTTGAATTATCATTCATATTCATTTGTCAAACAAAATACCCCAAGGTTTAAAAAAATTACAGAAGAAATAGTTTGAATTATCATTCTGCCTGTAATGTGTGTTATTAAATCATTAACTTTTTTAGATTAAAAAGTTAATTAAATTTAAACAGGGAATGAAAAATATATTATTAATAAAATAAAGTTTTTGAACTGTTAAAACAAATTTAAAATTTGAAATTATAACTAAATAAATGTTTAATGTTGCAACAGAATTAAATGAAAAATAGATAAATATTAACGAGTCAGATAACACTTATCGACACTATCCCTAGCAATATATAGATGGAATATTGGAACCTCTTAAAAGTAAACATTTTATCTGTTAAAAATGACAAAAAAACTTTTGAGAAAAAAGACAAAAATTGAGTTGATGGTGATGAGTTTGAACTCATCGTCCAAATACTTAGGGTTATCTAGTGTAAGTTTTTGTTAAAGATTCATAGGTGTTAAAATCTTTTTTTTGGTTGGTTATCACTGTTAAAATAATGTTACTGTGACGATAACAATGAAAAACATCAGAACAATGTTAAATAAGTTTTTTTTGCTGCGGTTAGACATCAGAACAACTTCACCTCAAGGAGCCCAAAAACAATGAAAAAGAGCGGCCGAGTAAATTAGATACCACAACACAGTCACCGGAAAACGCCACCTCATTTCGTCTTCTCAAAACTAGAAAAACACCCCAAAAAAAAAAAAAGAAGAAAAGAAAACTGACAACACACGTACCTCTTCCACCCTCAACACTGCATGAACAATTTCTACTCTACTTCACCAACCCCAACCCCCCTTCTCTCTTTTCTCAAATCCCATCTCTCTCTCTCTCTCTGTCTCTGTCTCTCTCTCTCTCTCTCTCTCCTCTTTCTCTCTCTCTCTAGCTAAGCAATGAAAACCCACCAGCCAAAGCTCAAGACCCAGCTCTTCTCCTGCGGCTTCTTCCGCCACTGCACTCAAACCGTTCTCAGCCCCACTGCCCCTCAACCCCCTCCTCTCCCCACCTCTACCTCCCACCCACCACCACCACCTCCGTCAAACGACACGTCGTTTCACCAACACCAACACCACCACCCTCCACAACAACCCGAATCCTCCTCCTCCTCCTCCTCCTCAGCCTCTGCCTCTCAGAGCTTCACCCAGTGGCGCTTCCCACTCTCTAACTCCCCCATCCACTCCATCAGCCCACGATCCGAACCCGACAACCCACTCGAACCGGTTTTTCGACCCGGACCTGACCCTCCCGTGCCTGTCTACAAAGGAGGTAATCTTCAGGAGCTCTTCCACGCGGCGGAGCTCCAGCTGAGCTCTGAGTCGGACTCGGACCGGGTCGCGGCGTTGTACTTGTTGGAGCGGTCTCTGGTGCCCGACCCTCCGGTCGACCCGGAATGCCCGGCGGGGCTGATGCGCGGGGTGGTGGGAAATTTGAGGAGCAAGGCGGGGGCAAAACCGGCATCGAAGATACTGCTGGCGCTGTGCCTGGCGGAGGGGAACCGGCGGGTGGCGGTGGAGGCAGGGGCGGTGGCGGCGGTGGTGGAGGCGGCGCCGGAGCTGGAGGGGGCGGCGGCTGAGAGGGCGATGGCGGCGCTGGAGCTGATGTGCACGGTGGCGGAGGGGGCGGCGGAGGTGAGGGCGCACGCGCTGGCGGTGCCGGTGATGGTGGCGGTGATGGGAAGGGCGTCGGCAAGGGAGAAGGAGTACGCGATAAGCGTCCTGGCTGTGATCTACGGCGGCGCGTCGGAGGGGGAGGAGGAGCTGGTGACGGCGCCGCCTGAGGAGGTGGCGCGTGCGGTGGCGCTGGCGCTGCAGGGCGAGTGTAGTGCGAGGGGGAGGAGGAAAGGGGTGCAGCTCCTTCAGATGCTTAGAGATCATTGCCAAACGACTGTCGTTTGACAACTTCAATTAATACCTATTATAATTTTTTTTTTGGTTGTTCTTCTTCCTCTTCTCTTCCTTCTCTCCTCGAACTCTTAAGGAATCGGATGTGATATTATCCGTTAGGCTATGCAACTAATCTAATAACATTTTCTACTCTTAGTTATAGGTTCTTGGATAAAAGTTTCTATTTTGTGGCAATGAATAATGTCTACCTTGGAAAATTTGGAAAAATGACGTGACACAACACAAAATATAGGATTAAGAACATTTGGGTTGTGGATTGAATTCTTCATACACTTCTAGCATTAAGGTTTAGATTAATTCGTCAACTTTAGCGTACCAATAAACACTATTATTTTAATTATTAAATTAGTTCGTTTAACTATCTGATTTTCGATTAAAAAAAATAACTCTGCGTTATATTTTGTATGCTGTAAATTTTTAACGTAAACGTTTATAAATCAGATCGTTAAAAAGTTAAACCAATAACATTTCTTATAAATATGATAAAAGTATCTTGAATTTTATTTTTTCATTTTTCAATTTGTTTCCAAATTAATGTTTTATCGATATTGCAAAAGATACTCAAATTTATCGTTTAACTATACTTTTCTTTAAAGGAGATAATCCCAAGCTCAATGAACATTTACAAGAAATTCCCGTCACTCGTTGATAATTTGGCAGTCTCCTTGTTAACTTGTTTGGTATTTCATAGTTAGAATTCAAGTTAGATAATCCCAAGCTCTAATATTTACTTTTTAACCAAATGGAATCAAATCAATTTAATGAAAATTTGAGAAAAATGTTGTATAACCTTAAATTTGAGAAAAATGTTATATAACCTTACTATTGGTATTATATTTAATACTAGTTATGATATTTGTCCCCAAATTCGTTCTTATTAAATGTAGTTTTGACATATTCAATTCTTGTGTCCCTTATTCATCCCTATAATAATATCATGATATGTAAATTAAAAATATATATTTAATTATAATATCACATTACATCAATTAAATATGTTAGGTAAACACGTATCATATTATTATTAGAGCGACTTAAATGAAAAACTTATGAACTAAATCTGGTATTGACACCATTGGATTTGGATAATTTCTCTTTAATTGGCATAATATTTTCTACTTGACTGTTTCCGAAGAATTCTTCGTCTTTTGAATTTTGAATTTCAGAATCATACTCGATCTCTTTTAAGAAAGAAAAAGGGCATTTATTATGAACTAAATTGGACACCACGAGCGAACGAAGTCGACAAAATTTTAAATTGAAAAAACTGCCACATGACGGTATTGGATCCGCCACACGATGGTTAGAGAAAAGAAGTGCCCTTCATCATTCTATAAATATCTATCGTATTTTTATAATGTGGTTTAAGTTGATTAACGTAGACCAAGTAAAGTTCAAAAATTATGGAAAATTTTAAAAATGAACTTGTTGGTCAGACATCACGTGTAATGGGGTAGAGATTGAGCAGTGTGTTTCCTCTTTTTTTTTTTTTTTTTTTTTGAAGGTTTGTCCAAAACTTGGGTCAGTCTCTCATTGATGAGAAGTGAAGAAGGGGAAGGCCACATAGCCCTGTAGCCCTGCGTGTTGTGTCAGATCTTTGTTGTTGTCTTTTAGACGAATCCAACCCTAGCTCACTGTTCATCCTTTTTAAATTGTAACCCTTCTCTGTCGACAAGTACCTTTTTTTTCGCTCTCTCAAATAAAATAAAATTGGTGGTATTTTTATATCCCTATTTCTCGTTCATTCAGAAATCTAAGGGCCCATTTAATAGAGTAGTTTGAGTTGAGATTTTAAATTTTAATAGTAAATTTTTTTGAATTTTCAGAAAAGACAAAAAACTTTTTGGGAAAAAGACAAAAACTTTTTGAGAAAAAAACAAAAAAAAATTTGAGTTGAGTTGTTGGAGTTGATTTGTCAAACAGGACCTTAGAATCATATGTAAAACAATATCAGGACCTCACCCATTCTCCATCAGACTCGGTCTAAAGTTATCTGTCAGTCCACGACAAGTCCATAATTATCATTAGGAATGCCACTTTGGAGTGTGTTTGGCAAAAATGAGAGATTGGTAGAGATTTAAAAAAGACATCCATGATTATTATGCCATAATCACTGGCGATCAATTTACAAGTATGTTACTAGTGCTAATTGGTATGTGTGATATGAGCTTTTTACAATCATGGCTATTGGATCACTTTTGGGTTGATGAAACGGTAAGAATATCTTTTAACTCTTCTCTCTCTAACGATGTCTTGAAGTTCGATACTCATTGGCCTCAATATAGAAGGTCTTGCTTGAGCAATATCCTGTGCAGCCGTAGACCTTTAGTAGTTTGCATGAAACTGAACTCATCCTTTTAAGTAAAATTGGATAGGACCCTTTATGTTGCATTAATGATAAGCCAAATTTTCTTTTATAAATAATGAGATGGGAGATGGGATAACACCAATAATTTTCTTTTCTATAAGAGAAAAAAATAATTTTCAATTGTATCCTAGATTTTCCTTTTAGGGAAAAAAAAAACCCGAAATGAATCTAATGAAGATAATTAATTTGAAAACTCTTATATTTTTCATAAGGTAGTGTGTGAATTGGAATACATTCTTCACCTCTAGTTGAAAAACGAGTTGAATTAATGGTGGATATTCATTAGGTTAGGCCATCTTTTATGGCAGCATGTTTGGTCCATATTGTCCAATCAATTTCCATAAAATAAATGCATTATCCAACTGCAACTTAGGTAGTGATTATCAATTCTATAATACACATTAAGATCTAAACTAAGAGGGGGAAAAAAACAGAAAAAGAAACTAGATGTGTTAGTGCTTAGTATATACGGATATGCACCACAGGTGGTAGCCTAATGGCATTGGACGGTTCACTCTGAAGTAGTTCATTATAGATGAGAGGTCTCAGATTCGAATATCAGATGAAGCACTTAAAACTATTTTTTAACTATCAACTTAAAGTTTTATCAACTCTTGATGATATATTCGTCTCCTTATATAAATAGTTGTATCTTAATACGGACATCACTTGACGTGTCATTACTTCTACAACTAGTTGTCCCTTCCCACTTATGTGTGTGTGTGTGTTTATATATATATATATATATATATATATATATATATATATACAGTAATGCCTACCCAATAATGCCACGACTGTAAAAGATGCCTATCACTTTGAATGCATATTGCCTCATCCCTTGGTCCAACAAGATCGAATATATGCCTGTTGGCATGCACGATTCGTCAATTTCACATCACTCCAATCATCTCCCATATTTCAAAAAAAAAAAAAAAAAAAAAAAATTCTATGTTCCTATGGGCTTTGACCTAGGTCAACCGGTGAACTTACCCATTGGGCTGTAAAAGGGCCTTTTTTAAAATTACTGCAGGTTCTAACTTCACCTGTGTCCCATACCAAAATCATATCATAAAACAGACAAGAAACAGAAAATTGTTTTCCAATAGAATTAAAGAAAATGCACTTGATCAGTGGTAACTAAAGAGAGAACAATTAATTGCGAAAATATAGTGATAAAGCAATAAGGAATTACAAACTGATTTTAGGGGGGAAAAAAAAAGGGGAATTACAAAAAAAAGAAAAGAAAAAAGTAAAAAGTATAGTTAGGTACGGATTCTTTTGAATTTTTATGAAAGTTACTTTGGCACAGTATAAGCAACCTAATTTCTTGGAATTAAATACTGTGAGAGATGGAGAGGAAAGTACTACAGAGTAGAATACCTGCAAATTACTTACAAAAAAGGAAAAAAAAAAAAAAAAGAACACTTGCAAATTAAGAGAGATGGCCTGGTACTGGTAGTTAGGATATATATGATATCCAAAAAAGACCCCCCCCCCCCCCCCAAAAAAAAAAAATAAGAAAAAAAAATAAGAAAAAGAAAAGAAAGAGTGTGAGAAAAATCGTGGTGCATACAAGTGATTTAGCTTTATATATGTATATAAAAGGGAGGGGGAGAGGCTGTTATTCGGAACCTCTCCAAAACTTCACTTGTAATGTTTTTCTGATATATTATAATAATCAAGTGATTTTAATGTAACATTTTTTAGTTAAATTTGTCATTTACACGAATATTTATATAATATTATGTAACAAAAATGTTCTTTTTTTTGAAGTTAGGGATAAGAGATTTGAATTCTTCATCTTTGATGGAGTTAAAAGTGTGAAATTACCGTCAAAAATTACATTTAAATAAATTAGCTAATTGTTATAGATTTCTAAATAAAAAGTTAAAAGTGATGAATGTATTCAGTATTGACACAAGATCTTATATATACGAGTCCATGCTTATACATAAATGCATGTCATATCATAAATGGACTCTTGCATCACAAACATAACTATGCAACTTATGCCTTAACTATGTGCACCTCTTGCTCGGTATTTCCTTTTGGGGGGTGTTGAAAAATAGGAAGTGCTTGTAATGAATAGATCTGCAAGAGAGAAAAACTAAATTAGCTTAATAAAAAGTACGATATATTTCGTACAATAATAAACAAAGTAATAATGTTATAAAAAAGAAAAATAAAAATAAAAATAAATCACAGGTGTAGTGGAGAATTATAAATATTAATTGATGGGTTTGGATCCCATATCTAATGCAATGCAGGGTGGAGCGTACGTGAAGTCAATTATGAATTATTGAGATTAGATTAAATGGGGTGTTTGGTGAATGAGTTGAGTTGAAATTTTTAAATTTGAATAGTATTAACTTTTAAAAAAGTAGTTATAAATTTTGTTGACTTTTCAGAAAAAGACAAAAATTGAGATAAAAAAGTACAGTTTAGTTGGAGTGAAACTTGTATTCCAGACTCCCCTCAGATTAGATATATTTATATATATATATATATATATTTTTTGTGACAAGTTAACATATATTTTTTGAATAAGCAAGATATAATTAAAAGTTAAAAAACAAGTATAACTTTCCCTTTCTCTTTCTCTTTCTCTCTTACTTTCCTATTTCTAACATGTGAGGGTTAGGGTTTCTCAATCATTTTTCTTTCTTGGGGTCGAATTCAGGTGACAGGTTTTAGTCTATCTCTAATTTCTTGACCCTAGAGATGAAAGTGAGAACTATATGGTGAGGGTATTGACAAAAAAGAGCCCATGACAGGTTGATGGGTATTGTAAGTAGGAGCAATACAGGAATGATATAGTTGGTAATGGTGCATGGTTGTCATGCGCCTGGAAGGTCCTGCAGCAGCTTGGTTTCGGTAACCCAATTTTTTCCGATGATATGGTTCGTTTTATCAGCAAGAACTCTTTCTCTGTGATTGGTTTTTTTGTTTTTTGGTATGTAAGTTTATATGTAATAATGATGATGTCTTCGTCATCTTTTCTTTAGGTATTTTACTTCCTTTTGTTATTTATAATAATGTGGTTTCTCCACATTCCGAGTTGGTTGTTTATCCGTTAGATATAAGTCTTGATTGTGTTTTGGTTCCGCTAGAGTTACTTCTATGTAGAGTTAGTAGTGGTCCTAGTGCTACTGAGTCTTGGCTCTCGATTGATTGGGAAAATCCATTAATTATTGGAGTTTTGTCAAAAAGAGCTTTACATGTGCTCGATTTTAGTATGCCGAGATATATTCTTGTTATCGGACCTCAAGCATTCGTCTTTCCTTTTGACCTTCATCATATTTTACTATTGAATCTATTCTTATTGAAGGGTTTTGTCTCATGTAATATGGAGTTTCTTATATTTGATATTTTTGTATTAACTTAGTGAGTTTAATGAAATTTTCCCTTTCAAAAAAAATAAAAAATAAAAATAAAAATAAAAAACAAGTAAAAAATATATTTCCATAGCTTTTAAATCTTTTAATTCCATAATTAATTGTCATATATTTTTAGCCAATTGTGAATATACCAATATAAATAAAGTTACAAAAAGTTTTTTTAGGGAATTATAAACATATATCTTAAAACAATAAGATATTCAATAAATATTTATTCATACCTTAGAGTATAAGACTGTCCAAGTTGCATGTTTTTTTCTTTTCTTTTCTTTTGTTTTTTTGGTTGAAATTAAGACTTCCTAAGTTATTCTCAAAGAAATACGAAAAGGCCTTCCAAGTTGAAATATACGTTACAACTTATACGTCCAAAATTAAAAGAGTATATATAATCCCAACTAGATTAATACTGTCTTCATCATCTACCAATCTCACGTGACATTATTACTAAAAATAAAAAAAAAAAGAAAAATAATGTTTCAAAAAGAAAAAAATGGAAAATAAATACAGGCCTAAACAAAGGCAATAAAACCAAAACATACATTAGTGAGTCCGAGATCAGCCTTAGAGAAATGAGTCTAAACTCTAAACTCAGATCGTAAAAGTAGTTCTCAAATATGTACTAACAATTTCCTAAAAGAGAGAGAGAAAAAGAAAAAGAAAAAGAAAAAGAAAAAAAAAGGAAAGAAATCTGATTGCTTAACCTCTACCCAAGGGGCCATGGGTCCCATCCTTAATAATGGAAATTGTTTTCCCTTTTTCTATAACCAACAGTTTGGCGACTGCGCCTATTTAATTAATTGTTCTCACATTTATCTCAAGCAAAAAAATGCTCTCTCTTGTTTCATTTCCCTTAAGACCAAGAAAAGAAATTATTAAGGAAAACAATCTATGATTTCATCACCCAAACTAATGTACACCTTATTCTTGTACTGCCTCATTGCTATCCTTAACCCGGCCATATGGTCCGGTTCAACCGCCCAAGCCAAGCCGCCGCCGCCACCTGTCCAATGCAACCAAACCGGCTGCACCCTCACCAACTCCTACGGCGCATGGGGATCGGACAGGGACTACTGCCAAGTCACCAACGTCACATACCCGAAAACCGAAGAGGAGCTCCGGTTAGCCGTGGCCTATGCAAGCCAACACAAGCTCAAGGTAAAAGTGGTGTCCAAATTTTCACACACCATACCAAAGTTGGCATGTCCCGGGTCAATTAGCCCCGGGGGTAGTGGCGCCAATTTTCTCATAAGCACCGAGAATTACGACACGGGGATTGAGGTCGACGCCGCGAATTTGGTGGTGACGGCGGAGGCGGGGGTGGCGCTGCGGCGGCTGATCGACGAAGTGGAGGGAGTGGGGCTGAGTTTGGTGGCCGCGCCTGCTTGGGAAGGTGTGAGTGTTGGGGGGGTTATAAGTACCGGGGCACATGGGAGTTCATGGTGGGGAAAAGGTGGGGCTGTGCATGATCACGTTGTTGGGATTAGACTTGTTGTCCCAGCCAAGACGTCGGACGGGTATGCCAAGATTTTGTCTTTAGAAGCCAAAGATCCACTTCTTAATGCTGCCAAAGTGTCCCTAGGCTTGTTGGGTGTTATATCTAAGGTAACGATTAATTAATGCATGCTAATATTGATTCATATATATATATATATATATATAGCTGATCAAAGATGTGTTATATTTGCATACTATATATATATATATATTCATATAGATATTATGTTGATATATCCATTTTCTAGAATGATGCTTATAGTGTCAACTATTCTGGACTAGACAGGAAAGATAAGAGTTTTTATCACTAAGGATGATATGGGGGATTATTTGTTTGAGGTTCCGTTTCAATTTCCTTCTTAAATCAAAAATTAATTTTTTTTTGGGAAATCACTGTAAAAAAAAAAAAAAAAAAAAAATTGAACAATGAGTATAAAACGGAGATCAAACAAGGGCCAAGTACCTTACACTTTTTTTAAATCTTACTTATCTTCAAATTGTTTTTTTTAAATTAAATTTTTTCCCTTTTTATTTGTATTGCGAAAGAAAGACTTTAAGTTATAGATAGATGATTTTTTAAGCAATGATTGGGAAAAAGAAAACGTTTTTTTTAAATTAAATTTTTTCCTTTTTATTTTGTATTGCGAAAGAAAGACTTTAAGTTATAAGTAGATGATTTTTTAAGCAAGCACTACTAGCTTGGTTGTGAAAAATAAAAAGCACGAAATTTGTTATGTACAAACCATGTAATAATGCAAACTAAATCTCTATAAAAGGACCTGTTATACTATGAAATACACTGAATATTATTTCTTAATATGGTTTTTCTTTTTCTTCTTTTTCACGCGTAAACAATAAATAATTAAGAACTGCCCAAAAACTTGATTTATCACTGACGACGAGCTAGGAATCATAATTTTCCTTAAGTTTTGTTTCGTGATTTGTGAATAATACGAATTCGGACAGTAGATCTGAATTCCCCGAATATTTTCTAACGTTTAAAGCTAATCACTTACACATATTACAGGTAAAGTTCTCACTAGAGAAAGGATTCAAAAGAAGCATAACTTTTAACTTCACAGACGAAGTTGGGTTTGAGGACACATTCATGGACCACGCTAAGAAACATGAATTTGCAGATATAACTTGGTATCCATCGAGACGTACAGCTGTCTACAGATACGATGACCGAGTTCCTTTGAACGCCTCTGGTAACGGCGTTTTCGATTTCCTTGGTTTCCAACCAAATTCAATTCTCATCTCCCAGACAACAAGAGCTATAGGTATATTTAATTTTCAGTTCATCACAATATTCCTTCAAGCGTTCTATTAACATTTTACTTGCCAAGTTTGGTACAAAATTTACCCTTAATTAGAAAGCATATATTTTGGGCAGAAAAGATCTTGCTTTGGTAAAAAGAAAAGAGGAAAAGGGTAGGATGAAAATGTCAATGAATCTTTCTTTCATCAAGGGTGTTTGGTGAATAAAGGAAAAAAGAAAAGTAGTTAATTGTGCTTTTTTTTTTTTTAAAGAAAAAAATCATTAGACTTTTAACACAAAAAATAGTAATGTACGTAATTAAAACTACGACTATGGTTTAATACATAGTAAATATCAGAATTAACTCATAAGTTATAAATTTGGTTAGAAATAGCTTGTAATGAGTAATGGATCACTTTTCTATTCTTTATCTTTATCTTTTTTTTTTTTTTTTTGAAAGGGAAATTCTATTTTTTGTCTTGACTAAGTACTAAACCAAAAAAAAAAAAAAGGAAAAAAATCCCCTCATAAACTTTTAATGAAATAACATTTTAAAAACGTGGGAATCCTCACATTATATTGTTTATCTTTTTATATATCTACCAGTTGTCCAGTTCATTACTATCACAATCAAAGCAGTAAATTTCTATCTTTATTTTTCTTCCCTAGTCTCTTTTGAATTTCCATCAAATAACGTAAGAGTTTTTTGTTTTGTTGTTTTTGAAAAATCAAGAGTTAGTGCCTTATAACAGCACTACATTCATATGCGTTTATATATATAGTGACCAAGCCAGGAGTTTTGATGAGGGGACTAATAACTAAAAACTTTTAATTTTTTGAGAATAAAATGAAGTTTTGAATTTTTAGGAGGTTATTTGTAAATTTTGATTGAATATATCTTACAAAACACAATTAATAAAAAGTTGAGGGGCTTCTCCCTCAAGATCCCTTTGTGCCTTCGTCCCTATATATATATATATATATATATATGGATAGATAGATAGATATATATATATATACATATATATAACAAAAAAATCCTAACATGCAGCAACTAAAACTAATTAACAAATCTCGAAAGTGAAAATGCAGAGAAAGAAGTGGAAAGTGGGGGAAACTCAAAAGCAAAATGCCCAATAGCAGATACTGTCTTGGGGTTCAAGAAACTGGTGGCCAATGGCCTTAAGAACAACGGCCTAATCTTCACCGGCTATCCGGTGATCGGTCGAAATGGCAAAATGCAGACCTCCGGCTCTTGTCTCTACTCCACTAGTATCGACAAAACATGTGCATGGGACCCACGAATCAAAGGCCTCTTCTTCTACGAAACGACGGCGATCTTCGCCGGCGTTTCAAAGTTCGCAGACTTCATTCGCGACGTGAAGCGCCTACGAGACCTCAACCAGGACAACTTCTGCGGCGTCGACATGTACAACGGGTTTCTGATACGTTTCATTAGGGCTTCCGAGGCTTATCTAGGTCAAGTCGAAGACTCGGTGGTCGTCGATTTTAACTACTACCGTGCCGATGAGCCGTCGACGCCGAGGCTGAACGAAGATGTGTGGGAGGAAGTGGAGCAAATGGCGTTTTTTAAATATGGGGCTAGGCCACATTGGGCTAAAAATAGGGATTTAGCGTTCTTGGGGGTGACTAAAAAGTATGCAAAGTTTGGTAAGTTTGTGGAAGCAAAGAGGAATTTGGACCCTCAAAATTTGTTCTCTAATGACTGGTCCGATGAGGTTTTGTTTGGGAAAGAAATGGATGAGAGAGGTGATGGTTGTGCCTTGGAGGGAAAATGTGTGTGCTCGGAAGATAGGCATTGTAGTCCCGGAGAAGGGTATTTTTGCAAAGAAGGACTTGTTTTTAAGGAGGCTAGAGTTTGTAAGCATTTTCAATCCTCCGTCTCATGACGGGGCTAAACTTATAATTATATTTGTTACTTTATGCCTTTTTTTGTTGAAGTTACTTAATGCCATTTGTTTAATAGGTTTGAATTATAATTAATAGTAACTTTCCTTCATAACCAAGACATTGATAAATAAATAGCGGAGTGGGTTTTTATATTGGTCAGCCATATTTTCCCAAAAACCCCTAATCCCAAAACCTAGAATTTTTAAGTTTTTGATTGTATTTTATGTTTTGAGCAGTTTCGTGAACTTTTGGTTATTTGTTTGTTTTTTAAGGATAAATTATTCATTTAGTCCCTAAATTTTTAAGTTTGTGTAATTGTCGTCAATGTACTTTTTTTTTTGGTAGTTTGATTGGCCTTAAACTATTAAAATATTGTTATAATAGGCATTTTAGTTAATTTTTTGACGAAATCCATAAAAAAAATTTGATAAAAAAACGATGCTCACTAACAGATTATGTTTAAAAATTAACGGAAAATATTACTATAGTAACTTTCTTAATAGTTTAATTCAAGTTACTTAAAAAAAAAAAAAAAGAACAAGGATCGAAGTTATACAAAACTCATTAAAAATTTAGGGAGTAACTTACAATTTACCCTTTTTTTAATTATTTGCTAATATACCAAAACCTATATTTGTATGTTTTGAGCAGTTTCTCGAGCTTTTTGTAATTTGTTTTCTTTGTTGTTCAATAATATTCAAGTTGATGCCTTGATGTAGAACAAATTTGGTGTGGAGGGTGTGCCAACTCAATTGAGATATTTTTCAAAGCCTTAATAGATATTGTTCTCTCTCTGTGTATTAAATATTATTGATTGTTCAAATTACTAGATTGAATTTGTTCATGTGTTGTTCAGTACCAAAAAAAAAACTTATTTAATATTGTTGCTCTTGTAATTTTTCCCCGTCCAGTTTTTGCAAGAAGGCAGCCCACCACTGTGACAAGGAAAAAGCACAATTATCAAAAACCAACAAATCAGTGAGACGTACAAGAAAGAAGTGCCTTCCAACCCGATGATCTGATTATGATATATACCGATACAAACATACCCATATATATATATATATATATATAGCATATCTGAGAAGGCTAATGAATATTAGCAATGGCGAGCATACACAATAATATTATGGAAATTCCATTTAAACCCCTTGTGTTAATATTTACATGTACCAATTGACCCCCAAAATTAATCTGCATAAACTTTAAAAAAAAGAAACCCTTCGGTAAGTTAAAGAGGTGACCATTAATGATGAGTGGTGGCAACTATCCTATTGAACAAACTATACCGACAAGTACTTCACCTAAAAAAAACAAAAAAACAAAACAAAACAAAATCAACAAATAAAGCTTCCAGAGCTTCTAAGGCATATATAGTATTAAAATTGAGATATTAGTTTTTAACAACTTTTAATTGTTAGATCAAATCAAAACTATATCGGGCTAAATAAAGTATGATAATCAAAATCAAATGTCTCTAATGAAAATTCAAAGGTTAAAAGTTGTATCTACTATTATTATTATTTTTTCCTTCACATCTCACTGAAGCATTCTATAATATATATATATATATATATAAGGAAACTTTAATGGAAGATGTTTTGTACCTGGTATTGTAATTGGTCCATGTGGTGGGGGTGGGGTCCCCGTGGCAGCTGTGTAATATACATACATGCATAATCTCATATCCGGTATTTTTGTAAAAGTGTTTATAACCCCCCCCCCCTTTTTTTTTTTGTGAAATAAGTTAATGTATTCACGAGTTGGTTCTAAATTCTAATGTGACATTTTGTTATGATACTTATTTGCAGGCACTTAAGGATTAGGGTGGGGGGGGTAACTTTTCTTTTCTTTTTTTTTTTTTTTAAATGGCCTATAGTTTAGAATATGACCCCCTTAAAAACGAAAATTTGGTCATAATAAAACCCCTAATTATCCATCAAATAGTTCTTAGTCCCTGATATAAAAATTATGACTCTGTCATTGATATTATAACAGTATTAAATAATATCATATTATAAATAACATTTACTTGATTAGCACGCCGTCAAAAGGAGACTATTCCTGTGTGTGTAATATATGTGTGTATATATATATATATACATAATTTTTGGTGCAGTGTGAGGTTGTAGGGGAAAGTGACGCCGTTAATAGAGCCACACACACACCAGTGATCAAGAGGAGATCAGTAGTACCACTGATGCTTGGACAGTCTGATCTTGTTTCTGCCCACTATTGTAAATTTAATCATCAATGCCTCTCTTCCTTCTATCGAATCCCTCTCTATCTCTCTCTCTCTCCTCTCTCTCTCTCTCTCTAGGATCCCTCCATCTTTCCTCCTGAATTATGTAATTATGTCGTCTGTGGCCTTTTTTACTTCATTGTTATCATTTATATCTCCAGCTGTTTCTTTATGCATCTTTATCAGCAAAAAAAAAAAAAAAGGGAAAAAAGAGAGAGGGGGGGGGGGGGGGGGGGGGGAAGGAAAAGACTGCTACAGATCCGAAAAGTGTTCTTCTTCGCTCAACTTCTTCAGGTATATACCTGAAATTATAGAGCCCATATCTCTCAGTCTCACAGGTAACAATATTCAAAATCTTTCATACACACATATATATAAATATATCTTTATATGTAAATCAGTATCACAGAAAGTATTCTTCTATACATGTGTTTTCTATACGATATATATATATATATATATCGGCATTATTGGGTGGATGATCGTTTTAGTGATTCTAAGGATTATGCGGACTTGATATATACGCTGTAGCTATATAAATATCTGTGTGTCGGTGTATAGGTGAAAGTACTTTAATTATAGGTGGCCAAGCATATATATATGTGTGTGTGTATATATATATTCCTATGGTATATATGTGATAAAAAGAAATGTTTCCCTTTCTAATTTTAAGCCCGATCAGGAACTTGCGCAGCTGGCTGTCATGAGTAATTAGTCTGAAGGAAATTGCAATTCTTTTTACAGGAAAAATAAAAGAAAAGAAAAAAGATCGAAGAAGTTCCTGTATACAATATTAATAATATTACTGATGTTTCAATTTAGAGAACCGGTTATATATACCATACTGTTTTTACATTAAGGATATACTATATGTACATATATGTGTGTATATAGGACATGTAACCCGTTACTCATCAAGTCATGATGGACTTTCTTCTTTTTGTCTCAAGTACTATAAATTAGGGTAATTACTTAAATTAATTACTAGCTTTAATTAAATACTTTTGGATAAAGTTTGGCTGGTGATGATCATTTTGGGCTACCTATATGGAGGATAGCTAGATTTAATTATTAGAAGCTAATAACTAAAATGAACAAAATTAATTATAATTTTTTTATACAAAAAAAAAAAAGAACAAGAAGAAGAAAGTCAATTGCCTAAACCTAGACACCACATCGTCAACAAGTAGATCTTGAGCAAGTCCTGCTGTCACATGTTCAAATTTAGGACCTCTTACCCCAAAATCTACTACTGATACAACCGTACATTTTTATTTAGGAAAAAGTGTTATATACGTGTACATATATATCTTGTTGTATGGAAAGAAATGATCAAGTAATATTCTTGTTTAATAATTGCATTCTTTCATATATATATATATATATATATATATAGATATAGACACACAAGAACATACCTTCACTTGAGGTGGAGGGGACGGCTGCCTCACTGATTTTTTTGTTTCCTAAATAAGATTTAAAAGATATATTATTTTCCTATTTTACCCTTTTGAGATTCGGTTTTTGTTTCTAAACTCCGATTAAAATTTACACCTTTTTTTTTTCTATATATATATATATATATATATTTCTCACTAAGAAAAGTTTGACTCTGTACCGGCACCGTATTAAAATTTAGTCCTAATTGGTAGATTATTACGGAGAAAATAGGAAGTACCTACTAAGCATGGGCGGCACATCTTCTAACACATTTTCAATTGTTAAAAAGTTGTGAAATCTGTTGATTTCTCATCACCACGAGAATTGATATAGATGTTTCTTGCCATATGACCCTATTAAGAATTAATCAATTATTAATTAGATTTAGACAATATAATAAGATTCAGAAATCAAGAAAAAAAACCATGCTAAAAATTAGGTGGGTGGTTTCCAAGTGGACAACTCTACTTGGCTGATATAAACATGCTATCAATTAATTGTATTGTGGCAAAAAATAGTGGAAATGTTTTGTATGTGTTTTATGGTCTGAAATTTTTGGGTTGAGATCAACAAAAGAAGCGTACATAACTAATTGAGTTGATATGGTGAAATGCTTGGGGTGACCAAATTAATAAGGATATAGTTGAGTTTTGTAATTATTAATAATTAGAATTTTGAATTTATTTGTAACCATCTAATTTGTTTATTAGTCTCTTTATTTTAAGAGGCTTGATTGATTTAAAATCTCATTCAAATCCATTTAGTATCTCGACAAATACATTTTATCCCGATACTAAATGTGTTATCTTAATTTGTTTTTATATGAAGTCCATTCATAGTGTTGTTCAGTAGTGAATTTTTTCTCCTTTTCTAGTCCATGGATTTAGGTACATCGTCAAACCAAGTTAAATCTTTATGCATTCTTGTCTTCCTTTAATTTTGTTCTTTAATTTTTAACATGGTATGAGAGCCTTTTTAACTCCAACGAGTATACCTCCTAGTCACCTTGTGTGCCATTGATTGTCATCACTTCCCCTACACCCCTTCTTCAGTGATTGTTATCCCTTTCTTATGCTCATGCGTCCTTGTTGATTGTCGTCCTTTCCCTGCACCCCTAGCCTTTAATGATTGTCGTCCCTTTCATATAGTGACGAAGCCATAACTTTTTCTTAGGGGGGGCTAACAACTATATCATAGATAATAAAAGGGTAATTATGAACAAATTTTTGTTTGTAGGATCCATGCACTCCTACACTCGCAATAATTTTCGTTCCTTTCATACGCCTCTATCCCCTAAACAAATGTCATCCCTTTAAACTTGCCCTTGATGACCCGTCCCTTTGCCCTACATCTGTTGTCACTCCAACGATCAATAGTACTCCAACGACTTCCACACACACCCACCAAAAATAAATAAATAAATAAAAATCCCATCATTCTCACGCCGCTCCCAACCTCATGATCTTCCCATCATCTATATTCACTCTTTCTATTATGGTTCAAGATTGGAATCTCTTCTTCTTATCCGGGCATGATATAAGGATGGTTTTGAATTTTCTAATTCCTTATTAGCAATTAGAATTTTGAATTTATTTGTTTTAATCTAATTTATTTAGAGATTTAATAGATTTAAAATCATTTTTGAATAGATATAATGTGTTTGTAATAATGTACAATAAAATTCTAAATGTATATCAAATCTCCTAAAATCACCAAACTGATTCCAAATAAATTCAAAATTTTAATTACTAATAACGACAAAATTCAAAATTCAGTTACCACAAGTTAGAGCTTTAACCATATATTCAATTTTATACTGTGATAGAAGAAAAGCAACCATCTCTAATGTGCCCCCCAACTGAGAATTTAAGAGTTTTTTTGAGTCATTTTGAATTCCTATTTTAACTCATTTTTCAAACTTTTCTCTAAAACATTTTCTCTGACAAAAACTTGATTTACTATTTAAATTGTGGATTTGAACTTATGATCTAAATAAGTCCTTAATTTAAAATTTTACAAAATTTTGATTATGCCCCAATAAATTGAGAAATCTACACTTGTGCCCCCATTCAAAATTTTTTTTACATCCATACCCTTACTTAGTAATAACGATCAATTATTGTAAACTATACCTGATTTATGTTTTTTGAGTTTTATATTGTACTCCTACTGAAAAAAAAAAACGAAAAAAAAAATCCTGGTTTCATCTTTGGAACCAGAATGGGAGATGAGGTGGGAAGATGATGTAGAGAGGGGTTTGAGAGTGGTGAGCGTATTGTTGTTTTTTCCTTTTATTTTTTTCTTTACTTTTTATTACAAGCATTGTTTCTGGGTAATATTAATGTAAATTGAAGGAAATTGCATTTGCTTTGACTCATCATGGAAGCCAGAACTATGGCGTTTGTCGTTTGTGAAGAATGCATCTTTTCATTAATGTTGGGGATAATTATACATCAATATATTTATCTATGTATAAAGTCTGAATTTATCAGCAATTTAATTGACATCTTTCCTTTGCTGTTCAGAAGTTTTTAGAGCCCCTAACTTGCATACCCAAAATCACATATATATGAGCTCTTTAACTTAAAATATAGTGGCTCTTGTTTCTGGTATGAAAAAAGGCATTTGCAGGTTGAATCCCATATCTCATACGTCCCCATGGTTCCCATGTGAATCCCATTAATGAGATTTATCATTTTGTGAGATACCGGGATTTTACTCCGTCCCATTATTGCTCTTCTGATATATTTATGTGTTCTCTATGAATATTCGACAAATCGATCAGGTTGAATATTAAATTATTAGATAAATAGCTTTTCTATTGAGTAAATATAAAACAACAAAAGGTGAAAAACAAAGGGAAAAGAAGAAAGTTCAATACGAGGACCCACATCGACGGAACCCGTCTATTATTTTAATGAGAACCTAAATTATATTAGGGGGACTTGTATAAAAATAATCAATTTTTAATGAGAATAAAATAAGAAAAATATAAAATCTTTAAAAGTAAAAATTAAAAAATAAAAATAATAATTCATTGGGGGTTCCGTCCCCAATCGATCATAGATAACTTCGCTTCTAATTAGGACCAATTGTTTTCCAGTAGTTTATGTGGTTAAACCCTTTTTATCGTGTTGTTCAGTCCAATATATATATATATATATATATTTTGATAGGAATATTGATGGTTTTTTTTAACTCCTATCATAGGGTTATATATGGAACTTACAATAATTTCGCAAGTAGCTAGTTTAAGTAGTAATATTCCCTTTTCTCATGTGCTCTAGAGTCTCTTTATGAACTAGATTTACGAGCTAAATTACTCATGATCACCCTAACTGGTCCATAATTTACTCGCAAGCAAGGGAAACCAAAAAAAAAAACTATGCACTTTAGGCCTTAATAATTGATGGTAACAATTATTTAAGAAATAGAAACCTATAAAGTCAAAATTTTCCAAGCCTTAGTTATATTGCCAAAACCCACTATGGAAAACATATGTTCTTGAAAAACAATGACTTTCTAGTTTCTATACAAAAGGAAAAAATAATAAAAGGATAACAATTAAAGGCTAAGGATAATTAATTTGATAAATAAGAAGGTATATTAATTAATATTTATGTCGTGCGTGTGAAGAGGATAGTGTTTCTAATAATATCTTTTTCAGAGGATCGATGCAATATGAACTTTACTACTTTAGGATTTTTGGATATATATATATACATATATATATATATATATCGTTTCTTTTCCTTTTTGTTTTTTTTTTTGTTTGTTTGTTTGTTTTTTTTTTTTGTTTTTGTTTTTGCCCTTTTTCAAGAAATGGGACCCATTAAGGTCAATGATATATTCCATACAAGATAAGATGCACGACTAGCGATGTTGGAATTAGGGGTCCACGATAACCTCTATATCTTGTAACCTTAATCCAAGTCCTGAAGAAAAGCATCTTTTTCACAAGTCCTATATATATATATATATATATGTGTGTGTGTGTGTGTGTGTGTGTGTGGATATCTACTAGCTTTATAGTAATAGCCATTTATCTGGTATAACATGAACTGATTAGCTAACTTGATATTAGTTTGTATTTGGTGTACCAATTTAGAATTGAATTTTTATATTAAAGTTAATTGATTTTTTAAAAATTAGTTAAAAATTTTATTGATTTATCAGAAAAAAAAAAAAACAAAATTGAAATGAATTTTTTAAGTCCAAACCTGAGAGCCAAATAACAATTTAGAAATTGATCAAAGCATGCATATATATAGTTCTAACATACCCAGATGCATTTGTTCAATATTGTTTTGTTTTTTTGATATATTTTTTTATAATTGGGTATGATGTTTATGGTTTATAGTCTCACTTAAAAATATTTTTAAGTTTCGAATATGAGAGCTCCTGCTCATATCTCTCTTTTTTCATTCGTTGAACTAGTCCCAACATGGTTAAAGGACTATAATTGCTCGGAAAATATATAAAAAATTTGCTAGTATATATATGTGCTTTTATATATCCGAATTATGAGAGTTAGAGAGAATGGAATTTTGTGTATGGCTTTGACAAAATTCATTGATAATAGAAAAGAAGATAACAACTTTACAAGAGAATAGAGGGAATTACAAATCTCTCAGCATTAACCAGGAAATAATAAAACTAATTGTGTGCAATTAATTACGCCCATGAATTAATTATGCAGTACTGTGATTCATTTTCCTAATCATTAATTTGTGTTTTTTTTCTTAATTAGTGTTCTCTATCCAAACCAATGTACCAACTATATCAAATCATGACCTTCAAAATTTTAAGGATTTAATAATAATTATTTAGAGATTTGGACCCAGATTGATATCACAAGAAGAATCTCTCCTTTTTGCTGAGCCAATTAGGGTTTGCAACTAATTATAAGGTGAAGTCATATTAGCACCAAAAAGTTAGGTGAACTAAGTAAAGTTGCATATATGTGCGTATTTATATATATATATATATATATGTGTGTGTGTGTAAATTTTGGAACAAAATAAACAATAAAAATGAACCCAATCTAACATTAGCAAAAAAATAAAAATAATAAAAATAAAACCCAATATTATCACGTAATTCCTTAGTATAATATATGTCGCAAAAGGCCAAAGGTTAATGAAATTAGGTGCATAGAATTGCCAAATTAAGCTTAGGGATAAACATGTCCTTAATGGAATTATTTCCAGCAAAGAAAAGAAAAGAAAAGCAAAACAAAAATAGAAGCACTTCCTTGGATATATATATGGTAGGGTTTTGTTTTGTCATGTATATAATAATTCTGATATCGAACACTAACTAAAGAAATTCATCCTATTAGTTAAAGGAAAATTCATGAGCAAAATAAGAAAGAAAGAAAGCAAAGAAAAAGAAAACCACCAATGATTTGAACAAGAACTGGGGTCGTCCATGGCCAGTTATTACTCCTCTTTTAGCTGGCAAACCATGCCTAGAGCTTTCTCATGACCCACCACCACAGATTGTGTATACATACATTACATATATATATATGGCCTATACATAGTTATACATATACACATTTCAAATATGTATGTCCACATATATGTATATATGTATGGAGCAGATTATAAATCGTGTCAACATTAGCAATTTAGGGAGAAGCAATTCAAGCAAATATCCACCTGGTTTAGGGCAGAACCCTGAAGTTTACTGCAGCAACCTGATAGCTGCTTAATTACTGGGCATATGGGTGTCTGCAGGTTTTGCAGTTGCAGGTTTATATAAAATATATAAATATAGATATATACAAACAAACCCATGAATATTAAGATTGGCCGAGCTGTCCCACGTGACGCATGTTATTACACGTTGGGTCTTATGTTGGACCCTTGGGTAAGGCAGCCAAAAACAGTACTGTGTGTGTGTGTGTGGAAGTACTACATTACAAGTACTATTGCACGTAATCAATGTGAGATAATGAGACGTGAAGGTGTGAAATGGTCAGTGGTGTATTACATTTTCATATTGTTATATACATATACATATACATATATATGTATATAATTAATAACGTAGAGCACTTGTATTTCTCATTAAATATTTAGATTGAGTCATTATTACTGCATTGAATAAGATATATGGATAATCAAATCCATTTTATGAAGGATCATAAAATATATATGGGATATTTATTTCTTTAAGATTATTTAAATATATCAATCTCTATCTATATAATCTTTTTTTTCAGTAAAAAATATATATATATAATTAAAATATCATATACAACATTCTTATAAAACAAGATTTGTAATATTAAGATTAATAATGTGTATCCTTTTTTACATTATAAAAAAAAACGCATTTGGTGCCCATGATCTAATAGGATTAAATTAGATTTTGACATTTTTTTTTAATTTAAGGTGTGGGATTCGAACTTTATATATATTGAGATGAAATTAGATTTAGGAAATTACCACTATACTTATTTGCAGCTTGGAGATTCAATTAAATTTTTAACAATGCTAAATTAATTATGGAGTAATTAACCCTTTTGAATCCATTGTTTTTCTAAATGTGTAATATTAGGAGATTTGAGATTGGGATTAGTAATTGATTATCCCAATATTGTCCCATACCTCATCTAAAACACCAAAACAATATAAAGATTAGACAGATATATATATTTTAAGTGGATATTAATCTCCTTAGATTTGTCAAATCATGATGGATTAATAAATCAATATTGTCATAATGGACAAAGGTACGTGATAAAACTAAACCGGACAATGACAATGTCTGAATATCATCGATTCTTATCCAAAAACCACAAATTAAATAAATAAATAAAAGGTAGAAGAATCTTTTTCAAAGCAAAAGTTGTCGTTTTATGATAAATAATTATAAAAGTTTGTCGTTTAGCTGACCATTTTTTACGATCTCTGTACAATAAGGGGACAGATTTCAGATCATTTAGTAAAGCTCGCAATATTCTTCCCAATTAATTACCCCAATATTAATAATAATAATAATAACGATGAAAGATGACGTCAGCTTAGAAGGGTTAAGTTTTCTAAACATGATCAGAAAGATATTAATTTGTAAATTGTTTTTAAGCAATTTCTAAAAGCAACTACCCCATATTTCGACGTATCAACCATGTGCAAAGTGTGCTCTCTCTCCTTCTCTTTTGTGTTTTAGGATTTGTGTCGTTTGTATTTTTCTTTTGAGGTCGGAGTCCGGTACTATCTTTTGATTAGTCACCAGACTACCGATCTTAGAAAAGATGATTTGGACTCCATAATGATGGTTTGGTGGGAGGGATGGCTTAATGGTCCCGATGAGATATGTTTTGGTCTATTTGATCGTGTTTGTTGGCTTGTCACCAGATTTATTATCCATGTTGTCTAGAGTTTTTTTCATTTTTATTATAATTATTTGTTTAAAATAAAAACGATGGTATTTACGTCTTGTGTTTTGTTGGTATGTTTTTGTGCTTATTTTGTAATAACGGAGGTGGTCTCCTCACGCTCTCGTATTGTTTGGATTTTCAATCCACTAGAATTAATTTTATACGGTGTTGGGGGTGACCTTTTTGCTATAGATCTCTTGTTTCCGATCGATCGGAGTTTCCATCGATTGTAACGGTATTGTTAAAAGAGCCTCTGTATATTTGATTATTGATGTGCCTTTTTGATTTCCTATTATTGGATTTAGTACATGAGCGTTTCATTGAAATTTATTGGTGGAACCAATTTGTAATTGTGGTTAAATTTCCTTATGTTATGAGATCATTCAAAATATTGTTATTTGTATTTTATTGATTTGAAATATAATTATCATTTTCCAAAAAAAAAAAAAAAAAAGCAATAGCCCCACTTTTTTCCCTTTTTTGTTTTTGTTTTTAAAATTTTCCCAGTTACTTTTAATTAGCCGAAGTCCTTTGAAAACAGTATATATTATGGTGGTGGCATTGTTGTTTTCTCTCCCAGAAAAGCGAAAAAGTTTAATGAGTTTACTCAAATAAAGTTTCAGATCCTTTCAAAAATTAAGAGAGAGAGAGAGAGAGAAGTTTCAGATGAAAAGGCTAGATCTGGAGAGCCTGAGAGAGGCTTCAAATTATATAATTTTAATTCACATTTAATATTAAAGGCTTTGTCATTATGTTTTCAGCATAAAGATTGATAGATGTGTGTAGTATATATATATATATGCAGTAATCAGAGACTTCATATATGGATGATCATGTTGCAGGTCTGGCGGAGTACTGTGAGTGCTGTTGGGATGAACATGGTACTATCCATGGGAGCTGCGGCGATCCGGTGGCCGGGGAAATTCTCGGACCTTCGTGGCGGATAGCGCCCAGGGAAGCCACGAAGGTGCGCGATTGGCGATTCAGTGCCTGCTCAACCATAACGCGACTAAGGCTTGCCTAGAGCCCCAGGTTGAGCCAAATTAGATTTGCATATCCTCTTTTTTCTTCAAACAGCAAAGCAAGCTAGCGTTCAGAATAGACAAATAAAAATAAATAAAAAATAAAAAAAAAAAACAGAAGAAGAAGAAGAAGAAGAAAAAAGAGTGAAGTGATGGGTATTGAAGCCGCCACATAGAGACCATTGAAACATGGATGAAAAAAACATATTCGTTCTTTTAATTATAGGTATAGATAAGATTTTGACGTGAGTTGGACATTTAAAAGCACAAAAATGTCAATTTCATTATCTATCCTAAAAAATACTAATAAAAATTATACTAATTATGGCTGTAGGTGTAGTTTAATAGTAATTTTATACTTGATTCTACTATAAGGTACATAATTCTAATCCTTCCGTAAAAAAAAAAGCGACCAAATAAGAAAAAATGCATGAAATGGTATTCACTTACTCCTGCACCACATAAATCAGCTTGATCATATGTCCTTCCCTTCATCAAAAATATCAACTCTTTCTTGCAACAAGAATTCCGTGATTATGATTCTTATTGCTTTTTTAAATTTGAAAATATAAGGATTCGAATTTTATATTTTATGATTATTTATTTAGAATGTAAATAAATAAATATATATATATATATATATTGCTGTTAAAATATGTAACTGATACTAGAATTGGTCCTCAAACTCTCTTCCCTCATTACAAGTAATATATATGTGTATATATATATATAATTTTTATTTTAATGTCATTCACCCATGAAATGAACTAATCACACTCAGTAAATAATCATACACCAAGTAAATATGAAACTTTGACCACTTGCCAAATAGGTAATGCTCAAAATAAAATATCTATTTACTGAACCAAAATGAAAAAGAAAAAGAAAATTGCAAATGAGTAAAGGTTTTTCTAGATATATAGTCCACTCCATCACTTGGGATTCAAGCCTTATAATAAACCACTGGTAATAACGATCCATTTCATTTTCTTTTAAATTGCAGTAATCTAATTGTGTTTTAATCAATTTTTTTTTAGTCTTGTGAGCTTGTGTCAAAATGCAATTGATGAATTGGATTATGAATTTCTTTACCTTATCAAAAAGCAATAAATTATTAACTACCAATTAAAATTAAGAGAGAGGAGTTTCCTAAAAAAAAAAAAATTAAGAGAGAGGAGCACCAATATATATAAGGAATGAGCTGTCTTCTGTTGTGTTAAAAAAAAAAAAACGCTAATTTTATCATTAATATATTGAATTTAGGAACATTTTGAAAACGGATGATAGTTTGTGTCTTTGAAACGTCATATAATTCAACTTTTTTTTTAATGTTATTTAAATACAAACAGAAGTGTAAAATTACCGTTATATTATATATATACAGTATGTCTTCAATCATTTATCTAATTTATATTAACGGTCTTAACTTTCCACACCTTTAGAAAAGAGTTTTTCTGTCCTAATTTAAATGGTATTAGACCATGGGTGATTTAAAATATGTATATACACACACACATATATAAGAGAAAATAGTCAAGGGATGATATATACGCTTATCAATAAACAAAATTAAGTAGTGTTTTTGAAAATAATTCGGTATAATTACGCTTATATTTTTTTTTTTTTTTGTATAGTTTTAGTTGTGTCTGTACTTCATAAGAAAAGTCATAAATATATCCTCACTCAATACATTTGAATATATAATTATTTCTCTAACACCTTACAAAAAAATTTTCTAGCTTGGACACTTATGCATGTAATAGCATTTTGTGTCAATGTCAGTACCTCTCAACTCTCAAGTCTAAAAAGGCAAAATGGCTTAAAATGAAATTAGCTTGCAGAAACTAAACTCACAAAGTAAAATTTTTAAGGGATCATACCTTGCCCTTAATGACAACTTAAAGGAAGTTAAGTAATGTTGATGCAGCGTTTAAGAATGGTTCTGCAACTCTAGGCTTGGTGGTCTATGATCAAGCCGGAACGCCAGTGTGAGCCGAGTTAGAGTTAGAATATGAGTACTTGAGGCTATTAGAACGATTATTGGTGTCATTCCGTTTTTTATCTCCTTAACCTATAGCTGAAATTCAAGGACCCACTGATATAACGAAAATGATTTAACACCATTCTATTCAAAGGATGAGCTCGGTTTCACTCTCATGTATCTATCATTACAAGCCGAACGCCGCATAATTCAGTAACCGGACAAATACCTTAAAAATGGAGCTCTAGAATATCGAATCCGAAGAGAAGATGTCTTAACCGTTACATCAACCCATTGGTGTGGTAGTGGAGTGGGGTTGTTTCATTTGGCGTTTCAGTTTAACTCCAACTAAACTGTATTTTTCCATCTCAGTTTTTGTCTTTTTTTGAGAAGTCAATAAAATTTATAATTAGTTTTGAAAAGTCAATCAACTTCAATTTAAAATTTTTATCTCCAATCGACGAATTAAATGCAAGCTTAATGTCCTTTTGGATGCTCTGAGGCTGAATATTACTTGTCCTAAGGACGATTTATGCTTCTTCACTGCCAAGTTTTCTGGTTTTTCTTTTTTAATTTTTATTTTCCTCAGTGATAATCCGTTTGGTCTTTGAGAGCAGTTGAATATATTCCTTTTTGCTCAACAAAAAATCAAAGCAACTTTTTTAGTTCTGACACCAATAAAGTTGATAAAGTTTGGCTACAATTCTCAGGGTTATTTTTGCTGCCAATGAGCCTCGTTAAAGGGAAACACATGAATATTTTTATAGGAATAATACTAACATATATATATATATATATATATATATATATTAGTGTGTCAATTTTTTGTTAGTGCCACTAAGCACTAGCACAATGGTGCATAACAATTGGATCACCAGTACTATGATGTCTTTATACGTCCAACTACCAACCGAACTTAATCCAAACAAAACAAGTTCATATTTATTTATTTATTTACAATTTTTATTAACCATTGATACATCTAAAAGCAATTTAAACTGCAAATGCGTTTGGTAAACGAACCATAAAGTGCTTTTCTTTAATGAAAAACACATCGTCCTCCTTTGTATAATAGATTTGAATACACAATTCAAACCTTTTTTTATAATTTTTTCTCTTATAAAAATTTAAATTTTCTATTCAAACCTATGTAATTAATGCAATAGCATTTACTTCTTTTTTTACCCCCCTTTCTTTCTTTCGACTATTGTGGAGTGCTTTTTGTAGAAGCCACACAATACCAAACTGAACCTAAAAATCACCTCATGCTCAACATTGTCAAATACCCTCCTAAATTCACATTTTTATCTTTCTTCAATTTAATTTATATTTTGAATTTTCAACCACACTACTAGCTGAATTTATTTCTATTCTAACCCAGCAATCCAAACAAAAGTCTATATTAGGTTGGTTAAGTAGCAGCAATTTAAGTCGCCCGATTTCGATCACAAGTGGAGGCAGGGCGGGGCTCCGCGGTCCCCCAGCATCGCAACTAATAAAAAGAGCTCTTCTCCACACTTGGTTTCTGCTGTGCTAACTGTAAACAACCAAATAGAGGTGTATCTATCATCAGATCAAAAATAAATAAATAAATCTGCTTCCACAAAACTAAAGTTCCAGATAACAAGTCTTATTGTCTACTAAGTTAAAACAGCAGTACATTTGTCTCACAAGCTCCCTTTTCTGGTAATACAACAGATTACAACTCAAAGTATACAAGTCTATTCCACAACAAGTCACTTATTAAAAGCCCCAACATGGGGTTGGTTCTTAATTTACACGCATCCAATAAAATATCGCTAAAGCCAATTCCCTGTCTTCCCAGTCAGGAATGAGGCAACAGATAAAGGCTACAGTAAACACCCTTCCGAAAATAGGGCTGCGGCGCTATGTTGAGGCTATTACATATAACAAGGGCATATGAAACTGCCAACTAAACATAAACATATATTTTACTTGCATTGGGCCAAGACATATCATGGCATATTCACCAGGGCTTGACCTGCAACCAGCATCCTCTTCATGGATCGGCTTCAGAAATCGAAATGTCAAACAAAGGCGAAAGGAATTGGAATGTCGGACTCAAACCATCTTCATCTACTCTGGGTCCTGCTGGAGAATGATTCTGCAATAGCAGCAGCAGAAGCAGGCGAGGATCATAAGAAGTCACCTGCTGTTAGTGAAAAAGAACTAAAGTAAAATCAACCTTTGACTAGAATTTAAGAAAGGAAATTTTGATTTGTTTTATATATATATAAATACACATAATATACATAAATGCTAGGAGATCACAAATCATACCACTATGGAAATCAGGAACCTTAATTCAATTTCGTGCGCGCTCCTTTTTCTGAAGCACGCTTAACATTCTTTTGTCGCTTGCGCTGATCGGCACCAAATAATCCAGGCCTCTTCCTCAGCTTTCCAAATTTTAGGTCTTCTCCTCTAATCATGTACTCATTTCCTGCTTCTGGCATGCTAAAGTCAGCCGGATTTCTGTTAATGCTGCAGATTGAAGTCTTGGAACTGATTCTAGGAGGCCAAAAGGTTCCATTACTGTGAGGGGTTTCCAACTTGAGTTCTGTTGAATCCTCGGTAACGTGACGTTGCAGAGGACGCACCATAGAACTTGACACACCAAGTGAACCTTTCTGCAATCCATGAACAGGAATGGCGTTGTGATTTGTACCCAGACCACCACTTACAAACATGGAATTCAGAGGTCTGAGGCCTCTATTCTGTGCTGGTAAACTGGAGCTTTGTCCCTTCTCTTTCCTTCGAGAGCTTAAGGAAACCGAACCCATGAAGTCATTAGCCCTCTCAAGACCTTTATCATGATGAAATGAGGAAGCAGAGGAACCAACCGTTGGATTGAGAGGGAAAATGTCGAGGGTTTTCTCAGAAAGTCTCTCTTTACCATAAACGCCAGCCGGGTGTTTCATAGTATCATTAGGCTTACTATAAACACCAAATGCGTGTTTCATAGTATCACTGGGCTTACCATAGTGTCCAAAATCCTGATGAGGATACTCCTTAGAGTTGTGATCAAGAGGACAGACCCTCTTTAGGAATTTCGAATTTCCACCCGTATTGAAGGCTGGACCTGACTGCATCCCGGCATCCATGAGACTGAGGAGGTGCATTGCAGGTATGGTTTCATTAGAATACAGATCCATAGATCCCATCAAATTCTGTTGAGGCTCAATTCCGTTATGTCTGTTAGCAAACGGGTACTCTGCATTTCTTCTGCTGAAAGTTTCAGAACCACTGTTTTGATTATGCTTTTCAAGGCCGGACATGTTGAGATTCAAAAGCCTTAGATCATGCTTACTAAGCAAATCCAAGTTAGGAGGCTGAGAGGCCATCTTTTGGGGAACATACCTTGCGGGCATCTGAAGCGGAACTGTTGATGACCAGACAGAAGCTGCTTCTTCCCTTGGTCGTGAAACAATTGGGCAATCGTCACAGGATCCCATCTGCATACCAGCATTAAGAAACCCACGGTCGACCATTTCTCCATTCCAGTTGCAGTTTTGAGCACAGCTACAGCGACTAGGACCAACAGCAGGAAACTGGACACCACTCAAAGATTTCTTCTGCCCGAAATGGTTGATGCTGTAATGGTCTCCATTTATATTAGATATATAATCTACTGACTTTTGTTTGGCGGATTGTACATTTTTCCTTGCTGGGCTTATGTCATTTCTTCCATTTCTGGCCCGAGGATTTCTTCTCTGACTAGTCTCCTCAATTATTCTAAGCTCCCCCGAGCCATAGACTCTATCATAATCCATCATCTGATTGCTCCTTCCCTCATGTGCCATCTTTAACAGCCGTTTGGTATTTTCAGCATTTTCTAGACGCCTCTCGTATTGGTTCCTTGCCATAAGTTCTACAATCTCCATAGGGATGTCATCACAAGCTCCAGGGTCAGACATGTTGGCAGCTAACTTGTCAGGATGTTTCCTAGTAACAGCTGAATGTTCCTTGACTTTAATTGCTCTCTCACAGTTGCTTGGACCAGAAATATCCTATAAACAATTGTTGTCATAAGAAAACAGAAATAATAAACCACCATTAACAGAAGCACGAAAGAAATTATGATAATATATGCACTTTTGTGATATGTTAATATATAGACTACACGAGGGTAAGGGGCAGGGAAAAAAAATTCAGTTGTCCCCATGATCACTTTATTAAAATTCTACAGTATGTAGAGCAAAAGTAAAAGAGCATGTTAAGCTTGTGAGTGTGCATAATAAATTAGTAAGTACGTGCCTCAACTAGGAAAATAAATAACTTTTCAACAATTCCAAAAACTGAGAATGCATACTGATTCAAATTCGGTTAATATACACACATTAACCCAAATGGAAGCCATACTTGACCATTGCCAACACGAGAAAGTTAGTAAAGTTTCGACCAGTACAAAGAAAATGCAGAACCATAACCAATTTATCATGAGTTGATGTATGAGAATCATGGTAATACCAGCATGCAGGCACAAAACGCCACATACTTTTATATATGCACAAGATGATATGATCAACCCAAAAATCCATTTATAATTGAATGACAATGTCCCAGCACATCATGGCACTTTAAAAAAAATACAAAAGAGAAATGCATTCCAGCAGACAGCCAAACTTGATAAGTGACTGCATATTCAGTCAGAATATTTGATGTACCGAGTTACAATCAGTTTTATCAGTTTCCCGAACTCAAAAGGTTATTCAAAAAAAATTCAACAAAGACTCTTTTTAGAGTTATTGATAATCTAACTAGAAAAAGTAATCTTATAAACAAAAATCTAGTATGAGTATACAAATTTTCATATACAACTAGAGATGAAAATTACGGAAAAGGAATGAAACAACTAATCTAACATTACTGTAGGAGAAAAGCGCATACCATTTGCTTCACTAGAGGATAACACCCTTCTTGAACCTGAGAGTTGTTCGTTTGCTTCCCACTAAGAACAGGCACATTATTTGTGTCTAATGTTCTATTGAGTTCACCATGCACTCGTTTCTTGTAACATGTGAAAGAAGAAGATTTAGAAGGGATGCCTGGAGCAGAAATGTAGTTAGTATCCACATTTTTCCTCGAGATTTCATTGATGCCGAACATGTTTGTGGGCACATAGCTTCCAAGAGAAAGATGCAGTCCAGTGTCCACCGGTGCATCTTCTGCCGGTGGAAAGGAAACCTTTGGAGGCCCAGTTTGCACAATTTCTCCATTCCTCGTGGTTGCATCTTTTTTAATAAAACCACTGTTCCAAGGCAATTGAGGTGTTTGTCCATCATCAACTTGTGCCATCTTACTTTTCTTCTTAAATGGACCAGATTTCTTCTCCTTTCTTGCAACAGCCAAAGGAATTTTGTCCAGCCCTCTGCTTGTCGATGCATCTTTTATAACAGTGAAGGAACTACCATCATTCCCATTACCTTTACTCGGAAGCCCGACTTGATCCAGCATTTGGTTCAGCAAACTTTCTCCAATTGGAACCAAAGAAGAAGGTGCATCAGTAGCTTGGTTTTTCCTATTTCTCTTCTTCCCAGTAATAGGAATGTGGCCATTTCCATGTTTACTCACACAGCTCTTTGTACCATTCGGCAAGTGCAATCCAGCAGATGCATTTTGTTCTAATTCTGAAACCGCAACTGCATTGACAGCTTCTTCACTTCCCTTGAAGGAATTAAACTTTTTAATTCCGTTATTCGGAGAGCTCATCTCCGGGGATTTCCCTTCTTCATCCTGAGGCAATTTTCTTTTTTTACTATCACCCAAATCCTGTCCACAGTTTTCGGGGAGAGACACCTGATCCTTGGGAACATGAATCACCCTTACCCCTGCAGCTGCCTCATTAATAGTAGCATTTGGTGGAAAATTTTCCACACTGACACGATTAGTCTTTGCATCTCCATTTTCGAATAACAACTCAGTCAGCAGACGCACCTTCCGAGTTTTCCTACGTTGCGAACCACTCGACAAAGGTTGATTTTGTTCCTGAAGATTATCTCCAGCCAAGATCTCAACACTCTTAGATGATGCATTATCACACTCATCTAATGTCCGGGAACCATACCCATTTGTCTGTCCCTTGACAACATTACCTGCCTCTTCATTCAAACAGGCTAGAACTGACGCACCAGAAGCAATCTTCAACTCTTTGTGTTGCTCATCAACTGCATTTGGCTTTTTATCCGATCGAAAAATCTTGGTGGAACTCTTGCACGTGCTCATGTTTGTTGCAGGCTGAACATCAGTCAGCTCATGTTTTCCACAGCTACTCTTACAGAGATCCACAGGTTTGCGACCCTCCAATTTTGGAGCTTCTGTATACATAATCATAGACAGTGGCACGGTAAGATTTCCATGGAAAATAATTAGCCTTAAAAGAAATTTTAAAGGAATATGTCATTCATTGTAAATATACCTGTGTAATGTTTAGTTGTCTCCTGCAACACATTTGAATTAATTTCTGCAGGAACAATGACTAATCTGGAAATTTCATGACTCTCGTCATTCTCTGAGCGATGACCATGTCCTAGATAAATCATCAAAATCAATAAATAAAATAGACAGATTAAAATATAGCAATTATAATACCCAAAGGAACTGAACTTGCCCTCGTGTTATATACCTATGGTGGAAGTATACGCTTCTGTAGCTAACATTTCTTTCTTATCACTGCACAATGAAGGTTGGTGGGTATTCCTATTCGCATCAGTAGATGTATAGACATAAGATTGTCTTTTCTCCACTTCATTTGGCTTAGGAGTCTGCTCAACATCTGGGACAGGTGTCGGGGAATCACAAAGGGATGGCATATGGGAGCAAATGCCACCGGAGTTAGATCCAATACAAGAGTTAAATCCTGTACCATAATCTTTTGCAGTGCCTGTAGAACTGAATTCCTGCATACAACTTTGGCAAGCCCACCATCGGAATTTCGGAGCATCTAAAGGGGGAAGCAAAGATTTTTGCTTCTCAGATGTAATGTCTTCATCACCTAAAGCAAATGGCCAACATAATTTCCAGTTTTTGGTACGAATTCCAGATACATATCCACTGCATTCACAGCATAATTAAGAATCTGCGTAAATAAAAACTTCAACAGATAATATAGAAGCCAACTATTTACTACAAAAAAGATGTTCTTGCAAAGCCAGGCCAAACATCAGTGAACAAAACAGTTAAAACAACTGAGTTGTGCAAACCAAGAGTTATTCAATCAAATTGATACCTAACATCTTTAAGACAAAGCAAAACAGCAGAATTATGTTCAAAGTATATGATATATCAGATATGAAAGAATATATTACAAGTAAAATTAAAAATAATAAATAATAAATAAAAAAGAAAGAAAATTGATCATGGACAAGAGAGTAACAGTTCAGTTAACATGTGCACCCTCTTTGTTTCTCAATATAAGAGATATATTATATGCAAACAAACCAGAAACACAAATGAATCATGATTAAATCAAAGTCTCATTACATATGGCCAAAAAAAATGAATAAATAAACAAACAAAAAGATACAAAGGCATAGAATCCAGAAATTAGTTATCGACAAATTCCATATAGTTACTGCATAACCAAGAAGCTTACCGTATAGAAAAGTGTCCACACTTCTCCACACAACTCTTGTCATTAACATCTTCAAGATCTATAGATATCGAGTCAATCTTAACAAACGATCCGACATTCTTGGAGGCAGTAACTGAGTTCCCCTTTTGATTATTCTCTTTCATCATAATACCGGCCTTCTTCATATTAGGCACTCTTTACAACCAGCCCGTTGGCACTGATCACTTCTGATATACTTCCTACACATGAATACATCGATCAAGACCTACTAATAACCATCATAATCACATGCTAATTTATCAACAAATCTGGGAGGGATAGCTGCAATATTATTGAAGAGAAAGCGCCCGAACAAATTCAAAACGACAACAAAAGATCTTGGTCAAAGTCCCAAACAATCAAGCTAGGGTTTTGGTCAACCACTTGACAACCTCGGATGAATCAAATTAGCCAATCAAATTTGTAACAAAAACAAAAACAATAGGACTTCTGAAACCCCCGGAGAGGAAATTTCACCGCAAAAAATAACATCCTAACTTTTATTATATACAAGTAAATCATAAACCCTAATTTTCCGTTACAACAAATACACAGCTCAAACGTGATAAAATTTATGTCTCATAAGCAATAGAACCACACATGCAACAAACCCACACATTTAAGAAGCCAAGCAAATCAAAACACTACGCCTATAGGACCAAGAACACATATTAGGGTTTCATTTCTATGAGTAATATAATGTGGCAACAACAAACCAAGAACAAAAGCTGCGAGATTTTCGGGAGATATATACGCGATGAAATCAAACAATCCAATCTTAAAACCCGATCTTTCGCCCGAAAACACGAAGAAAAACACAAACAATTCAATCCAAAAACAAAAAATATCCCTTTAGGGTTCATTTCTCAAAAATTCACATCCGATAAAGGAACAAACTTTCACATCGAAAACATCATCAAAATCAAAACAAAAACAATCCCAATTGTCACAGAAATGCACAGAATAATCATCCAGAAGAAAAGCCAGATAAAAGGAACGACGAAACCCAAACTTGACGTACTAAACCACAGTGGACGAGCTAAATATCTGGGAAAAATCAACTCAAAACTCAGCTAATTAAAGCTCAAACCGATAATCAGCCCCGACCCAATTCCCAACCACCTCAGAAGAGAAACATCGGAGATTGATTAGATCGTTAAAAAAAAAAAAAAAAAAAAAAAAAAGGAGAAGAAACAAAAACAAACCTTAAAAAGTCCAATCAAACCCCCCACAAGAAACGACAGTGCCCGAGCTCCGATTCTCCACGGCTGGTCGAGAAAACGACACTAAACGGGAGACACCCCCATCGCGAGGGCCCGGCGCCGAGCTGCGAGACGAGATTCGAAGCTGGGGCTGGCTCAATTTGGGTGCGAACTTTGGAGAAACCCTAGAGAGAGAGAGAGAGAGGAGTGAGAAAGATAGAGAGAGGTTTTCGATCTTTTAGAGAGAGAAAGAAGAAGAGAGAGAGAAAGAGGTTTTATCTTTTTAGTCTTGAAGAGGAGGTTTTTTTGTTTGTTCCCTTGTTTTTGTGTTTGTATTTAAAAAAACAAAAAAACAAAAAAAAAAAAAAGAAAATCGCCCACACCATGCCATTTCATGGACAGGCACATACCATAAAACATGTACTTATAGTAATAGATCATGCGTGGACCAATGGCGTCTCGACACGTGGAAAGAATGTGCGGTTCTTATCACAATTCCATTAAGGAAACCCTAGAATAGGGAATTTGTAAAAATAAATATAAAAAAATAAAAGAGGAATTTTTTATTTCTATATTTCTGTTTCCCCACGCGTTTATTGCACGCTCTGATCGCGTCACTTGGATATTTCCGTTTAAAATTTTTAACCTGTCGTTTCAAAGAGGGCGAAAGATGCCTTTGCACATTAGTCTCTTCTGATTGGTGCGTGTGGCACACAACCCTTAGTAGGAGAGTGGAAGAAGCGACATAAAAACCCTAATTTCTTTTTTTCTTGTTGAGTAATGAGCATCTGTCTAACCCTAAGTGCTAAGAAATCCTGGCCTGCCATTAAATAAAATAAAAAAAAAAACAGATTTTGGATTTAAAAAAAAAAAGAAAATATGTGCATATAAATTGAGGATCAGGGATGATTGGAAAAATGGATTGTGTAATAATAGTAGTACCAAACAAGAAGTATATATGGAAATTTATAGTAGTTTAATCTAATAAATATATAATAAAATTATCGTGTCTTTCGATGTTATAGTGGTTATGTTATATTCTTAGAAGTAAGAGATCTTACGTTCGAAACTTTATAAGATAAGAAGAATATGAAAATTTAACAAGAAAGCATTAGTGACATTAATACATATATTTTCTTTTAACATTATATAAATAATAGTCATTTAAAATTATCATTAAATTATAACGTCAATAATAATTGTATTGATGGAAAGAAAAAATTGTTAATTACTACAATTTATTTAGTTGCAACTATTCAGAAAATATATATATATATCAATTTAGTTGCAACTCTATGTGGTTTATATCGACAATCAATGGGTGGAACCTGATATGTATTTTTCGAAATTGATATCATCTTATATACACACATATATATATATATAGATATATATATATATATATAATGGCCGGCAGAGAATTTTGATTGACTGATCAAGTGAGTTAGAGATTACTAAATATATATAAGTGGTACCAATGTACAGAAGTTAATCTTGCGCTTACCATTGCATATATATTTAAATATATATATGTATATATGTAATGTTTTTATTGCTGGTTTAACATGCATGTACTTTTTCGGCTGATCGATATATTGACCTATAAATTATATATGGAATCAAAAGTGAGTACTGTTTAACTTAGTGATAATCTAAATTTCTAAGGAATGAATACATTTTTTTTTTAAGAATAAATTAAAATTTGTAAGGAATTTGGAAATTATATATACACACACACATATATTTTTATGAATAGGATAGGGATGAAAGGGATGCTTATATAATGGTTATGGCCTTATAATGGGGAGGGCCCTCTGATCACCCTTATGATATATATATTTTCTTGTAATCATGGACGTTCATCCAAAATAGCCTTTAAAGATATGTTTAGTAGGCAAGTGTTTTCCATGACTCAAGGTCCCTGTCTGCAGCCTAAATTTCTAACATTTTCCTCATTATTTGATAGATATAATATATATATATATATATATTGATGTTTGAAAAGAAAATTTTCAATTATTGACTCTATACTTTCATATTTTTTTGGTACATTACTTGGAACAGGACTTTAAAACGTGTGATAGTTATGGTACTAGATGGAAAGCGCATATATCATGCACTGTTTGAGCCCTCACAAAAAATATAATAATAAGAATAATCTAACGATAATTTCGTATATATGACTCTATTTTAAATTTTGAAACCTTCATTCTTAATTATATATATATATATATATATATATCTATCTGAGCTCTGCTGGAATTCTAGTTTAATTGCTATTTTAAGACCAAACAATATTATTGTTAGGTCTACGTTATATGTATCCATATACGTGTCGTACACAATCTCTAAGAAAAAGTACGTAGCATTTATTTATTTGTTTATTTTGTAAAGGAACATTAACTGGAAAGAAACTTCTGAATTCTGATCATATGAAAGAGTACTTGTATACAAAAACTATCGAGACAATGAAATATTGTCCGAAGGATAACATCGTAAAATTTGAAAAAAAAAAAAAAAAAAAAAAAGGCATTTAATTAGTGGGAATTAATTTTTGACGGTTTTGAAATTATTTGTAAAATTATTCTACGATTCTCAATGTTTTGAGGGTACGAACTTAGTACCTAACGTAACTGTCAAATTAGAATTAATTATGAAGGTCGATTTATCTGCCACAGCGGATATACGTACATAGATATATATATATATATATATATATGTGTGTGTGTGTGTGTTATATAACCCGATCTGCCCAAAGCTTACGTTTTACTCTTTAATTTTATTGACCTGCTTTTACGCTTGATTAATATCGTTCACGTTTTACCTTACATATATATATATATATGTATGTATGTATGTATATAATTCACGTTTGGATTTTAATTGTTCTTAATTAGCTTGGAGTTCACGTGATCTTGCAGGTTTAGTTTCATGTAAGCTTTACTAAATTTTTAATGCAAGATTAGTTCATTGTTTCTAATAGTAGACCACTATTAATTAAGCAGTACTTCTCTTTTGTAGAACTCACGCTAAATCTCTATTCCTTTTAACCAATATTGTATATATATACATACATACATATATATATATATATATATATATATCCTGGCCTGTAGTAAGTCTTTATATGTACAGGATTAACAGATCATGACATTGTTAATTGATTATGTACTTTCCTTTCCCCTTTTTCAAAGTGACGTGCACTTTTTATTGAAGCTTAAGGAATAAGTTTATATTCTTTTTTTTTTTTTTTAACTTAGAGTGTGTTTGGTTTGACAACTCAAACTCAATTTTTCTATCTCAAATTTTATCTTTTTCTTCAAAAGTCTTTGTCTTTTTCCCAAAAAGTTTTTTGTCTTTTCTGAAAAGTCAACAAAATTTACTATTTCAACTTCAAAAACTCAACTCAAACTAACGAACCAAACGAACCCTTAGTTTAATTCTTACTTTACTCCTCCTCTTAATAATTATAGTACTCTTAGTTAGTATATATATTTTGCAAATCATAATTTGGCTATCTAATTGATATTAATTAAGCTGATTATATTTAATCAGAGTGAACTGATTATATTTAATTAAGCTGATTATAATTAATTAAGCTGATTATCATAATTTGGCTATCTAATTGATATTAATTAAGCTGATTATATTTAATCAGAGTGAACTGTGGGGATGCTTGTGCCTTTCATAAAGTTCTTGATCATTTTTCATGGATTAACAACCACCAAAAGGTTTCTTCTACACTCATTTTAACATATATATATATATATATATATATCTTTACTATAAAAAGGTACTTATAATATTTATATCTTCAACATTTGAAATGACCAATTTGCAACGAAATATAATGTATTTATATTTGTAGATACATATACATACATATACAAATAACTAATATGCATACATACTGCATATATGCACTTATGTAGACTCACATAGGTAAGGGCAAAGTCACGGCCATGGTTGAATTGAGGCTTCCGTCTCTTACAAACTTGATTCTTTTTTTAATTTTATCTTTAAAAATCTTTATAATTTTCTCATTTTAACCCATTTAAAATTGATTATTTTTATATGTCTCTTTAAAAATTTTACTTTTTACTATATGTTCTTATTTAAACGTACGATAGATCAGCTCCATCACTACACATGATCCGAGTATTCCCACTTGGAGAAAGTGATCTAGTGTTCTTATATGTATAAATAAACAAGAAAGTGCCACTTGAAGCTACTCGCACGCAATATGTATGCAATTCCCTGCTCTAAACAAACTTTCCTTTTGTATGTTTTATGGCTGTTTGCCCATAAAGAAAAGTTTTTAAACCGTTATCTGGTACGACTTTTTAACTTAGCCATAATTAATTAGTATTAAAAAAGCATGTACCACAAGTTCCAAAGTTAACATATATAGATTTCGTGATTAATTAACCTTTGTATTATTTATGTATATTATTTTGAATATTGATGAACGTCGCGAATTTCCATAAATATTCAAACTATATATAGACGTGCAATACTATTACTATACCACCCACTATCAATTCATGTGTTATATATAGTTATACATATATACAAAGACATATATATAAATATATATATATATATATATTCGTGTGGTAACTGATGAGATATTACTAAATATTAGCCATTAATATCCAGTAGGACCAGTAAATAATATGTAGCAACTATATATAAATATGGTAGTTTCTTTGGACTTTGGCGTGAGTAATCATAATTACTTTTTGCATTATATCGCGAATATATATATGTAGATAGATAAACGAATGAAAAAGGAAAAGAAAAAAAAAAGATACGATTATCACATGTCTTGGAGACCGATAATGGCTTAGATATATAGCTAGGTTAATGGGGTTTCTGATCAAGCATCATTTGAGCAAGAACTAAAATCAAGTGGAATTACTGTAAACTTCTGTAATATAATATCAAGGACCTTTTTTTTTTTTTTTTTTTTTTTTTGTATTACGACAACAAAAATCACCGGCTGTACGGTTGTCTAAATGTAGAACGCTGTACGAGAGAGAGTGTGTGTGTGTGTGTATACATATATGGATGTGTGTCATGTGCATGTATTCCTGCAGATATGATTATACATGCATGCAATGGGAGGTAAGTGCATAACATGTGCATGTGGCCCACTTATCCAAAAATCCATGTACTATGATTTCTCTTTCTTACTTTCTTTTTCCTTTTTCCTTTTTTTGTTTTTTGAATTAAATCCGTTGATTAAGTTTTATGGGATCTCTTATTTTATATATTTATTAGATTAAATTTTTCAACGATTATAAGAGTAATTTTATGTCTTACACCTAAATTTTTTAGGTGAATATTCATAAATCAAAATGTTAAAAAAATGATCTAGTTTAAAATTAATATTATTTATCAATAATATATCATAAAATAAGATGTCCTAACATAGACAAACTAAGGCTTAATAACTATTTTTTCATAGACTTTTTCTTGTACTTTATTTACAACCAGCTTTCTACTTTCGCCTGAGCTTCTTTTTCTTTTCCTCATTATTTTTAAGGCAATAGAGAGAAAAGAAAAAGAAAAGCTTAATTACGACAACAATATCCTTCCAAAGTGTTCTTGGTCAAAATTAATGCTAGCTAGAACCTAGAGTACCTTTCATGAAAGCTTTAATCATGTCAATCAAAGACCACTTTTTTAGGTATTCACCTATTTATAGAACATTTTACGTTCTGATTATATATATATATATATATATATCTCCAATCGAATATTTATGTTAGCCTTTTCTTCTGATTGTAATTAATTACTACTGTTAATGCATCCTAAAGCTTGGCTGATATACCCTTACACAAAACTAGTAAATAGGATGTATAAGGGAAAACCGGAAAAAAAAAAATAGTTATTTCTGATTGTTTTGATCATAGATATTTGAACATTAATTTAAATTTTTATAAGAAAAAATACTATAAAAAAAAGTTTGACAAATTATGAGTTCGAACTCATGTAGATTCAAATAGGAGTCATTTAGTTTTGTTTTTTGTGCTACGTTTTATCTTACATTTCTTCTTAAAATTGGAGACATTAAAAAATGATTTTGTGGAAATGATTTTCTAAATACTACCAACTACGGTGTTCAAGTAAAAACTAAAAACCGAGAAAGGAAAATGAGGTCGTGAGGCTTTGGCAGAAGACCAAGATCATAAGCTTTAGGAATGAGGTAGACCAGGTCTGAAGGCTGAACTATAAGATATGACTAAAGATAGAATTCGGACATATGTACAGTTAAGATCCGCTAAATCATAATTAATGGACGAGATTGTTGGATTCTAACAAAATTTTCCATCCCATAGGATTATAAATAGGGACGAGAAGATGAGATTCTATACACCAACTTGAGAATTAATTAGAATTCAGTATTTGTTCTCTTACAATTCTTAGGTCCAATTAAACTTTGTATCTACTTAATTTAGCCCCCCCCCCCAAAAAAAAATCTTTTTATCTTGTTATCTGTCTTTTGATCAGTTTCAGCCCCAACAGATTTCCACTTCTTCATCTTCTCAATTTCCTCTTAATCAAACAATGAAGTATTTTCTTTTCTAGTAATTAAAATCCCTCTAACAATTACTTTCCTTTCACTTTTCTACTACACCAAACATAGAGATTAATCTCGCTGAATTTTCTAGCTTTTTCGTTCGCATTTTCCTTTTATTTAGATGTCCTTAACTTTTAGACCGACGATGTGAAGATTCACTCTTTTATTTATATCTATATCTATATTTTAATTAGCTGCTTATAATTGCAGCCAAAAATTTATCATCATAATATAATATAATATTAAATGTATATATGGCAAATTAAAATCTGGCCTTAAATTCATATTAATAGTTCCTTTTCTCCGTTTCCCCCATTCGAACCAGTTAATATATACAATCTGATATATGTGAGTGTGTGTATCCCAGTAGATTTTGACACCAACTAATCAGTATTTCTTGTCTCTGTGTGTTCGTCAAAAGGAACTCCAGATTAATCTGTTTATAATTATTAATTAGTTTCTCTTTTTTAGCTGAAGAGAAGATTAAATATTGCTGGGAATATTAGAAAGTGATCATGGCGTACGGCATTAATACATGCAGGTGTGTGTGTGTGTACATATATAAATATTGACGTTGCTGATGATCTGGTGGTAGCTGCATATATATATAGATATAGATATAGATCTAGATATAGTTTGAGCCTCTGACGTTAATTTATATATATAGCTGCTGAGAGTAGATATAGATATAGATATAGATATAATTTGAGCCTCTGACGTTAATTTATATATATATAGCTGCTGAGAGATATATACTTTTGGCTTGTGATTGAGTGGATCGACGTACCGTACGTGTGGTAGAGATGGTCACTAGAGTACTGTCGGTGTAAATTTTTGGTTTTTTTCAAAAAATAATTAATTATTAATTGGTTTAATTGGCACTAATAATATCCCTTAATTTTCGTCCTAACTTGTCAAATTTGTTTCCGAATTATTTCAGCTATTTTTTAAATTTAAACTTGAAATATTTAAACTCTAGATCTTATGATTGATAATGGCCAGTTTTATCGATACTAACAAATCGACGTCCTCAACAAAACCGATTTACTTTGATCGACCAAGTGTTGCCATATCAACCACAAGTAGACACAAAAGAAAAGACAACATTTTTGAAATGTCGTTAAAAGTTTGAAGAAAATTTATAAAATAACATCGTTAAGTTAATAGGCGTTTTATGTCCCATACATGATGAAGCATCTGCTCCTATTAGGACAGGTATGGACGTCATTATATTTGAACGGAGGTGATAAAATTAACCCCCAAGTAGGGGAATAATGACAGGGGTGTGGGAAGCTCCTTCGTCCACACTCAACCCGGTTATATATACTTTCGTGTACATAGAGCGTTCGCCTGTATATATATATATATATATATATATTCAAAGTTGAAAGCTTTCAATTTATGTGAGTTTTTTGTGTTGAATATTCTTAGGAATTTGTTCGAGTTTAGATTAATTTTGAGACTCTGGTTTATTGTTCCTGGAGTTTAAATTTGGTTTTCAGATTTTGGTTTGTTTTCATAAGAAATTTTTTATTATTTTGCTAAATTTTCACATTTAATTTAATCAAATTTACTTTTAGTTTTTTTTTTTTTTGGTTAGAAATTTGATATTATTGACAGAATTCTTTTTAACACTTAATGAGTAAGATAGGTAAAGTATATTTGGATATAGCCTCTAAAAGGCGTTTCCGATCCCAACCCCGCTTTAAATTATTATTAGGTGGGTACGGGTTTAGGTATATAATGCAAAACGGGGATATGACATGGGGGTGTATGGGGTCGGGAAAAGCATATGTATTCCCATCACGCCTCATTCCGATCCCCACGTACCCACGATGACAGGTTTTAAGCATTGTCAAGTGTTCACATGGTAGACCTAGACAAAGGCCTATATGAAACGACATTTTCTATCGGAAAACATCATTAAAATGTGCAATATAAGAGAACACGTTTTCTGTAAGTTGGAAGCTCAAATCACCCAGTACATATAGCCCTAGCAATTCAAAGGTCGATTTTGGGGAGGAGAATTGCAAATTCATATCAATCGACAAAAATCAATCAATACAGTCTATATATATATATATATATATATATTATATTTGATCCATATCGATTGACAAAAATCAATCAATGAAAACATAAAGTTCTAGGTGCCTAAAAAAGTATTTCCACTAATGAGAAGTATGAGAGACAAAAACTCAAAACTTTATGAGTGCCAATTAATTAAATAAATAAGCCCCATATATTTTATCTCTGCCGATATGCCATATTCTTTTAGTAACATATATGCTATATATATGTATTAATTTGAACTTTATATATGTATCACTGTGATCATCATAGTGATCATCTAGTCTAACTCATTTTAAAAATTACAGTGCATAACTTTGTAGTTATATTCATCATTTTTAATCGCGTTCGCAACATTTCTCTTAACTTTATCTACATGTTCTTTAATATAATATAATATAATGCTTAAAAATATGCATTTTTTTTTCCAATAAGGATGAGAGATTCTAACTCTTTATATATGATAAAGTCAGATATAAAATTGATTGTTATTAAGCTATGCAAATCATAAACTTGCAATTTTATAAGACATTGTTTTCACAAATGCTAAATTCAATGTAATTTAATATTTATTATATCTTTATAGATTAGTTGTGTCTCGACCATTTTAACATAAAGTTGTGTGATATTATACCAGTTCACATTTTTTTTTTTTATGTAATTTGAGGTGAAGGATTCAAATTTGAGGCTTTAGAATAAAATTAGATGTAAAATTACCACTAAATTAATACTGCAATCATATTTCAAATCACATCACTGTTTGTCTTTTAGAGAAAAAAATATATTATTATTATTATTATTATTATTATTTTCAGTACGTTGGACCTTCATCTAACATTATAGTACCTGTATACCATGGCCAATAAATTTCATAATTTTATATGCGAATTTATGATGACATCATTTTTTTAAAGGGGCGAATGAGGCATGAGGCCTATTTTTGAAAGCTACATAAATTATTTAAATTGGCCAAAATAAGGCAAATCAGAAATCAAATTACTTTTTTAAAGGAAACATCTAAATATTTATCAAATTTACTATCCTTACAAAAACTACAATATACCAATCATTTTTTCTTTAGAATTGATCTTATTTAAATTAAAAAAAAAAGTTTGCATTAGTAATTATAGATATATATATTTTTTGAAAATAAGTAATTATAAATATTTGAATGAGGTGATTGGTACAAGACACAATGATAATTAAAATGGTACCAGTCTAATTGAGATGTCCTTAGTCATTCTAATATTTCGTTTATTTTCTCACTTTAGAAATAATAAATTGATTGTTTGAATACCAAGTTATAAAAAAATTAAAAAAATATTTTTTTTTAGAAAAAAATCCTTAAAAATGAATATAAATCTCATCGAACTTTCCCTTATACTAATATGCATGTTAATTAATGATTAAATTCAGCTATTTAGATTAAAAAAGGATAATGATGGTCAGCTTTTCGTTTCATAAGAATTTTTTCGTTTCATATGAACTGAATCCCTGTTGGGTATGTGCGGGTTTTCAGGGTTTAGTTTGGCATAAATTCAACTTTAAGGACAAGTTTTAAAGAGACAAGAAAGTTTAGGGACTTTTCATGAATTTAACTCATGTGGCATACTTTCCGTTAAATTTTTAAACATATTGAAGTTGAATATGGGATGTCAGAAGAGTTCAGGAAATAATTTTGTAAAAATTTAAGTTAAAAAATGACTAATTTTAAAGAAGGAAGAAAAATTTAAGGACCTCTGAAAAAATTTGGAATTCGAATAAACGAGTGGATGTACGTCTCTCATAGTTTTGAAAAGTTATTTTAACTTAAAAAAAAAAAAAAAACACACACACACACACACACAAATAAGGAAAGAGAAAAATAATATAATTAATTCTAAGGGACTTGAATGTCTTTAAAGATATGATTGCATATCCTATTGGTAATTTTATACCTGACACTACTAAAATATAAAGTTTGAATTCCCCCATCCAACTTAAAAATACAAAATAATAATAATAATAAATAAATAAATAAAATAAAGTCTTTAAAGAAAAATAGGCAATTTTTTACTGTAAGGAAACTGTAAAAATTGGAATATATATTATTTGTTTTTTTTTTTTAAAGAAAGTTGTTAATTATATTTTTTTAAGGAAATTTTTACTTTGATAATTGGAATTTAAGTTTTAGTCATTTAAAACTTTTTAACCGGATAACCTTAATAGAAATTTATATTAGCAAATCACTTTCTAAAATTATAATAAATAAAATAAATTCGGAACCCACTTTTTACATTGTGTAATCAAAAGCATTGCTTAGTATAACAACAAAAGAAGGTCATTTCGATAATTTTATTTTATGAGTTTTATCATTTTGATATAATTGAAGTAGTTTTACATCGTATGTTATAAATTTTAAACTGGATACTCATAGATCAAATTCACTAAAAAATTAATCTAACAACTAAAATTATATTCCGTGCCATGCTACCAAAAAAAAAAAAAAAGAATGTTTATATACTATAGAAACTCACGTTGTTTTATTGAGATTTCTTATCCAACAAAAAAGAAAAAACAACTATCAATGCAATTTCCATGGTGGGAAACGGAAAAAAAATCTCAAGGTTCTATTGTTGAACGTTATTTATATTAAAAATGATCAATTTTACATTTAATTTTTTTAATTTTTCTACATTTAAATAACAATCTAACATTCATAAATATATATATTTTTTAAATTTCATAAACATAAATTACGAGTAGAAGGATCCTATTTTTCATTTAAAAAAACAATAATGAAGCATAAACTCCTGGCCCAAAAAAAAAAAAAGAAAAGAAAAGAAAAACCTCCTGCCAAAAAACAAAGGCACAGAAAACGACGTGGTTTTGTCTTTAGTCGCCATGGCAGAGACGAATTCGTAATTTTCTTCAACTCACGTTAATCGTCCTTTTCAGGAAGGTTTTCAAAGTTTCAAATTCAAGCCGTCCATTCTCAGTTTAGTCAAGTCAGAGTCTATATCATCCGTACACGTGTCCCCTTCACATTAACGCCCGACACCATTCGGATTCCATTTAGCGCCAAATTCCACTCCCCTTTACTTTCCCAAAAAATCCCTAAGCTCTTCACGATCCAACGGACGAAACTCACCGAATTCCCCTCCACCCAATCCCAACCGCCGAACCTAATCTTTCAATACCATCCGTCCGATCGCCCAAAACGCCCATCCAGCCGTCCAAATATCACAAAAATTTCAATTTGAAATAAACCTCCATAGCCAAAGACTCCAACCAGAGACAGAGAGAAAAGCCCGAAAGCTTTTCGTGCGATTTCCATTTTCTTTAGCTTCTCTGCAATCTCCGTTCAGCTTCCGGCGACGAAAATCAGCTCCGATTTCTTCTCGGCTTGGAATCTCCGGCGTCGGATAGCCATTCGACCGCTCTGGTTCGTCTTCGGGCGCGTCAAGTTCCGGCGAAGAGCTCGGAAGTTTCCAGAAAGGCGATTCGCGATTGTTTGATTATGCGCGTGGAATTTTCTTCTCCGGTCTGCGATTTCGATTGGTGATTTTTTTTCCTTTTTTTTTTTCCCATGGAGAAGAGCGAGGCGATTCCCGATTTCACGCCGAAGAAATTGGCGAGGCAATTGGATTTCACGGCGGCGGCGACGAAGGCGAACGCGGTGTTTCCGGAGCCGGCGAAGTCACATGTGGCGGTAGAGTCACAGTCAGGGCCTAAGCAGTCACCGGCACAGGCACAGGCACAGGCACAGTCACAATCACAATCACAATCACAAGCCCTCCCTTCGCAGTCGCAGCCTCAAAAGCCAGTCTCGCCGGCGCAAATGCAGATTAAGTCACCAGCGGTGCCGCCGCCGCAGAAGCAGGTCCAATCGCCGAAGCCGGTGCAACAACCTTGGATGATTCAGAGGATTCCTCACCCGGTGCACAGGATTCCGACACAGACGTCACTGTCGGTGTAAGTTTTCCTCATATATTCTCATTGCCATTGGTGATTCTCATCGGAACTCTGACCAATTTGAACATAGCTAGTCGTTAGCGACCAAAGATTATGGCATTGTGAAATGAAAACATTTTTCGTTTGACATAGAATTAGTATTAGACCAACTATTAGGATTATCTTTGCTGTTTTAATAGTTTTTCTTTCATTGAGCAAGTAGTGGCAATGGATTTGGGTCTTGCTAATTATTTTCTTATAGCTTGCTTTTCTTGGTTAGTGTTCTATACCGTGAGTATTTTTGTCTTGGTCTTGTGTATTCATATTAATGCTCTGCATGTATATATATTTTCGCTTGGCAGACACGAGTCTCCCAAATCACGCCCTGGGGTTGAGCCAAAAGATGGAACTCCGAAGAAACAAAAGCAATGCAAATGTCGAAACTCTCGATGCCTGAAGTTGTAAGTAGATTGACTCGATTTGGTGAAATACTTGCTTTATTTGTTGGCTCTTTGTCTGCCAAAGTTTGATTTCAGATTTTGGGAATTTAGGACTCTTGCCACCATTCCTAATTCCTGTTGAAAACGAAACTGGTCGCCCTACCTTCTTTCTTGTACAAGGAGGATGCCTTAGCTTAGCTCCTCCAACCAAAGAGGGCTTGAGATGTTAACAAGTTTATCCCGAACTTAACCTTTTAATTTTAGAGCCTTTTGTATGTTAGATCTTTTAAAGAATTTATGTAATCCCATATATGATGAACTGTTGTGTGGTGGGGCAAGTTTTCCTTTCTTGCAGATGGCAATGCTCTTTCTCTCCTCAATCTCCACCACTACCCTTTCCCGGTTCCCTTTGTTGCTTCCCTCTCTCTCTCTCGCTCTCTCTGTTTTTTCTTTATTTCGTCAAAGTTTATATTCTTCACTTCTTAATGATACAACTTTTTATGGTCAAGGGGAGTAGAAGAAAGAAGGGTGAGAAAAGATACGTGACAAATCTCCTTTAACATATTTATATTATCAAATGAAAAACTAGAGCATCACAATGTTATTTGTTCTACTCATGAAGCATCTTAGGATCTCATGTCAATTCTCTAAAACACTGCAGACTTGGATGCAGTTCATCCTCCATATACGCATTGCTTAGAATAGAGTACTGATTAATTAGTCAAGTTAATGCCAAAGATGTGTATTTCTATGTTCTATTATTAAACAAGGACAAAAAACTTTGCTTTTCTGTTTACATTTTTGCTTGATACTAATTGGTTGTTCGGTTGATATCTTTCTGGTATGTTTTTTTTTACTACTACCAAGCTTAATTGTGTATCTATTAGGTATTGCGAGTGCTTTGCGGCTGGAATTTATTGTGATGGCTGCAACTGTTTAAATTGCCATAATAATGTGGACAATGAGGTTGCTAGACAGAGTGCAATTGGAGCAATCTTAGAGCGTAATCCAAATGCATTCAGACCGAAGGTTACTAGCAGTCCACGTGAATCTCGGGAGGGCAGAGTACGTAATCTTTTTGTTTTTTTTTTGTTTTTTTGGATTTTTTGGAAGTTGCATTCATTTGTTGCCAAAAGTATGAGACTTTTATATATAGAATACAAAGAAACTATTTCAACCTTTATTCCTTAATTAGTCTTCTTTTGCCATTTTGGGAGCTTCCGTATTTATGTGTTGTAACTTGTATTTATGTGTTGTAACTAATTCAGCTCATCAATCAAAGTTATTTTGTTTTAATTGGTCAAGTACATCAATGTGTCAATATGTAAAAAGGAACAGGGATCGGTATTCAGGTTTATATTGTCATATTTTGTCAGTATTCCCATATGGGTAATCTTAATTTCTCTCTTGTTGAACTTCGCATATGTCTATGACAAATTCAGGAAGATATAGGAGACATCCAGGCTGCAGGAAAGCACAACAAAGGATGTAACTGCAAGAAATCTGGGTGTCTAAAGAAGTATTGTGAGTGCTTCCAAGCGAATATTCTGTGCTCTGAAAACTGTAAGTGCATTGACTGCAAGAACTTTGATGGAAGTGATGAAAGAAAGGCTTTGTTTCATGAAGAGCACACTGCAGTCTACATGCAACAGGCAGCTAATGCAGCAATTAACGGGGCCGTTGGGTCTTCTGGCTTTGGGACCCCTCTGTTATCCAGAAAAAGAAAAGGCCCCGAATTGTTTTTCGGTCTCGGAGCCAAAGATCCATCAGTTCACATGACTGCCAGAGGTCAACAGGTATTTATTCCTTAAATAACCTTAATTCGAATTATTTGATTACAAAGTTGTATTACTTGAAACTTCCAACAGAGTGGGTATTCTCTGCTATGCTTATAATGAACGTTCAACCAAAGAATGTCTAAACTATCTCATGAATTTCATATTAGTTAATAGTTGTAAGATTTTCTTTGCTTCCTTCTTTCCATTTTTCATAGCCTTCATCTTGATAGAAAATGAAAGGAATGAGGTTTTTTCTTTTCTTTGACTTAAACCAGGGAGATCAGCCCATTTCTTCCATGGCCACTTCTTCTATGTTATCTGGCTCGGTTCGTCGGAATACAACGGCTTTGGGATCTCCAAAACTCACCTACAGGTGCTTGTAATTTTCTTTTCTTAGTTAATAGAACTTATTAGTTTTCTTTCATGAACTAACCAGCAACGCAATACAATACATGATTGCAGATCTGCATTGGCGGATGTCCTTCAAGCACAGGATGTGAAGGATCTCTGCTCACTTTTGGTTGTGGTTTCAGGAGAAGCAGCAAAGACTTTTGAAGGTTTGGTCATAGAATATATATATATATATATACACACCTAGTTTTTCTTTTCATTCTTCAATTTTCTTTTCAACTCTTTTGTTATTATTTGACTGAATTTCTGTGTTTCAAACTTGAGTTTCTGTGTTAAACTACTGTCCAAAATTCTTTGCCATGACAGTAGCTGAAAAACTGCATCTCTGCCTTCGATGGAATTAACGCATTCTAGAAAACAAATTTTCCTTAAGTTCCTATGTCAAAGTCAATTTTTGTTGGTGGAGGAAAAGCTGTCGATTTTTCTAATGGTTCTTTTGGGTCGTAATCCAAAATTGAAGAGTCTCTCTCTTTTACTGTGCCATTTTTACTTTGTTTTCTCTTTGAACCCTCTAGGCTTCTTAGTATATTGGGTAAATTGCTAGGTCCCTAAACTTTTAAGTCTGTGCAACTTTAATCCCTGTTTTTTTTTGTCCTAACTTGATCCCTAAACTAATAAAAACGTTGTTATGATAGTCTTTTCCATCAATTTTTGGACGGAATCCATTAGTAAGCATCACTTTCTGACCAAATTATTGACAGATTTCATCCAAAAATTAACATTATAGCAACATTTTAATAGTTTATGGTCATTCAAGCTACGAAAAAAAAGAACGGGGACCAAAGTTGCACAAACTTAAAAGTTTAGGGACTAACGAGCAATTTACCCTAGTACATTTCTAGTTTCATTTTCAGTTGCCGGAAGAAGTTTGATATGATACACTAGTTTTATTTTTAAAATTTATTTCTCAAGTCATTTGATTCTAAGTGGTGTACTTTCACACCTATAGAAAGCAGAAATAAAACTTCTGTCGCTTCATCCACACAAGGGAGAGGAGAAAGTCAAGAAGAGAATGATGTTCAAGATCCTGCTCATTGCAATCCATTGGAAGAGAAGCAGGCAGATAAAGATGGAGCGAGCGATTCTAGATTAGATGTAGGCGAAGAGCAAAGTGATGAGCCGATGTCTCCAGGAACGCTTGCATTGATGTGCGATGAAAAAGACACAATGTTTATGGCAGCTGGATTGCCTAACGGAGGGACGACACAAAGTGAACACATAAATAAAAACTCATCTAGTGGGAATAGCTGCACGGAACTTTATGCAGAGCAAGAAAACCTTATCCTGACAGGGTTCTGTAATTTTCTTAACCGGCTCATTACTCGTGGGAGCATGAAGGGTAAATGCCTCTCTATCATTTAATCCGTACTTTCCGATTCCCACATTTGTTAATCCAAAAACTAATCTCGTAAAGATTTAAAATACAACAAAACTCTATAGGTGGATCATTTGGCTTCCCGAAGAGCAGATGTTTTTTGAAACTTATTTTCTGTCTTTCTTATTTTTCACTAAATCTTTTATATGGAAGCTGCATTTAGGAGATTTGTTGCTCTTTTAAAATTACAAGGCGGTAAATAAACTTTTCGAATTGCATTTCTTTTATATCATGAGAGTTGATGATGAAACATGTTCCCTTCTTCCGTTCGACAGAAACAATGTGTTCTCCATTGGCCAAATGTGATACAGGAAGTCCAAAGGAACCGGTAGGGGTTTCCACTCCTAAAGCTGACACCAGAGCGGCGAGTCAAAAGAAGGATTATAGCATTGGTGTTGTAAAATCATCTCCTGTTCCAGCGCCTGCTCAAAAGTTACAGCCGGTTCCTACAGCTTCTCTTTGTAATGGTGATTTATCTTTAAAGGTTGGACTTCGAACCGAAAATGGGGCACCGAGTGACAAGACCAAATGCTGATAGTTGTAACTTCAAAGGAAAGTACACTAATCATCCACAACTAGATCTGTGATTACAGCTATTTATTGCTCATGCAGTTAGATGTTGACTTTAGGTCTTAGAAATAGAAATTTTGTTAGTTGATTGAGAAACCGGAATGTAACCGAGTCCTTTTTCTTCTTTAGCAGGAGAAGTTTTTTGTCAGTGATCGATTCTGATGTAGAATAGAAACCCATCTATTGTAGTTGACCCTCACATTAAAGAATTTGCTTCTTAGCATGCATCACATAGTTGCCTAATTTAGTCTTGTTATTGAAATAGAGGCCTCAAACAAAGCGAAGCAAGCGATAAGTGATGTAAACGGGAACAAAGTAGACCCAAAATCACATTAAAAAGTATGCAAAATAGACAGTTTCTGATGCAGAGTTAACAGTTCACAATAGAGTCTTCATATTTTTTTATATGCTCTATCGTAGAATTCTCCGAACCAAAAGTTTCTTTGAAATTTTGCTTGCATTAACTAGATCGTTACTTTTCTTAGCCAGTATACGTTTGGTGAATGAGTTTGAGTTGGAAATTTTAAGTTTTAATAGTAATTTTTGTTGACTTTTCAGAAAAGACAAAAAACTTTTTCAGAAAAAGACAAACTTTTTCAGAAAAAAAACAAAAATTGAGATGAAAATTTTGGTTTGAGATTGAATGCCAAACGGAGCCTAAATATAGTTGGTTTGTAGTCACAGGCTGCGTTTGGTGCAAGCAACTTAGAATTGAATTGGATATACTAAATTATGACGTGTTTGGTGCAAGCAACTTAGAATTGAATTGGATATACTAAATTATGACGTGTTTGGTGTTGTGTTGGATCTGGTTGTAAATTGTAATTATGTTCTTATAAGTATACATCTAAAACAAATGATAAGTTAAATTTGAATATATTGAAGTTTATAAGTTTAAAGACATTTTATTTAATTCTAATATTGAACTAAGAGAAATTAGTTCACAAGTGGATCCACCCATGATTAGAAATTAGAGCTTGGGATAAATAATCCCACAATTCTCAATCCTACTGGTTGTAGACATATAGTTTAGTGATACATCCATACCTAATTATTTCTTGACAGTATTGTAAACATAGGTAGGGTCAAATGGACCGGTTCATGACCCGACTTCTTAGTCCGTGACTTGCCCCTTCAGATGCGCTTAATTACCCTTAATTAATATTGGTCATTCAATATAATTAAATTAATAGAATATACCATCTTATTAATTTTAATGGTGCAAATTCGTTTCAGGACAGGTCCTTTAAATTTGAACTAGAGTAAAAATTGACAAACTGTCACAAGACAAGACATTGCAATAGAGTAAAAACTCGTTTTATAAAGTGGAGTTTCCTTGCACCTTCCTAATTCCCAACCTTATTCCTTTTGTCCATTCTAAGCTGGTCCTGAAATTTCCTAAGGATTGTTTCTTTATGGATTTACATTTCTGAATTCTTGTCACTTTTATTTCCAACAAAACTCAACTTGCTTACTCTCACAAGTACAACACACCCAAACTCCTTGAACCTTCTCACAAAAGCATGAGTATGACTTGACAAAACAAAATGGCCAAAACATAAAAACTCTCTCTCTTCTAGTTTAAATCATAATTTAAACAGAAAATTCAAATTTTAAAAATAGAGAACATTTTCAAAAAATTTTGAGTTATGAACTTAAATCTATAATCTCAACAGGAGCTGGAATCTTGTTTTTCTTTTATTTGTCAAAAAAAGCTCTTTTTTCTTTTGGGAAAGTTTTTAAATGACATAAATTTAGAAATCCGTACATCAATATGACACAAAAAGTTAATACTAAATCAATATGACACAAGATTAAACTAAAGTTAGCAAAAATTTATGTCATATTGATCAAGAGTAGAGAATTTATTTCATGTTAGTCAATAGATAAAAAAATATGATTAATTATGTCATTTTTTTTTTGAATTATTAGTATTAAATAGGGGAGAGAATTTTTGAATAAAATTATTTAATTAAAGACATATTATGTCCGCCAACTTTGCCTAGGCTGGAAGAATTCAGAAGATGTCAAATTTTTAAATATTATAATAACCACATGTTTTCTTCAACTGCTACTGAATCTCACTTCAATTTGTTTAAGTCCATGTTTGAAGAACAAGTTTAACTTCAAGTAAATTATATTTTTTTATCTTAATTTTTATTTTTTTCTGAAAAGTCAATAAAATTTATAACTAAATTTTAAAAAGTCAACCAACTCAAACTTATAAATTTCAACTCAAACTGTTTTACCAAATACACACTAAATTTGAGTCCAAGAGATACAAAATGAAAAATATATATATATATTAAAAATAACCAAAGACATAAATTATTAAATAACGTCTTCTGTCTCACAATGTACAAGTCCGATAACATAATATTTTGATTAATTATACATAATATTAACATAATTATTACACGTTATATTACAAAACATTTACCGAATTGGTAGGACCAGATTAATTATAAATTGTTATTAGCAGCCAAACGCAAGAAAACGAACGGCTGACGTCACCAAAATTATAATAAACAAAAAAATAAAAATAAAAAATAAAAAAACTGTGTTTGCAGAGAATTGAAAGAATCATGAGTTTGAAGAGTCTCTATCTTCTCTTTCCGTCACTCACCAATCCGCACGACGCTACTCGCTCTGCTCTCGCACGTGCGACCACGTGTTTCCCGCACGTGCGCATCTCCTTTACAGCTTACCCGCCAAAACGGGTTCGTTATAAATACCGGTCTGAATCCCCAACCACCGCAGCCACAACCGAATCGACCGTCGACGGCGAGAGAGAAATGGCGGAATCCGTCGACACCGGGAAGCTTCGCGACGAGTTCCTCAAAGTTCTGCGCAGCAGACGGTCCGGCGAAGGTAATTTCTGTGGTTTCTGGCTTTGGTTACTGAGAAAATGTAGGAAAGTAGGATTCAGTGGATGCAAATCTAGCCGAGCTTGAATTCAGCTGTGTGAGTTTCAATTTATGAAAAAGTTACCTCAGATTAGTTTTTTTTGGTACCGTTATTGAGCAACCGAATTGATCTGAGTGTTTGGTTGATGAGAAAGTTTGGGAAAATTGAAATTTTCTTTTTAATACAATGAATAGTATGAAATGAAGCTTTGGTTTGTTTGTTTTTCTTTTCAGTTCCATTATCTGTGGAGACTGCAGAACTTGTGACGAAGCCTTTGTATCAGGAGGCTTCAACACCTCTCTTCAGTGAGGTTCATTTCTATCTTCCATAATATTTTTGATATCATGTTTTTTCAGAAAAAAATTTGGTATTAAAAAGAAAAAAAAAACCCAAAATTGTTTGTTTGTGTTATTGGGTCTTCAACTAGGCGATGGCGTCGTGTCCGAAAGCAGACGTTGAGAAATTGAAGAACTTACTACTAGAGGAAAATCTTCATTTGATTACCGAGGTAATCTTTACTTTTAGCTCTAAATTGATTGAAATCTCTGAAATTACTTGCGCACATGATCTAATAGTCTATAGGCCTTATTTTGTTTGTTGCTGATTGAGCAAGGGAAAAGAAAAAAGAAAAAAGAAAAAAGAAAAACTAAAACTTATTATCAAATGGTTAATGATAGGCAGGAGAGCAAGGAAGGTTACCGGTATTGATATTAAGCTTGAAGGAAGAGCGTGATCGAAAAAGGCCAGCTGTTGTTTTTCTGCATAGTACAAACAAGTGCAAAGAGTGGTTAAGACCCTTGCTTGAGGTGGGTACTGGGTTCCTTTTCAAACTTATCTTGGTAGGAAAAAATACCCTTCGGGTAAAATACAGATATGATCCGTTTGATTATTACTTTTCTTGATATCACATGATTCTGATATGATCTAATGTTAAATATTGTTTTCTATTGGTAGGGTATTTTCTTATTCCTTACATCAGATTTCTCCTTTTTTTTTTTTAAGGAAAAAAGAATACAGCTTTAGTTTGAGAAAATGAATTTTAGGCGTATGCTTATTATATGGTATTCTTTTTTGCTTATTTTAGGCGTATGCTTCAAGGGGTTACACAGCCATTGCCATTGATTCCCGCTACCATGGTGAACGTGCCAGTCACATTACCACCTACAAAGATGTACTTTTCACTGAGTAGTAAAGCACAGCTTCTCTTTTCCTTATACTTACATCATTGCTGATCTTCGAATTATCTTCAAATATAGGCTCTTATATCAGCGTGGAAAAAAGGTGATACCATGCCATTCATATTCGATACGGTAACTCCAAATTCCTTTGTTGTGAAGCAGATAGTTTTACTTGATATTGACCTTCTTATAGAATTTTCGGAGAGTTATTCAGCTCGCAAAATTACTATAGTTTTTTTTCTCTTTCTTTTTCTTTTTCAATAAATGATTCTGGTTCCTAAAAGGCATACACTTCTATTGATGCAGGTCTGGGACTTGATAAAACTTGCAGATTATTTGACAGGAAGGAAAGATATAGACCCTACTAGAATAGGAATTACTGGTGAATCACTTGGAGGTTTGTTGTTTGAGATTTTAATTTATACAAATTGTAGATCTACTGTTCTCTTGTATATGGAAGTCATCTGGGCTTTCATTTTCCTTCCTTTTTAAAAAAAAAAAAAAAAAAGCAAAAGCACAAAATTGCAACGCAGGTATGCATGCATGGTTTGCTGCCTTCGCTGACACCCGCTATTCTGTGGTTGCCCCCATAATTGGGGTTCAGGTAGAGTTTCTATTTAATTTGTTACAACTTATCTAGTATGATAGACACATGTAACAGAATATTTACTCAATATGGCTAGAGTTTTGGATGGGCCGTAGAGAATGACAAGTGGCAGGCTCGAGTTGACAGCATAAAGCCTGTTTTTGAGGGTAAGTTAAATCTAGAAGAAAATTTGCACGTTAGAACAAAGTTCTTTATTTTGGTTAAGAATGATCCACTCCAACTATAGTGTTTTATCTTTTTCCTACTTGATAACATCAATTTTAGATCGAGTTATAGAACCATATAGACTATAGGATTCTTTCAAAAGTGGAGTATTTGTATATAATTCATTATAATATTTTCCATTTATGCAAAATTGTATTGCACTCTGATATTAAAACAATAAGTGTCGTATGCTACTTCATTTTGTTGGAGTAAGCAAGCTGGTATTATATGCTATTTTCAATTTTCTGATGCTCTTATTTATCGTTTGCAGAAGCACGAATTGATCTAGGGAAGAGTGTAATTGATAAAGAAGTGGTGAAGAAGGCAAGTTACATATCCCACTTTGTAAATATGACTATATCTGGTGTGCTCTGTGCTTGAAATGCTTTTTAGTACTTTGTAGAGGAGATATTTTTCTTCCACACCTTTTACAACATTTTCTGCATAGTTTTGCATTCTGATTCGACTGAACTTTTGTGACGTCTGAATTATCCTCTTTAAATGCACTTCATAACACTACATTTTTCACTTATATGAGCAGGTATGGGATAGAATTGCTCCTGGTCTAGCGTCGGAATTTGATTCTCCTTACACAGTTCCGGCTATTGCACCACGTCCTCTGCTGATATTGAACGGTATATAGTCCCTTTTTACCCTTCAACCAGCCATAAAAGAATTTTTAATATTTTTCGACAGTTAATCTGCCAATACTAGTATCGGGCTAAAGGTTTCAGGGCACTTTGAAGTCGAAGTAATGACAGTTAGACCCGCATCTCTTTTTCTTTTTCCTTCGATCACTTTGTCGTGCATGTTGGTCATTTGTTCCTTTTAATGTTTCATGCTATGTCAAAGTATAAAGTGGACTTCAAATCTTTATAGGTGCCGAAGATCCCCGATGCCCGGTTGCTGGCTTGGAGGTTCCTAATTCTAGTGCGCGTAAGGCTTGGGAAAATGCTCAATGTTTAGAATACTTTAAGGTATGGAATTTGAAACTCTCTGCCTAAGATCAAAACATTGCAAATGTTTCAAATTGCAAGTGACACTCTCGATCTACTCAAATAACGTACAGGCTTTAGGAAATGTGGGAAATTAGACAAACAAAAATGCAAGAAGCTAATTGTTAATTTATCATAACCTTGGAAACCTGTCTAATGCTCTTCATTTTCTCGTAACATCCAGTTTAAGGCGCAACTGGGAATTGGCCACCAAATGACCCCGGAGATGGTGAAAGAAGCTAGCGACTGGTTTGATAAGTTTCTCATGAAATGATGCTACGAGGTTTTAGTTCTCCAGTTTGTTGTGTGATTGTTGCTGAACTTTAGTTTCCCTTTTTTGTTTATGCTTTGTGCTTGAATCCAATAATTTCTGGTTCTGGTGGTTCATTTTAAGATGTAATTTACGTGTTGCTGTGAAAGATGTCTCATCTAGTCTAATAAAGTTTTTTTTTTTTTTTTTTTAAGCCCCAATGGAACGTTGTACTCTACATTGTAATTTGTAATAATAAAATAGCACCTTTTTTTTTTTTTAATAAAATGATCGGTGATCATTTAAATATTGACTGACTTATCGGACTAATTGACTGATAGATTGATATCAGTCACTTGCATAAGTAATACATAAATAATTCTTTCAAAAGTTTGTGTATCAATTTCTAAACAAGTTTTATATTTATGAATAGAGTTAATTGAAAAGACTAAAAACAATATTAACACAATACCTGCAAACTTAAAATTGGTATTTTTAAGTGTGTGAATCATATCATCTCCGTCTTTATTAGATTCATTTATAAATAAATCAAAACACATCACTTTATGTTTAAAATCATATTGTCGTGGTAGTTGTAGATATAAATTAAGGATAATTTCAAATTATTATTTCACACTTAATTGCATTATAAAATATAGAGTTTAAATTCTTACATCTTTAGGTTAAAAATATTAAAAAAAAAAAAAATCGTGTTGTCGAGACCTAGACATGTTGCGGTGACTTACTCCTTACACGTGTTTCTCGCACGTGTGCCTTTCCTCCTTAGCTAACCGGCAAAACCGGTTACTTTACGCCTTTAAAATGGCAGTCCAAATCCGGTCGAACAGGTGGTCTCCGTGTGCGAAATGGAGGAATCCGTCGACGCCGATAAGCTTCGCTCCGAGTTCCTCAAAGTTCTACGCAGCAGACGATCCGGCGGAGGTAATTCCCGTGATTTCTGGTTTATCGTTTGATTGCTGAGAAAATGTACGAAACTAGGATTGTTAAGACGATCTAACCGAGCTCGAATTCAGCGATGCGAATTTTGATCGACAAAATTTGCTCAGATTGGGTTTTAGTACGATTTTTAAGCTGCTGAGCAGAGCTGAGTGTTTGGTTGATCGGAAAGTTCGGGAAAATTGAAGAGATTTGAGAGATTCTGTAATACGGGAAAGTGTTTTTACGAGCGAAGATTTTAGTCAACGAAGTGTTTTTTCAGCCAAATTGTGAATGTTTTCCGTCTTTACTACGAATAGTTCAAAATGAAGCTTTGATTTATTTTGTTTGTTAATGCCTTTTCAGTTCCATTGGCCGTGGAGCCGGCAAAACCGGTTACGAACCCTTTGTATCAGGAGGTTTCACCACCTACCTTCAGTGAGGTTCAGATCATATTCAAAAATATTATGTCTATTATCTGTTTCTCTTTTTTTTCCCTTGAAAATTCCACTTTTTCATTTGGTAATCTTGTGTCTTCAACTAGGCAATGGCGTCGTGTCCGAAGGCAAACATTGAGAATTTGAATGAATTACTGCAAGAGGAAAATCTTTACTTGATCACCGAGGTAATAATTTGACATTCATACGGGTGGATTCGTAGTTTATTTTGAGCTCCTACTTCGAAGTCCAGGATCAGAAATTCCCAAATTTATTGACGACTGAAAGTGGATGGTGTGTCAATGTAGTTGACAAAATCTAACTGATTAAACAAGTCAATTGCCAGGTGTATTCAAAATTTGACAGACAATTTGGTGCTTATATCATTATTCAAAGGAAAACAAACAATAAGTGGAAGTCTTTGCGATTACATATCCACCTGATGTTATTGTCTATAGATCATTAGAGCTTTTTACTTGATTCTTGAGCAAGAGAAAATAAGAATGAAAAACATTATTCTAAAAACGATCATTGATAGGCAGGAGAGCAAGGAAGGTTGCCAGTATTAATTATTAGCATGAAGGAAGAGAGTGACCGAAAAAGGCCTGCTGTTGTTTTTCTGCATAGTACTACCAATTGTAAAGAGTGGTTAAGACCCTTGCTTGAGGTGGGTAACTTTTCAAAAATCAAGCTTCTCTTTTAAAAGAGAGAAATAAAATTCTCACAATTGAATGATACTTTCAGTATTCTTTTGCTTGTTTTAGGCCTATGCTTCAAGGGGTTACATAGCCATTGCCATTGATTCTCGCTACCATGGTGAACGTGCTAGCTGTATTACCACCTACCAAGATGTATGAATTGTTGTATACATATGTCTTTCTTGGTGTGCAACTTTTGGCTTATGGGCTGACTTCCTTGCTTGAATGAGAGAAAGTCTTGTTTATCCTGAATTCACAAATTTTGTCATTGGAAGATCTATCTATATTCTTGGATTGATTGTTATTATTCCTACTTTTCATCGAGCAGTAATAGAGAGGACTCTGCTCTTTTCATTATGCACTGCTAACATCATTACTAATTTCGAGATTATCTTTGATTGCAGGCTTTGGTATCAGCATGGAAAAAAGGTGATACCATGCCATTCATATATGACACGGTAACACCATTTACTTTGTTTAGTGGAATCACTTTAGTTTTCTTCTTTCTTCTGGTGAATTTGGCTCCTATAATGTATAATGGTCAATTATTCTAGGTATGGGACTTGATGAAACTAGCAGATTATTTGACTGAGAGGAAGGATATCGACCCCACTAGGATAGGAATCACTGGTGAATCGCTTGGAGGTTTGTTGCTATCAAAATTGTTTGCAAATCACAAGTCACGTATCCTGTTATTTGTGCAAGTCTTCTGGACTTTTCTTTTCTGGGAAAAAATAAATTTATTGCAACACAGGTATGCATGCATGGTTTGCTGCTTTTGCTGACACCCGCTATTCTGTGGTTGCCCCCATAGTCGGGGTTCAGGTAATGTCTCCAGCTAATTTATCAAACCGAAACGTTTCTAATGTGGCAAACACAGCTAAATCTTTACAAAATATGACTAGGGTTTTGGATGGGCCGTAGAGAATGACAAGTGGCAGGCTCGAGTGAACAGTATTAAGCCTGTTTTTGAGGGTAAGACAAGTCTAGAAGAGAATTCACATTCGAACAAAGTACTTGATTTTTGTTAAGACTGATTCATTTCAATTGTAGCTCTTTTATGTTTTTCCTACTGCTATTATTGATTCTACGCTTGGTTATAGAGCCTAGTAGATTATATATATATATATATATATATAAACTGTGAAGGGTAATGGCGAAAGTGAAATTCAATTTGTTGTGTTGCGCTTTCTGTTATTAAAACAATAAACTTCATATCCCGGTTTATCTTGTTGCAGCTACAATGCTTATCCTTCCTTTTTAATTCTCTGATGCTATGATTTTTTGTTTGCAGAAGCACGAGATAATTTTGGGAAGAGTGAAATAGATAGAGAAGTGGTGAAGAAGGCAAGTTACTATGTAAAATATGAATGTATACCCGGAGTGTTCTGTTCTTCACATAATTTTTATTACCCTGCTAAATAAGTTCTTTTCCTTAACACCGCGTCTTCTTCCTCTACAAATAGCGTTCTGATTTTACTTTACTATTCTACGACTCTTAAGACTAACTTCTTCAAATGCACTTGACAAATGTACTACAGTTTTCACTTATCTGAGCAGGTATGGGACCGAATTGCTCCTGGTCTAGCATCCGAGTTTGATGCTCCTTACTCAATCCCAGCCATTGCACCACGTCCGCTGCTGATTTTAAATGGTAAGAATCCTTTATTAGACTTCAAGCAACAACAATACAAGGATACCTAAGAGATATCATCAGTAAAAGTGCTTCTGTGGCTGGTATCCTGGACCTCCTCTTTCCCCGTTTCCTCTAGATGTCGTCCATTGGCAGTTGTCTGTTAATACCGAGAGCTATAATGCTTGCAGGATTCTATAGGTCAAACTGAGGATACTACAAACCTGCAATTTTTTTTTTTTCCTTCTTTTTCCTCCAACCACATCGCTATGCATGATGGCCTTCCTGTTCATTTTTTATCTTCATGCAATGTTTGAAGCATGAAATGGAATTCATATACCGCAGCTGCCAAAGATCAGCGATGCCCCATTGCCGGTTTGGGGGTTCCTAATTCAAGAGTCCGCAAGGCTTATGAAGATGCGCAATCTGTAGATAACTTTAAGGTATGGAACTTGAACAATCTACTTTAAGATTAAAACATTGCGAACGTGATGCCCCCGACTTCCACAGGGCTGACTTATTCTACTCAAACAGTAGGGAAGTTCATGGATAGTGCTAACCGAGATCATTATTTATTCATTCACCAAAATCACTTAAACCTGTAGTCTATTTTCCAAACACACACGCGAGAAATGTTCTCGAGTTGTCCTGATCTTTGAAATAGCTATTTACCAGTCTAAATTTTCATGCAAACGTCCAGTTGATTGTGCAACCCAGAATTTGGCACCAGATGACGCCGGAGATGGTAAAACAAGCCAGCGACTGGTTCGATAAGTACCTCATGCAATGATGCTCCTAGAGTGTTACTCTCCAGTTTGGGTTTCTAAAATGGTGCCTAGAATACCATCACTCACAGAACTTACGAATTTTAAACGTTGGAGTTGTTTAAGCATAAACAGGAAATTTTGATAATTGCGAACTTTGAAGGTTTAAAGTTGTTTAAAAAAGAGAGAGAGAGAGAGAGAGTATTGTTTGGAATGGTTCTTTGTACTCATGATTACAACAATATCAAGAGACGCACAAATAATTTATTTTCCTTTTATATAATGAGACGCATGAATAATTGTCAATATTTTCTAGTACCGAAGCACATAAAGCGACCCAAAGAAGATGAAAAAGAGAGAAGAAAGCAAAAATCCAGCACATATCACATTTCTAGCCTTTTTTTGGCATGGCAGCCAGCCTAGTGTACATCCTTGCCATTGATTGGTATCCTCTTATATCACCAGATCGCAGGAGATTTCCTGTAAATATATATTAAATATAAAAATTAATGCTTTGAGTAACCAGGTTTTGTAAAATGAAGTTTTATTTATTTATTTTTTTGGTGGTGCTAGAAAGTAATTAGTGTCGCTCGCTTTTCAATTAAATCATCTTCTTTGCATATATGAGACATAAAATAAACATGTGCGTCAAACTACTTATTGAGGGAAAAAAAAAAAAAAAACCAATGAGCAGGGGCAAAACTATTTTTGTTTTCTTTGGAAGTGGGGAAAGGGAGGTTCCACTTCCAAAAGCAAGACTTCAACAGAGAAATATATATATATATATATATATATATATATGCATGTATATATCTCCAAAAGCTTCTTAACAAATATGCATATATATATGTACAAATCCAAAAGCAAGAAAAAGTGGCATCAAGTCATTGCGTGACAATGGATTTCTAGAAACGATTCTGGACACTGGAGCACAAAAAGCAGGCAAGAATTGTTTGCATTAAAATAAAAATAATAAAAAAAAAAAAAACCATTGTTAATCAACAGCTGGAAAGGGGGTTCAAATAGGCATAAAAGTTGAGGGATTTAGAACTTTATTTTTTATGCTGCTTCAAGCGGACTCTTTGGCTGAACAAAATTAATTAGCTCCACTTTTGACAGCCTTCAACTCCCTAATTATAAGCTTAACCTATTCAGATTATTACTATTTAACTCTGGAGGACTGATTTGCATAACATCCCTGTTTCTCTTTTGGCTTTTTTCACTTCTTTATTGTAAAGTACATGTGTTTTGATTTATTATTATTGTTATTATTTAAACAAAAACAAAAACCAAAAAAGAAAGAAAGAAAAAAGAAGAGAAAGAAGAGCAAGTGTGTACCAACTTACCAGAGTCACAGTTGAGGGGACTATCCGGTTCCGGATGCGCCATCAAAGCAATAATGGCCCTACAAACAGATTGGAGTGTCCAAGCGGGGCTCCATGCGTTCTTCAAGATATCAAGGCAAATCTCACCTGTCTATGGTAGGTAAAAACAAAAAATCCCAATTAGCCTGTTTGAAGATGCCTACGTCAAAAACTCTTGATACACCAAATAAGAGATTTTATCGGATCAGCCAATTGTTCAAATGCAGTTCTATATTACAGACTTTTAACTAATCATCGTCCTTCTAGGCTTTCACAAACTCTTATGTTGCAGCAAGGAGCTCGGCCCCTTCTCCTCACCTCCGCACTAAACTTCCAATGGGTTTTTTTTTTTTTTTTTTTTTTAATATACATGTACATATATATATATATATATATGTCAGATTTTGACGGAAAAAATAAAAGTGGTCATCAATTTCAAATCAACCTATCAAATAGTACAGTTACTATTTCAATCACTTATTGAAACTTCTGATACCGCAACAAATATTGCATGTTTTTCAGTACTTCGACATCTACGATAACTTGGCTTCAATTCCAAGTCATTTGTTTTCTAAGAACATCAGCTGATGCCAATCGAAAGTTCCAAATTTATATCACACAGTATTATATAACTAAGCAACACCAAAGACGTAACAAGAGTAGGATTGTTCCCCAAGTTAAAAAAAAAAAAAAAAAAAAAAAAGATTGTCAATGTGTCAAGTAATACCACATGAAGGGTTGGTAGTTGGAATGATCATAAACATCATTTCTCGACCTTACTTTTCTCTCTAAAAAGTACTAATTTTGTTAAAGTGAAACATAACCAAATTAAAACAGCCGGGTAATCAATATAAATCTCCTTACCTTGAAGTGCACATTTGGATGGAAAATTTTGGTTAAGAACCTCACTTGGGGAGGTTGTAGAGGATACTGTTCGGGGACCGCAAAAGCAAGCTGGAATACACCACCTTCAAACGGAGTCTCTGACGGTCCCTAAATTCACAACAAAATCCAAAAAGAAAAAAAGAACAGTTATAGAAAAAGCATGAAAAAAAACCTCAACCTTTCTGTGATGTCTAAGCTTACCTTGATAAGAGCAGTCCACTTAAATATGTTATTGTCATCACAAGTAAGCTGAATATCTGGGTCAGCTACTTTCTCTCGCTGAACCTCCTTGTATTCTTTGAATAGCCTAGCCCTCGATGCCTGCACAAAAGAGTGTTCATCTCATCATCATAGACTCGCTAATGGTCATATCACCCTTTAAGCTAAAGATCACTTTCCTATGTAGAGTTTGGCGAATTTTCTATACGATAAGGGAAAAAAATCAAATATTTATCAAGTTATGTTAAACCGTAGTACTTTTCTTAGTCCAATTTGACGGTTTATAACCGTGTCTTCCTAGTAGGGCGGTATTTATGCCCTTCCACATAATTCTCCAAGAGTTTGGACAAGAAAGTTGCTCAACAGTCGGAGCTTCTAAATCTTTAACCTCTTCTTTGGTGACAAGAATGTGAATAAATTTTGTATTTTCTTCATTATCCTTGCTTCATTAAACATAATATTTAAAAGAAGATATTTAAATACAATAAACAATAAACAAAGAAAAGAAAATCAATCTGATCAATAATAGCTAACCTGCATTTTAATGGGGGCTTTGTAACTTCACAAACCTTCAAGCTCTAGACCCGAACGCTACCAAATAACTGCAAAATTCACAGACAAGTTTTGGCTATCTCTTATATGGATGAAAGACACAGTTTTTAATCAAATAATAGGTCTCAAAATCTTGAAATTAATTATAAAAAATAGGTTTTTTTTTTTTTTTTTTTCTCTAAATCCTAGAAATTATGCCTCAGCTTGGTTCCTTAATCTTTGCACAACAGTTCTTAGAACTAACAAAATCAGCAAGGAAAAACTCGATAGGCTCGTATCCAAGTGCTGAGAATTTCGGGATTTTTAAGGGTTTTTTTTTTTTAATGTAAAATCAGAATGAAAAGAGAGATTTCATCAAACTTTAGAATTGAAAATCAATTAGGAAATACCGATTCAATTGGGAAATTTCGGGTTAAGGTAATTCAAAACAGATAACCCTAACCTCAAAATTGTAAGATCTCTGAAATTTCTCGTCGCTCCAAGAAGTTTCGCAGCGGAAATTGGCCTTCCACTCGGTCAAAAGCTCGGTGCCTGAAGCCAAAGGAAAGACAGAAAGCTTTCGGGGGGGGGGGGGGGGGGGGGGTGGGGGTGTGGGGGTTAACGAAAAGGGTGGAGAGTGTGTTAGAAATTTCGTATATTATGAGGGCAAAAACGTAATTTTGAAAATTGGGTCAAAATATAATTTCAGAAAATATTTATCAAATTATGAAAAATTGCTCAAATTTCTTGAAATGAATTCCTTTTGCTAAACAAAAGTCCTTTTTTTTTTATTTAAATCTTTTGTTTTTAATTTGGGTGTTTGAAAAACTCAATACCTCAGGATAAAGTTACATATAAGGTTATTACTATACTACATATGTAATCACTCTAAATAAAAGTGTTAGCTCTAATTAAATTAACATCCGTATTTAAAACAATTAACCAGAGACAAAAATAAAGAAACATTTTTGTTCTCAATCTTCTTACTAGCTGTTTAATTGGAAAGTAAAAAATCTAAAAATAAATCTCTTGATTGTTATTATAACTGTTAGATATATGTACGTCCGTTTTGTTTTTACAATTTTATTTTTAGAACTAAAAAATTTTGTTTTAATTTCATATTTAACCATACTCTTTTCGACAAGACAATAAATAATTAAATCAGGAACATGTGTTTAAGCTTTAAAAAAAATCATGTGTGTTTTGAAACTTCTAAAATCAATAACAATAAATATTTCTATTAAGTAAATAGATACTATACTTTTTTTTTTCTCAGAAAATAGATTATATATTTCTTATAATTATATTATTTATGTACTAAATTTTTAATCTACGGAAATGTAATAAATAACATATTTTATTTATAATATGTTTTTTAAAAAATGATAATTTTAGTATATATTTCTGATAAATTCTTAGGCTCCGTTTGGTGAAACGGTTTGAGTTAAGATTTTTAAATTGAGTTGAAGATAAGTTAAGTTGAGAGTTAGAGTTGAGCATTTGATAAAAAGTTTGAATTGAAAAGTTTAACTTGAGTTGAGTGTTTGGATGTAAAAAGTTTGAGTTAAAAAATTTATCTTGAGTTAGGGCTCTGTTTGGATGTAAAAAATTTGAGTTAAAAAGTTTAACTTGAAAAAATAAGTTAACATGTCATTGTAGGTTGTGAATGGAAAAATGAAAAAACTAAACTAAACTAAAATAAAAACATACATCAAAACCTTTTACAATATTTTTTACATAGCCATAAAATACAACAACAAGAATTACATAGTTGCTAACTAAAAGTGCTAATAAAAAACTTAAAATTCTCCCCCTAATCTGGTTTAAATAGATAAAACTGGGCTTGATTTCAAGTGGATTTATACCATGGATTTCGTTGATATCTCTCCCACATATCATCGGCCAACACATCTCTCAGCTGATTCAGTGCACCCCTCGTCGATGCATCTTGCTGCCTTCCTATACTTGGGCATGTATCATCGACCCCGTCGGCCAACACGTAATCTGCGTTAATATTGACATGTCCACGTACAGGCACACCATCTACCGCATACTCTTTAAGAACCAGATCCCTAATCTGTACCATCCTTATGAAATTATGAACAAGCGCACACGCCACTGGGATCATTACTTGTTTGTCCATGGGATAATTGTTGATGCTTTTAAGTATTTTAAATCTGGACTTCCATACACCAAAAGTTCGCTCAATACAATTCCGCAGCGATGAGTGTGTATAGTTAAATACTTCCCTGTGGTTGCCCAGTCCAACGTGACGTCTTCGATATTCGGGTAAATTATACGTCTCTCGTCGAAATGGACTAAGGAAACAATCCTTATTCGCGTATCCCGAATCGGCTACGTAAAATTTTCCTACGAAGTAAACATCGCATTATCAACACAATTCCAATATTTTGTAGTTACTTGATTATTTATAAATAGTCATATCATATGACAGATGATCTTACCAGGTGGCGGTATTGGAAAACCATGAAATGCTATTGCCTCTTCCAACATTCTAGCATCATGATAAGATCCCTCGTAGCCGGCCAACATATATGTAAATTTCATATCGAATGGACAGGCAGTTAATACATTTTGCGAGTTCACACCTTTTTGATTAATCCATGCTTCAGAATTTTCCTCCCGTAGTACACATGGTACCTGTGTTCCATCTATAGCGCCAATACAATCCTGCATGAAAAAATAAAATATTGATTATGGCTACCAGTATTAATAACACGTATTAAATCAAAAATAGTGGACTTTCCATTTTTTTTATAATTCGTTAATACAATCATATGATGCGATGACATCGATAACATACATTAAACCATGACCTATATTTATAGGAATGCTCCATAATCAAAGGTTGAACCTCTATGTAGTTGGGCGGTTCGATGAATTCGTCCTTTAGAGTACAAATAGCCGTCAACACTTTAAAGAGCTAATGTGAAGTTGTCTCTCTAGAGTGTTGAAACAAATAAGAAATGTGTCTGTTCGTTGCGCTTTGTGCACAAATGGATAAAAAAAAATGAACAACTACTCATCGACATTCATGTTATAAGTTGGCCTCAATAATTCCGTACTACCTAATACGTGACTTAGTGTTTTGAATGTATCTGATTTCATACTGATCAAATCTTAAATAATTTCTTCATGTCTGTAGATGCTGGGAATCTACCGTCAAATTTTAACAGAAGTTAGTAAAAAGAAATGAAATAAACAATCGATTGGACCCTTGGAAATCGTTTATGAAATTCATAAAGCATTATAATATCAAAATTATTAAGTAAGAAAAACGAAAAGAGAATCAATAATACCAAAATTTAGAGAGGTTCGCCAAATGTATGCTACGTCCTCTGTGAGTGTGGTTTCTTCACTATATGCGATTGTTCTCGAATACAGTAGGTTACAATTTCTGAATGAATTTTGGCAGTGTAATAGTAAGACAAAATCAGAAAAAAGAAGTCCCTTGTCTAAAGGGGGGTCTTCCTCTATTTATAGAGAAAGAATAGCGGGTCTGAACCCGTAATTCGTGGTGAGCGGCTGTTGGGGTTAGACTTCGTCTTCCCATTACGACGTTAGCTTCTAACAGTTTGTCTAACGAACGGCGAACGTATTACTCTTGGGCCGGACCCAACATTATAACATTGCCTTATCATGGGCAACAATCGATCATATAATTGGGCCAGACCCAATCTATTCCGTTCAAGCTCGAACGATGATCGCTCGTTTAACATGGGCCGGACCCAGTTAACGATTCCAAGTCATTACAATAAAACGCTCGTTCACTCTCGAACGTCGAACCAACAGATCAAACGCGATCTCTATATAAGCTACGAACAATGGATCACAATATCAGACTTATGTCCGAATGAACGTTCGTCGCTCGTATTCGACAAATTGAGACATCTCTCCTATAATCGTCGAATTCAAATATCAACAACGATATTACATCAATAACCACCAAGCCCATTGTCCGAGATTAAGGCTTACCCTGGTAACCGTCTGTTCAAAATCTCCAATGGCATGCTTACACGTGTCCTAGTGACAATATCTGAACTGCCATGAGCAGTTACGGGCTCAGGCCCATCTTCCTCTATAAATAGAGGAAGACCCCCACGGGAAGGGGGACGATTGATTCTGAAGACGAATTCTGACATACTTTCACTCTGCAGAAATTCTCAGAAACCATTGAGAGAATTCCCAAACCTTCATTGTACTCACAAACATACATATATAGTGAAATCGTTCACTGACAGAGGACGTAGCTTTAATTGGGGGAACCTCTTTATTTCTTGGTGTTAATTTATTTCTTTCTGCCTGTCTTTATTTTCATTTTCTGACATGAAATATCTGATCTTGCATTGTTTTGTAAATTTTATCACGATGTCCAAGGGCCCAACTAATCGATTTTAACATACTCTGTATTAACTCTTCTGTTAATTTTGACTGTAGAAAACCAGCATCTACAGTTTGGCGCCCACCGTGGGGCACTTGGACGTCTTACATCGGAAATTTGCAGAACAATCATGGCAGCAGAACATGAACGCCAGGAAGAACTTCCCCAGGGAAGCCCAGTCAACCAAGAAGAAGCTTCAACCTCTGAAGCAAACTCCCAAATCGCCCATCTGACGCGTTTGGTCGAGGAACTGACAAAGAAACACGACAGTCAGCAAAGTCAGATGGAAAACATCACTGCAGAGAACCAGATTCTCAAGAACCAGTTGATGTCGAACTCCCAAGCAGCCTACTCGTATTACTACCCGTACTTAGGGTATACAACCGGAACGAGCGCTGGGGGCTGGAACCCAGCCACCCTACAACATCCCCAAGGTGTGAACACTGGGGGCTGGCAAGCATCCACTTCCCGTGAACAACATGGGACGAACACTGGAGGCTTGCAACGAGCAATTCCTCAACAACGAGCGTCGAGGGCTGCGTACAGTCCTGTGGCATCAATGCAACCCCTATTCACACCTGGGGAAACTCCGGCTGTAAACGAGTGGCGAGCGGAGCAGAGACAGACAGCACAAGGATTCGGCGCCGGAAGACAGACCACACCAGCGCGGCGTTCGACGTCCGACGTACCAGTACCACCAGGTCTCATTCAACAGGAGCCCGCAAACGTTGAAGACCTGATGAGGAGTATAATGTCCGAAGAAATGAGGACATTAGAAGCGCAAATGCAACAGCGCTTCTCCTCGCAAATACATAGAGCAACAACCTCCACACCAGGGTTCGACGACCTTGCTCGTGGTGTCCGCGAGACGCCATTGACAAAGCGGATCACCAGCACAATCACCCCCAAGTTCAGCAACGTTTCCTTTCCGCGGTTTGACGGAATGTCAGACCCACACGACCACCTCCTGCAGTACAAGCACGTCGTACAATCGACGAACATACCAACTGGTATGCTCGACGATATGATGTGCAAGTTATTTGCGCAAAGCCTGAAGGGAGCGGCTTTAAGATGGTTTTGCAACCTTCCTCCGGAATCGATCGACTCATTCGATGAACTATCGCTTGAGTTCATGCGAAGCTATTCCGTTCACATCCAATCCGGCAAGACAACAAAGGATCTTTGGAGTGTGATCCAAGGGCCACAGGAGTCACTGCGCGCTTATGTTATGCGCTTCAGCAAAGCAATATCGGAGATTTCTGGGCTCGATGATGGAACGGCTAGAGAAGCTTTGAAGAAGGGTCTAAGGCACAGGTCCTTATTCAAAAATGAGATTTGTGCCCGATACCCTCCAACGATCCAAGATGCTTTGCATCGAGCGAAGGGTTTTATCGAACTGGAGGAAGAAAACGAGCGAGTTGAACGAGATCTTGCTCGGACAAGGGAAGAACTGTCGAAGGCTCGTAACGAGCAAAACAGGGCCTTCAGACGCGAACGGCCGGGACCACAACGTCGAACGGACAGCAGAGTCGAACGCTCGACTAGGCGTAATCATAAGCGTCCTCTCTCACCACCGAAGTATGCCCTTGGCATTAGTCCTTCCGAACTAATCGCTCACCTAAAGCGACATGTCACATGGCCCAAAAAGTTGCCAGCGAACCCTGCCAGAGACACAACGAAGTATTGCGAATTCCACAAAGATCATGGTCACCAGACCGTTGATTGCAGGGCTTTGCGAGCGGAAGTGGCTGAGCTTTTGAAGAAGGGCCACCTTCGGGAATTTCTCACAGAAAAGGGCAGAGAGACCTACGGGCTTGGAGGCGAGAGCAAGGAAAGAAGAGTTGTGCAGCACATCGAAGACACGCCTTCACCTCCTCCAGTTCGAAAGACGATAGGCGTAATTTGCGGAGGCTCGATTTACTGCGGAGAAACAGTCACTGCTGTCAAGTCTCATCGAAGAAAGGCCTTGCAGCCGATCGCGTCAGTCCTTCCCGATGATCCCGTCGAGCATTCAATCTCTTTCCACAGCAGCGAGGCTACGAACCTAAGCCGACCTCACGACGACGCACTTGTTTTGACACTTAACGTGTCGAACTGTGAAGTTGGTCGTATTCTCATCGATAATGGTAGTTCTGCCGATGTTCTTTTCCTTTCAACACTCAGAGAGATGGAGTTATCTGAGTCGGACATCGAGCGTTCAACGACCATACTGACAGGCTTCAACGGAGAATCGACCGCTGCTGTTGGAAAAATCAAGCTCCCAGTTTTTGCAGGAGGAGAAAACAAGCTGACCACCTTTTTGGTGTTAGACTGCCCGTCTGCCTACAACATTTTTCTGGGTAGACCATGGATACACTCCATGAAGGCAGTACCGTCCACCTATCATCAGAGAATCAGGTTCCCGACGAAGAGAGGAGTTAAGTAAATCAAGGGGAACCAGGAAGTCGCGAGGACATGTTACTTGCATTCTCTGAAGATGAAGAAGACCGATCGCTTATAGCAATTAGAGCAGAAAAGCGAATCGAGCGATCGTGTACAACCGGACGTTGAACAAGTGGATGAGATCCAGATCGACCCAGCCCAGCCAGATCGAGTCATCAACGTTGGCTCTCTGCTCGATGACACTACTCGCACACAGCTCCTGAGTTTCCTTCAGAATAATCTAGACTGCTTTGCATGGTCGCACAAGGACATGCCAGGCATTGACCCAGAAGTGACAACACATCGACTCAACGTCGATCCAAGCCACAAGCCTGTTAAGCAGAAAAGAAGGAAACTTGGTATCGAGCGGAACAAGATCATTAACGACGAAGTGCGAAAGTTAATCGAGGCTGGATTCATCAAGGAGGTTCAGTATCCAGACTGGCTAGCGAACGTTGTAATTGTCAAGAAAAAGAACGGCAAATGGAGAGTTTGTATCGACTTCACAGACCTAAACAAAGCATGCCCAAAAGACAGTTTTCCCCTTCCACACATCGATCGTTTAGTTGATGCCACTGCGGGCCATGAACTACTCTCGTTCATGGACGCATTTTCAGGTTACAATCAGATCCTCATGCATCCTGACGATCAAGAGAAGACAGCATTCATAACAGAAAGGGGAATCTACTGTTACAAAGTCATGCCATTTGGGTTAAAGAACGCCGGTGCAACTTATCAGAGACTCGTCAACGCAATGTTCGCTGATCAACTCGGTCGAACGATGGAGGTATACATTGATGATATGCTGGTCAAATCAATGAAGGCTGCGGACCACATTGGACACCTATCAGAGTGCTTCTCGGTACTCAGACAACACAACATGCGTTTGAATCCTTCCAAATGCTCGTTTGGTGTTTCGTCTGGAAAATTCTTAGGTTACATTGTGACGCAGCGTGGTATCGAAGCTAACCCTGACCAGATACGAGCGTTAGTGAATATGCCTTCACCAAAGAACAAGCGAGAGATCCAGAAGTTGACTGGACGTATAGCAGCGCTGAACAGATTCATCTCTCGATCGACCGATAAATGCCAGCCATTTTTCAAACTGCTCAAAGGCAACAAGAAGTTTGAGTGGAACGAACGATGCCAACAAGCCTTTGACGAATTGAAAAAGTATCTGTCCACACCTCCAATACTAGCCAAACCAGAAACAGGAGAAAGTCTATTTATTTACTTGTCCGTAACGGAAGTTGCGGTAAGTGCCGTTCTAGTACGTGATTCGAACGGTGAACAGCCAATCTACTATGTCAGCAAGTCATTACTCGACGCGGAGACACGATACCCGGTGGTTGAGAAATTAGCACTGGCCCTCATAATTGCTGCGAGGAAACTGAGGCCATATTTCCAATCACACTCGATCATTGTAATGTCAACCTACCCCTTACGAGCGATACTTCATAGTCCAAACTTGTCTGGACGTTTGACAAAATGGGCGGTGGAGTTGAGCGAGTTTGACATCGAGTACAGGGTTCGAACAAGCATTAAATCTCAAGTACTTGCTGACTTTGTAGCTGAACTCACTCCCGATCCTTCTACGCCAAAAACGCAAGAAGAATGCTGCTGGACGCTCATGGTGGACGGAGCATCGAACGTTAAAGGATCTGGAGTGGGAGTTTTTTGCAAGACCCCTGAAGGAGAAATAATCGAGCAGTCGTTTCGCCTGGGATTCAACGCTTCGAACAATGAAGCCGAGTACGAAGCTTTGATCGCTGGGCTACGTTTGATGAAAGCGCTCGGGGCTCGACGTTTGAAGATTCAAAGCGACTCACAGCTCGTTGTGAATCAAGTGCTGGGAGAATACACAGCCAAGGATACAAGATTGGAAGCTTATCTGAACGTTGTTCGTTCGCTTGTACAACATTTCGAAGGATACTCGATTGAACAAGTGTCGAGGGATCTTAACACACAAGCGGACGCCTTGGCATCATTTGGTTCAACTTCGGAGCCGAATTTACGTCGAAGCATCCCAGTAGGATACATCGAGGAACCAAGCATCCAGCTCGAGTCCACAATCAATACAGACGAAGCCCCAGACGACTGGAGAACGTCTATAACTGCCTACCTGAAGGAAGGAGTTTTGCCAAAAACCAAGCAGGAAGCTCGAAAGCTCAAGACCAAAGCAGCAAGATTTTCACTAATCAACGACATCCTCTTCCGACGTTCGTTCAATAGCCCATACGTTCGATGCCTCGGTAACAAAGAAGCAACATACGTTCTGAAGGAAGTTCATGAAGGCGAATGCGGAAACCACTCTGGGGGACGATCTTTATGCAACAAAGTCAAGCGACAGGGCTACTACTGGCCTACTATGCTTCAAGACAGCGAAGACTTTGTCAGACGGTGCGACAAGTGCCAGAGACATTCCCCCATTTTCCATCAGCCAGCAGAACGATTATCGAGCATCGCATCACCATATCCATTCATGAAATATTCAATGGATATAGTGGGCCCACTACCTAGAGCGAGCGGTCAACGCAAGTATCTGCTTGTACTCACTGATTATTTCACTAAGTGGGTTGAGGCAGAAGCATTTGCTGACGTAAAAGACTCGGACGTCGAAGGATTCATTTGGAAGAGCATTATTTGCAGGTTTGGTGTGCCCCAAGAGATTGTTACAGACAACGGATCTCAATTCATTTCGGGGAACTTCAGAAAATTCTGCAAGGAATGGAACATCGAGCTTAGCTTTTCTACCCCAAGATACCCTCAAGGGAACGGACAAGCTGAAGCTACAAACAAAACGATTGTTCAGAATTTGAAGAAGAAACTCGAGTCTCGAAAGGGTCGATAGGCAGACGAACTTCATGGCGTACTTTGGGCGTACAGAACAACCCCAAGAAGGGCGAACGGAGAATCTCCATTCTCACTAACCTTCGGTGCAGAAGCTGTTGTCCCAGCAGAAATCGGTGTCCCTACACTCCGGCGTCAATTGGCTTTTGAGAATGAAAGTCAGAATCAAGAAATGCTCAACGACAGTCTGGACCTGCTTGACGAACGACGAGATCAAGCCCTGATTCGCATGGCAAACTACCAGCAATCGGTGGCAAAGTACTACATCTCCAAAGTTCGACCGAGAACTTTCAACGAAGGAGATCTCGTACTTCGCAAAGTATTCCAGAACACTGCAGAGCCAAACGCAGGAAAGTTGGGAGCAAATTGGGAAGGTCCTTACCGGATCTTGAAGGTTATCAAACCAGGCGTCTATCGTCTGGAGACGAGCGATGGAGTGGAGGTTCTTCGCAGTTGGAACTCGCATCACCTACGTAAATATTACTTGTAATTTTTGTACTTGTAATTTTTATTTTAGACAATTTCTGTAAAGGCTAGATCCATTACGTCGAACATTCGATGTCAAATCGAATCCGTAGGTCTATGCCTAAAGACTCCATACACTACGGTTTTTGCTATTCATTTTTTGTAAAGGCTAGATCCGTTACAGCGAACGATCGACACACGTTCGAACCTGTAGGTCTACGCCTCAAGACTTTAGTTCAGTTCCTGAACTACGTTCGACTCTATCCCTAAACATTGGGTACGTAGGCAGCTCGTATACGCTTGTACGAGTCCAGTCGCAAAAATCATACAATCTCATTGTAAATCGAACTACGGAAGGCTTGATCCCTAAACATTGGGTACGTAGGCAGCTCATCACATTTGAATGAGTTCAGCTAATATTACTATTAAAAAACATTGTGTTTCACACACTTGTTTTCATTCGATGTTCGTCTTCACGGACATGATGAGTTATATCAAATTATAATTCATTTAAAACAACGTTCGTCTTCACGAACTACATTATTCGGTTGCAAATTTCATTCGATGTTCGTCTTTACGGAATCGATTTAACATAACGTTCGTTATCACGAATTGTTAGACATGCAATCCAATCATCCACCGTTCGTCTTTACGAATGGGTGCAGCTACATTATTATACAGTAATCGTTCAGATTATTAACGTTAGTCGATACGAACTAAACGAGCTACTATCATACTCAAGTAACGCTCGTTCCGACAATCAAAATGCGAAACTTCGCATCGTCATCACACAAATCAAATCAAGAATTTGAACTTCATTAATTAGAAAAATTAATGTTGATTACAAATTCATTGTTCCAACAAAATAAAAATACAAAACAAAAATACAAAATTAGTCCCGAGGCTCGCGGGCATTAGATATGTCCTCCTGGGCTGGGGGCTCGACTCTACTAGGGCTAGGGTCGTTTGACGATGGCTCGATTGGGGCGGCAGGAGTAGATGATGGACCTTCCATCTCATCCCTATACAACTCAAGCTCTTCGTCGATGTCAGCATCAACAAAGAGCCCTTGCTTGTACTCCTTCAAGAGATCGTATCGAGCCTTGATGGTAGCCTTTTCAAATGCATCAAGGATCTGGGTGGCGAGCGCAGCATTTTCGGTCTCGAGAAACTTGATTTTGGCTTGCGCCTCATCAAACCTATCGACCATGACTCCCATCATGCTCGTACCCTCGTTCGCCTGATGCATAATCTCTTTAAGATTGGCCGTTAATCCTTCAGCGCTCGTTTTGACATCACTGAACTTTCGTTCGATGTCCGTCAGCATCTCCCCGCGTTTCTTATCTCTTGCTTCGAGCTGATTTAGTCGAGCCCGAAGTTCAACATTCTTTTCGCTTGTGCGTTTCATCAACCCCATCGCTCGAATGTTGGTCTGCAAGACATTCAAAAAGTTCAATATTAATATTTGATATTGAATTCACCAAGTATGAATTATAAAATCATACACATATACATACCTTCAGGCCATCCCATAGGAGGTCATCAATATGGGCCTGAAGAGGACCCTGGCTCATCGTTTCCGCATCGGCATCCGAGAGCAATTGATGCATGATCTCAACGCTCGTCTGCCTATCCTGTAAAAGCCTCGCCCTTAGAGGTAAATTTACCTCGACCTTCGGACCTTCATCGTCCGCCTCCGGAGTCGAAATCTTCGACTTTTTGCTCCTCTTCGCCGGGAGCTTCCTCTTTCCCTTCTCGATTGCCTTTCGTTTCTTGGCAATCGGCGAAGCGGGCTTCGCAGGAGGTTCAGGAGATGATTCAAGGACCGGAAAAGGGTCGGGTTCACTGCCTTTTGATGCGCTCGCAGCTGCAGCAGCAGCTGCAGCGGCCGCAGCCTTCTCCGCTTCTTTGGCGGCTTTTCTCTTCGCCATTAATTCCTTTGGATTGGGGTAATCCATCACCATTGTTTCCAAAGCGAAGTCTGCGATTAAAGCCTCCTCGTCAGTTAAGGCGTCGATAAACAATGGAGCGCCGAATAATCTCCTCAACGCTCCTCTGATTATAAATGGCCAATCTACCCAGGGAGGAACTCGTTTAGGAATACCTGAAGGGATTTCCACGAAGTTCTTCCACAGGCTTGACGCTCGAAATCTCTGAGCAATGTGTATCTCGTCCCACTCTCTGTTGGGAAGTGCGAGTAGTCGAGCAAGCTTATCCTCAAACAAAAGTCATTGTGGTGGCGGCTTCTTGGAGTCTTTGTCTGCACAACAAAAAGACATAATATTAGTTGTCGAACATTGATAAGTTTCATACCTTCGACTCTCGTCGTTCGACACTTACGAAGAACACCCCATAACGGGTAAAATGCATTGGCAAGTCCTCCCATCGATTTCTCATTAATATGCATGAAGAAGTACCGATCTTGCCAATATCTGTCCGCATTCTTCATCTCGCCGACGATTTGCTTTTTCCTCCTAGGATACATCGAGTATCGCCCTTTATCTTTCGCGTTTTCTTGGGGATAGTAGATGGCGAGAATATCCTCTACTACTAGTTCGATGCTCGCTTCCTCTGCCAATACAACTAAACCCAGGAAGACCCTCATCCCGTTCGGCATCAGTTGTGGAATGGCCAACTGGTAATGATTCATGCACTGGATGAGAAGAGAAGGAAGAGGAAGCCGTAATCCACACTCGAAATAGATGGTATACATACATATCCATCCTTCGGATACGGTATCTGCTCGTTCGTCCTCCATCGGAAGGCGAAGTTGGACTTCGTTGGGAAAGCCAAATCTACCATGGATTTCGGCCAAGTCATCTTCCGTCAGAACAGACTTAGGGTTCGACGTTCGTAAAAACGACTCGATGCTCAACTGCCTTGGCTTCTTTGTCAATCGAGCAATGGGAGGGATTGACAAGACATCTGTTCCCGATGTCGTCGCCGGTCGATTTCTCTCAGACGCTGCGTTACTCGACCCAGTGTCCGTTCGACTATGTTCGAAAGCATATTCGAACCTCGAGCGCTGAGTGTCGGAAGCCAGTTCGACATCCGAATTGTCTTCACTGGAGTCAGTGCTCGTCCACTCCACATCTGCATCTTCGATGACTTGCTTTTTCTTGTCCATAACTAAAGTCGCGACGAACGATGGAAGGTTTTTGGATCTAAAAGCGGTTTCCTAACCCAGATCCTATGAAGTTTCATATGAACACGAAGAACACTATACTAAAAACCCGAAGAACAACCCAGAAAAACTTCACTAAACTACAAACCTTCGGTAGAAATGCAGAAAAATGACCGAATTAACTCGGAAACGGAAAAAGAGAAACTCTATCAAAAGAAAATTACTCGGAATGAAGAACAGGAGCGAGAGAAAAGAAATCTTGCCTGAAGTTTTCGAAGTTCTTGAAAAACTCTTGGGTTCTGGATTTCTGGACGCTTCGAATGCAAATATAAGGGGGTGAGGGTTTGCGAAGAGTTATATATCTTCGCCAAGCATCAACGGTCCCGATTTATTCGGGGAGGTGTGATCAAACGGCGTGAATATCGCAACTATTCGCATTCCCGCTCGAAGGATCGTATGATGCAACGGTTCGAAATCCCAAAAATCTCGCGTATTCCAGCTGTATCTTCATACGTCACAACGGTACGAATTCCAACAGAAATTAATGATGCCGTTTCAGAATACCCACTCAGTACACGCCACGTGTACACTGGTAGCATCTCTCGCTGGGCTCGAGATTTCCCATCGAGTGATTCGTCAGTCTGTTCAGATTTCCCTTATCTGATGTAACCACGACTGATGCGATTTTCTCGCTAACGATCAAACACTCTATCGAGGATCCATCGCTCGATAGAGTGGGGGGCAATCTGTTGGGGTTAGACTTCGTCTTCCCATTACGACGTTAGCTTCTAACAGTTTGTCTAACGAACGGCGAACGTATTACTCTTGGGCCGGACCCAACATTATAACATTGCCTTATCATGGGCAACAATCGATCATATAATTGGGCCAGACCCAATCTATTCCGTTCAAGCTCGAACGATGATCGCTCGTTTAACATGGGCCGGACCCAGTTAACGATTCCAAGTCATTACAATAAAACGCTCGTTCACTCTCGAACGTCGAACCAACAGATCAAACGCGATCTCTATATAAGCTACGAACAATGGATCACAATATCAGACTTATGTCCGAATGAACGTTCGTCGCTCGTATTCGACAAATTGAGACATCTCTCCTATAATCGTCGAATTCAAATATCAACAACGATATTACATCAATAACCACCAAGCCCATTGTCCGAGATTAAGGCTTACCCTGGTAACCGTCTGTTCAAAATCTCCAATGGCATGCTTACACGTGACCCAGTGACAATATCTGAACTGCCATGAGCAGTTACGGGCTCAGGCCCATCTTCCTCTATAAATAGAGGAAGACCCCCACGGGAAGGGGGACGATTGATTCTGAAGACGAATTCTGAATCTTTATTTTTCTCTTCTGACATACTTTCACTCTGCAGAAATTCTCAGAAACCATTGAGAGAATTCCCAAACCTTCATTGTACTCACAAACATACATATATAGTGAAATCGTTCACTGACAGAGGACGTAGCTTTAATTGGGCGAACCTCTTTATTTCTTGGTGTTAATTTATTTCTTTCTGCCTGTCTTTATTTTCATTTTCTGACATGAAATATCTGATCTTGCATTGTTTTGTAAAATTTATCACGATGTCCAAGGGCCCAACTAATCGATTTTAACATACTCTGTATTAACTCTTCTGTTAATTTTGACTGTAGAAAACCAGCATCTACAGCGGCTCTCGCTCAATGTCTTTTTGGGACACATGTCATGATGTGGACTTGACAGTTATTGGAGTGAATATGATCACAGATCATGGGCTTAGCAGTTATAAGATATGATGTCATCGTCAATCATGGGCTTGTCAGTTATCATAAAAGGTCTGACATGTCATTGTCGATTGTGAGCTTGACAGTTATGGGGAATATCCCTTAATTCTTGTCAAGCACGAGCGATGAACGATGATTAGGAAACAAGGCCTAGTCCTTACAAACGTGCTGTTCGTGGCTTATATTAAATTCGATGTACGTCCGATTGTGTTTGAACTGATTGGTTCGACGTTCGAATGTGAACGATCATAATTCATTATGGAACGAATTGAGATCGTAGATTGGGTCCGGCCCAAATATATGAAAATATTGTAGATTTGAATCATGAATTCATTGTTCCGATAAACAGTCGAAGGCTAACGACGTAATGGGAAGACGAAGTCTAACCCCAACAATGTCCATTTATTATCTCTTCCACACACATACTGCCAGTTAGTTTTGAATTATGCATTGGCTGTGGATCTCTTCGTCTGTTACGCCTACTGGTAGCCACAGCAACGACTGCCACCGCAAGAAAACCGTTATAGTTGCTTAGCTCGTTTTCTGAGGATTGATCCTCTTCTTCATGTTCGGATACGGAACTAAACTCGTTCATATTGAGAATGACGTTACCTGATCTAAATTTGATTGTTTACCTGGTATAGATCAATTGTTCCCAAAATAAGTTTAATTAGTCCCAATACCATCATACTCCGTTCAACTAATCGTTTGAAAGTCGTTATGTATTATTTTTATTCTCTAGAATCGCTACAAAACATAACATAATGTAAATAGGAATATGTGATATAATGTTAGGTAAAATCGCATAACCAATAATATAACCAAATGTTGAAACATGAATGAAATAAATAAATCAATAGAATTCAATAAAAAGAATAATGTCAATGTTATGTCTAAAAAAAATGAACATAAAAAAAATGCTAGACCCTAAAACTCAATCGGCCGGTGACGACTGGGACTTAACAACGGAGGCAATAGTACCTCGTCTATCGTCATCGGGAAGCTGATGGAAGGTACGTTGCACCCGTGGATGAGCCTCGAAGTAGTGTCACATAATCGCCCGCTGATCAAGTGGAATACCCATGTCAGTCATAATATTCATGCACATCAGCAAGTGATCCGGTCAACTTGATTAGTCGTTGCTGGTGCCCGATTGCGATCGACTACGGAAATGACTGACTATTTTCTGCATTGCCAAGTAAGTCATCTCGTATGTTACCTCTCTTTGCTTTCTCTTATCAGAACTGCCCTTAGACCGTGACGGACCAGCATCGTCACCCGCTCTTTGATGTTGGCCTGCCGCCCACCGTTGGTTGGAGTTATTTCCTCTTCTAAAACCGGATGTGATCCAGAGTTGTCAATAGAAAATTCAGGGTTGACGTATGGAGTACTGCCATCTCGCATCGTAGCAGACCCAAACCCCGAGGTACCTGCAGTATGATTTTTTTCGAAAACGTTATAATACAACTCCTTGTTGTGAAGCCCCTTGTGGCGGAGATGGTTGCACTACTTGTGAACCTGCAAATGAAATCTTATCAACATCCTCGTGTACTAGTTGCGTGGTTAAAGAATAAAATTAGCAGGACATATATTAGACAATGCAATTACTTGGATAAAGCTCTACCACGCATAATCCAAGCAAATCACTCTATCGGTCGAGGATCATATCCAAGGCCGGTGCGGACTTGCAATGCCTTCCATCCCCTATAAATTTTCTTCATTCTCTCTTTTTTTTATATATAATATGACTCCGTAGGCAAGTACTCCACCATATTCTGATTAAACTGAGTGGCCCATTGTTCAAAAATTTGTATGGAGGGATGTTTACCGCTACTATAAGACAAAAACTCATCCAATTTTTCAAGGAATTTGTTTTCCTTCGCGTTATCCCAAACGTACGTCTCACCCGATGCTTTGCGAGGCATTTCCTTAATAAAGCGACAACCAAAATAGAAAAAGATACTTTAAACTTGTACGAGAAGGATGAGAAGTTGGCTCAGTATAAATTGATTGATATATTTCATCTGAAGCATGTCAATGGCCCGATACAAATGCAGCTACCATGGCATATAAACCATGGGTTCGGGGTTAAATAAGTTCATGGCAAATAAGAGAACTACAATTAAGCCCCTTAACAACAAACATGGGCTTATATACCGGTAGCTAACAACATATGTCGGATTACTGACTCACCAGTCAGATAAAATTACAATCTATGATAATGGGCTTTTTACATCATAGCCAAACGGATGGGAAAAGTGCACATAAACACCACATAATCCTAAAAAAATGTCCAAAACCTGAAAACAAAAAATTTACCCTAAGGTATCGGTTACAAGAAAGATAAGTCGACCAAAAACAAAAGCCAAGACCTATTTGAGGCTGCATATCAACATAAAATGCAACAAAAACCGGGTTCACCATGCAAAATAACGCAAATAAAAAGCCAAGACCTGTTTAAGGCTGCATATCGACATAAAATGCAACAAAAACCGGGTTCACCATGCAAAATAACGCAAATAAAAAGCCAAGACCTGTTTGAGGTTGTAAAAGACCAAAACATGCAACAAGAACCGGTTTCACCGTGCTAAATAACCCAAATGAAAAGCCAAGACCTGTTTGAGGTTGCAAAAGACCAAAACATGCAACAAGAACCGGTTTCACCGTGCTAAGTACCCCAAATCTAAGGACAGTACATGTTTGAGGTTGCATATCAACAACACAAAATGCAACAAAAACCTGGTTCACCATGCTAACTAACCCAAACCAGAAGCCAACACCGGTTTGAGGCTGGAAATGAGGCAAAATGCAACAAAAACCTGGTTCACCATGCTAACTAACCCAAACCAGAAGCCAACACCTGTTTGAGGCTGAAAATGAAGCACAAATGCAACAAAAACCTGATTTACCATGCTAACTAACCCAAACCAGAAGCCAACACCTATTTGAGGCTGCAAATGAGGAAAAAATGCAACAAAAAACGGATTCACCATGCTAACTAACCCAAACCAGAAGCCAACACATGTTTGAGGCTGCAAATGAGGCAAAAATGCAACATAAACCGGGTTCACCATGCTAACTAACTCAAATCTAAGGACAGAACATGTTTGAGGCTACAAATGAGGCAAATATGCAACAAAAACCGGTTTCACCATACAAAATAACCCAAACCAGAAGCCAACACCTGTTTGAGGCTGCAAATAAGGCAAAAAAGCAACAAAAACCGGGTTCACCATGCTAACTAACCTAAATCTAAGGATAGAACATGTTTGAGGCTGCAATATGACCAAAAAATGCAACAAAAACCGGTTTCACCATGCTAAGTAACCCAAATGAAAAGGAAGACCTGGTTGAGGCTGCAAATAGGACAAAATCAATAAAAACCTCACTGTTTCAGCATCCAAAATCAACAAAAACCCCATAGAAATCCGGTTTCAACATCCATACTTAAAATAAACACTACACAAATCCGATTCCATCATCCAAAATCAACAAAAAATCAACACACATCCGGTTTCAGCATCGAAACAAATTTAACACAAAATCCAGAAAAATTCGGCCTTCCATACACTCAAAACATATGAGAATGAATCCAATTTCTAATAGGTGAAAAAGTTATACTAGGGTTACCGAGTTCGAGTCAGAGGATGAGTATACAGTGGATGACGGTGAATCAGGGCAGAAAGCAATGGCTCGGGGAGATGATTTCCGAACTCGGAAATAGTGGGCAATAAGCCCTTTTGTTCGAGTTTGCTTCGCGGACCCCAATCGGCGTCGCATCTGCCACCGGCAGTACCTAAGCCAAGAGTTTGAACAGATCCGGTGGTGTCGCAAGTTCCCCGGCCGGTTTTGAATAGAAGCCCAAAGCAGAGAAACCCTATAAACGAAATTAGGGAGTTTGGGATTTAGATACGTGACAGATTCTCGGGCTCGACAACATTCATATACCCCGGAATCCACCGAATGGTTCAAGAATGGCTCTTACGTATGTGACAGATTCTCGGGAAAATGCTACTGGAGCCGGTACTCACAGGGAATCGAATATATTCGATTCGAAAACCCAGAACACAGAGGCTGGACAAAGACAGAGAATCAACGACCCAAGAAGTACATGAGAAAGAGGAAGGAGCACATTTATCGTAGGAACTGCAGATGGGCGAGGGTTGGGAGGACAATCAACCGAGCAACAGTGAAGCAGCAGATGGGTGAGGAGGGAGGGAGAAGAAGGCGGTGGGTGCACAATGATCAATCACTGTGAGACAGAAAGAATAGAGAGGGTTGGTCGCACAGTAAACCGAGTTTGGTTTACTGTGCAACGGTCCAACTATGTGTTGGAACCAAACTGACTCACCAAATGGGTTGAGTTCAGTTTGAACTCAAAAAATTGAGTCCAAACTGACTCACGAAACATCCTCTTAGATTTCCTTCGATTTTTAAAAAATTTAAAATTTACAATTAATTTTTAATAATAAATTTATGTACATAGTTTCATGTTAGAGAGATAAAAGAGGAAGGAGGATGAATTTTTTTGATATTATATGATCATAAATTTGATTATACTATTTTTTAGTATGTTTAAAATTTAACGTTAAAATTTATTATTACTCTATTGAAAAATGTTATTTTGCTCTTTAATTTATTTCAACCATTTTAAAATCTTATTATTAGTTTTTTAAGTCGCGTAAAATTTTTATTTACTGTAATTTCCATTTTTTAATCAATGTTATTGTTATTATTGACTGTATTTTAAGGAGGAATTACCCCATAACTTAGCAGGTAAGAAGAAAATTGAAAGGAATTTGAATAAAAAATTTCATTTTTAAAATCTACAAGTGCTTTCATTTTTCTCTAATAATTGAAAGCCATACACCTATGTGTGCATTTAGTTCACAGATTGAATATGAAAATTTTGAGTTAGAGTTTGTTAATTTTTTAAAAACTAGTCATAAATTTTATTAATTTTTAAGAAAAAGATAAAACCTAAGATAAAAAAGTACAATTTAATTATAGTTAAACTTAAATGCCAAACAAAACAGCATTAAAAAAACAAAAAAAAAATGAATGAAATCTCAGTATCAATGAACAAGGTGGCTACGTTGAGATTAAAATATAAAAACAGACACAAAAATAAACCTATAAAAAGCTATGAATATTAATTGAACCATTCTTGCTTATGAAACACGTGCTCCATTTCCATTTCCCATTTCTCCTGTGAAAACAAGCAGGGTACACACCGGACCACCATTAGAGTATAAAATACACTGTAAATCTTCTAGCAAAAAAAAAATACAGAGGAAATAAAAAAAGAAATTGGTTGTCAAACTAATTCGAAAAAATATATATATTAATTAATATCCAAATTGTTTAAATTCAATCTAATCCACAGGTCACCCTTTAATCTTTGTCCCATGTTTTCTCTACAAGGAATGTACAATGCAAGCAAACACAAAATATTAAGCCAAAAAAAAAAAGAGAGAGGAGAAAAAAGCAAATGTATTGGAACATAAGCAAATGATGCAAAGCAGAACCAAAAGAAATTAAATAAATGGCCAAAAAAAATAAAAATAAAAATAAAAAAAAAGAAAAAGGTGCAGAACAAATCATGATTTCACGTGCTACCAGCTCTGCCAGGCGTGGGTTTAGCAGTAGGCTTCAACTTGGCCATGTCAACAAGGTCACCAAATAGTTTATCCTCCGGCTTCGAAGGCTTGCTAGGCGGAACATAAGAGGAAGCAGAAACCTGGTAGGAATTTCTCATCCTGTTATCATCGGTGACGGATAGACCATACATTCTCTGCTCGAGGTACTGAGGCACTTGTTGATGATGACCATAGCCGTAACCAGCCATCTGCTGACCATACATTTGTTGAGGATACATCGAGCCCATGTGGCCTGCTTGCATCGGCTGCGGAAGCATGCCCATATATGGCCCTCCGTGCATTTGCTGAGGATGATATCCCAACTGATGGCTTGGACCAACCTGGCTATTGATCGCCAAGAAATGATTGCCCGTATTAGGCTGGACATACATACCTACTAGCTGGTCATTCCCCATTGGTTGAGGTCCCACGGGAAGTGGCCCGGCCTGCGAATGCGTGACAACCACCTGAGTTACTTGCAGTGGTTGAGGGTATTGAGCGCTTGCAACTGGGCCGCTGTCATCAGCAGACTGAGCTTCCCAGGGTGGTGGTGGTAATGATCCACCGGCTTGAGAACCTGTCCGACCATGCAAAATATTAGACTGTCGTAAAAACTCTGGCAGTATTCAAAGAGGAAAATTTACATGCATGGCAACTCTCCATATTCAATATTTTCATCAGTCCGGGGAGTTCCTTCTTTTTCCAACTAGTTGACGTAAAATGCAAAACAAACAAAAAAGTGATGGGTCATGCTGTAATTGTATTTGCCTATATTGTGACTGATATCATTATGTTCTCAGATGAAATGCTAATGAGATGCACAGGATTAATTACTGAACTCACCATAGGCTGGTGAAGGCGGCTGCGGCTGCGGCTGTGCCTGTGCCTGTGCCTGTGCAATCTGACCATTCCAGGCGGGCCCAGTGCCCTGTGCATAGGGTGGCTGCTCATACTGAGGTGTTACCATGTTTTGGACGCTTCCATTGGGGTAAAACATACCCTGTGGAGATTGAAAATTCTGCTGGCTTGGGGCATGAGGGGTTTGTCCAGGGAGATTAGTGGACTGAGTATCTACAGAATTTGAGGCATTGTTACTGTCGGAGAACATGTCGAAAAGAACAAGAGCAGTCTGATCAGACGCAGTAGTGCTAGGTTGTTGTCCTCCCACAGGAACAAGAGCCAGAGAAGCACCTGTCTTTGGTGAGCTAAAATCATCTCCACTCAGCAGGTCCATTTTGGGATCAACCTTTGTTGCCGGAGCGGGACCGTTAGTTGCAGGAGGAGCAGGAAGCGCTAGCTGATTCAGAGGATTAGCCCCTGCACCAGCACTTGAGGTAGATCTGCAAAAGATTACCAACACTTTAACCCATTGGTTTCAACATCTCATATGAGACATATAATGTCACGTACCTCAACAAATTCGTGGATATAATCACAAATTTAATGATCTATATTGTGGTACTGGAGATACTCATCTATTCTATAGACGTAATATTGTCACTCTTAATACTTAGGCCCAAGACCTCTCCAGACCAAAATTATTTACGTTCGCAGAACAAGGAAGACAAATGAAGAAGAAAAAGAATAGACAATAACTAATAATAAGAAGAGAAATTATTCGTTTTGCAGCTTGGAGCAACACTCCGCTACAAACCACAAGGACAGAAAAAGGACATGACATGATTGGCATAGATCCTACTGGAAAGTCAAAACTAAAAATTTAACTGCAAGTAAAAAAACCTAGGATACAAAAGTGTGACACATTCACTATTGCAGTTTAGCCAGTTTTGGTAACAATACATGTGAGAAGCCAATGACTGCAAGGCCCATATAGTTAAAGTAGATATTTTAATCGACTGGTTACCTTCCATTAGGCTCTCCAGTGTCTAATAGAGGGGCATCAACATCTACAAGTGCTCTAGAACCAGAAGATTCAGGCTTAGGCTTTGCTGTTTGAGCGGGCGCTCCTGAAGAAATGGCTTCATGCTTGGCTAGAACACGTTGTAAATCATCATTCAAAGCCAGTCCTTGACATAAAAGTGATTCGTCGCTGACAGAAATAGGAAAAAATCTTAATAACAACAAGTGAGTGGAATGTAACCATAATTTGACAAAATCTTCGTAACGATAAATACAAGCATACAACTAACTGAAAAACTCTTCAAAACTTTCCCATTGAAGTTAATTAACTATTGCAGTAAGTGCAGCCACCTAGCTTAGCTTAAGCACATCTCCTTTGCAGTAGAGAAAACCGTGTCAAGTCACTTTTCTATTTTCACTTTATAAGTAAGAATTTTCAGAACTTAATTTTTTTCTTCTCTCTCTTTCATTAACACGAATCAGCAATATACACAAATATGGCCATAATGATCGCAAAGGCAATTCAATGGATATTTAAACAACTGCCGTTCCAAAACAGTCATCTACAAGAGTTGACACCTCTTGCTGTTTTTCATAAAATAAAGAGCTCCTAAAGTAAAATATGAGTAACGCGGTAAAGAAGTTTGTGGCCTTACGCGGTCGAGTTAACAAGGTGTACTACTCTCTGCTTATATGTTCGGCATTGTTCCACCAAATCAACAATAACCTCCTGCCTAAGGCCCTGTAAATCAAATAAAATAAAGATTAACAAAAGTATCAGAAACAATTATATATTTTCAATGGTCAATATACGTTTACCAAAAACTTATTTCCTGACTTCCAGACATTAAGCATTATTACTTATCTAATAATAATCATATAATCCTCCGCACGTAAAAGGCCCTTCTCTTGTTGGTTAACTGAAGTTGTAGAGGACAAAACTGGGACAAACACTACACGTATATACTGAAAGAAATCGTTGCCAAAAAAAGGGAAGGAAAAATAAAAAGAAACAAGATCACATAGCAAATCTCTTGATGACCATCCAATCAACCCATGAAGTTTTAACACAAAGGAGTACCTCTTTGTTCTCTGGATCTAATGCATTAAGCATTTCCGCAAGAACATCCATTATTCCCCTTGCATTCTGAATTTCTGACAAGCTAACAAAAGAATTTCTATCAAAACAACAATTTGAGGCATCACATTAATTGTAAATGCATGCAATCATCAGCATTCAGCATTATAAAAGAAGCAATCAATTAGTTCTTGCTAATTCTAATATTATTGGGCATAATTGACAACACTTTCGACTTTCACTTTCTTCGAATAAATTCTTAAGCCATAGCCAAGGAAGTATCTCACAGACAATAACAACTCTGACAGTACACCCTCATCCAAAGATTGAAGTTAGCAGATAAAATATCAAATCTTGTAGTTCGAAAAAAGTCTCTTGCTGACTTTACACCAATTATGCAACAAAACCGAACATAGTTATTACATTTTACTTATTCCACTTCCAATTATTTTGAGTTCCATCCGGGCATGCTAACAGAGCCCATAGACATTTATGTAGTTATGTACTCGTTCTATTACTATTGTACAATGCTACGTCATGCATTTAGATGTATTAACAAATATTTCACATCATCCTCTTTCTGTGAAAACAGTTCAACCAGCTGTCAGTTACAGCAACTAAGAAAAAAGTGTTGTAAAGTGCTAGACTAGGTAATGCATTATTACCTAACTTGTTTAAGTTGGCCTCAATTCATAAAACAATAGAAGGATCTATATACGCACCTCAAAGTAGGGAACTCAGACTCAGTTGATGGTTCAGCTGCATCTTCATGAGGATTAGCATTGCGCAGATTTGGGGGATATGATGACAATGGTTGGGTTTGTGGAGGTGTAAAAACCGGTGCAGCACTCTCAGATCTCTGAGGAAACACTGCTCCAGCACGCTGGAAAAAATAAAAAAAGGAAAAAGGAAACGACACTAAGAAAATACAGATAGATTTTCAGTACTTTATTTACCAAACAATACTCCTACTTGTATCTACTGTTTTTGCTTCTTCATTTTACTACAGACTTTGAGAAGAAATTGTCGATAAACATACCAATAATTCTTGGTAAGCAGCAAAGTATTGTGGATATCTTGCCCTCGCTCCTCCAAAAGCTTCTTGCCAGGTATCAATGAGAATCAATATCTTCTCTTTGACATATAAGTCAGGCTACAGATAAATTTTGGAAGGAAAAAAAAAAAAACAAAAAATAAGTACAGCATAAGGGAGTGACCATATCATTAGATGCCAATAATTGACAGTGAACATAAATACCTTCTTCTTTACTATTTTCACCATCTCGTGAAGAACGTCTTTCTCTGCCACATGCATATGAACAATGTCCCCACAATTCTTAATTATCGTCTCCAACAGCTAAAATATAGCCACCAGATAAAACAGAACTAATTAAGTCCTCTGTAAGATGAACACAAATAAATGACAAGAGGCGGAACTGGGCATCTACAACTGATGGGCAAAAAATACATCTTCAAATTTAAGAGTACTTCAAGCAAAGCAATTAAATAAACTAATACTAAGTACAAAGACATATATTCACAAGCCATGGTATTTGGGCTATTTTCTCCCTCTCTTTTTTTTTTTCACTACCAAAACCTGGTAAAGGTATATAAGAATGTCTCGTTGTAAAAGAATCACGCCTCCTGAAGTCAATTCCTATTCGTTTCAAATTATAGTTGGCATAACTGCTTGAAATGTAATAAAGATTAGAAAATTGAATCTACCAGCCTGGTCTTCAAAATGGAAAATGCAAAATGCAAATGTATAACGCAAGATCTCAGATTTTTCAAAACTTGTGAAACAATGCCTTTAAAAATTAAAATAACTAGGTTGAGGACCACACAGTCGAACAGACAAACTATATAAGTGATTGACGAGACATGAGGAACAAAATTAAAAATAATAACCTTAGTAATAATTAAAAATAAAAATAAAAAAAATAAACACACACACACACAAAAAAATTGCAAGAATTCAGCCGAACTTACTGTGAGAGCAAGAAGTTGAACTTTAGAATTCCTACTTCCAATGCGTTTCTTTATCCCTTTAACAACATCCTTTGCTTGCCTGATATATCAAAAACAGTTTACTTCTAAAATGAGGAAACTAGAAAAAGATTATTTAAAAAAAAAAAAAAAAAAAGAAGAAGAATAAGAAGAAGAAGAAACCGCTCATGAATCCAGTTAACCGACAACAACAGAATTGAAAACCCAAAACCTAAATTCACACTAGCATTTCATTTCCTATCTTCTCTTTAGCTATAGCTACACCACCAATCCGCCAATCGCCACTCTTTCTTTCCAAAATTCAACCCTACACATAAAGCCCATTTTCCTTCAATCCTGAATCCCAGCTACGTGCTAATGAAATCAAAAGGCAATATTTACATATGCAGAATGAAACCAAATTTGCAAATTGCCAAATGCCCATTTCCTGGTTCATCTCCTAATCACCCAAAACATCAACAAAATGCAATCTTTGAAGCATCAAAAGCGAGCTTAAAGTATAGACACCAAATATTATACCAAAAACCAAATCCCATTTCAAAGAAGAACACGCTTATCACACGAAACTAAAACAGCCTCAGACAGAAGGTAACTGTTCGATCAATTCCAACCACCTCTCCACAAGTCATCCTAATGAAGACTGAACCCTAGGGCTTTATCAATATCATGTCAGTGAAAAATTGCACTCTGTATTGCTCAATCGAATACACAGACGTATATATATATGAAATGAAAAGAAAAGATCAAAAAACACGATGAGAGGATCGATGGCGAGGCGTACCCAGGATCATGGTTGAGCATGTCGCAGATTTCGATGTTCATGGCCCAATCAGGGCCGATGAGCATGTCGCTTGTCGCGCGTTCCACCATGGAATTCACCATCGCCGCCGAAGAAAAAAAAAAAAAAAAAGCGAATCGATCGGAATATCAGAGCCGATTACGACGAACAGGCACTGGCTTAAAGATCGGAGAAAATTCCGACGAGCTCGAGAAATATTCCGGCCTCTCTCTCTCTCTCTCTCTCTCTCTCTCTAACCCCCACCCAGAAATTTTCACGCCTTTCTCTCTCTCTCTCTCTCTCTCTCTCACAGATCGCTGTTTCTTTGAGGAACGATTTTCTTTTTCTTTTTCTTTTTTTTTTTTTTTTTGATGGTGTGAGAATTAAATCTAAGGACTAATCAATTGATGCCACGTGTTGTATTTTGATCACTTTTATTCGCCGACGTTTTGAATGGACGGTTCCGACAGTTCCGTTCTGGGTATATTTTTTATTTTTCTGTTATGTGTGGGCCACCTACTTGGCAATTATGAAACGCTTTAAATATATTAATGATAAAAGAATAAATAATAGTAATTTCTTTTCGGTTGAATAATAACTATATTATATTATTATTTGGACTACTATCATTTTGTGCCCATTGCATAAAGTTATTGTCATTTTATCCAGCGAGGTTTGCCGATCAAATTCGATGGATTAAATTTAATCCGTTGGTCTCTCAATAGTTTAATGTGAATTGAGCATATTTTCGGTTTCCATAAATACTCTTAATTTTATCAATAAAATTTTAAAAAATTTTCATTTTATCAATAATTTTTAAATTAGTTTCACTTAATTATTCTTATTAAAAACTGAAAAAAAAAACTAATTAAATGCAATCATATTATCTTTTTTATTGGTTTTTAATAGAATTAACAAAATTACTACATGATTGTATTTTTCCCTCTCTAATTTTAACATTGACATAAATTGGAACCAAAAAAAAAAAAAAAAGCTTAAGTATGATTAACTAAAATTCATAAAGTAAAGTGAGAAACTTTAAAATTCTGAATAAAATGAAATAACTCTATCATTAAGTAGGACTTATTTAACACTCATAATGTAAAATTCAGAATAAAATGAAAATAATTCAATAATAAAGGGACAAAAAAATTTTTTTTTTTTTGAAGATTGTTGTCAATCATGATTGGCATGTTTTTTTATGATAATTGCCATGCTTTTAATAGAAAGAATTCTGTTTGAATCCCCACCTTCAAATTTCAAATATATATATATTATATTTATTTATTTATTTTAGAACGAACAAAACAACATCCTTTACAAAAACGGTCTTAATTTATTTATTTTTATTGTTTGAAGCACATTTTTTGCTTTCTTTCAATTAGTTTTCTTTCTTTTATTATTATTTTTTTAACTCTATTAGGTATAGTTTAGTGTTAAAGTTTAGAATTTAAATACCCCATCTCTAGATAAAAAATATTAATATTACTTATTAATTTCTATTAATTAAAACATTAATAATTCATTTTAAAATTGATGTAATAGTGTAATTGCAGGCATAAAAAATTTAAAAAAGAAAAATCATTGATCACGAGGTAAAAATTCCAAAAATGAACAAGATTTTTTTCTTGTGACATGATGACTTATGCACATTCACTTTAATTGACTTGAAATAAAAAATTCCCATTCTTTCCGGTCACTAAACTAGTCTCAACGGGATTTAAAAAAAAAAAAAAAAGGGAAAAAGATTAATAAGTTATAAGCAACAATTTAAAATCATTGGACATGCCCGTGATATTAACAAGTGGACTCGGGGCATCTTTTTTATGTAAGATGCAAACGAATGAGAAGAGTACAAACTTGCATCATTTTTAGCAAAGCAAACAACCTTAGATAACAACTACAAGGCATATTATATCTTTACAAAAATATATATACAAGGCATATCTAAAGAATTAATGCCTTAGTCCACTACTATGTTGAAAGTGATCTCTCTATGACTTTTACTGTGTTTTGTCCTTTTTTGTGACCTCTATTTTTAAAGTTCCATAACCACTTCATCTTACGCATTTGACCTTGAGGCCAATCCGAAAACCATCCTCAAAAATTGGTATTTATTACTTTGGCTCAAACTAAATGTATTTTTTTTGTTAATTTTTTCATAATTAGAGTTTTTAAAGCTTTATTATTATTATTGTTATTTTTAATGAATTAAGGATGGGGAATTCAAATCATATATTTTATTTTATAATATAATCATATATAAAATTACAGTCGGATTATTATAATATTTTAAAATTCGAGCGTTTTTCAAGTCCGGAAAACAAAGTAAAAATATGAGGAAAGGTCCTTCCTCAAAAGCTCTATGTCGTGCATTTCCATGAACACCTTCCCCATTGTAAAAAGTGGAAGTGGCAAAAATCTCTCACAACATCAAAGTCCACTTTTTTAAAGACAAAACTTGTCCAAATAATTTTTCATGCTTAAGAGTTTTTAGAGCCTCAACAAGGTAACTACCTTAATAACACAAATTTAAAAACTATTATACCAACATAACACAAAAAATAATATTAGAAATAATATGACATAAAATTAAACTAAAATGCATTAAAATTTGTGTCATGTTAATCACGAAGGGAAAATTTGTGTTATATTGGTTGATAGATGAAAAACAAGATAGTTATTTAGGTAATTTTCTCTTAGATTTTAATTTCCTAATAAGTGTAACGTCAACAATTCCATCTATTATAGCTTTTTTAAAATTGGAGCGGAAAGAAAGCTAATTTTTTTTAGATTTAGAAATCAAAGTGAAAAAAGTAACCAAAATTTGGAGGTCCAAAAGATATTCTAAAAACTATAGAACCATAGACGGCAAATGAAAATCCTTTCACATAAGTCGCTTTTAATATTAAAGAACCGGGGAGCCATCACAAATTCACAGTAGTGTAAAAATACATTTCCATTTCTTCAAGTTAGGAATGCCAAGTTAGGAATGCCACCAAGAGAAGGTTTAGTTGTCAAGTCAACTTAGTAAGGAATAGGCACGCGAACAGACGGAGGGCCGGATTTCATGTCCTCGACGAGAAGATTCAAAAGAGCCCGAGCCACGGGACCCTCTTTACCTATTGGAGAAAAATGAAGAAAAAAACTCAGATAGTCCATAAATAAGCAACAAATTCTGAACTTGAATATGTTCTTACCATCACCAATGACCTGCTCATCCCACTGTAAAACCGGGCGAACATGAACTCCACTGCCAAGAAGCATCATTTCACTAGCCTTCTTCCCTTCGTCGACTGTCACATTTGCAACTCGCACTCCCTGAAGCTTCCCCTCGCTCACCAGCCTTTCCGCAAGGGCCAGAACTCGCTTCGCTGTGCAGCCACTTAGGATTTTGTCGAAACGAGGCATCAGAAGCTCATTCTCTTTTGTGACAAAAGCCACATTCATGTTAGGCCCTTCGGCAATGAACCCTTCCTCATCGAGCCAAATGGATACATATGCACCATTTTCTTCGGCTTCCATCTTTGAGAGGACGTTTGGAAGGTAGTTCACACTCTTCATCGTTGCAAATTGCGGAGGCTTTATTGGAACAGATGATGTTATCGCTTTGATTCCCATAGAATCAAAAGGTGACTGATCTTGTATCACGACAGCATAAAGAGCTGGTTTATTGCCGCTAGACGGTGACAACTGGAAATCGCCAGGTCCCGCCGAGAGCCAATATCTTAGAGATCCTTTTCTACACTTTGAGGCACTCACTGTCTGTATGAGTATGCTTCTTATGCTTTCCTCATCAAAGGGTAATTTAATTTTGGCCATGGCTGCGGACCTTATAATGCGGTTGAGATGTTGGTCCAACTCATACAAATATCTACGGCAAAAAAAATACATATTAAATCACTGAAATTTGTAGGTAAGGAAACCAATATTACGAAATGATGCTTAAACTCGGCCAAAGCAAAGTACCCGTATGCAAAGTTTTGCAATAACTAATGGAACTTTTAAGATCGAAAATTGTTGACTATAAAGAAATGCCACATAATTATGCTCTAAAAGTTACATTTATTCAGTGTTGAATTTCTTTGCCTAAAACTAAATTTGAGCAGTGTTTTTTAAAAGCAAAGAAAAGGAAATGTGTTTGTTGAGTGCCCACTAGAGTAAAAGTGTTTTATGACTAATTTTCAAAGTTGTTATGAATTTTATCAAGTGTTTGGGAGACCACAATCAACAATGACTAACCCGTCCACGATGGCGGCAGTATCGAAAACACCATGACCTCTGTGGACCATGTGGTCGTCGATTGGGATGACCATAGCAGAAGGATCAGTTGTTATTCCGCCAAAAATGCTCGAGTACATTGCCAGGAACTGTTGCTTCCCTTCATGGTTTTCCCTGTAGCTTTTCAGCCTTCCAATTGCCTTAACATAATGAATTCGAAAAGAAATTAAAAAAATAATTAAAAAAGACAACAACAACAACAACAACAACAAACATTAGTACAATTTGTAAGGACTTTTCTCGACCCCAAGGGGTAGCTCAAGTGGTTGGAGACCTGGGGAACCGGAGGCTCGCTCCTTTAAAAGTGGAAAGTTCGAATCCTCTTATGTGCATTCCCTTATGGCCATGCCCCTAGTCCAAAACACTAGAGACCCCCTGACATGTCTAAGGAAACTTCCAAGTTCACGGGGCGCAAGTCTGTGGGATTAATCGGGCTCTCATCTCGGATTCCCATTAGTTAACAAAAAAAAAAAGAAAAAAGACAGGACTTTTCGCTCGTACGTGAACAAGTAACACTACTGCTTCCAAAGTCTCTCGGCCTTTAGAACAAAATGTACTAAAAAGGCAAATGTATACGTACTGGTAGAGAATGAAAAATTGGAAAAACCGACTGACTACCAGAATTTGACAACTAACACTTTAGGGCCCGTCCAGACGGACTTTTCTGAAAGTTTTTTGTCATTTTCTCCGTAACTAAACCAATTTTACTATTTAAATCTCTAATTCTTTTTTTTTCACTTTCAAAAACTCAAATTTAAAAATCCATAACTAACTTATTTCAAATCAAAATAAGATGACTTAAAAAAAATTTACATAAAATAACGAGATAAACGAAATAAAATCCATGTTATTATTATTATTTTTTTTCCGAACACATTTAAATTTTTATATCTTTTTAAGGATCACAATTCATTTTCAACCAAATCGTATGTTCCCAAAGCACCTAACTCATTTCAATCAAAACATATCCAGAACTCGAACTCCAGGTTATGTTCCAAACGGGCCTAGTTGAAAGATGAGTGAAGTTTCAGAATAAAAAGGCAAAAGAGTACCTCGGAGCAAGTCAGAAGTGGGACATCAAACGCTTTAACGCCGGAATCTGCCACAACAAAGTTAATTTTTATCATTTTTTTAAGTCTTACAGAGTAAATTTTTTTTTAACTCACAATCAACAACCACAAATAAGAACCAAATGATCAACAAAGAACCAAAACTCACCGACCAAAGCTTCATTTTGGGTCGAACTTTTAACAATCCTTAGCTCTCTAAACGACCCATGTCGGGAATTCCAAAACCCAAAACCCAGAACCAAAGTTCTACAAGGAACAACCTTCGAACCATGGGAATGGTCGTTGGTTGTTTGGGGTGTAAATGGGTTTTGAGAAATGGGTTTCGGGAGAGAAGAAAGATATGCCATAGAAAACAAGCACTCAAGATCAAACTTTTGGCAAGTGGTAACTGGTCAACTCCCATGGATTAAGCACACAATCAAATAAATATTTTTCCAACTATTGTGTAATAATATATTTATATATATATATATATATGTATTTTTTGGGGTCAGACTAGTTAAAGACAAGGAAAAGGGTGTTGATTGAGAGAACCGACCGTTTATGACATGTTTACTTATCTGTAATTGGAGTGATCATGAATATGAGTGAGTATGATTCGGAGTGGGCTGGATTCGGAGTCAAAATATGTTGTTTACTTGGATTCCAGGAATCGGAATCGAAATCACTGTCAATCCTATTCCTGCGTTTACTTAGAACACGAATCGGAGTCAGTTGTTGTAAATTTACGAGTAACCTCCTTTTATTTATTGTGTTTTCAAAAATTAAAAATATTTTTAAAATATTTTTATTTAATATCATACTATTAATCAAAAGTAAAATAACCATTATGATATTAAGGTAATAAAATTAAATTGTGTAGTTTTTTAAAAAAATTTAAGGGTTAATTTCATTTTTAGCACTTGTGGGAAAAATTATATTAAAATCAGCACCACTTTTTTTTTCCTTCATTTCTAGCATCGCCACGTCACCGCCCACTTTTTAGGTTGATGTATAAAGACATATATGCCCTCAACCAAAAGTTAAAATATATTTTTTATTCTTTTAAAGGCCTTTACACACAAAACGAGGAGTTGGCATTAATTGTCGATCAAATCAATGACTGTTGGAATTCGTACAGATTCGGTCATTTTCATAATGACTGCCTGGTCAATATCGTTGTGACCAAGGTTAAATACAAAAATTCAACATTACAGGGGTCACAACGATAATGACCAGGTGGTCATTATGAAAATGACCGAATCTGTGGCAGTATCAAAAGTTTAAAAAAAAAAATTTATGCCTTTACACACAAAACGAGGATTTGGCATTAATTGAAGGCGTGTCTATCAATCCAATGACTGTTGGTATTCGTACAAATATGGTCATTTTCATAATGACCGCCTGGTCAATATCGTTGTGACCAAAGTTAAATGCAAAAATTCACCATTTACAGGGGTCACAACGATAATGACCAGGTGGTCATTATGAAAATGACCGAACCTGTAGAAGTATCAAAAATTTAAAAAAAAAATTTTTATGCCTTTACACACAAAACGAGGATTTGGCATTAATTGAAGGCGTGTCGATCAAACCAATGACTGTTGGTATTCGTACGGATACGGTCATTTTCATAATGACCGCCTGGTCAATATCGTTGTGACCAAGGTTAAATGTAAAAATTCAACATTTACAGGGGTCACAACGATAATGACCAGGTGGTCATTATGAAAATTACCTATCCGGTGGAATGACCAAATTTTAGGTAAATTCATTACTTATTTAATTTAAAAATTTTTTTTTTGTCCTTTACACACAAAATGTGTTGTTCAGACTTGTTTTCTCAAAACGTGGGCAGGGGTCACAACGATAATGACCACCTGGTCATTATGAAAATGACCGAGCCTGTAGAAGTAAGGAATGTTAGCCAAATTCATTACTTATTTTATTTTTTTTATCCCTTTGCAAACAAAGTGTTAAATGCAAACTTTTTAAACATAAAAACGAAAAATCATTATTTTTAACTTGACTTCTTTGATTCATTAACTTCGATTTCCCCTCAACCCTTCAGCGGCCACCATTCTCTCGATCTCTGGTGCCGGTTTTTCTTTTCCTTTTCTCGGTAGGTAGCCTTCTATCTCCTGAAGCGGCATCTAGAGGGCTTTCGTGGTGGTTTTGGACAGTTTCCGAGTGGTTCCGGTCGGTTGCAACTATTTCTCTCTCTAGATTTCGGTTTCTCTCTCTAAAGAACTGTAGATACTGGGTCTGTGTGAGATGAGGGTAAATATGGAACTTGGCATACATTTAATGCTGTTGGGCCCCACATATCAGAGTGGGCGATAACGTGGCGGTGCTAGAAATGAAGGGAAAAAAAAGTGGTGCTGATTTTAATATAATTTTTCCCACAAGTGCTAAAAATGAAATTAACCCATTTAAAAAGAGTAAAAAAAAATTTAAAATAAGTAAAATATAAAAATAGGAACATAATTATATATTATGATTTAAAAAAAAGTTTTTTATTTACTCTAATAAAGTTAATAGTAATTAGGATAGTTATATATTATTAAGTTAATAAAAATATATTATATTTGGTTAATAAAAATAATTAATATAGATTATTATTATTTTTTAATATAATTTTTAGTAAATAAACTAATGATAAAACGATAATTTAATATTAATATTGACAATGTGAGTCACAATCCGGAGGGGGCATGGGATTGTCAATCTCATTTCTCAATTTCAAATTGATATGAGACCTACCATTCTCACTCCCATTCTAAAAAAAAAATGAACAAATAAATAAGTGATTGACTCTCATTCCCTACTCCTGATAAGACATTAGTACTGGGGCTGTAAATCGAACGGGTAAGATTAGCTTAGGCTTGAATTTTGGGCCAAGTCGCACACTGCGGATAGAGAAAAATGTGGACCACAACAACTTCGAGTGGCCCAAACTCGGCAACCTGTAGCTACAGCAGCTAGGACAGGTTTGGATGGGCCTACTCTGGTTGGGCCTGAATTTGGGCTCACTTTCTATGTGATTTGGGCTTTTTAAAAAAAATCAGTGTTTTTGTATTCCATTTGAAGCCTAGTACAACAGTGTGTGTGTGTGTTTTTTTTTTTTAATCAGTGGAATTACGTCAGCATTTAGACTTGGGACCATTGAAAAAAATAATAATAATTTAGAGGCTAATTCCTTAATTTTGGAATTTCTTTTAAACTTTAAAATTCAAAGTTAGAATATGTGCACAGCTAGAAAATACAAACGGATGAATCAATGATATAAATTAAATATAATCGGATGGAAATGGTAGTAAAGAATTAAACACTAGAGAACGTTGATAAAAACATGCTTGATAATCAAAAAATAGCTTAAATACTTAATGTAATAGTTCAAAAAGCAAAGTAGTTGAAAATAAACTAAACAATTCAACCATAAGCCAATCTAAAAGAGTAAAATTATCTTTTTAATTGAAAAGAAACAGTAGAATGTGTATCTTTTCATTAATAGAATGATACATTACGGTGGACTTAAGGGAAGAGACTTGCCCTCTACTTCTCCTCTCCCTCCTCATTTTCTTCCAACCAAACAATAAAAGAGGACTCCCTCCACTCCTCTCCCTCCCTCCGTCTCTCCCTCCAACAAACACATCCTTAGTATCAATCTAATACAAAGTATTACACTAACATTATTACTATTATTGTTATTTAATTTAAAATTTTAAACAATATATTTTTTGATATAATTAAGTGTGAAATCATCGCAAAACTGTATATGTAACATAAAGTATATATTATCATAAATCATAAATGAGCAAAAATATTTGTGATCCACGCACCGTTATTAGTAAATTAATATGTCATCAGCTTCTGTTTTTTTTTTTTTTTTTTTTATCTTTTTCTAAATGATTATATGCAACAATTAATCCATACATACACAAGAAAGAAAACAATAATGCATAACAATTACAATCACAAGGTTCACTGCATAAAATATTTTGCGTTCTAAGGGATGAGTCAATGATTGACTTCTCTGTTCTTTATTAGGCAAGTAATTAGAACAAAGATAGGATAATTCAGTTTTCAAGCATCATATTTTATCAGTTAAAAAAATAAACAAAATTTAATGACAATTTAATTAGTCATAACTATGTCTTAACTTAAATTCTGAAAATATCCTACCAATTACCAATATTTATCCTAAAGGGTCGTTTAGGTTGAAGATTGAGTTTTAACAATTGGCTTGAAAATATAAGTTTAATTGAAGTGTGAAATGAAAATGGATTGTGATATAGAAAATAATATAAAAATTTAATATGTATTAAAATATATAGAATATGGATCTTGTTCTGTTCGTCTTGTAATTTATACAATATGAAAAGAAAAAAGAAGAAGAAGGAAATATCATCTTATTTCGACTTAAAATAAAAAAGTTATAGACTTTTAAAAATTGAATTTTTTAAAAATAGAAGAGAAAGAAAAGGAGATGGTATTTAAGAATGTTGTAGTTGAGTAATCAAAACTTTATGGAATTATTATTCTAATCGGAGGCTAAAATATAATTCAAATTACTTGATATTTTACCCTTAAAAAATCACCTAACATTTAAAAAAATAAATAATAAAGTTTGGGATGGAGAAACCAATATTAGCATTCTCTTAAGCATTATCAAAAAAAGCTATCTCGGATTGATAGAAATATTCGATAAAAGTCTTGACAAACGTTTGACGAAAAGTATCATATTTATCATCATATCATCGAATTTACTAACAATCAAAATATATAGAATATGATTGTAAAATCAAGTATAGAATTGGCATAATAAACCTCATGTTTAAGATCCTAAATAGGATAGTATGTGGTCCTAAAGAGGATCATCTTATAATTATATATTAAGGGTCCATTTAGGAGAACATCTAGAGATGATATTTTGAAAGTTAAGTTGGAAATATGTTTTTAGGGGAGGGGGGGAGGGGAAACTTTTGAAAAGGTCATGCGATATAGAAAATTATGCAAAATTTTGAAATATATTAAAAAAAAATACAAAATAGTTCTTGTCTTATACGTTTCGTCACTATGAATATTTTGACATAAAAATCACCGCATTTTGATTTGAAATGAGAAAGTTATGGACATTTGAAGTTTGAGTTTTTTGAAAATAAAAGAGAGAAAAATTTGATTTAAAGTTAAGATTTTAAAATCCAAATGATAAAATATCATCCGATAATGATGCGTCAAACGGATCTTATATTATAAATACTATGACACTCACAACTCTTATAACTTTTTTTTTTTTTTAATTTTTAATACATTATTAGATTTTAATGTAATATTTTTTTAACAATATTTGTTCTTTATCCAACTACGGTAAAGGAGAGCTTACGATAATCTCATTAAACCACCAAATCACCTGAACTTAGTGACAACCGACAAAGTGCAACCCACCCGATGGTTGCACCTGCCAGCAAAGCTTATGAATCGGAGAAGAGTATACATAACTTTAATCAAAACGAACAAAATTAATCAATCAAAACAAACAAAATTAATCAAAACGAAGTTCGGTCCCACTCATAACCTGTAGAGCTGTAAAGCGCCAGCCCAGAAGAAAACCCCGCCAAAATCCCGAGAAAATGCGCGAGAAAATTTTCGCCGATTCATACATCTGAAAGCCAAACATCACAAGATTTCCCTCTCTCTCTCTCTCTCTATTTCCTCGTACATTTGGTATATACGCTCTCTTAAATTTCTTCCCAAAGCCCAAACTTTGGCCATCACATTCGATTTGATCTCCGCCATCACAACTGGGGTTTTGGAAATTCATCCCCTCGGCGCTTGTTCTCGATCGTCAGAGCTTCAGTTTAGTTTTCTTTTTCTCCAATTTTTTTGGGGGATTAATCTTCAAATTTCGATCGAGCTAGGGTTTGTTTGATCGGACATCGGCGTTATGGCGATAATCGGCGACGCGCTTCGCCAGGCGTTCATGCCGAAGCACGAGTACGAGAGCCTCAGGGAGGAGGACAGAGCCTGGGGGAAGCTTCAGAGGCCGCTCTTGATGGCTTTCATGGCCGTAATTTGTCTCGTAGTTGTCATCAGCACGATTATCACGCTGAACATCGTGTTTCCGGCCGACGCCTCGAGGAGGCCGTTCTGCGGCGACCGGGCGCTTCAGCCCCTGCCGCTGAACGTCAAAGAAGGAGGAGGGGAAGGGGATTCCGATCTGCTTCTCGGAGCGTTTTATCTGACGGACCAGGAGACTGTGGATTATTTCTGGATGGTTGTGTTCGTCCCTTCCATGATCATTTTCTTGCTAACCGCGGTGTATCTCATCGCTGGTAAGAGGAATTTTAATTTTTTTATAATTTTTTCATCAGATTTGAAAATTGTTTGTTGTTGATTGATCGATTGCCTAGAAAATATGGAAGATAGAGTTTGAATTTGGCCCCTTTTTTTGTTGTTGTTTAATCCAGACTTGTTGTAGGAGTTGCTAAGATTGTTGACATTTTATGTTTGTTAGGACCAAACTTTTAATGTTTTATCCAGTGTTTGATTAAGAGTATCAGTTCATTGATTTAGTCTGGGAAAGATGGAAAATTGCTAAGAATCGAAGCAATGGAGCATGTGAGTGGAGATTTACAAATGGGATTTTATCAGGAATAGAAGTAAATATTAATGAGATGGTTCGTCGAAACAGTCCTTGATATCCGAGTCTGTAAATTTATTTTGATGAAAAAATTTTGCCTTTTATACGAGTCGGTTTATAGGTCACTTGTTGTGTAGAAAAACCAAAACAAAAGTTTAGTTTCGGTACCACAGTTGGACAATGTTGTATTGGTGATTTATGTTGGAAGAAGTAAAGTTTAGTACAAGACAGCTAAGCTCTCTGTGTAGCTGGGTATCCTTGCAACCGCCATCTATACATATTTGCTTCTTTTAGTGGAAACAGACAGGCATTGACTCTTAAATATCGAGATTAGGAGTTGATAAGTGAGCATAGGATAAATGGGTTGTTGGTTAGGTCCGTTAGAATGTAAAATTTTTATGGAAAGCTGGGTAGGTGACTGCTAGATATTTAGGAATGCTTAAATGTCTTTAAGAAAGGGTCTATCCTCCTAAAACTGGATCACATTGGTATATGGTGAATTGGTGATTATGCACGAAATAAAGAACGTATTAATTACGAACTGGCTCAATCTTTTTAGGAAGCAATATGTTTAACGATAATGGGAAGAATAAGTACTTGGAAATGAAACTACTAGTCTACTAAGAGTCATATATGGAAGTTGGACATAGAAGATACCTGCAGTTTTTTTTTTTTCAAACTATGTGGATGCAAGTTTAGCCTACCGGTAAATTCATACAAATGTTATTGTTGAGGTCTAGGGTTCATATCCCCTTTCCTTTTTCCTTTTTTTTTTTAATTAAAGTGGGAAATTATTACCTGCTAAATCTTAGTCTGAGTTTTCCTTTCATAAAAAACCTTAGTCAGATGTCCTATTTAATCTTCTGTACTCTGTAGCATGAGACCACAATATCGTTTGTTGCTCGTTCTAATTTATGCCTATTTTGCATCAATGCTCATATTCTTTTGATATTGTAATGCAGTGAAATGAAAGTTATCTCTTTTGCTCTCTTATATGCATGCACGCGCATTAATTATAATTGATATTTTGATATTTGCTGCTATTTTATTAAACTGCAACATGTCAAATCTTAGCTGTTACGATTAGTTGGTTTTTCTTGTATGAAAATCAGTTTTTCAAGTGAAGTTTTTACAATTAATTTGTTTCAAGGTCCAACAGGGATTGTATGTGACCATCATGGCCATTTTTCTTTTTCTAAGAATATTTTTATCTTCATCCCTTTTTCTTTCTGCTTCATGGACATGCTGGGCTAGCTTGTTTTTAACTTCTCGTTATCATTCTGCAGGTATTACCGTTGCTTATTCTGCTCCAACAAGACATGGTTGCTTAAAGGTGGTTGAAAATAACTACTGTGCCTCAAAACGAGGTATTCTCTCTCTTTTAGCCTTTTTTTTTAAAAAATTATTTCTTATAATATTTAATTTAGTTTTTGTAAGTGAATTATGTAGCTATCTTGCTGTTTCAATTGAGAGGTTAGGCTATTTCATCTCTGGTAATTATGGCTACTAATCACTGAGAAAACAAAGATGGGTATTTACTAGCTTTTACCATTGTGGTTTACCCTATAAGTTAAATCCAAATGAAAAAGGTTATGCTTTTCCTGTTTTCCTACTTAAATCATACCACATTAAGGTTGGTCCCCGCAATTTGGTTCCATTTAAAGGCTTAGCCATCCACCATTAGCATTTAACAAAATATCGAAATTAGGAGTTGAAATATGATCCTTGTATTCCTCTTTCAACATTCGGCTGCATTCTATTGTGCTCTCATTCCTGGATTAAGCATGAAGGGTCTGTACTTGCACGGTTAACTTATGCTACATTTGGTAGGGTGGAAAAGAGAAAGGAAGGAAGTGGGTTGAGGGAAAAGTGGATGGAAATGGATTGAGTTGGTTGTTTGGTAAGAAGGAAAAGAGAAGGGAAAGGAAAATGGGATGGAAAAATATTGTAATTTGGTCCACTTTTTGATTCCCTCCAAAAGTGGGAGGAAAACTAAAATCCATCCAATAACTACTAAAATTACTTTTTTGTCCCTGTTTTTAAAGTAAAATAATATATATAAATAAACAAAATAGCAATTACACAACCTTTTTATTTTCTTTCCTTCCATGATACCAAACACCATAAAGGAAAAACAAAATCTTTCCTCTCCCTCTTATTTTCTTTCACTTCCATTTGTCCTTTCCCTCTTGTTTTCTTTCCTTTTTACCAAACATAGGCTTCATTTAGCCTACTAGTCCATCTTATGATTCTCTTCATTTCTCTTTGATGATACAGAACACAGATATGTATTCTTGGCTTTTATATATACCAGACCAGATCTACTACCGGATTGCCAAAAGTTTGCTACAGAAGATAGTTCCATGTCGTTTCCCATCATGTATAATAGCTAGAAAGAAAGTACAATATTGGTTTGAGATCATATAAATGTTTTAATCGTACATGTAGATCATAAGTTCATAGCGTGAAACTTTAATTTTGTAATCTGCAGGTGGGGTTCGTTGTCTATCCATTCTGAATGCTGTTTTTGCAGCCGTATTCGGTCTTCTTGCTTTGTTTCTTGGCTCAAGCCTCTTGACACTAGGGAACAGCTGCTCTTTGCCCCTTTTTTGGTGCTACGAGTTTGCGTCTTGGGGTTTGGTTATTCTATATGCTGGAACGGCCTTCTTCCTAAGAAGGAGAGCAGCTGTAATTCTTGATGAGGGTGATTCTGGCGGTCGAAACCTTGGGCTTGAAATGTTGGAAGCCAATCCAGTAGAAGTCACCCCAGAGGTTGAAAGACGGGTTAGTGAAGGATTCAAGGCATGGATGGGGTCGTCCCTCTTATCCTCCGATGATGAAGATGAACCGGACAGTTATCAAGAAGCGTCCCACATAACACGTACCAACTCTAACAGGGAGACAATCTGAAATTGAAACGAAGACCTCTGTTGGAACTTGACAACTTACTGGCCTTATCTTTTGTGTCACTTCAGCCTTGGAAGAGGAAAAGGTACAAATTTTTGACTCACTAAGACGCAAGCTTTACATTGACTCAACAAATGGTATACTAGGTTTAATCATACAAACTGGGTTTGTGTCCATTCTTGTAAGCCGTTCTTTACTGATCGTTTAGCCTGTGAATAATTACTGATAGCATTTCTCTCTCTAGTAAAAAGCAAACAGATTTTGTAGGGTCATTTCTGAGCTAAAAGATCAACGAGTGACTGATGCTTAATGTTGGTACATTTGTGCATTGGGGATGCCTGTTGTGTCGTCTGTTTAGATTTTTCCTGCTTAAGTTGGGCAGATACATCTTTGTGTGTGTAGCATTAGAGAATTTTTTTTTCTTTTTTAAAAATTAAAAATTATGTTAGCGGGATGATTCCTTTTAACAGTTGTCCACAAAATGTATTTTTGTTGTACCTCTGCCACCGTACCTAATACCCTCGGGTAGTGATGAATTTTAGACTTGGACTTTGAGGAATGACGGCCCCTAAAATAAAGGGAAAATAGCTTACGTCTATCAAGTTTTATATACTTCAATAGATGAGCTTTATTACACACTTGAACTCCCTTTTACGAAGTCTCAACATAAAATGGTAACAAGAGAAAGTAATCCTCACTTGGTCCTGTCCTATTTGTAGGAGGCTCCAACTGCAGTTGCCACTTGACGTGGTTAGAGCCATGCCCTCCATCTTTGGATGTGTAACTCGCTATCCCCTCATCGTCCTGAGATCATGGTGCATGATGGCGATTACTCAAAATAACTCAGAAGTCGTGGTGTGGTGATAATTGAGATGGCTCTCGTAACTTCAGGTGTTAGGAAAAGATAAGATAGGCATTAGAACTGTCATGAGGTCATGACTTACTCATTACAGGTATGCCTTGAGCAAACCATTGCTTGGATGGGGATATGTGGCCAAGGCCTCATAGCTATGAGTATGCGAGTAGGGACGAGGCCTTGCATGTAGCAAGCGTGGGCAAGGTGTGACCCTGATCATGGGGCCCTATGACCCTGCTTGCGGCGCCACGGGGGCTTTGTCACATGTGGCGAAGGCCACATTGGTGACTCAGGACTTTTGTTCATTTACGTGGATTCCACCTTGGAAGAAGGTTCTTTCACCGACTTTGTTGGGTCTAGAGGCTGAAATTTTAAGAGATGTCTTTGCTCCGAAGGCATTGAGTGGTCAACGGTCATATAAAATGCTCTTTAAACGGCTTGAGATAAGGGGACGTCTAAACCTCTCAACTCCTATGTATAGATGACGAGGAGAGTTGACTTTAACATAGTGAAGTGAGGTAAGGTATAACAATGTATAATAAGATTTTTCCATTCCCTTTCTCTTATTAAAAATCAGCTTAAGAAGTAGAATCACATGAGATGAGCACCACACCAAAAAAAAAAAAAAAAAAAAAAAAAAAGAAGAAGAAGAAGAAGAAGTATAACAATATTTCTAGTTATTGCTTAAAAAGAAAGAAGATTATTTTCATCTATGCATCCTTAATTTTAGGATCACTTTTCTTTACCTCTTGAACTTTAAAAACTTTCATTTTATCTTCTGAATTCGAATTTTCTATTAGAGTTTCAATTAAAACAAACGAAGAAAATAAGGAAATTTATCTTACAAAACCCATTATGTTACAAATTTTGCTAAAAACAAACGTTAGAAGATCACACGACTGTACTTAATTCATTTCATTTTGGTTTCTTTTTCTGGTAGAAAGATTAAAGTGGGGTTAAATTTAAAATTAGGAGGTAAAGTTGTTTTCAAAATTCAAGGATAAAGTACGAGCGAGAATTTAGATGAGAGTAATCCGAAAAAAGACAAGTAAAGGAAGAAAAAAGAAAAGTAAAGGAAGAAGTGGGTTTTCGGCTGGTGTTAAATGGGTCAGATATTTTGATGGGCCCATTAATCAAGCCCAAGGCTCAAACCCACTCCAAATTCTATACGCTTCCGGTCCATGTAGAGATGTCAAACGGATTGGGCTCGATCCATTTATTTTGAGTCCATTAGTGTTTCGTGTCATGCTCGTGTTAACTCATTTAATAAACATATTGTGTTGTGTCGTGCTTATAAAAAATTTATAGCGTCAAGCTTGGCTCCTTGATCATATATATTGGTGTCGTGTCATTCCGTGATTGTACTTTAATTGTACCCAATAATAAAAATTTTTAAATAAATAAGAAAAATAAGTTTTGGATATCATAGAAATGTTTTTTAACAAAACAAAGCATATCATTAAAAAGAAACTATAATATTAAAAACTTTATCTCGTTAAAAAAAAAAAAGAAAACCTTATAAAAAAAATTCAAAAAAGATAAAATCTTCGTAATAAAATAAAAAACATAATAAGTTTTATATGAAAATTATTAAAAATATTATAGAAAAAGTAGTGTTATCATGTCATTTCGTGTCCCTTATCATATTTGTGCTCATACTGTATTCTTAATATCCTCGTACCTTTAGCGTGCTTCGTATTTAAAAATCACATCAACTCTGACCTATTTAATTAAACATATCGGGCCTATATTTTTATGTAACATACTCGTGTCGGTCCATTGGGCCATTTTGACATCTCTAGATCCATGTAATCAAGAGTAAACCCTAACATGCCCTCCTTCCCGCTCTCTCTGTCTCTGCAAGCTCACTCCACGTTCTGATTCCTCAAGTTCCAACCATGGCGGCCTACGACTACGACGAGTCGTCGGCGACTCACGGCGGCGGCTCGCAACCACCGTCCTCCGGCCAGGACCTCGGCTACGACCCAAACTTCGTCCCCGACTCCGTCCAGTCCTTCGTCGTCCACCTCTACCGCCACATCCGCGAGAAGAACGTGTACGAGATCCACCAGATGTACGATACGTCGTTCCAGACCCTGTCGGAGCGGTACTTCAAGGACAGTCCCTGGCCGTCCGTGGACGCCGTCGCGCCCTTCGTCGACAACGACCACGTCTTCTGCCTCCTCTACCGGGAGATGTGGTTCCGCCACCTCTACGCCCGCCTCACCCCCACTCTCAAGCAGAGGATCGACTCCTGGGACAACTACATCAGCCTCTTTCAGGTCGTGCTACACGGCGTCGTCAATATGCAGCTCCCGAACCTCTGGCTTTGGGACATGGTTGACGAGTTCGTGTACCAGTTCCAGAGCTTCTGCCAGTATCGGGCGAAGATGAAGAACAAGACAGACCAGGAGATTTCGCTTCTCAGACAGTTCGATCAGGTAATGCTCGTTGTTTTTGGTTGAGAACTGGTGCAAATTTTGAGTCCTGTAGCATGCAATTGATTATTTTTTGGTAAAATTTATTCAAATTTTCTTTTTATTGTTTGGATTTTGGAGAGATAGTATAATTGTTTTTCTGTTCTTCGAGAATTAGAAAATTGGAGAATTAGTGGAGAGTTTGAATCTTGTATCATGAAATTGCGCTTCTCGTACAGTTCGATCAGGTAATGCTCGTTGTTTTTGGTTGAGAATTGGTGCAAATTTTGAGTCTTGTATCATGTGATTGATTATTTTTTAGTAAAAATTTATTCAAAATTTCTTTTACTGGTCAGATTTTGGAGAATTAGTGGAATTCTCAAATTTTTTGTTCTCTGAGAATTAGTGGAAATTTCGAATCTTGTATCATGAAATTGGTTAGTTCATAGAGATTAGGAGCTCGAGCTTATTCAGGTTTTTCTTGGTCCAATTTACTCGCCTTTTTCTTATAATGATCAGATTTTTGAGAATTACTAGAGTTTTATGAATCTTATATTCTTCGAGAACTAGTGGAAGTGAAAGACTCATTGGTTTTTGTTGTTGAAAACAAACCAAACAAAAAGAATTTAAGAAAGCAACATTTTATGGAGTTGGCAATTATAAATTATAAATTATTGATTTCTTAACGTATAATATATAGATAAATTTTTGACAAATTGAAAAACATAAACAATGCCAACAAGGCCGAACATACGAGCTGCTTGTGAGGAAAGTGAATCAATTTTATTATGCATATTTGCATATACTTCGTGGAGTGGCTGATAATAGCTGTAGACACCATGCACTAACGAAAAGATATACTTGTTCTTTCATATGCAAATGTTTTTAAAATTTTGCCTCTTTGTTTTGGTTGCTGTGCTATTGGAATTAGGTGGTGAAATTTTTTTAAATTGTTAATCGCAGGCGTGGAACATGTATGGTGTGCTCAACTTCTTGCAAGCACTTGTAGAAAAGTCCATGATCATTCAGATTCTTGAGAGAGAGAAGGAAGGGCTTGAAGAATTTACTGCCACGGATGGGTATGATCAGAATGGTGGGAGTAATGTCTTGAAGGTGTTGGGATACTTCAGCATGGTGGGGTTGCTGAGAGTTCACTGTCTTTTAGGTGATTATCAAACTGGTCTGAAGCGGTTGCTTCCAATCAACCTAAGTCAACAGCAAGGTGTTTTCATCAGTGTTATTGGAAGCCATATTACCACAATGTATCATTATGGATTTGCCAATCTGATGTTAAGGAGGTATGCGGATCGTTTTGCTTAGTCATTGTGATTATAACTTCTCTCTTTGTTTTCATCTTTGAAGTTCGAACTATTAGATCCTTCTAGTTTTGGCACATTTTTCATGTGTATTGATGTGAGATCAGAATTATCCGTGGTGAATGTCTCTTACAAGTTCGTAAGATGATAGTTTACATGATGAACCATCCATAGGCTTCTAAGTTGTAAATTTCTTCTACTAGGCTCCTACAAGTTTCATTGATACTAATTTGTTGATTCACTCCACCAAGAGTGTAGCTATTTTTTAGGTCAGATTCACTCCACCAAGAGCGTAGCTATTTTTAGGTCAGTTGTTTCTTGTTCTCATATTTTGCCTGATACGTAATAATACCTTTTACAGGTACACAGATGCAATTCGTGAATTCAGCAAGATTCTAAAGTATATCCTAAAAAACAAACACTACCATCAAAGATCTCCACAGTATGAGCAGATTTTGAAGAAGAACGAACAGATGTATGCCTTGTTGGCAATTTGCCTTTCACTTTGTCCCCGGGTGAATCTTGTTGACGAAACTGTAAATGCTCAATTGCGAGAGAAGTATGGTGAAAAGATTAGTAGAATGCAAAGCTATGACGATGAGGCATTTGCAATCTATGATGAGCTGTTCTCGTATGCATGCCCAAAGTTCATAACCCCTTCGGCTCCAAGCTTTGATGAGCCTCTTGTAAATTACAATCAGGTATTTAGGAACTTGTATCCAAGTGTTCTCTTCTAATAGATCTTTATTTTGCTTATCACTGACCATTTGAGACTGAACGTTTTGTCTATTTAATGGTAAAAAATCATCACTGAAAAAGCCATGATTAGATATTTCCTTTCGATGATTTAGACTTTACTTTTGTTCTAAGTTGTTCTAAAAATTTAACGCACTTCAATTTGTTCTGCAGGATGCCTATAGACTTCAGTTGAAATTGTTTCTTTATGAAGTGAAGCAGCAACAATTGTTGTCAGGTGTCCGGACCTTCTTGAAAGTATACTCGACCATCTCTCTCCCGAAACTAGCGAGCTGCATGGAGGTGGATGAACCCACCTTGAGGTAATTCCTATGGATTCTTTCATAAACTTTTAGCTCCTTTGTTTCCAATTGTGTATCGCATTACAAGAAACTTGACCTTTTTTTTTCCCTTTATTAATTATGTCTGGCAGGACTATCTTGACGACGTACAAGCATAAGACTCATGCTGTTGACAGTGATGGACATATTGTCTCCAATGCCGATATTGATTTTTGTATCGATGACGTATGTCTCTTGGTTTCTTTGATCTTCTCTTCTATCCACTGAAGGCTCAAGTTTAGAGTCCTTTTTGTGGATGGTCATCTGCTCGTTTGAGTGAAATTGCTGTTAGAACCAATCCTTGACTTTTGAAGGCCCATTTTTATGCTTGCATGCATTCCTGCGCACATATACAATAAATATTTTTCAATTGTGTGCGTGTATATTACAATCTCAATCTTACTGCATACTTTGATGCTAGATTATTTTGGAAAATGTAATTTATTTGACAATCTTGTGATGTTTGGCAGGACATGATATTCGTGGTAGACTCCAAACCAGCAAAGAGATATGGGAATTTCTTCTTGAGTGATATTGTCAAGGTATGTGCATTTCGTCTTGTCCTATTTTCTATCATTCTAATTTCTAATGGTACGGAGCAATGCTAAAGGACATCGGTAGTGTGGAGCGTAACTCGATAATAAGAAGGTGGGTCCTAGGATCGGGGACTCACAGATGGTACTAACAGATGGGGTTTACCTGCTATTAGTAGTGACGTTTAGTGCGGATGTTGCCCCAAGTGTTTTTCATTGTTATGCACTCGGACTTTAAAATATTTTTCATTTTTCTTAATTACAGTTTGAGAGGATGATGAACAGTTTGGACAGCTTGAAGCTGGAAGGAGTTGCTTAGAGTTGACCTTTTTGCTCGTCTCTTCTCTCTTCGTAATTTGATGATGTCTGGTTATTTATTTTTCTTTTTTCCTGTTTTGTTTTTCACTTGTACAGTGCCAATAAATTGGCTCTTTAGATATTTTAACTATTTTCAACTTCTTGCTTTAGCCACTTTAGATTAAAGATTAACAAAATCCTCCACTTATGCGTATGCTGATAATTTCCTTACAACCTGCAAATGCAATTTTGCCAATGGAAATTCATTTATTGGAAATGTTTTGTTTTCAATTTTGAGGAGTGTTCTTTTATCAGGCATCTATTAATTGATTTTTAACTTTTTTTAATGGATTGATTTATAAACGACCGCATTGAAAATTTGTAACGTTTCGGTCATAGATAATCCAACTCATAAAACAACAATTAAGAGATCCTACTCCACTCTTATTATCGAACATAAAGATTTATATATGTACATATATATATATATATATATATATATATGCTAAAGTATCAAAAGATTTGTTCACATATTTTCACTAAGCAGACTTAGCGTCTGCTTGGTTTGACAGTTAGACTTGAAATTTTTAAGTTAGAATTGATTAACTTTTTAAAAATAAGTTATAATTTTTGTTGACTTTTCAGAAAAAGATAAAAACTAAAATGAAAATTTGGACTGCTTGGTTTGACAGTTAGACTTGAAATTTTTAAGTTAGAATTGGTTAACTTTTTAAAAATAAGTTATAATTTTTGTTGACTTTTCAGAAAAAGATAAAAACTAAAATGAAAATTTGGAGTTGGAATTAAGATACAAAACAAAGGCTTATTATATGTCGGTCTAAAAAAGATAAGTCTCCGTTTTAATCGTTAGTTGGAGATTAAATTTTTAAGTTAGAGTTTTTTAACTTTTTAAAAATTAGTTATAATTTTTGTTAACTTTTCAATAAAAGATAAAAATTTAGATGAAAAATTTGAATTCCAATTGAAACATTAAACAAATGCTAAAATTAGATGTGCTAAAGTATCATAAGATTTTTTTTCACACATTTTCACTTATCATATATCGGTCTAAAAAGGATAAAATTAGATGAAATGACAACAATTCATCGATATATAAAGGATTAAATTACGACTAAATTACGATGAATTTACTATCAAGTTTAGTTTTGATAAATTTGATATTAAATATAACACTTCATTTGAGAATATTTTTTATTTTAATGTCAAAATTTACTATTATCACATCTATTAATCCCTTTGTTGTAGATGCTTTAAGGTCATCTCTGATGTATATATTTGTCCTAATGTTATATTTGTTACAAAGTATGAAAAACATCATATTTGAGATTTTGGTTTTAATATATAATTGTATATTTAAAATAATTTTGAAATTTATAAAAATAAAGAAAGAGTTAAAAATGATAAAGTTGAGAAATATAAATCAAATGTTTAATTTAATATTGGTTATATTTAATAAAAAAATTTACCCAAAATTAATAAAAATGAATTTATATAAGGGATAACACGTGAGATTTTTTCTTACTTAAATATCACAATTTATATCAAAGACTCTAAATAATGATACGAATATTCGTTAAAACTCTTACAGATGATCCCATCAAATGTGCTAATATTAATGTTACGCTTGGTGTTTCATCTCAAACTCAAATTTTTCATATCAGTTTTTATCTTTTTCTGAAAAGTCAATAAAAATTATAATTAATTTTTAAAAAATCAACCAATTTCAATTTAAAATTTTCATTTTTAACTAACTTACTAAATGAAAATTAACAGTACAGAAAATAAATATTCACAATTAAAACTTATAAAGAATCACCCGATAATCAAACATTTGGCCGCTACCCCGCACGCTCGACAATTAATACATCAACTCGTTACACTACTGGAGATGCTCCAATATTGTGAAAAAATCAGACGTATTTCATTTAAAAAAAAAAAAAATGAACAGTTTAATGTAATTATTCCATCCGGTGCCTCAGCCAGATTCGAGTGTAAACCCTAACATCCCCTTCTCTCTCTCTCTCTCTCTATCTCACACCCCCTTCTTCTGCAAAACCTCACGTTGCATTCCGATTCCGACCATGGCGTCCTACGACTACGAAGGCGCCTCCACCGGCTACGATGAGTCGTCGGCGACTCACCGCGGCGGTTCGCAACCGCCGTCCTCCGGTCAGGACCTCGGATACGACCCGAACTTCGTCCCCGACTCCGTCAAGTCATTTGTCGTCCACCTGTACCGCCACATCCGCGAGAAGAACGTCTACGAGATCCACCAAATGTACGAGACCTCGTTCCAGACCCTCTCGGAGCGCCTCTTCAAGGACACTCCCTGGCCCTCCGTCGACGCCGTCGCCCCCTACGTCGACAACGATCACGTCTTTTGCCTCCTCTACCGCGAAATGTGGTTCCGCCACCTCTACGCCCGCCTCACCCCCACTCTCAAGCAGAGGATCGACTCCTGGGACAACTACATCAGCCTCTTCCAGGTTGTGCTCCACGGCGTCGTCAATATGCAGCTCCCGAACCAGTGGCTCTGGGACATGGTTGACGAGTTCGTGTACCAGTTCCAGAGCTTCTGCCAGTATCGGGCTAAGATGAAGAACAAGACCGACCAGGAGATTTCGCTTCTCAAACAGTTCGATCAGGTAATGCGAATTGCTTTTGTGTGTGTGTGTGTGTATATATATGTATAAATGTATATATATTAGAATTGGTGGAAATGTTGAAGCTTTTATCATGAAATTGATTTGTTCTTAGAGATTTGGAGCTCGAGCTCATTCAGGTCTTGTTTGGTTCAATTTATTCGTCTTTTTTTTTTTTGTTCTTTCTTTTGTTGGTCAGATTTTTGAGAATTAGTAAAGTTCTATGAATCTTATATTCTTCGAGAGTGAAAAAATTATTGGTTTTTGTTGCTAAAATCAAAATAATTCAACAATTTTCTTTTATAATTCTACTAAATTTTCGATTTTTCATTTCTTATAAAGATGTGAAATTGAGAAATATAAACAATGCCAAGCAAGGCCGAACTTATCTTTCTGTGTTTGGGGTTCTGAAAGTTGAATCAGAATTCAGAAGAAAAGCAAATCGATTTTGAAAATGCGTATGCTAATACTTCGTGGTAAACACAGCCTCACACTCACGAATATACGTTCATGTCTATTTTATGTGGATGCTTGTCAATTTTGCATCTTTGTTTCAGTTGAATTCTGTTTGGTGCTAAAATTATGTCAATTACAGGCGTGGAATGTGTATGGTGTGCTCAACTTCTTGCAAGCGCTTGTGGAGAAGTCCATGATAATCCAGATTCTCGAGCGAGAGAAGGAAGGGCTTGAACGATTTACTGCCACTGATGGGTATGATTACGATGGTGGGAGTAATGTCTTGAAGGTATTGGGATACTTCAGCATGGTGGGATTGCTGAGGGTTCACTGTCTTTTGGGTGATTATCATACTGGTCTGCAGCGGTTGCTTCCGATTGACATTAGTCAACAAGGTGTTTACACTAGTGTTATCGGAAGCCACATTACCACAATTTATCACTATGGATTTGCCAATCTTATGTTAAGGAGGTATGCCAATCTTTCTGTTTTGTCATTGTGAAATCGTGATTATGGACATCTCTCTATGTTTGAATCTTCAAGTATTAGATTCTTTTACTTCTGGCTCTTGTTTGGTCTCATATGATGTAAGATTGTAATTATCTTAGTTCTATTAGGTTTAATGTTCACAACAAGACAATTTGTCGTGATGACCATTATTAGTCTCTAAATTGTAAATATCTTCTACTAGGCACCTTAAAGTTTCGTAGATACTGATTTGTTGATTCACTCCCCCAAGATTGGGTGTTTATTAGGTCAGATGTTTCTTGTTCTTATACCTTGCCCGATCTGTAATATTTCTTTTACAGGTACACAGACGCTATTCGTGAATTCAACAAGATTCTTCTGTACATCTTAAAGACGAAGCACTACCATCAGAAATCCCCACAGTATGAGCAGATTTTGAAGAAGAACGAACAGATGTATGCCTTATTGGCAACTTGCCTTTCTCTTTGTCCTCGGGTGAATCTTGTCGAGGAAACTATAAATGCTCAGTTGCGAGAGAAGTATGGTGAGAAGATGAGTAGAATGCAAAGATATGACGATGAGGCATTTGCAATCTATGATGAACTGTTCTCATATGCATGCCCAAAGTTCATTACCCCTTCGGCTCCAAGTTTTGAGGAGCCCCTTGTAAATTACAATCAGGTATTTAGGAAATTCGGATCCAAGTATTCTCCTCTTATAGATCTTATTCTGCTTAGCACCGACTGTTTGAGACTTTCAATGTGCAAAATGAAGTAATTGTTTTGTGGAGTTAATAGGCAAGTCACTAATTGAACAAAGCAAGATTAGAAAAATTTTTTTTTCCCTTTCAATGATTAGACTTTTGCTTTAGTCTTTAACTTTCTGGGTTTGACTTATGTTTTAAGCTGTTCTATACGTAACACAATTCAATTTGTTCTGCAGGATGCCTACAGACTTCAGTTGAAATTGTTTCTTTATGAAGTAAAGCAGCAACAGTTGTTAACAGGTGTCCGGACCTTCTTGAAAGTATACTCAACCATCTCTCTTGGGAAACTAGCGAGCTACATGGAAGTGGACGAACCCACCTTGAGGTAATTCTTACGGATTCTATTATGAACTTTTAGCTTTTTGTTTCCGATCATGTATTGCATAACAAGATGCTTTTTTTTTTTTAAATAATAAATTATTTATGTCTGGCAGGACTATCTTGTTGACATACAAGCACAAATCACATGCTGTTGATAATGATGGAAAAATTGTCTCCAATGCTGACGTTGATTTCTACATTGATGATGTACGTTTATTAAGTTTTCTTTAATCTTCTTTTCTGTCTATGGAGAACTTAATTTTAGTGTCTTTTTTGAGTATGGTTATCTACTTATTCATTGAAATTGCTGATAGAACCAATGTTGACTTTTGAAGGCCTTTTTTGGGCTTGTGACTGCGATTTTGTTGTTCTGCCCAGGCATGCATACATGGCACACATGCGTACATATGTGTCATTTCAGTTGCGTGAATATGTAGTTTACTGCAGACTTTGATACTTAATTGAGACTAATTCTTGTTATTTTGGATAATCTTGTCATTTTTGCAGGACATGATATTCGTGGTTGACTCCAAACCAGCAAAGAGACATGGGGATCTCTTCTTGCGTCAGATTGTCAAAGTATGTTCATTTTCGTGTTGCGCTATTTTCTATCATTCTAATGGTGTGTGCTGTGTCTTAAACTATTTCTTCGTCTTTGTGATTACAGTTTGAAGGGTTGATGAACGATCTGGAGAGGGTAAAGCCGGAGAAACTGGAAAAGCCGGAAAAGCTGGAAGCGGGTTCTAGGAGTTGACCTTTCTGCTCCTCTCTCTTTTATGTTGATGATGCTTGGTTACTTATTTATCTTTTTCTTTGTTTTCTAATGATCTTTTTCTCATCCATCTACCCTTCCTGTACAAGAGTAGTTGGCTCTTTAGATTTCTTATTTTTCAACTTCTTGCTTTAGCAACTTTAGATAAAGATTAAAAAAAAAAAAAAAAAAAAATCCTGTTTAGGGGTATGCTAACAATTTGTTTACAACCTGCAATTTTGGTACCGAAAATTCATAATTTTGGAAATGTCTCGTTCTTTTTTTCTTTTTCGTTTTTTGGTAGGATGTTCTGTTTCATTCTTGGTATCCTTTTTATGGGTAATCTTGGGATGGTTTAAGGGCCCGGTTTAAAGATTGGATTTCAATTCGATGAAGCTTCTATGTTCTGTTCCCTTTTTGAAACTAAACTACATAGTAAGCTTTTGTTGATCTGAAACTGGGAATTTAATTCAAGTTGCAGTCTTTGACTGGTACCGTGAGGCCAAATGATGTCGTTTTACAGTTTCCGTACCTATCCCAAGTTCAAAGTAACACGACTCGGAGACGGTTTTTGATAGAGGCGACGGCCAAATTGTGAAGACTGAAAACGGTTTCCTTTGTAAATCCATCTCTCTAGTGTTCAGAAGGTTTAAGCTTCCTGTGGTTGTGTGATTTGGCTGTGGCGCATTAACCAAATCTGCTCTGCTTGTCATTTCGTTTCCAAATTTGTAGTGGTTTCTCTGCTGCGAGTATTGTTATTCATCTCGACCAGGTTATAGGGGTGGAGGTGATATAACCGGATAACTTTGGGATAGATGTTTCTCCGCTTGATAAATGGATCTTTCACGAAATAGATTGTTTATATATCCCAATTAACGCGATGGAGGCGATTCTAATCCAAACATTCAACAAGAAAGACGAGCGTCCTGTCAACTCATATTTGATACATGGTTGGGCCATATTTGGTGGGTCTTACATTCAATTCACCCAAGTTGATTTGGGGGGAGGGGGGAGGTGTTTTGGTTATTTATATAAATGTCTAAATTAAAGGCTATGATTTAAAAAATATTTATATTTTTTTTTATTTACATGAATGTCTAAATTGATACTTATAAAGATCACATTACCCTTTTATTAATAATTGAAAATAAATAAATAGATAATTGATAAAAAAGGAAAGAAAAAATCTTTAAAACATTTCAGATTAAGCAAATCTTTTATAAAAGGAAAAAAAGAGAGATAATTTTACCTGATTTATTACAAAGAAAAAATAACCGTAACGGATATTAGTTGTATGACATATAAAAAACATTCATTATGATAAACAGTGTGTCATTAAGATAAATTCACAGCGAATATATTAAAAAAATAATATTGTAAAGAAATATTAGACAATTTAAAACCTAAAAAAGACATCATAATGATATACTAATTATCATAAAGAAAGAACATTATAATAATGTAGTAATATCGTAAAGAAAAAAAAGGGCAAAGCACCTGAATGACATAAATTTAAAGATCATTGTATCAACATGACACAAAAAAGAAATATTAAACCAATATGACACAAAATCAAACTAAAGTAAACTAAAGTTTTTGTTATGTTGATCAAGATGGAAGAATTTGTGTTATGCTGGTCAATAGATAAAAAAAAAGTGGTTATTTGAGTAATTTTCTTTAAAAAAAAAACATAGCATATTCCAAAAAATATCATAATGATCAAGTAATTACCATAAAGAAACAATTTTATATTACATTTAAATTTTAGAAACTAACTCTTTGTAAATAATAAAAAAAAACTTTAGAAACTATCTATTAAACCAATACTAACAATATTACAAAAAATAAATTATCATAATAATGTAAAAATTATCATAAAAAACTTAAATCATATTAAAAAAAATTATTTCTAAGAAATCTAAATCATACTTAAGAAATATGATTGTAAAAAAAAGAACCTAAATCATACTAATAAGCAATCACTGTAATAAAAAACTAGTCATTAAGATAAAGATACAAAATGATGAATAAATAAGGAAAAAAATAATGAATCTAATGAGAAAAAATGATATTAAATATGATACAAGGAAAAAATGGGTAGTACAAACGGTTGTTCTTTTGAAAATGGATATTTACGTAATATTATTAAAAAACAAATATATTTAAAAAAAAATAGATTTTTTGTGTAATTATTTTTTTATTTTTACATATTCTATGTGCTATCACTTTTCATGTTTTTTCAGGCAGAAATGTACTTCGATGTTTTAGCAGCACGGTAGATGCCCAAGCGGCAAGCAAAGACGGATCTGCATGCATACACCCATTTATGTTGAAGCAAAGAAGTTTCTTGCATGTTTACTGAGTAGACAACAATTGTAAATGCATCTTTGCTATAAAAAAAAAAATAATAATAATAATAAAATAAATTGCAAATGCATCTTTTAGGGAAGAAGACCCTATATTCCCGAGCAATTAAAAAGAAATAGAGAGAGAGAGAGAGAGAGAGAGAGAGAGAGAGAGAGAGAGAGACAAAGCAGAAATGGAATTTTACTTTCAATTTGATGAAATTTGTTTTTAAGTTGTGGTAGTGCTGCATTTTTTTGGCTTTTTTAGACTCACGCCCCTTGAATTTCTTGAATCTAGCAATTTATTCCCTAAATATTTTTTCTTGACAATTCGGTATTTTTTCTCAAATATGTTAAAACTTACATGGTTTTTTTTTTGCACATAACTTGCATAGTATAACTCAAGAAGGACATTGTTCATCATTTTTACTTAATACCAATACTGCTTTTAAAAATTTCAATTTAATTCAATTATAACTCTAACTTAAACTTAAAATTTAAAATAAATTTGGAGGTTAAACAACGTTTGTTTCAGAGCTTCATATATCATTTCCGGAGGATGTACAAGACTTAACAGTAAAAAACAAAGTAGGTAAAAAATCAAAAAGATATATTACAGATGATGGTGGCAGTAATATATAATAATGGAGGAGATCTTATTTGGAACTTTTGTTTTTATCTGTTCATAGGTTCGAAATGTTGTGTTGCTAGCGATATGGAAATCCCATCAGGGATATTGGTCAATATTATCATATGGGGTCATTCGGTTCACTGGACAAGAGCACATGACACCACCGATTCCTCTTATTTTGAATATATATATATATATATATATATATATATATATAAAAGACAGTTTTTTTTTTAGGGCCAAAAAGGTGGACAACGAGGTTAGCAGTCAAATGTGTTTAGTGGTATGTTTGAATGTTAGGTATGCAAGCACACACGACTCAAACCTTCAACTTTGCAACTCTCTCTTCTCTCTCTCTCTCTCTCTCTCTCTCTCTCTACTCAGAGAGTCTAGAGAGAGAAAAGAGAGTTACAAAGTTGAACCACTCGACTGTGGGATTGATTCATCAACTTCAAAGACGAGCCACTAGATTAGTTTTCTTGAATTCAAAATGAGTGGATGAAAAACTATTCTCTTCTAAATTCTTACATGCAAAAACAGATCATAAACAATCGATGAATATAGGCAAATATATGTATATATAAAGATATATATATATATATATATATATAGGCAAGTGGAAGGGGAAAATGGTAAGATGTGGAAGAAGTTGCTTGAACAACACCATGAGAGGAGTGAACCTTTTGGTCAATCTGTGGGGTGTGGCCATGATCATCTACTCCCTTTGGCTCCTCAAGAAATGGCGTTTGGGACTCGCTGACCTCTCCAGTACTCTCTCCTACTTTCCTAAACCACGGTATTTTTTCTAAAAACCATTTTTTTTTTTTCGGTGCTTGTTTAAGTGAATGTACGTCTAAGATGCTGAATTGAAGAAATTTGAAGTGCACCCTTTTATCTTTCCCTTTTTTTTTTTTTTTTTTTTTTTTTGGAGAATTTGGAAATCGATTTTTGCAAGAAATTAGAAACTGATTGTGTTCATGACAGGTTTATATATGCATGTTTAGGTGTGGGAATTGCGGTCTGCTTGAGCACACTCTTCGGTCACATTGTTGCCAGCTCTCCCAATGCTTCCATTCTTTGCATTGTATCCTCTCTCTTTACCTCATATTTTCCACAATGATTTCTTTGTATCGTTTACTTCTTACCTTTTTTTATTGTTAGTCATTATAATTCCAAGAATTATGTGGTAGGATACGATACAAATACCCTATATTATATCGATAAGATACGATCATAAGCAATTCGATCACATTAAAATCATATCAGATAATAGAATTGTGAAATAAAACTCATAGATTGTTAGACACTCGTTTAGCATTATTCAAAAGTTTTCTAAAGTGTTTTCTCCAACCTATGATCTAAAATCTAAATGGGGCTTAATAAAAATCAAATAGTTCAGATCCGTGTCCTGTTAATACAAGATTTTCATACCCAACTACATAATTATCTGTTAGTTATATTGGAAGAACTTGCTTTCTGTCTTTCACCATTTGCACACATCATGATGAATTATCACTGCCAATTATGGAAGTTATAATTCTCATGAAAACAAGACATTTGAGCCTCATTAGCAACAAAAACAACAAATTAGTTGCTAATTTTGATCCTTAACCAGCTTCAAAGTACATTTTCTCCATTTGCCTTCTTCTTTTGTTCGAAGTCGCCGCCGTTGAAACTACTTTCTTCAGGATCAACTGGGGTGTGGTATGTTCCTCAACTTATTTTAGCTTCCAAAGATATGCTATTTACTATATATTCCAAAAAATAAAAATTAAAATTAAAATTAAATATGCAGTTCTATGTGTTCTGTTTAAGATGGAGTTGTCAAATAATAGTTTTGGGTAGAATTATTATTTAAGAAACGCAAGATTGACATTTTGAGGCAGTAAAATAGAACTGTTACATAGGCAGTAAAATAGAACTGTTACATAACAAAAATAAAATAAACTTGCCGGGTCTGATGCTGTTATATGACAGTTTAAATGTGTTGACATATAAATAGTGATAACATAATTATCGGTGACAAATAATTATTTTTTAGCCAAGCCTAAAATTCCCTTTTTTTTTTTTTTTTTTTCTCTGTCTCTTTTTAAAAAATGAACTCATATTCTGTGTTTGTCATTTCTTGATCTTCTGGTTCTGTTATAGCAACTTTCCAAGTACATTGATGAGCATCACATAGAGTTCAAGAATTTTGTGTTATTTCATATTATGATGTGTCGCTTGATCGTGATTGTGGCTTTGATCCCACAGGTATAGTTTCTTATTTCCTCTTATGTCAACCAAAAAAAAAAAAAAAAAAGTCTGAAAATAGGGGGGACAATTAAATTTTCTTTTTATATAAAGTAAGAGCATAACTGAATTTTTAGAAAAGAAAAAATAGGGATAAAAATTTAAATAATTGAAATTTAAGTAGGGACACGTACTTTTTCTCAATAGTGAGTCGGAGTCGCTCCCTTGTTAATGGTGCATGTAAACTTATGTGGATTAGGTATACATAACTGATCAAGACTTGAACATGAAACTTGATACATTGAAAACAAAATTACACACCTAGTAACCATCAATTGAACTAGTTCCACATCAAGTTAGACCCCACTTAAGAATCAAAACTTATAATTATGTAGTCATTCAAAAGCATTTATTTATTTTTATGTTGCGTGCTCTCTAAATTTATTTTTTGTTTTGGCTCCGCCAATGTTTATCAGGAAGAGTAATGTGAAAAAAAAAAAAAAAAAAAAAGAAGCGGAGAATGAGGTTTTCAACTCTTCTGCCTGCAGAATGCTATGCTTTGGCGATTATTAACAAGGAAAATGATTCATGAAAGAAAGTTTTATGATCATGAAATTTAAAACTAATTTGTTAGGGGTAAAATAACAGTTATTGTAGTGATGTATACACTTAATCATTCTTGATATTACACATATATATATATGTATGGTGTGGAGGAACTAAATTTCTCACTCAAATTAATTAAAAATAAAAGAAAAAAGATAAAAACAAAAAGTAAATATATTCAGAATCCAACTTCAATGGCAAATAAAGCAAAAAATTAAAAGATGATAAAAAGCAACCCTTTAGAGGAGGTGGATGTACTCGATCAAAAATTGATGTAATTTGAGTTATTGATTGATTTATTTATTTGTAGCTCTCCTCTCTTGATTATATTGAATAACTCTGAAGCTTGTAAGGGTGCATACATTTTGCAGATATATGTGATTGTGTTGGCCATTATCCTCTGGGGCATAGGAACCGAGCCAAGAAGTAGTCACACTCATCACCACAGCCCTGATATAGGCATGCCTGATTTTCGTCATTCTTTCCTGGTGGGAGTGGGACCCAATTCTTCTATACCTGGAACTGGAACTGGAATTTCAGGACAAAATCATGGAAATTTTCTACTTGCTAATTCACCCCCACAAATACCACTACTTTATCCACGCCAAAGTTTTCTACTATATGTGGTTGGAGTTTTCAGGACTCGTTTTCCTGTTAGATTTGCTAGAATCCCATTTTGGGGGAGTGTGTAAAAGAGCTCTGAATCTTTTGAACTTTGGAGTTCCTTACCAGCTTTGATTGTTTAAGGAAGCGTTTGCAGTTCTGTCTTCCGACGTGCGTCTTGATTACTCAACTTCAAAACTCTCAAATCTACATCTTATTTTATTTCTCTTTCATTTTTAAAAAAACTCAAATTGTATTTAATTGTCTATAACTTTCTTATTTCAAATCGGAATGAGATGATTCTTATGTCAAAATATTCACAACGATGAGTGAGCGAAACAAGATCTATTTTGTAATATTTTTTTTATATCATAATTCATTTCTAATTCATACTTCAATCAAATATACATTTTCAAACAAGCCTCCAAAACTCTCTTTAAAAATCCCTCCAAATGGGTCCTCTTTTTTTTTTTTTTTTTTGGATAATTCTCCAAACGGGTCCTTAGAAAATAGAAAAACCAAAAAAGAATTAAGTTAACATAAATGCCTTCATCAGGAGTTTTTTTTTTTTTTTTTTTTTTTTTATAGCGAAAAAAGAATTAAGTTAACATAAATACCTTTTCTTGAATGTAACAAGTTCAAGTTAATTTATGTTTGTAGAGTGCATTTTTTTTTTTTTACATTTATTCAGTTAATGAGATTGAGTGATTAACGATGTTAATAACTCGAAACCTAAATTTGGGTTTATTAAATGGGTTGATTATATCTATCATCAAAGGTCAAAGAAGGATATAATGGATTTAGTTAGAGGGTGAAATAAAGTATGTTTTCAAGTTTAGGAGCATGTTAGGACACAAGCGAAATAACTAGGGAAATTTGTAAAGATCTATCCCAAAAACATTTAAGAATAAAATGTGCCACCTAAGTAATTTTGTCAAAATAATATAAGCATGGGATATATTGCAAATAATAATTTATTAATATGTGTTAGTGTTACTTGTGATTTATATGACAAAACCAAGTATAACCTTTAACAGTTCATTTTGCATCTGAACCAAGGATCCAATCCACAAAAAGAATACTATATCACATATCAATAAGATACATTCATAAACTTTCGATCACATTAAAATCATACCAGATAATAAAAATATGAAAATAAAACTTATAGCTTGTTTAGCACTCTGTCTAGAGACTGTTTTCGAGCACCATTTTAAAAGTTTTCTACGGTGTTTCTCTCACAAAGATGTGAATTTGCTTTTCAAACCAGTGATCCAAATGATGGCTTAATAAAAATCAAACATAGACATGTGTTCTACTGACAGGAAATTTTTCGTAACTTATCACAGAATTCTCAATTAGCTATTGGAAGAACTTGCTTTCTGTTTTTCACCATCTGCACAAATCATGATGAATTATCACTGCCAATTATGGAAGTTATAATTCTCATGAAAACAAAACATTGGAGCCTTATTGGCAACGCCAACAACGACAACAAATTTGTTGCTAATTTTGGTCCTTAAACAGCTTCAACTGGGATGTGGTATGTTTCGCAAAACCCATCTTTTGGGAGCATAAACACTTATCTGCACTCAATATTCAAAAATAAATAAATAAAATAAAATAAAATAAGAAATGAAATAAAATGAAATAAAATAAAATGAATAAAATGAAAGTAGCTCGTCTTCTAAGTAATTAAAAAAAATTAAATCTTTATTTTTACTGTAAAAATTTCATCCTTCAGTTGGTGTTGTAAAATTCACTCCTAGTCACTAATCATGATTGAAATGGTAAATTTGAAAATAATAATAATAATAATAACATCCTGGGTCTAAAAGTGAATTAAAACTAGATATGCCATCGAAATATTTAACCAGTGTCTCTAATCACCATGTAATTAAATATGTATCCACAAAAAAGTTAATTATTTTTGTCATACTGAGTCTCACTCAATTCTTTAAGAAATGGTTCTAATTTCATGTAAATCACCATAAATATGACACTAAACAGTGTACTAATCGGGGAAGACATATATTGAGCTATCAAAGTATCGAATCAAAAAATAATTCGATTAATTTCATAAATATCTCATGAATTATAAACTTTCGTTTATTTTGTCACCTAAATTTTTAAACCGTTCAAAACACACAAGTTAAAAAATAAAAAATAAAAAATAAAAAAAACCTTCAAATACCTCCTTTATATATATATATATATATATATATATATGTATACTTGACGAATTTGTTCATGTGATAGTAACTATAACCCTTTCAACTAAATAAAAGTGTTCAAAACACTCATTGCGTCTAAATCTTCCTGTGAACTAGTATTTATGATCATTGATTCAAAATATGGGATTGCGAGTAAATGACATTTTTTAAGAAGTTTTTAATAAATAATTAAAGTTTTGTAACATTACGAAAATGACATTTCTTTAAAAAATAATAATAAATATTAATTATGATTAGTCAGCAAATGATTAATATTAACATATATTTTATACATTGATTACAATTATTTTTTTAACTAAAAAAATTCTGATCAATAATTTAAATAAGTTTAAAAACTACCTTTCCCTCACCAACTGGGTGAGCTCCAGTGATTTAAGGTTTGTTCGACATTTTAGTTTAATTTTAATTAAATTGTACTTTTTTGGTTAGATTGTTGTCTTTTTTTAAAAAATTAACAAAAATTATATTTAATTTTTAAAAAGTCAGCTAACTTCAAATTAAAAATTTTAACTTTAATCGGCGATCCAAATGGAAGCTTAATGGGTGTTTGGGGTAATATTTCCGGATGACATTTTGCCATATGGATTTCAAATATCCTACTCTCCATCAAACTTTCACTATTTTCCATTTACAAAAAACCGAAACTTTAAAAATCCGTAACTTTATCATTTCAAATCGGAATGAAATGATTTTATGTTAAAATACTCGAAACGACAAGATGAACAAAACAATATTTATTTTACATATTTTTTTCAACACATTTTAAATTTTTGTATTATTTTTTATGTCAAAGAATTTTTTAAAAGTTTCTCCCTCAAATACATATTTTTAACTCAATTTCTAAAATACTATGTCTAGATGTTACCCCAAATGACCCTTAGTTTAAAAACTACCTATTCACCTCATCATTCTGTCATCTCTGGGGAGTTGCAAAAGGCATCCGCACCGCTAAACTAAACAAACCGGTTAGTAATAAGTAATAACTAAACACAGAATGTGCTATTTGACTGTTTACTTTATCTTTGTTGTGCGGCGATGAAGTCTCCAAGTTTTAATCGGACGGATAACCTCTCACCATATTCTTCAAGTTCGGAGTCCAAACTAAATGGCGCCTCTGCGTTTTCACATCTCCCTCTTGTTCCTGACCCTCCCATTTATGCCGTAAATTCTCTCTTTATTCATTTTCTTATTACAACAACTAATTCCTTAGACAAAAATACCATCAAAATGGCTTTTAAAAAAAAAAAAATCAATACCCCTACTTTCAAATTCTTACGAAACCTTGGGTTTCTTTTTTGTTTTTGTTTTTGTTTTTTTGTTTTTTGTTTTGGTGAAAAACAGGTTATGGCTGCCTTCAGCAAAGACCCGAGCCCATTAAAACTGAATTTGGGTGTCGGAGTTTACAGAACTGAGGTACTGTTCGACTCCAGCCCTTTGTCCTTCTTTCCACTATAATGCATTTCTTGAATAATAATATAAAAACCTTTCTTTTTTTCTTTTGAAAAACAGGAAACCCATTGAGTTTTTTTTTTTCTTCTTTTTTTTTTTTTTTTCCAGTAAATAACTATCATGAGTTGTTAGTATAATGTAGGGATTTATAGCTAAATAGTTTTTTTTTAATAAGTTTTTTAATAAATGATCGAAATTTTAAAAAATGAGTGAAAGGTTTTTTTTTTAATGATTAATTAATTTTTTTTATAATCAATTAGTGATTAATTGTATAATAGTCAAGTAGCTATTGACTTACTGTCAATAATTGATTAATCATACTGTAAATCACCAAATTTTATTGTTAATCACTAATTGATCATTAATCAATCATTAAATTTCATAGTCAAGCACTGATTGACTATTAATCAATTATTGATTGATTAATTTAAAAAATGACAAACGGTCTTTTTCTTAAATAAAAAAAATTGGATAATCTATTAAATTAGGTGACTAAAAAGAACCACCTAACCTAATTTTCTTATAACATATTTATTATCATATGTGTACAACAACTGAATACCTAATTTTCTTATAACGTATTTATTATCATATGTGTACAACAACTGAAATAATCAGACATGGTAATAAAAAAAAATTTCTGTAAAAAAAAAAAATCAAAACCAATGTTATTCGCTGTATAAAACAACAACAATAATAATAATCGTTTTGTGGCATCCAAAAAACAGGATGGAAAACCTTTTGTTCTGGATGTGGTTAGACGAGCAGAGCAGCTTCTAGCCAATGATCTGTACGTTTTATTCATTCATTTGTTTATTTTATTATATATACTTTTTTCGTAATGTATAATTCTTGTTATAACTTGACTTTGCATGTAACGGGTGCTTAAACTGCACAAATTATGCATGATTTAGGTCCCTTGATAAGGAATATCTTCCTATAACTGGAATACCAGAATTCAATGACTTGAGTGCCAAGCTCATTTTGGGCACTGACAGGTAAACAAGTGAAGTTCTAACCAAATTGGCATTTTATTAACTAGATAACTTACTTTTTCCGACCTCAAATTTTGTTGTCGTCGTCGTTGTTGTTGTCATTGTTCCACCGATTTTACTTGCCTTGGGAGTAGCCCTGCTATCAAAGAGAATAGGGTGACTACTGTCCAGGGTGTGGCTGGTTGTGGTTCACTGAGACTTGGGGCCGAGTTTTTGGCAATGCATTACCAAGTAATGTGCACATTTCTACTTGTCAATTTTGTCGTCTTTGATTTAGTTGGTTCAAGTTTAACATTGACTCCCCTTTATTTTTCACTTACTATGCAGCAAACAGTATATATTCCCGATCAGACGTATCCAAACCACCCAAATTTTTTCACCTCGGTCGGTCTAGTTGTGAAGACATTCCGCTATTTTGACCCAGCTATAGGCAGGATAGATTTTCAAGGTCTGGAAGATTTCTTGTATTTAAGGTTTGGATAAATGTATGCATATTAGATCATGCTTCAATACATTTATTCATAATTATACGCATTTCCATTTCTAACTTGAGAGTTGGGATGATTTCCTGGGGCTGTGGACGCAGGCTTGTTGGAAGACCTTTCCTCCGCGCCATCTGGAGCTATAGTGCTTCTCCAAGCATGTGGTCATAACCCAACTGGAGTTGATCCAACAATTCCGCAGTGGGAGCAAATAAGACAGTTGATGAGATCAAAAGGGTTGTTACCCTTTTTCGATTCTGCTTATCAGGTGGGGTAATTATTCATCAACTGTTAGAGCATTTTAGTTTGTGTATTTTTGTGTTAAATACTGAGGGAATCTGCAAAGCCCAGGTTCAAGTCTTCTACCACCGTGCTAATAGTACTTCGGGTGGTTAGAGCATTCATATCCTCAGTCAAGAGAGCTTGAGTTCGAGTCACTTCTACCACCATGGTTGATTGTACAAATACGTGTGAGTAGTACACACTCAGAGTGTCCCGGAATTTGGTGGAATGCCACTCTCTTTCAAAATCTTTTACTATAATTAGATGGAAGGGGTGGTTTGAATGATTTTGTATATATTAGGGGGCACAATGAACGATTTTGATAATTCAGGGGGCAAAATGAAATAGGGTCTACAGTCCGGGGGCATGCATGAAATTAATCCTAAAATAAATAAATAAACAAATAGAGATTCAAGTCTTCTAATATTGTGATCTCAATAACTTTCATCTACTGAACTGTCTTAGGGTCTAGTTAGTGGAGACCTGGAAGCGGATGCACAACCGGTACGTTTGTTTGTGGCTGATGGTGGTGAGTGCCTTGTTGCTCAGTCATATTCAAAGAACATGGGACTCTATGGGGAACGTGTTGGTGCACTTAGCATTGTAAGATTAATTAGATCAACTCAATATTAATGTCGTTTTAAAGAACATTATTATGATTAGGTACTCGTTCTTTTCTAACTAATTCATGTTGTCTACTTCAATGGCTATCTTGGGACTAAGATTTGTAATCGAAATTTATCATTTAGTAGGTTTGCACGACAGCAGAAGAGGCTAGCAAGGTTGAGAGCCAGCTGAAAATTTTGATCAGACCGTCGTATTCTAACCCCCAAATTCATGGTGCTTCCATAGTGACATCTATTCTAAAGGACAGGTATTAGAAATTAGAAAATGATAGAAACCAGAGAGTCATTTTGTTACTGCCTTGTATGAGACCATCTGAACTAAGAGCACGAGATTAATTTTAGCTATTCTGAACACTGACACCCACAAACGCACGCGCACGCGCACGCGCACACATTTCATGCTCATGGTTTGGAATGCATTTGGTTTTGGTGGTTCTTTGCATATGCACACTGACTTGTTGGTGAAAATCCAAACTGGATAAAAAAAACAACATGAAATCGGCAAAGTTTCATGTGTGTACATTTGTGTGTCGCAAGTAATAAGTGAATGTAGCATAGATTTGTCTCTTTTCTTTTCTCTGTACTTCAAAGCCAATGGATGCTTAATTGTAGGGACATGTATAACGAGTGGACTGATAACTTGAAGGCGATGACTGAACGCCTTGTTAGAGTGCGGCAAAAACTCGTTGATGCTCTGCGTGATAGAGGCAAAGCCTATCTGTGCTTGTTTGATTCCTTTCCTTCTCTCTTTCGCTGTATTAATCTCATGTTGCCTTTGAAATTTCACAGGCACACCTGGTGACTGGAGTCACATTAGCAGGCAGATGGGAATGTATTCTTTCACGGGATTAAACCCGGATCAAGTAGCCTTCATTACTAAAGAATACCATATCTACATGTCATCCGATGGGTAAACCAACGCTAAATTCGTCACCTTCTTATCATGTTCATTTATGCAGTAGTATCTGGGAGAAAATCTGGTATAAATATGCAATTTTCAAAGTTGATATTGGCTTGATGCTGTACAAAGCTGTCATGAAAATCAACCCCAAAAATCCCTTTTTTCGTGTCAATTATCGGTAGTTAAAAAAAAAAGGACTCATCTGACTTATTGGCATAAAATGTTGCAGGAGAATAAATATGGCTGGTCTAGGCTCTAACACAGTGCCTCATCTGGCTAATGCCATCCATGCAGCTGTTACACGTGATCTGTAATTTTTTATTTTTTATTTTAAGAAAAAGGATACGGGCCAAGGACACCCACTTTATTAATTATGAAATTTTATCCGCTGAGTTAGACCCAACAGAACTTACTTTTTTATTGTATATTCGTGGTGTGTAAATTGTACCACTAGAAGACAACATTTTTTTTTTTTTGTTGGCTCTGAAGACAACAATCCAATTGTTGACTACTCTTTTCTCTTTTTTTAAATTTTTTTTAATTTTTTTATCCTATACCACCTTCAACATTCGAAGAGTAGATTGCAATGCTTGAAGTCAACTAGACTAACTTGGCTAATGTTAAAGTGTTTTTTTGTTTTTTGTTTTTTTTTCGTTGAAAGTAATGTCAATTGTCAAGTCTATTTGAATATTAAAACCGTCGGTTATAGGTGACATCTTTTCTCAAACTTATCATCCAATTATCCAAGTAAATGTCGTCTATACTCATCATAACTTCAAATGAAATAGAATTTCTATTTGTCAAGCCAAAAAAAAAAAAAAAACAAATACTAGAATTTCTACAATAGAATCACCCCCATTTTACTCTATCCGTAGGAACAATTTATTTTAGGTGTTAAATTAAATCTTTTCACAAATGATTTACGATAAGAGTAGTTCTGTATAATACGACGTAAAATTTTAAGATGTACACTCATAAATTAAATTATTAAAAAATTAAAATAACCGTTCAAAGGCAATTCAGGATCGGGAAATCACGATCAGTTGAAGGTGGGCATAGTGTCTCTCAATGGGCTTTGCGAATTGTGATCCAACACCATTTTCCGGCCCAGAAGGCCCAATCACTTGACAACTGACAGCTCAATCATTGGGTCACGAGCCGCCCACCCATGAAGCCACGCAGTCCTCCATCAAACCAGTCGTCTGAAAACTGCCAGAATAACAGTCAGCCCACAGTGTGGCGTAACTCCCCCACCTTGATCCACGTGCCAACTCTCCCCGAAGCTATCTTCCATAATTTTGTCGCCACGTGTCCCTGTCCTTCCAAAACAGCGACTCCTGTTCAGATAAAAGCTCCCTCAATTTGACAGTTCTATTTGTTTTTTTTTTCTTTTTTATTTCAATAATTAATTTTTTTTAAGGGAGATAATTACATTTCTACTTTGTTGTTATTTTGTCATTAACACCCTCTAACGGCGTGGGAAAACGGGATAGTCATAGTCATATTAATCGTTGGAAATAAATCAAAATCAAGTTGTAAGATAGTCAAACAACTAATTAATAATCGTAATCTCTTTTTATCCTAAAATAAAAATAAGTGTAGATTTTGAAGATTAAAAATACTAGATTATTTTTTTAATTATGTATAATTTATTGAATGGTCAAAATAAATGTATAAACATTGCTTTCTTAACAAATTTTCACCTAGAAATTTATCCAAAAAAAATTATTAAAAAAAGAGAGAGAGAGAGAGAAAAATGTAAAAGAAAGGAAAGGATAAGGGGTCCACGTAAGAAATGACATAAGCAAAGAAACCGTAACCATGACTCGCCGCGTAAGGAAAAAACCGTCCATCAAAGGTTATATAAGAAGCAGTGATCAGTTGAAAGCCCAAAAGAAAACGCAGAGGAAATTTTGTTTTTTTTTTTTCCTTATATAAACAAAAAAGGAAAAAATAAAGTTAAAAAAGCGCGCACTTTAAGCTCGAGAAACCAGCGGAAGCCACTAAAATGCGCCCCCGGTCTACATCACCACTCGCCCACGGTTCTCCTTCTCCTTTTACTTCTTCATCTTCTTCTTCTTCAACAGCCGATCGGAGGTTAAACGCTCTGGTTCGACACCTTCTCATCGAGAATTCGAGTTCCGCCATGGATTCCATCTCCGCTTCTCCTACTTCCGCCTCCCATGGCGATTCCGTCTTTGCTCACGTTGTTCGTGCTCCCGAGGATCCTATTCTTGGGGTACTCTCTCTCTCTCTCTCTCTCTCTCTCTACAATCTCAGTCGCTTCGTTTTCGTATACGGAACGATCACAGTAAACGTACGCGACACGTTAATTTAGCGTCCGATTTCGTTCTCTGGTTATGGATTCAATCATCTGTTTCTGTGTGTGTGTGTGTGTGTTTTTTTTTTTAGATTTGTAATGTTTCTCATGATTAATATATTTCGATGCGTGAATCGACTGAAAGTTACGTTCTTTTTGAAAAAGAAGAATTATTTTACGCGGATCGCAATCGGTGATGATAAATGCTCTCTTGTTTTCATTAAAAAATCTATTAAGTGGTTTTTCATTGAGATTTGGGTAAGCCAAACTTGGGAGTTTGATTGATCCTAGGTTCTTGAATGATGATCAAGAAATTAGCTTTTTTTGGGATTAAAAATGTGTGCCATTTTCTTTGTTTGAAGCCTAAGAGAAGTGTCTGAGTTTACAAATATTTTGTCTGTCAATTAGCTGGAAAAAAAAATAAAAAATCGTGGATCATGTCTCTTTTTGTGCACGAAAAATTTGTTGCTATGGATCCTTTTTGTTTTAATTATTTTGAATCCCATCACTGCCCATTTCTGGGTATGATAATCGCTCCGGAGCCTGTGCATTTTGACTATGAAATCTTCCTTTTATATCTATCTATCTATCTGTATATCTTGACACCTTCTGTTTGAAATTTTCGAACAGGTGACAGTTGCTTATAACAAGGATCCAAGCCCAGTTAAGTTGAATTTGGGTGTTGGAGCTTATAGAACTGAGGTGAGTGTTTTGTACTTTATTGCAGAGCCATTGTTCATCATTTTGTAGAGGGAAGCATCTTGGACTAGTGAATTGGTATCTTTTTTCTATAAATTGGCATCAAACGTATAAATGAGATGTCTTTGAGTGTAGTTGGCTAATTGCAAATTCAAGTTAGTTTCTGTACACTATGTGTTGTGGTGTGTGTGTGTGTGTGTGTGTATTTTATTTCACGTGAGAGAAAGGTTTGAAAATTAGTATTATTCTAGTCCTCCTGCAACTTTGGTAGTAGTTTGAGTTATAATTTGTTATGGTATGGTAAAGAGAAGTTGGTGACTGCGTTACCATAATTGTGAATTCTCAAAGGGTTGTGCCTGATGTATTATTAGACTTTACGTGATTTGTTATATCTCATGCGTTAAATTCCCCAATTTTCTAATGGCTTGATAGGAAGGGAAACCTCTTGTCCTGACTGTGGTGAGGAAAGCAGAACAGCAGCTTGTTAATGATGTGTAAGTTATAAAATCAGCATCGCCCTTGCACTTTTTTAACTCTTTATGGAGTAGTTAATGATTCCCAGTCTACATTATATGCAGTTCACGTGTTAAGGAATATCTTCCTATTGTTGGACTTGCGGAATTCAATAAATTGAGTGCCAAACTCATTCTTGGCGCTGACAGGTATAACAGGCGTATGCTTTGATTGGATTAACAGTTCTAATTCATTCATGCCTTATCTTTAGCCGATTCGATTTTAGTTAATTTTCCTTTTACTTGCTTGCATATAGCCCTGCTATTCAAGAGAACAGAGTTACTACTGTTCAATGTTTGTCTGGAACTGGCTCGTTGAGAGTTGGAGGTGAATTTTTAGCAAGAAACTATCATGAGGTATATACCTATTTAGTTCTTCTTCCCTTTTTTTTTTTTTTTTTTTTTTTTTCTTTCGTAAGATTTAAGACAATTAAAATACAGAAAATCTTGACGTTGTCCACCATATCGTGCAGCACACAATTTACATCCCTCTGCCAACATGGGGAAATCACCCAAAAGTTTTTACTCTGGCTGGATTATCTGTGAAGACATACCGGTATTATGACCCAGCATCACGTGGACTGAATTTCCAAGGTGAAATATACCTATGACTGCTGTAATAACTTCTTTTTTGTGTCTATTCTACTCTTTTCATTTCCGCTTGTTTTCTATTTTCAACCATGTTAAATTTATGATGCAAAGTGGCCCATAGCTTGATTAAATTGTCTCTTTGGTATTGTGTTCTGATATTCCTTTAATGTGGTTACCAGGCCTCTTAGAAGACCTTGGTTCTGCCCCTTCTGGAGCCATTGTGCTGCTGCATGCGTGCGCTCATAACCCTACTGGCGTTGATCCAACACTTGAACAGTGGGAGCAGATTAGGCAGCTGATTAGATCAAAAGCATTATTGCCTTTCTTTGACAGTGCTTATCAGGTGAGCAGCTTGATTATCCACTTCGCTGACTAATGCCTTCGCTTAGCGTGGATAGAGTTGCTAATGAACAAAATCCTTTTTCCCTCTTTATTTTTGGGTATTATAGGGTTTTGCTAGTGGAAGTCTGGATGCAGATGCACAGCCAGTTCGTCTGTTTGCTGCTGATGGTGGTGAATGCCTTATAGCTCAGAGTTATGCTAAGAACATGGGTCTCTATGGAGAACGTGTTGGCGCTCTAAGTATTGTACGATTGATAAACTACTTTCATCACAGTAAATTGTACTTTTTAGTTCTGTTTTTTCTTGCACAATGTCTAACATTTCGACGGTCTTTTCCTTTTTTTTTTTTTTTTTTTTTTTTTTTCAAAGATGTGTGTTGATCTACTCTTCAGTTTTCTCTTAACTATACTGTCTATAATAGTATTCTACTTTTATAGGTCTGTAAGACCGCAGATGTAGCAAGCAGGGTGGAGAGCCAGCTGAAACTCGTGATAAGACCTATGTATTCTAACCCACCCATTCATGGTGCATCTATTGTGGCAACCATCCTCAGGGACAGGTAACGATGCTCAACTGGTCAAGATGCCCTGTAACACTTTGGTATATTTTACTTTGGAAACCATTATTCTTTTATTTAAACTCTATGTACATGCATAAGGTATGTGACACTGGTTTTTATTTATGAAAGTAAGTAAAATGACAAAAACTTGCTAATGGAATTTTCCCGAATATTTGACCTTGGAGATGATCATCTCAACTACTTGTACTTAAATTTTTTACTTCTTTTTCTTTCAAATATATGTTTTAGTCCGCCCCATACAGGCTTATTGCCTTTTGTCTTTCTACTTTTTAACAGGGATTTGTACAATGAATGGACTATTGAGCTGAAGGCTATGGCTGATCGCATTATAAGCATGCGCCAGCAACTCTTTGATGCTCTACGAGCTAGAGGTATAGCTTTTTCAATCGTACTCCTGTTATCGACACCTGATGGTTGCATTGGTTTAATTCTCTTCTAAGCATTCTTTGCATCCACGGTCACCAGATGCTTATACTTTGTTCTCTTTCTTCTGTCATATAGTGGTATTTTGCTGTTGTTTTATGGGTTAAGTGGCGGTAGTTAGTCCAAGTATGCTTTGCGTAAAATATTACCCCCTTTACTCTTGACCACTATCCCTGAGCTTTTTCCCCACTCTGTAACACTAATGCAAAACATAGTTGCACGTTACATCTTCGATTGCGTTAGATTAACGAATCGCATCTGTATCCTGCTTGCCTTCCTCTTTTGTAGGTACACCTGGTGACTGGAGTCATATTATCAAGCAGATTGGAATGTTCACTTTCACAGGATTGAATGCTGAACAGGTTGCCTTCATGACTAAGGAATACCACATTTACATGACGTCTGATGGGTAAGTAGCTTATTTTCCTCGGTATAAAGGATGTACTATTCTATACTCTATATATCTTTTGTGGGTCACTATTAGCTACATTACTAATATGGTTGTAGCAGACTGGCGCCCTTTAAATAGTCTAGGATTTGGACTTTCCACTTTCCGCACCATGGTTTTGTTTCGACTAGTATCTATATCACCTCCATTCTTGTTCTCCACTACGAAATATCTTGCATCGAAACAAACGTTTTGCTTTGAGTTCTTGCTTGCATGATATGGTATTTCTTGAAGTATTATTGCCAACGGATTTGTGTCTTACACAAGCATAAAAAATGTGAATAGTAAACACTAAACCAGTTTCGCACCAAATCTTCAGGAGAATTAGCATGGCTGGTCTGAGCTCCAGGACGGTTCCCCACCTTGCAGACGCAATCCATGCAGCGGTTACACGCGTTGTCTAGACCTGTCAACAGACGTGTTTCTAGCAAGTGAGCCAACTTTTCGCCGGAATGGTTCAACTCTTCTTCTTTTACTGTTTTGTCATAATAATCATGTCCCTCAGGACTTGTTCCTCAAGTGGGGAGCGTATAGAAGAATTGCCATCAGAAATTTTGGACAAATTATTCCAGTAGCTTGTATGTTGTACTTTTGTTTTGATTGCTTATCTCTTTATCAGAGAATCATCCTTAAAATATATTCAACATTCAAAATAACAACAAACAATTTGTGCATTACGTAGTGCTCCAAGGTGCATATTTCTTGATTGTTTATGGAATAATTGTTAAGAAAAACAGTCGATGCGAGCTTCGAAATAGAGTCGGTCCCTAAGCTTGGTCGGTTAGTGGTAGTTTGCATTTTGGTCACGAACACCTTAAATTTGTCTTACGTAAAAGTTTTATTGAAATTTCTAAGCGACGCTTTCCAATTAAGTTCCCCTTTAATCGATGGTAAGATGATTTTTCAAAAAAAAAAAACTTTCGTCTGCAAAATGACTTTGGCGTAGGCAGTTGTGACGATGAAATTTATGCCATTTTGTTAATTTCACTTTTTCAGGTTATCATTGTAGCAAAAAACATCGTTACATGCTACTTGGCCATTTCCATTCTTCATGAGCCAATTATTTATCCAAAAACAGAAGATCAAAGTTCTTTTCTTCTTTTATAAATTTCTACAGGATGAGAAAAGGTTTGATTCATTTTCAATGCGTTAAGATAACAAATAAATAAATAAAATAAAATAAAATCCTTGTGTCAATGCTAGTAGTATTTTCGATTTCAAAGTCTTCTTTCGTCTTTCTTGCCTCACATCTCAATAGTCCATGATGCATTTTTATCAAAGCCGTGGGTTTTAACTCGATTCTAAAGTGCAATAACACTTTTTTACCTTTATTTCACTACACGAAGCTTATATAGCATGCCAAAGTATCTTTAACTTGCCTTCTAGTAAAACAATTAACCGAAATTAAAATTACCCTCATAGTTGTAGACTTAGTTTAGCAGTTATTTTACATTTGACTCCATTAGTAGTTGAATTTGAATCCCCCAACCCTCAAAATTCCAAAAAAATAATTATAATAATTATAATAATAAATAAATAAATAAAAGATAATTAAAGTTTCTGCTATGATTCTATGAATTGTTATTGTGTCATGAGAAAAAAGCATCTTAATTAGCTCATCAGGTAATGGAATTGCATTGAACGTGAAAATGGATACCTTTTTGGTTATAGAACGTAAATAGGGGATCATTTTTACTTTTATAGAACAAATTGGGGATCTCAAGGTACTTCTTGGTGCAACTTGCCAACAATGTTGGCCTGATTACTTCAGGTTTCAATTTCCTCATATACAATTCAAGCCAAACGGCAAAACAAGAAGAATAAATGGGTAACAAACGAGTTTCAAAGGGCGAAACAAGACACTAAAACTATAACCCCCAAAAATAAAAAATAAAAACGAAAGTAAGAAAAATGCCTGGCTTTCCACCAATTTGTTTAGATATGTATAAATATGAATACTAAAATAACATTGCACATGATGGCCAAAAGATATCGTCATCTGCAACTTTTCAGCAGATAAGTAGACGGGCTTGAGAAGCCAATAGCAGCAGCCGAGGATTTCCCATGTTCGGCTACCTTCCCAGGTGTCCCACATTCACTAAAGTCGAGAACACGACATTCGGCCTGCATAAAATCCAAAGCAATCAGTTGAAAATCAAATTTTAACAGGGATCTTATGGTTTATATGCAGATAAATGAATGCGTTTGTGAACGAGTGTTCATATGCAAAGAACAGGATATACTTTCGAACAAAACAAAGAAAAAAAAAAGGGACTGCTATGCTTGCTTTCCAAGATGTACGAAACCAAAAATTCATGAAGTTGTTGAGAAATTATCATACCAAAATACTTTGAGGCAGATGTGAACGAGTTTCTTGCTGATTATTCTCCTGCAACTGAGTGTCCTGGTTAAATCTTCCCTTCCGTAATGTTTTAGGAGTTTCATTTTCCAAAACTTCCTGAGCATTGGCATATGCAGCGGCAGTTTGCTCACTTATCTGCTTCATCAACCCAATGGCATCATAACTTCTATCTCCTGGGCTCATCAAATACCCTATATCCTGATGACATTCCACAAATTATTCAGAAATTGAAACACGCGTAACTAGTCACATTAAGTGTAACAAATGATAACGAGGAACTTTTTTGGTACCTCAATCGTGATGTCAGTATCAATCCTGGGGCCAGCTATAAAAGAGTTGATGAACCACGGGGACTTCCATGCCGAAGGGGACTCGATACTTCTTTTGAACGGGGTGTCACCAAATCTAAAACCAAATATGATTTGGTAATCATTTCGTCGATAAATTGGCACCACAAGTTCCAAGAGAAAATGACAATCATGCAGGAAATTTCAACTCAAGCCGACATAATTCAACAGAAAACTAATGTTAACAAAACAGAAACAAGAAAAGATTGAGTCTTACATGCTAAAAGTTTCAACTGCAGCATCACCACCGGAATTACAACCCACAGCCTCCTGTCGGGCTGATGAAGAATCATGGTCCGCAAGTGTCTCTGCAACAGGCTGACTTTCAACCTTCTTGCCGCTTATGGAAGGCGAGGCAAAAGATACAGACTGTTTTCCAGAAGATGATTTTGAAGGGAAGTCTTGATTTTCTGTAGAGTCAAATCTTTTGGGATGCTGATTTCTAGGAGTTCTAGAAATTGAAGCAAAGACTTTGTCAGCTCTGAAATCAAGTTGTTTAGGAGAAATTAATACTAGATCGTTCATATTGTGTTCAGTAAGAACTCCAGAAGGCGGCTGGGAAGTGGTATCAGCAACATTCTTGGTCTTATCATCTACATCAGCTGCTCCTTGCACTTTATTCTCCTGGAATTCACTGTTGCACACAACTTTCTCTGAACTTCCGTCACCTGAAGATGCAGTATTATCGCTAACTTTCCCAAATTCCTGTTCAGATTCATGACCTTCATTTACTTTCTGACCTTGATTTTCTTTATCTTCAGTAGCGTTTGTGAGGTCCTTATTCTGGTTAGATGGTGGGGATTGTGAGGATCCTTTACTAACCACGCTATCATTGAACATAACTTCTAAACGTGAAAAATCTCTGCTCAGTTTGGAGGTCATGTCAGTCTCTAGTTTTTTGTCAATTCTTTTATCTGACAACGGGGACAACAACTCTCGGTGTCGTTTTTTCAAAATGGATGGTGTACCCGTGAAGGTTTTAGCTGCACTTTTTAGCACGGCATCAGGACTACCATCACGAGTTGGCGAATCCCATAACCTGAATGGAGTAAGACAGTTGACAGAAGACATCATCAGCTGACGAATACCGAGCGGACTATATTCTTGCTGCATCTCACTACCAGACTGTATAAGATCACAGCTAAAAAATGGAACATCATGGCTAGGAAAGCGAGGAGGCTCGTAACATAGTGCTCCTGCATCCTGCTGCTCTTCCTTGTGCTCATTTGGTTGGGCATCCGTTGAACAAGTTTGAGTATCTGATCTTGAACAAAAATTATTTACAGGGACTAATTTCGAAGGAGCTTCCACTGTATCCAGTTGGTCTTGCATTTCTGTCATACCCATATCATCATCGCAAGGAGAATTGGCAGAATCATTGGTGAAGATAAAACCATCACGCGAACAAGCAGCATAATCTTGCTCTTGAACTCCAAATAAATGACTGGACTCACAACCAAATATAATTTGACTATCATCAGCAGAAATCAAACGGGAAAAGTATGATTGAGAGCATGAAGTGCCTGTTACATCAGAGTTCAACGGACGGTGTAATTCTGATATTGCAGCTGCATCAGCTTCAGATATCTGGGTGTCAGATGAGTGGCAAAGTAACGGACCAGCGCATCCACCTAAATCAAGATTTCTTGAGGAGAAACACTCATCAGTCATTGCTTCTGAAAATAAGACCCTACAACACTCATCATCGGTAATCACCATGTGTTGCGGTTTATCAGAACCCATGGGCATGGGCATATTCCCCATGGAGGTAGAAGCAGTTAGCCCGTCAGAAGTTTGTAACGGAATAATACTCATTTCATGGCTCTTGTTGGAAGCTAAACAATGTGAATGCATCCCTGATGGTTCCCGTTCTAGTGAGGAAATATTATGCATCTCTTGTAAATCAAAATGGTAATCGCCACTCAAAGAATTTTCACAATCATGTGACAAATTTTGCTGAAGGAACTTCGCAACGAAACCAATGTCATTAGGTATTTCTGCCATGGAAAAAGCAGGATCCTCCAGAGAAGGATAATATGGTTCAGTGCAAGATGCTGGGCTGGAGCTTGGCTCCTTTCCTGAACCAGGCACTTCAGCATTCTGAAATTCCTCTGCCGTATGTAGCACCACATTGGCAATTTCATTTGCTGCATGAAAGCGACCGGTGACATTTGAATCTTGACTGCACTCTGAAATTTCCTCCACTTCTGCCCCTTTAAGACCACTATCTCCACTACTTTGGATCACGGGTTGGTTTGGATGTCCAACTTGAGGCAGGCCCTGGAACTGTGTAAGCAAACCAGATTTCAAGTAGGAATCCAATTTCTTTTTCACAGAACTGTTCCAATGATTTTTTATAGCATTGTCTGTCCTGTTAATGACACAAAAGCAAAGTTATATAAATATTCATGATACTTATAGCAAAAATCAGGGTGTAGTTGTGGTAAAAACAGGTGAAAACAGTAGTATGGTTAAAATGGTGGTAATAACATTTATCTCTGAAGTTGAGAATACAATACAATTAGTAAACCTAACAAACTGAAAAGAAGAAGAGTGTTTTCCTATATTTAAAATAACCAATAAACAAACCTTCCAGGCAAGAATTTTGTTAGCTCTGCCCATTTGTTCCCGTAGATTTGATGAGCACGAATAAGAGCCAACTCCTCGTCTTGAGTCCATGCCTCTTTGTTTATAGAAGGATTAAGATGATTGTGCCACCTGAAATCAGTATCAGTATACGTGAGTGCAAAAGGCAGCACCTACTGTTTCCTATGTAAACAGTAAAGTCCTAATATAAATAATACAAAACAAAAATAACAACGACAACAACAATGAGAATAATCATACCTTTCCCGACATTGCTTACCAATACGTCCGGGTAAATGCTGTGCGATGGTGGACCACTTCTTTGGGCCATATTTGTTAACCAATTCCACTATTATTTCATCCTCCTATTTACATTTTAAAAAAGAAAACAGTAAGGTAATAGTAGGTTTCAGAACCAAGTACTGTTGGCATGGCCTATGATTGCAATATTACTAGGAATAAAGTCAACAGGAAACAGACGAGCAAGAGCTAAGTTCACCTCTTTAGACCATGGACCTTTGACAAGTTCTGGATTCAAGACCTTCTGCCACCTATGCAGGCATTGCACATCAGTCCGATCCTTGAAACACTCCGCTATGAACAGCCAAAATAAATGTTTTAAGTATATAACACCACAAAAATACAAGAGCAACACCAGTTAGTTAAAGGAAGTAAATCAATTGAGATGTTTGAACATGTGCAACAAAGACTCAGACAGACAGATGTATATAGAGAGATGAATACCAGAACACAGAAAATACAGTTAGGAAAATAAAAATATTTTCGTCCTTCTGAGCAATTGTAGGACATGGCCCTAAAAGCGCTATGTCTACTATATTTGAAAACCAATTTTATTTACCCTTTCCTAAATCTAGACCAAATCCATGTGTCCCTTGATTTTAAGCAGTTTACAGTCGTATGTAGAAATTATCAAGGAACAATGTTAAGCAATGTCTCCATTATTACTCAATGTGTCCATAAGAAAGTAGAAAATAAAGAATAAGGGCCATGCAAAAGAGGAAAGGACACCTATAATTTGGCCATGCAAAAGAGTACTGGGGAAACGTGCAATAAGATTCATAAAAGCTTATGAAGACAAACACAATAGTTCCATATAATACCTATTTTCTTCCAGTTCTTTCCTTTAAAGCGTTGAACCGCCTTCCGCAAAATCTCATCCTGAGTACATGCAAAAGGTAATTTTAAATATGATGGAAAAAAAGGTACATCAATGGCCATGGCAGCAATTTTTTAATTTGAAAATGATTCAAAAGGGTAAAACATGAGTCATGGCACCAATTACAAATACAATTAAGAATGAGGAAAAGCGTGTAGGACATCACCTCTTCAGGTGTCCACTGCCCTTTGGTTGAACGCCTCGTAGGGCCACTAGTCCTCCTATAAAAGGATTGCATGTCATAACCTTGTAGGGCAACTTTTTGTATACTAGTCAACGTACAGGACAACATAAAAGAAAACAAAGATTCGAAGTTAAAATGTAAAATTCCAGGGTGAAGGTACTAAAACAATTCTGCCTGACGGATAAATGTTAGCAATCCAAGTTGTCCTATTTTACTCATTTTTTTTCCTCCTAAAAAAAATCCCTTGTTATGTTCGATTTACACTCAATCGGAAAAATAAATGAACTACTTCGAGAAACATGCTAAGTAGCAGATAAATGTTCTACTAAACAATGTTAGCAAGAGCCCAAGACAACTTGGGGCAGTACACATATCAGTAATTTTTCATTGAAAAAGTTCCAACAAATTGACGACAAACAAGAATAGGTAATGACAAGGAAAGCAAATTTGATATGGCATGCAATGCAAAGATGATTTTGAAGCATTACCCATGAAGAGCTCGAATTTTCTGGATATTCTCAGTGAGACCATCCGAAGGATTAGAAATTTTCTTGTCACTTTCCATAATTTCTCAGTAGGCAAGCAAATCTGCGTACCCCAATTCCCACTCGAATGCAACTCTCTCCACTGTATGACTTCCAAATCATTATAAGCTAAGAACTAGCAACAGCAACCTTTCTGAGCAACGGATCCACACTGTAGGAGGAAAAAGGCATAAAGCTTTAAATTTCATACAACTACAGGCTTAATGCCTGTAAAGAAAAAACAAATAACAATAACTAAAAAATAAACCCAAGGTAGATATATCCAGAATTTGATATTTATGCCCTAGAGTAAATATAACTGAAGTCTGAAACACATGATTCACTTACTAGTTGTTACTACTAGATATATGAAAAAGTTCGTAGAGAAAACAATTCTTCATGAGTTTCCAGCTAACGTATAAGATCATATGTAGTTCATTCATAATCTTATCCCACAAGTCAAGCCAAACCATTGTCTACCCTAGCCCCACTCCCTGTCAAGTACCCACTAATCTATGGTTCTCATTCATTTTTCCTCTTTCCAAAAACAGTACATTTTCATCAATCTATTCGCATTGTTGAATACAACCAAAGGGAATATAACAAAACTCAAAAATTCCAGCTGAATTATGCGAAAACTTACACGGAAACACTCAGTAAACGGCACTATTCCGAGATAACACATTCAGCAATTTCCAAAATGAACTTCAATTATCCTCCAAAGCTGCACCCAGCAGAAGGCAGATATACATAATAAGTCTAGTATCCAATTGAACCATACCCATATTAGATATGAAGAATGACAAGAAGAAAATAAGGCAATTCACCTCTCAAAATTAAAAAATGAAAAGTAAAGCAGAATCTATAGCTTTTAAAAATTGCAAAAGAAATAGAACGTTGAATGAAGATCAATAATGCATAAACAAAAAATTTTCCGATCAAACCCACACCAAAAAAAAAAGGGCCAAAAAAATCCAGAAACTTATTCGGAAAAAAAAATTAAAAATTTGATTCGATCGAATCCGAAGCTTGTAAAATGGAAGGGAATAAGTCAAAAAAATTGATCGAATTGAATTCAAAACAAAGTCAAACATCAGAAGTAAAGTTCAAATTGAGTAAAATGAAAAACCCTCACTCACTCACCGAACTGAGCTTCAGAGAACGGTACGAGGAGAATCCGAAAAGAGAGAAATTCGACGGTGCGAGAGAATCGGAGAGCATTTGCAGATCCGAAACGACGGTCGGTGGTGGAGACAGAAGAGAAGAGATCTGAGAAAAATGTAGAGAGAGAAAGAGGAGAGAGAGAGAGAGAGAGAGAGAGAGTGAAAATTTTGAAAGAAGGAAGAAAAAAGGAAGGTGAAACGGTCGGGAGCGATATTCAAACATAAAGAGGCGGACAATTGGGGGAGTTTCAAACCCTATAGGGGGCGTTATTGGTCGAGCAAGTTTGTTTTCGAACGGTAGAGATTTTGCCACGTAGGAATTGTGGGTCAATTCTACGACTTTTTTTTTTTTTCCTGAAAGTCATTTTGCAACTTTTTTTTTTTTTAGAATCATTTTGTGACTTTTTAATTTCTTTGGTCTTTTTTTTTAATTAAAATTAAAAAAGGTTCTACGGGCAATTATTATTATTTTTTCTCTGTTTTTCTCTTTTGTTTTGTTCTTTTTTTTCAAGAAAAAGTTTTTGTTTTATTTTATTTTATTTTTGTTTTGTTTTTGTTCCTTGCTCCTATTGTTTTTTCTGCACGTTTATTCCTTCCTTCGAAAGGACTGCAGGCATCCACTTTAAAAACAAAAATGGAAAAGAAAAGGAAATCTGATTAGAAAAAGAAAATAACTATTTTAGTGGTATTTTTTATTTTTCAATTTTTTTTAATTTGGGAATGAAAATATGAAATGGTACAAACTTTGTACCTAATAATGCAATCAAGTATAGAATTATCATTGAGTTATGTCTACAATCACTTTTATTTTCAATTCTTCAAGGTTAGTTAGTGGTAAAACTATTTCATTTTTTATTAATCCGTGCACCATAATTAACCTTTTTTTAAAAAAAATTTTACCATATATATATATATATATATTTTACAAAATTTATCTTATGTTTACATTGGCTCCCTATAACCAAAGTTTTATTTTTTAAAATGAAACGTGAATTTGTATTTAGATTTTTTGTTTTGGAATTTAAAAGTGAAAGAACTCAAACTCTATATATTATGATTGAATCATATATAAAATTATTATTAGACTATTCTGATAACAATAATAGATTTTAGAATGATGATAATCATGAATTTATGTATGGAATATTTTAATTTCGTTTTCTCGTTGATTTTGATCAACCAATGATGTGGTAATACACTAGTCAAAGTTCTAACTTGAATCATTCAAAAAACATAGGTGTTTGGGTGATGAGTTCAAACTCATCACCATTAATTCAATTTTTGTCTTTTTCCTCAAAAGTTTTTTGTCTTTTATGAAAAAGTCAACCAAAATCACTATTTAAACTTACAAATCTTAACTCAAACTTACACACCAAACACCGTTATACAAGATATGTAAAACTTAAGTTGAATATTTTCTCCTTTGTACTAACAAATCAATTTTTGTATACACGTAATATTTGAACTTTTAGTTTTTTGTTGCCTCCTTTTGAATTAGGATTTGTTTGGCATTAAGTTTAACTCTAACTAAATTATAATTTTCATATCAATTTTTATTTTTTTTTTAAGTCAACAAAATTTATAATTAATTTTTGAAAAGTTAATAACTCCAACTTAAAAATTTCTTTTTCAACTGACAAATCAAACACAAGCTTAGACTTAAATTAGTCCATTTCTTCCTCACTGTCATTTTATCACGACAGAGCCTTTGAATTATAACGAAAAAAAAAAAAAAAAAACTAGAAGTAGATAATTGCAATTGCCGAAATCAACAGAGTTCACGTTTTGCCTCATGGGAGTTCAAGCATTGCCTCTGGTGTTGCCTCATGAGAGTTCACGTTTTGCTGGAATCAAGGCAAAACGGATTTGCCCGAGTTTTGCCCTTAAAGGCAAGCTCTATCATGCTTATACATCCTAAGGTTGTTGCCAATAAGACAAGCAACCTCGCACATATCAAGCATGATAAGGGCTCCCTCGTAAATCTTGCCTCGTTTCTCTTAACGTCATGTTTGAGACGTCGGATTGGATAGGATTATAAGGTCAGGATTGGATTGGACTACATAGGATTATGTAAAATCCTATATGTATTTGGTAAGTTGTCGGATACAGTGAGGAGAGAGAAAAAAAAAAACACAGAGACAGAGACAAAGAAACACATGACCCTTCAGACTCATGGAGCTCAACCAAGGCGGTGGGCGAGGCAATGACTACCTCGCCAAGGGAGGCACGACGGCAGATCTCAAGGAGCTATGATCAGAATAGCGATAGTAGATCTGTGAAGGGCTACGATGGGGCGACGCCAAGTAGAGGTAGGCAGCTTTGTGACAGAGCTCTAATTGGGGACGGTGCTCCATCAACGAAGATTGGCAAGGAGGAAGAGCGCACGTCAGAGATCTAGTCAGGGGTGACTCAACGACTGAGATTGAGGATCAGTTGCTTCAATGGAGATTTCATGGGGGAAGGAACAGACAACCACGACAGCATGTTGATGGTGAGAGCTTTGACAGACATTGGGAGGCCACGACAGCAAACTCCATCGATGAGGGAGGGAGACGGTGGCAACAAGAAGCTCTAGCGGCGGGTGGCAGCAAAGCATAGTGTTTTAGCGGGGGTGAAGTGGACTTTTTTATTGGATATATTCCAATCTAGTCAAGGGATTAGGAATCCCATGTATTTTGGGAGGAATATTAATTAGACCATCTCCACCTCATTTTATCACAACAGAGCATTTGAATTATAGCCAAAAAAAAAACAAAAAAAATTCAAGCCATCATCTAAAAAGAGAAAATCTAATTAAATTACTAACTCTTGAGTTACACCAATAAAAAAGCATACTAGATATTACTGTTCACAAACGCAAACAAAACTATAATGAAGCTCGACAGAACAAGCGAGGAAGCATATTACTAGTTCACCGCAAATCACTGTTAAGCATCAAACAAAATTGATTTGAAAATCGAGTTTTACGGTTAAAGATACTTCTCAATTTGCTCAAACTTTCTGAGCTTTAGATGGCCGACCAGCTGAGACGTCATTATCTCTTGAGCGGCCATGTTTCCAGCCTCTATTGTGTTTACCACCCCTGTTAAGTGCAAAAATGAAATAAACAGGAAAGGTGGAATCAGACGAAGACCTTGATAAATATGAAACAAGGCATGTGGGGATATCGAAAGAGAGGGTAATTGTTCTAACCTTCCTCGGTTGCCCTTAAAATCACGGTGCTTATCCTGATTACCACGGAGTAGGTCCCAATAGTCCCTTTCCGCATCACCTGAGAGCATAAACGGGAAAAGCAAAAACTCACATCATTGCCAGAATATACAATTTGTTAAAAGTACGTGGACGCTATAAAATTAACTTCCGATATAAGCACTTAATGAAACAAAATAGAGGCTTGCTGCTAACCAGTGACTGGTTCCAAAGTAGCAATGAAGTTCTTCACGACAAGACCGCCTTGCTCGGCCAGGACAGCAGCAGCACGAGCCTTCTGAGCTGCTTCAGGTTCTTCGAATCGAATATACCCCGACTCTGCCCCCATCTTGAAATCAACAAACTTAACACACAACGAAAATTCAAGAAAATGTTGGTAAGATCAAATTAGAAAAAAGTAATAGGACAAATACATGAGCAATGAAAAGGCAACATCCCGTCCAAATAATGGAAACAGCAAAATCGTTATGATACCTTGACAGTGCCAAACTTTTGGAAAATGTCCTTGAGATCCTCACGCAAGACCACGTCCATGTTATCTTTGCAGGCAGCAGCACTACGTTTTTCTTCAGTCTCTTCCTTCTCTACAACAGGATCTTCAGTTGAATTTTCTCCCTCTTTAGTTTCCTTTCCGTCACTCTCTGAGTTATTTCCATTATCAACATTCTCTGTGGGGATTTCTTCGTCTTTGTTTGCATCTTTGGAAGCCTGTACGGTTTCTTCAGTAGCATTCTCTGAGGAACCAAGATCTCCCCCCACTCTGCCAGCGTCAGTGCTATCATTGGCTGGTTCATGAGTTCCATTCTGTTCCTTGGATCCTTCACCTGACGTCCTCTTTAATGCAAATGCAACAATTAAGCCTTTGGGATAACTGTGAGTGAAGATAGTCAGGTTAGCAATCAACAGTAGAGAGAGAGGGAGAGAGAGAGAGAGAAGTGGGCTCAGAAATCATGTTACAAAATTACTACTTACTTTGCTTCTGAGTTTGAGGAATTCTTTCCCTTTGAACTTGTGAGGGGACGAGAGCTCTCAAATTCCTCCGTCTCCTTTTCTCTTTCTGCATCAAAATCCTTCCTGAATTGGAAATAGCAGGTATATTTTCAAGACGTTAGTATTTTCTTTTTTCCCCATGTTTAAGACATAAATTGAGATTCTTGACTAATCATGCTATTCCAATTTTAGTAAAAGATAATTGCTTTGCTTGCACTCAAAATTCTGATGAATTTATTTCTAAGTTCTTGCAATTTAATATCTAAATCAACACAATCCATCTATTAAATTAAACATTGCTTACAGCTCGGGATGCAAATGAAGATATTTGCATTACACAAACTTTTGTTTTGCCATGCCAATGATCAAGTAAAAGTCTAAAATGTTGACTAAAAAGAAAACGGAACGATACCCATTGATGATTCGCACATAAACACATACGAGTTATGATGCAAAACTTACTTTGGTTTTAGGTGTAACTTAACACCTGCATAATCCAAGCTCTGCTCCAATATCTTTTCAGCATCTTTCTCTGCTGAAAATTCAACCAAAGCCGTGCCGCAGAAAAACCTTTTGTCAGCAACATGACGAGGAAGTCTCACACTGTTAACCTGAAACCAAGGACGAAAATAGATATTGCATTGCATATCCAATTAAAAAACAGCTATTGTAATTACAAATTTACAGTTTACTATAACTATAACACAAAATCGTGAAGCACCATCCCCTCTCCGTGTTATACTAAGGATAATTGCAATCTCAGGAAAACGTTAAAGTGAAACAACCGGCAAGGCAATTCAAAAACCAATTTCTAAAACAAAACAAAATATTATTTATTTTGATTCAAACCCAATAAGATATACCCATTTTCCAATTCCAAACCATGTAAAAACCCCTTTCACAGAAATCTAAATAATAAGAAAAGATAGCTGCAACAAATATGGCCTGTGATACCTTGGAATATTGATTAAAGAAAGCCTCCACATCTTCCCGCTTCACATCATACTCAAAGGGCGACGCAGCTACTGTTCTAACATCCAACTGCTCAATCAACTCATCGGGTTTCAGCAGTTCAGTACTCCTACCAACCCTTTTCCCTAAAAGGCATAAAATACAAAAACAATAAAATTAACACACAAAGATCTTTTTTCCACAAACAAAAACACCAAACCACATTATCCACAACATAATTCACTCATCAATATATGAAACCAAATCAACCAAAATGTCCATTAAAATACTCACCATCTTCAGAAATCTTTAGGGAAGTGGATTTTCTAAGCGTTTCAGCAACGGCATTTACAGTATCTTCCGGCACACTGTCTGGCTTCACATCCCCCAAATCGAGATGATTTCTCATCCGAGCAAACGAACATATCAATGCCAAACCGACCACTAACATCCCCAGTCAAGATCAACAACATAATAACAGCATTCCAACACTAATCAAAGTCCCAAAGCTCAAATTTAAAATATCAAAACATAAGTATCAATAGAGTACCTTCAAATATCACAAGAATTCCTTTGAATGAATTTTAAAGATTTAAACTTGATTTAACAAAAATAATAAAAAAATCAAACCTATAACATCAAAATATGAGTTTCAGTGAGTATCTTCAAAATTTTCTGGATTAAATTTCCCAAATTACAACGAAAATCGCAAGAATTCCTTTGAGTGAATATCAAATATAAAAAAAATTAAAACATTGAAACCGTGGAAAAAGTGTAAAAGATTTGAGAAGGATACTTCCATCTTCAGTCTCGGCAATGGATTTCTTGAGAAAGTTATCTCTTGGAAGATTGCTGTCGCTGAAGTAGAACTCGACCTGTAACGAAAAAAAAAAAAAAAGGAACATTTTTTAGATTATGAAACGAAAGCTAGAACAGGGACCAAAAAGAAGCGTTTTTTTTTCCTAGTACTGAACCTGTCGAAGGACTTTCTTGGATGTTTCTTCGTCCAACGACGCCATCGCCATTATCGGAGAAGAAGAGCTAGAGAGAGAGAGAGAGAGAGAGAGAGAGAGAGGTTTTTAGGGTTTTTGGAGGGGATATTTCGAGTTGGGGCTTTAAAGGAAGTTGCTTGGTTATGTATAGACTGTGAGAAGTGAAGACTGCGTTTTCGTACAAACACACTCGAATCTTTTGGAGTCCACTTTTGCTTCTTTTGTTTTTTTGTCCTTTTTTGTATTTTGGTTAATTACATAATTGTGCATTTTAGTAACTATATTGGATAAAATTATTCACACTTTGAGTCACTTATTTGTTAAATAATTGCCACATATCTTATAACATTAGAATAGGACTGAGAGGTGGATCACGACACGATAACACGATTATAAAATGATATGAATTTCACGTTTCAGTATCTCAAATAAAAAAAATTCAAGTTAATTTTAAGTCGACCTGAAAAACGAGTCAAATTCGAATTGGGCTTGATTAACCCGAACATGCATGTAAATTTTTGAATGCGCTAATTTGATATGACTTTGTTATGAACTTGTAATCTTGTGATAGTTTTTCTCATAATTTTGTACTCTTATTTGCTTAATTTTGATGAATATGATCATTTTTTAGCAAGTTGTGAAATTTTAGTTTGTTAAAAGTGTTAAGAAAAATCTCAAGAAAAAAACATTATTTTCGTATCAATTATAGATTCATGGGTCAATTTCGTATCACGGGTCATTTTCGAGTCATGTCGTGTCAACTCGTCAAGTGATCATATCGTGTTCGTGTCACGACATTCAAAGATTTTTGCATCACAAATCGGGTTCGGGTTGAGTCAAAATTAAAATACACATAACCAAACACAAAACACATAACATGAATTGTCATCCCTATATGTGAATGCCCATTAAATGATTAATAAGTAATTGATCGATATCAATACATATTTAAAACTATCAAGTAATGGCTTATTCATCAAGATTGATTAATAGAATCTAATTAACCAATATATTAATCATTTTAATCGTCATTTACTATTATTTAAGAAAAAAATCTATCATCCGATATAACCTCTCTAAAAAGAAGTTATGAAATATGAAGTATATCAATAAGACAATGTTTTGATGTTCTTTTGTTGCATCTTATAATTCGATTGGATCACCTATTAAATTGCAACGTTTATTAAACTTAAATGTTTGCATTTAAATGTAGAATTCGACTTGTTTATTCAAATGAGATATGTGTTTGGATAGTTTTTATTAAATGTAACATTTAAATAGTGTAAAGGTAGAAAATGAATAAGGTACGAATTTCGAAAAAATGAAAATTTGATATTTGCATCTTGAGTTGAATAGTTGTGAAATAGTAAAGTATTCAAATGCTTGTATCAGAATAGTTGTAAAAACAAACGTATATTGAAATGCAAATGTTACATGTAAATCAAATATCAAATTAAATAGGTGATTTAAACTAATGCTTGATTACAAATAGATTAAATTACAATACATATCACTCAAAAAGAGCGTGTAATTCCACACTTAAAAAAGTGTGGAGTACGGGAAAAAAAAAAAGTATTGATGTTCTTTTGTTTCATCTTATAATTCGATTGGATCACCTATTAAATTGCAACGTTTATTAAACTTAAATGTTTGCATTTAAATGTAGAATTCGACTTGTTTATTCAAATGAGATATGTGTTTGGATAGTTTTTATTAAATGTAACATTTAAATAGTATAAAGGTAGAAAATGAATAAAGTACGAATTTCGAAAAAATGAAAATTTGATATTTGCATCTTGAGTTGAATAGTTGTGAAATAGTAAAGTATTCAAATGCTTGTATCAGAATAGTTGTAAAAACAAACGTATATTGAAATGCAAATGTTACATGTAAATCAAATATCAAATTAAATAGGTGATTTAAACTAATGCTTGATTACAAATAGATTAAATTACAACACATATCACTCAAAAAGAGCGTGTAATTCCACACTCAAAAAAGTGTGGAGTACGGAAAAAAAAAAAAAAAAAAAAAAGTATGTGTAAGCGTTCGTATGGAGTGTATCACTCGTAGCTGGCACTCTCCAATTTGGAAATAAAAAGAGAAGGTGCTGAAAAAATTATAATGGAAGATATTCCGTTGCCGGGACTTGAACCCGGGTCTTTCGGGTGAGAGCCGAATATCCTAACCAACTAGACTACAACGGATTTGATGTTTTGATGCTAGAATATCTCCATTTTAATAATTTAATTAGTTTTTTTTGGGGCTCTACATTTCTCACATTCTTTAATTAATACCACATTTAATAAAATTAGAAATTGATGTATGCATTATAAGTTGCAAGATACAAGTTGTAACATATTTGCGATGTCATGAAACAATGATCAATAGAAGTACAACGAATTAAGAGAGAGAAACTAGAAATGATTTACAAAGAAATAATAAAATTTAATAAACTTAAGCCACTATTTATCAAATTTACTTTCTATCAATTATTAAACTTAGTTCTTAACTTACTTTAGCCCACTGACTTACCATTATGTATGGCATCCCCTCGACTCAAGATCTAGTTTTGTTCTTCCTAACACGTTAAGAGAATATATCATTTGATTTATGTCAAAAAGCTGCGGATTCCATTCCTATGTATAATAACTTTCATCATTCATAAATTACGTTTCCTACATTCATGGTGGATGGAGGCATATAAAATTCATACTTTTTGATAGATTAAGAGATTTTTTAAGTCATGTATTCATTCATAGATTAAGATAATCATATGAATGAATATCAATGTAATTTGACTTATTAAACAGGATTATTAGATAAACAAATGCCTTCATACGTATCCTTGTTATGTCATGAGTATATATCAATTTTTTGTCGATTGCGGTCAGTGAACAATCTTTATATTATCAACTTAAAATATTCTCTTATTCTAAAGAAAAAAAAAAAAAGTATCTTCATGCATATTTTAAGGCTCTATATGGGTAGTCTTGGAACTTTTGTTTGCTTATGAAATTTTCACAACCAAACTCGCAATTACTGCATGAGATGAACCAAACAAACCTTTTATGGAGTGTTAATTAAAAGGGTATAAATATAACGGGATACCAAAGATGAGTGATGTTTAAGTGAAGACAATATAATTTATGGAGAGGGGTTTAGAAGATAAACATCCACAATAATAAATCATTTCATTTATGAGACATAGTTCGTTTTTGTACAACTTTTTTTTTTTTTTAATTTTATTTCATGGCATCGTTTTTCTATAACTTGGTTGAAAAGTATACATGCCTAACTAGACCTTAATAAATTGTTTAGGTTTAGGAGAGGGAGAAATTATGGGGGAGTTGACTTTTTTCTTTTACCAACGTTTTAATGATGTAGATGAATTACAATGTGATTGCAATAATGAACTCTAGTATTTTTCAACATTAACATCATAACGAAAAACTTGTTCCTATTTTTGTTCTACCAGTAGGTATTTTTGTTTGTCATTTGATAAGCTTTTTAATGGTCTGATCTATAACCGGAAGTTGTTTAGTGTGTCACGCTGTAAATTTTTAATATGAATATTCATAGATCAGACCGTTAAAAAGTTTAAAGTTAAAACAACAATACCTACTAGAGTACAATTCCTACCATAAGCTTTGCCAATAGCTAAATGTGAATTCCAAAGAAATACACCTTGCAAATGCAGTTTTAATTTTTAAAATCTAGACAGAAAATGGTAAGATAAACTCTTCAAACATGAATAAGCACACAGCCCGGGAAATATGAAGGAAGACAGACATAAAATAAAAATAACAGTTTGTTCAGCATAATACTATATGGCACAATCTCCGTTGGTAAATTTGACAAGCATAAGTTATGACTCACATTCCCTTTATCATCATCATCCAATCACAAGAACAAAAATAAATATATCACCTTTTTTCTGCGTCTCCAAACACCAAAAAGTCTTTCCCTTCTCTAATCTTGAAATTTTTGACCAAGTCCCCTTCCTGTCTAGATGTTGCACACCCTCTAACTATTTAGCGGGTTAACAGGTTTAGAACAGGGCGGGACGGGATAAATTCTTACCCTAGAATCACAAAATCCTCATCATACTGGGTATCGGAGCCGCTACGGCCACTTCTTCATGAATCACAAGGATAATTCTCACATGAAGTCCTCTTCCAGTTCCTGCAGGGACTTGCTTGTTGCTGCTATCTGTTTGTTAGATGTCATGTTTTCAGAAACCATCAATCCTTTGTAGCTCCTCAGTTCCAATTGTCTCTCCTTTTCAAGTCTTTCCATTTCTTCGCGTCGTTTCTGCAAAAGATTTTCATTGCTGAAAAAAATTATCACTGCTATAAATGGTCTTTTCAATTATCCTCATATCGGCCAAATACAAAGGAAAAAGGTTAGAAAACGACGGTAGAAAACTTACTTTGTCTCTCAGATGCTGTTTTCTCTCTGCTCTTTCTGCAGCATTGACTGTTTCTCGTTCAGCTGCAGTTTAAATAAGTTCAGTGTTTGCAATCCACACATTAACGAATTTCGTTACAAAAGAATAAGATGGAAAAAAAAAAAAAAAGTTAGTTGCTAGATGTCACGTGGAAGATTAACATTTTTCTCTAAAAAAAACCAGGGACACAGAGAATGGAATGTACCTTTCAGATCAGGTTTCCTTTCCACCTTTGTCCTGTTCAACCTGTTAACTATCTCGTTAATCCGCTTCTCCACCTTTACAGTTCGAACCTATAAAGAAAAAAGTCAAATATCAAACTTTCCACGTACATGATAAAATCAAATAGTCAAATAGATATACGAGGAATATATATAAATGAAGAAGCTCACCATCTTTGGATTGTGGAAACCAACTTGACCAACATCCATTGACGCCGTTTTCTTCAAATTGGCCCATGGAGTGTAAACAACATCAATATTGTTTACCTTGTTACCTGCAAAATACACAAATAACTATGTCATTTGCAAATTAATCGGATAGCAACTTGTTTTCCAGTTTTTAAACAATGTGAAATACTACATGAAATCAAAAAGCATAAAAAAACCGAACAAAGTTTACCTTGGATGGAATTAGCTTTAACGAGCTGAGCACAATCCTCCAAAACACCTTCACTTATATCATCAATAGTCTGCCCTTTCTGTAGCCTAACATAAACATGGGCCGACGACATTTTATCCACATGGAACCTACAACCAAAAAAAAAAACCCTCAATCAAGACATGTTTTGAGCTGAAAAGACATTAGTTTTTAGTTTCTAAAGCCACAATTAAACACGATGTCTTTTATCCATCAAAAATTTAGATACCCAGATGCTAAAAAAGCCAAAACAAACATAACACAAAGAAATATATATATATATATATATATTTTATGTGTATGCGCGTGCATGCTCAAGTTAAATACAGGATTCATTGCCAAAAATTGGCCTAATCAAGTGCTGGTAACTTCAAATTAGGCAAAATTTGGGGGCAGAAATCATATGTATTATATATATATATATATATATATATATATCTTTTAAGGCAACGATATATTGTACACACACAGAATTCATATGCATGTCGATGAAAAATAGAACACACACAAAGATAAGAGATAACAATCAGAAAACGCCTAAAAATTGCCCTAACAAATGAATTTTTCCGAAGAAATTCTCCGAAAGAAAACAGGATGATAAAGAAAAATAGAAGAATTACAATTCACAACAGCAAAAAACAGATTATTGAACACAGAAGCACGACCGAATTATGAGAAGAATTGCGAAGCACCATAACTATAACAACAATAATCTTCGAGAGAGAGAAGACGTTAATCATTACCGAAAATTGTGGAAAAAAAGTGAAAATTGAAGAAAAGATAGAGAAATTAAGTGGATTTAATGCTAAAATAACGAAGGTAAAAAAAATTGGTGAAAAGGAGAGAAGATATACCAAATGTCTTCGGGGAAGCCGTACTTGATGAGCTCCTCGTTCTCGTGCTTGTCGAGCCCCATGAAAATGGTGTAGTCGCCGGCCTCCGGTCGGGCTTTGAAGTAGAACACCATCGCCGCCTTTCTTTCTCTATCTAAAAGCTAGAGAGAGAAAGAGAGAGAGAGACCTTGACAGAGATGAGGGGTCAGAGCTGGGGGGGGGGGGGGGAGAGAGAGAGAGAGAGAGAGAGAGAGAGGGACAGATTTGTGGAATTTTTAGAGTGGAATCTGGGTTGGAATCTCTTTCCGGGTTGGGTTGGGCCATCATTTTTGGGCTTTCTATTACTATCATCAAAGCCCACAAGAAGAAAAATGCTTTCCAAAAAAAAGAAAAAGAAAATTACCTAAATAATAAATAAATAAAAATTTCATCTATTGGTCAATATGATATAAATTTTTCATTATTGATTAACATGACACATATTTTAATTAATTTTAATTTAATTTTATGTCATATTTATTTAATGTTATTTTTTTTGTATCACGTCAATAAAATTTTCTTTAAATTTTTTGTCATTCAGGTATTTTCTCTTTTAAAAAATATAAATTTTCTTAGAAAATTATGAAAATAACCCCTCAAATAGACATGTTTATATATTTGACATGTTTATATATATGTATATATTTTTTCATTTCTTAATATTTATTTAGAGTTTTTTTTTATAGAAATACTTATTTAGAGTTTTGACCTTTCGTAATTGGAGGTTAAAAAAAAAAACTAAAACTATAATAGTTGAAATAATAATCAAGAGATGTGCTTTTAAAGAGCAATCATACAAATCACCACTTTTTTGTTATTAAAAATATCGAAAAAAATCCATGTATTTAACTTTTATTTGAATCATAAGTTTGAAGATTAAATTTCAATGTTGTGAGAGAAAACAGTGTTTAGACGGAGTACCAAAACTAGTCATATACCACTTTTATACTTCTTATCATATATGAATGCTCAAAATATCCCAGCTGAATAAGCTAGCTTCAATACCACCTAGACTGTTAATCATAGATAGACTTATGATTTGTTTGGTAAAATCATTTATTTTAAACTAAACTGTAATTTTTCATCTTAGTTTTTGTCTTTTTCTGAAAAGTTAACAAAAATTATAACTAATTTTTAAAAAGTCAACCAACTCAAACTTAAAAATATCAACTCAAACCGTTTTACCAAACGGACTATTAGACTTGTCAAGCTACTCATTTACCACTTTTAACATTCTAATATTATACAAATGCTTAAAATATCCCAGTTCTAAAAGATTGAATTAATTAAATTTTTAAAAATTTCCAAGACTACTTAATATTTCACTTTTATCCTTCTCATCATATATAAATGCTAAAAATAACCTAGTTGTATCAAATCAATCACAAATTACCCTTTGAATTGATTGAATTTTAAAAAATTACCAATACTATTTAATATTTATGATATAAATTTTGTAACTTAAAGCATTAGATATCAGTTTCTTCTAGTAGCTTCAAATAGGAGTGGATATATTTTAGAAATTTGAATTAGAAAAGGGTTAAAAGTCATATTTTGGCTAAAATAGGGGGTGTTTTGAATATTTTATAAATATTTTAAAAAATATTTGTATTCTAAATTTTTATAGCTATATTTTTGGGTTCCTTGTTTATATAGATTATTATGCTTCTAAATAACGCACGGTACATATTCCCTAATAGGAAAAAAATAACTCATCGTATTAGATTCTTTTCTTTCCATCATTCGAAAGAAAATTATGATTTTTTTTTTGTTTTCAATTATCAAAGTTAAGACATTAATGGTAACAGTTTACAAGCGCTCAACTACCCTAACTTACTGTATTTGTAATTTTTTAATACTGTATTTTTACAATTAATTGACTATAATATAATACTTTCAGTGAAATTAATCTTTTGTACAAGTAATTCAGTTTTATCATATTACAAGGTTCTAATTAAAAGTTGTATATAAACTAATTAATTGTTATAAATTTCAAAATAGAATGTTATAATTATCGAACATATCAGATTTGAGATATTTATCTATACATATATAATCATCAATTATTATTGTTAATTAATTGTGGACGTCAAATACATGTGGGGTTCATATGAATTGGCTTCTCGATTAGACGGTGTAAAGAAGATATGCAATCAAGGGCTGGCGGTGCCGAAAGGGAAGAAATATAATTATATCATAAAGAAGAAAAAGAAGATTACACTCAAATGCTACCTTTTCTTTTTTTGTTTTTTTTTTTTTTTGTAAAAATATATATATATATATATATATCTCCACACAAAGTACCCAGCCTTTGTATGCAATGCTGGTCTGCATAATACCCCGGTGAAAGTAGAGGAATTTAGATAGAAGTTCTTAGATTCAAATCTACAGGTGTTTTTATTTTTCTTTTATAAACTAGCATGGATCACGTGCCTAAGGCACGAGTCCTTTGTGTACTCATATTTTTTTTCTTAATAATTACAATAAATTATTTAAAAATAAAGAAAACTTTGTTAAGTTAATTAATTATGATGTAATTTAATTTAAAATTATTCAACTTCTTAATTGAATGAAAAGTTGAAGAAATTATTTCTTGTTCAAATATATTAACTTTATATCAGTGTTTTTTAATTCAATTTTATTTTGATTGTTAGAAAGTTTTAATATATTAGGAGCATATCAACCTTTCTAGTTAAAAAGCTAAAAAAGTAATGTAATTATCTTTTTTATATAACATAGATTTGCATCTTATATGATAATTGATTTTAAAGATAAAAATATTTTAAAACAATTATTGAAAAGTGTTCACAAATAATTTTTTTAAAGAATTAATAAAAGGAAAAAAAATTTGTTCTAGGGATTGTACTTTTTACCCTATCACTTGGTATTATTATTTTAGTAGTTAGATCGACTTTTTAATTGTTTTATCTATGATTTGAAATAATTTGATGTGCCGCATTGTAAATTTTAATATTGAATTTTCAACAACTAAAATGACAGTAATATAATGAACGTAGAGTTGCTATACCATAAAAAATAAAAATAAAAATAAAAAAACTAAGCAAGCAAGATTTTGCTAAGGTTGGAGTAATAGAAGTTTTGTAATTTAATTAAAACACATAAAAAATAGATACAAGATTTTTAAAAATGTGGAGAAAATTTATTTGAGGGATAAAATTTAAAGTTAGGTAATTGTAAGGTCATATATAAATAATATTTTAGAAAGTTGTCTGCAAAAAAAACAAAAAAAAAATACTAACAGGGACATATTTTTATTTTTTATTTTTTTTAAAGTTTGGCATTAAAGTAAAATACTTTAAAAAAAGACATTAAAAAAAAACAGGACTTGAAAAATAAAACAAACAAATAATATATTTAGTTGAAATAATTTTTGAATAAAACAGCATAATTTGAATTCATAAAAGGACAAAAAATTACTAAAAATGCTAAAATTTAAATTGTTATAGTAAAGGTGAAAGAATGCATATAGCAAAAATGAAAGCAAAACGTAAAAGGCAAAAGTAGAATAGCGTAATTGTTCTAATAATCATGTGTTTAATAAATGTGCATAGGTTTGTAAAAGTAAAAGTAGAATAGTGTAATTATACTAATAGCAAAACAAAAACTAATTGTTTGGGGTGTAAAAGGAGTGCGAGGTGGGAGAGGAAAACAAAGCCAAGTGTGTAAACTTAAACCATTAGATTAAGCCTGCGTTTGGTGTACTGGTTTGAAATGGAATATTTAAGTTGAAGTTGGTTAATTTTTTAAAAATTAGTTATAATTTTTATTGATTTTTCAGAAAAAAAAAAAGACAAAAACTAATGTGAAAACTTTAGATTTGAGTCTGAAAACCAAACAGAACATAAAATTAAATAAAAATAGTTTATATTTAAACCATTAGATTGCTTGAATCAAATAGTGTAGTGCAAAAGTCATTGATCTCCTTTCTATTTAAGTTAATTGATAAGTGTCACGTATCTCATATTATTATACACCTACAGGGGTGGATGGGTTGGTAAAGGGGTGGGTGCCTTTGCTTGGCTTCTCCCCTTCGTCCACTCGGGCTCGATTCCCATTTCCTTTCTTTAAGCCTCACTCCAGCTTTGACTGTTGAAGTATGGTTTGGTGATAGTAAGGTAGGCTCCGGATGGCCGACTAAGAGAAACTAGTATAAAAGACATGTTTCTGCCATACATAGAGAAAGAGGTTCCTGTCTGTGAGGCTGAAAACCTAGAAATGATAGGGCCACCCCAAGATCCTTCTTCATTCACCAAAAAAAAAAAAACATGTATCTCATATTATTATTATTAATACCGATCCACTTATCAAAGGATAAATGACGTTTTTTTTTTGGTGATGGCTTTGTTTGGATTACGTGTCGATTTCCAAAAAAGAAAATTTTCTTATTTTAAATGAAAAATTCTTTTCATTTTGACATAATAGTGTTTGGATGGGTAAAAAATTTTCTTTTTGAAAACAAAAAGTTATTTGGAATGAGGAAAAATGATATTAGAAATAGTGCATTGTGAGAAGATTTTAAAAAGATTCATTTTCTTTTTTCAAAAGAGTACTGTATAAAATAAATTTAAAATGAGATAGTTTTTCTTTTTCAAAATAAGAGAATGATGAAAAAAGTTGAGACAAACACTTTTTTGTAAAAATTTTCCGATTTCGGAAATTGGATATGTCATCCAAACATTGGGGATATTTGTGTTGAATCTTCCAAAATTGTCCATGTCATTTTGCTTGCACTAAATTCTGTTGCTACTCATAAACTAAGGCACTCCTATACGTGAAAAATTATGGTAGAGTCTATACTTTTACCATACTGATAAACCAAGTTATATTTACCCATTTAAATCTAACAGTCGGATCCATAAGTAGTAGCACTATTATCAGGATTTTGGTTTAATAGAATGAGAGCTTAATCCCACATCGAAAAAGAAGTAAGAGTTGAGGGATATTGAATGCTATATAAGTAACCTTAAGTGTTTGTTTTTAATTGTCCTAATCAAAAGCACTTCAAGTATTACATATTGATTCTAATGAATCCACAAGTTTGCGTGTGACATTGATGCAATGTGTGTGGTGGAATTTATGTTGATGGCTGACTATTTGTTAACCAAGATGAAGATTTAACTTACTAAAGTTAAAGTTTAATCTCACATCGGAAAGAGAGCAAGAGTTGATGAGCTATATAAGTAGTTTAGAAGTAGTTTATTTTTAATTTTTAATTTTTTTAATCACGCTTAGGAAAAGATAAAGCTACCCACGAGCTAGTTAGTTTTGCTTTGTCGTTGTTTGACGATGTTATTGACTTCTATTCTATTACCTTGTTTGCTTTTGTATAAAACAAAATCATTCTCTCCTTAAAAATGATTTAGAAATTTCCTATAAAAGAAAATGGACAACTGCTTATCCCAAAGAAAAGGAAATTATATGACAGGATTAACAAAGTGTGTGTTTGGTTCACTAGTTTAGCTCTAATTTTTTAATTTGAATCTGATTCGTCATCTAAATTCGTTTTAAAAAAGGGTTGTATTTGAATATAAAAATCTAGTTAAACCCCCTAAATTTGAGAATTGACGATTTGAGATCATCAATTATCATAAACGACTCAGATTTTTAAGTTGCATGAAAATTTCAACCTACCTATCAAACGGAGTCTAATATCATAAATAAATTACATTCCACCAACCATGTTTTTCATGCCAATTCCACCATATTTGCAAAGGTCTTCAAATCCCATATACTCGTCACGGTTTATCTTCCCAACCATGTTGGCTATACCAACCCCACCTACAAATAATAACCAATAGCAATCGCTCTTTTATTATTTTCAGTAATTAAACAAATTGTATAGCAATATATATATATATATATATATATATATTTTTCTAGAAGAAAAATGAAAAAAAAAAGAGAGAAAAAAATCTTACCAAGTGAAAGGGCGCTAACGAATATTGTGGAGGAAAGAACAAAGATGATAAGAGATGCCCTTCCAAATATATTGACCACTCTATCCATCACGCTTTGACCAATATAGGCAGCAATTGCGCTGATAGCAATTAAATACAAAGCTGCCAACAAAATAATGATATTAATGATGTTCAAAAAATAACAGAAATAAAAAATTTAACAGAGACAACAATTGTAAAATAGACATTACACATAATTCGAACAATAAAAAGCCGTTCATCTACATGAAAGCCAAATGACACACCAAAATAAGGAAGTTAATTCGAGATTATTTGTTTAAACTAACATATATATAGTGTAAAGGGTTAAGATTTCTGAATTATAGGTTCAATTTTATTTTAATCGCTGAAGTTTAAAATGTCGTATTATAACTAGTGCTCGAGTTACTAATTCGTCTGATATTAGTCCTCCCCTTCAAAAAATTGTCTAAAACTGAGCTGTAATTACTTAAGTAAGGTTAATATTGTCATTATAATATTAAATTATAAGTTTTTTTTTCGAGAATTTATAACATTCAAAATTGAAATTCGGAACACGAAAATGAAAAAATTTAATCATGATTAGTAAGGTAATTACAGTCTAGCCTTTAACTGACATTTTTTTTTGGAAGGTATGAATATTATAGGACAAATTGTTAGTTTGAATACCAATCTTAATATGTTTTGAATTTTAGGGACTAATATGAAATTTAACCTATAATTCAGGGATTAAAAATAAAATTAAGTCAAATATTAACATAACAAGGGACATAAATTAAGGGGTGACAATACGGATCACTATACGATAGCACGACATGAAAAAAATACAGGTTAAGGTTAGAAAAATAGGATATTAATTGAGTTTAGGTCGAACCCATCTAACAAGACAAAAAACCAGTTTGGATTCAGATCACTTTGTGCCTCTAATTTCCAGATCAAATTAGTTTCAACTCGATACGAACTCGACTTGATGACACGAATTGCCACCCAATATAACAAGCTACGTACCATATGGAACTGGAAAACGATTCAGAAGATAGTACTCCACAACTGACATGGATGAGGAGAAGGTCATTCCGAAAGTTGCAGTTGCACTCGCAACCTGAGCATGCATAATTTAGACATTTTATATCTAATAAAATATATTTTTGTATCATGAAATCTAGATGTTGAAACACGTTCATACATAACCATGATATATATATTAAGCAATTAAAAAGGTTTGTTGTGTAACTCAAGAAACAACGAGAATTAGGAAAACGAGAAGGTATAGACTTCACCTGAGGGGGGATTCCCAGCTCCAAGAATAAGGGACCCATGATGAATCCTCCGCCGATTCCGAGCAAACCACCGACGATTCCAGCCAGAAAACCGCAGGCGGAAATGGAGACAAGCTTGCCAATTTGCCAGTTTGTGCCCTGATCTCCCTTGGATGCTATTACTCTTCTTCCCTTATAAAGGCTTATTGCCTCATATAGGTACACCCCTACCGATACCGGGACCTTCAAGTTACAAAAACAAGCTGAAATTTAAATTGGGAAAAATATCATAAATTTTCCCTGAACTTTGTCATTAGTATCAATATACCCCATGAGTTATGAAATGTATCTATTGTGCCTTCTGAACTTTAATATACGTGTCAAGTTGCCCCCTTAGTTAGTTGCCGTTAGTTTTTCTGTTATCTTTAATGTCAAAATGCCCTCTAAACTTTACATTTGTGTCAAAATACCTCATAATCTTTAATATTTGTATCAAACTACTATATAATCTTTAATATTTGTATCAAACTGTCTCATTTATATTATTTTAGTTATCTAATATTGCATAATTACCTAATAATTATTAACTTTTTAAAACATGTAAAAAATATATATTTTTATTATAATAAAGTGATATGCATATTTCTTTAACACGCTTTTTTTTTTTAATTTTACTTATTTTAATTCAAGTTTATTTGGGTTATGTATTTACTTATGCGTAACCATAGTTGGTAGGACTTAGATGCAGACTTTTGATTTCAAATACGCTGTTTACTTGGCCTAAATAATTTGAAATCACAGTTATAATGAATTTCATTCATGTGTTTACTTAAATCCATAATGAGAATAAGTAATATAAATTTACTCTAATACACATTCTTAGTTATATTTTTTAATTTAAAAAAATTAGTTTGCAAATTTTGATAAAATATTATTAATCGTTGTTAACCTAAAAATTGTAATATTAGGACAATAAAATAATGAACATAAGTTGTGTAGTTATTTTTATTTAAGAAAATCAAAATGAATGTAAATTTGAATTAAAATAAGAAAAAAAAAAAGTGGGTTAAAAAAAGATAGATTTTCTTTTAGTAGAAATTTTTTTTTTACCTATTCTAAAAAATTTAGGTAATTATACAATGTTAGATAAATAAAATAAAATAGATAGTGCAGTTTGATACAAATATTAAAAGATCAAGGGGCACTTGACATAAATAATAAAGATCATGGGGCATTTTGACACAAAAGAAAAGTTCATAGGATATTTTGACATTAAAAATAATGGAAAAACTAATGGTAACTAACTGAGGGGCAACTTGACACATATGTTAAAGTTCAGGGGGGCACAATAGGTATATTTCATAATTCAAGGGACATATTCACATTAGTGACAAAATTCAGAGGGAATTTATGATATTTTTCCTTTAAATTAACTTGTAATCTCAAAATTTATTATCATCAAGATTATGAATATAATGAATATATATTAATATTATGTGAGTTTCATGATTTATGGTTAAACTTATTTTTGTGACGATTATTGGGACAAATTATACTATGTTCCTCTAAACTTTAGGCATTATCACAAAAGGCCTCCTGAACTTCAATTTATAATATTCTTTCCTCATGAATTTTGGAAAATTTTACAAATTTTCCTCCTTAATTAAATTTTTGATGAAAAAATATATCTAATATTCGTTAAAAGCATCAGTTTGATGTATTAAGTATAGAATTATGAAATTATACATATTGGCAACACTCATGACATCCGTTACCCTTATTAAATATGAAACAATGAAGTTTTCTATAAGAGAGAAATATAAGAAAGAAATGACAATCAATACTAAATATTTACGTTTTAAACTTAATTATAAGTGTTTCATATTTAATGTATGTAACTCATGCTTCAAACGAGTGTTATGTGTATTTTTTTTTATCAAAAAAATTAATTGAGGGGGAAATTTTACAAACTTTTCCGAAGTTCAGGGGGAAAAGAATGTTATAAATTAAAGTTGGAGGAGCATTTTGTGATAAACCCTAAAGTTTAGATGAAAAAATGTAATTTGTCCCTATTATTATTACTATTATTTTTTTGATTTGATGATAAAACAAAAACTTACAAGAAAAGTAATGAAAAGTTACCTGCAACAAGTTTAATAGCCAGTACTCTGCTGAACAATTTGTTGTATAATTCTGTACATTGTCGAAAATAAGAGATTAGTTTTATCAATTAAAATCTAATGAGAATTATTTTTTATACATGCATGAAGTTTCACCATCTTGAAGGAATCATACAATAAGCGCCAAAATAAATAAATAAAGAATAAAAAAAATAAACCAAACCTTGGCAATTTGCAGAACTAGGTAAGCAATCCAAACAAAGAAAAGAAGCCCTATTTCCTTCCAGTATAAGTTCTCAAGAATGGTGACCTGCATCCATTCATTGATACGTTTGTTATTAAGCGAATTAAATCACAGTTAGATCATCTCGGATTTAACTTTGTGCAGTATAATCACTTCTGATTATTATCTATAGCTTGCTACGATAGAGCATCTCTATTAGTTTCTATCTTGTCGAAATATGACGGTTTAAAATAAAGTCTAAAATGCAGAGTCTTTTTTTTCATAAGTAGAATTTTTAAAGGAAAAAAAAATAGCTTACCTCTAGTCTTTTGGTGTTATCTTGAGGGTCATTGGGGCCACTTCCAAGAGGCTTGTATTCCACTTGCCCGGTGCTAGTACTACCTAAATATATATATATATATATATATATATATGATCACAACGTGCTTATAATTTCAGATAAATAAAATACACACACATATTCATATACATATATAGTTTTTGAGCGAGATCCCGAAGGGGAAAAATAATTAACAAGAAGAAGAAGAATCAATGGATGATGCACTCACCACTTTCCAAGACCTTAGCAATCTCCTGGTTTATGGAGGAAGGAAAAAAAAAAAAAAGGCAGATTAAAAAGAGAGAGAGAGAAAAGAAAATATAGCCATGTCAGATTATACATATTGAGAAAAAAAAAACACATAATTCTCTCTGTATAAATATATATATTTGATATACTTTTCCATGTACTATAAGCCTTTTTGTTCTTTACCTTCTTCAGTATGGTTTCTTTCTTCCATGTTTCGATTCCCTTGAAGAAAGCCTTCACAGACGTGCCTAAAAGTATTACAAATCCAAGAGTACTAGTTACTGTCAACTTTTACTACAGAAACCTTGATTCACTTCATCTAGATTTATAAATTACCACATCAATTAAACAGGAAAGGAATTTGTACAATAAAACTATTGTTTTAGCTTTTTGATTAATTTTTAAATGACTGCTTCATAATTGAAAGCAGTTCTATATTACGTATACATTAATATATCAAACTATTAAACATTTAATCTTACAAGTTAAAAGCTAGTTTATTTTATTTTATTTTTATTTTACTGATAATACAAAATAAGAGGTTCAATCATAAAAATATAATATATATTCCAAACTACTTAATAAAAACCATTTGGAGTACGAAGCTAAGCATTCTAAGCTAAAAGGAACTAAGCAAATGAAGGGAGGCATTATGGGCTGACTCCCGACCACAAGAAGCAAAGCTTCAAAGACATGTTGTTAGTTTACTAATTTTTCTAAAAGCTTAAGCTATTGTTGGCCCAAAGAATGACAAAACATTTGGACAAATGTTAATTTGAAAGTCCAGATAAGAAACCAAAATATATTAAAAACCAAACACACGATCATATTAAAGGGATTAAATTGTGTAATTATAAGGACCTCCCGTTATGATATCATGTTAGTTTATCAACCCATCTCAAATGATTAAACTATTAAAAGGTGAGTTAATTATAGTTTTATATTTCAACTTTTCCTCCATACCTAGAAAAATTATGATGAGGAGAACAGTGACCATCCAATCGGCAAAGACGACGCTGAAAGCTACTCCGATACTAATACCAAGCATGAGCATTGGTTGGATGAGAAGCACCAAATCATAGTCAATAATTGGTATGTCAATTGTGGGATGCCTTTTCTTCAAGTTATAGTAAACGGTTAATATTGCAGCACCCATTATCATACCTGTATTACGCAGGTAATAACTAACACCTTTCATTGGTTTAGATTGGTATATCATAGAAAATAAAATAGTTAAAAAGAATGTTCGATGAGACAGTAATTTAAATGTTTTCTCTACTACTTAATGATGTTTATGCCACCAAATTTGAAAGCAATTTCTTCGCTAAGAAATTTTCTTTTGTATTATCGATAGAAACATCTCTGGTTTATGACTGAAGTGACTGTATATTATATAATATAAATTTTTTAATATGAATATTTATATATCAGACAGTTAAAAAATTACTTTAACTATTTAAACATTTTTTATCGGTAGTGTATAATGATATACATTTTACCGTAAAAAGACAAAATGTCAACTATTTATTAAAATATATAATAAACTAATAAACTTAATTCAATTTGTCCGTTTGTGTTCTGTTAAGTTTTTCTTATTAAAAAAAAAAAAAACCCTCAATTTTTTTTTTCTCTCTCTCTCTCTCTCTCGTGTACTTTTTCGTCATTTTTTTTTGGGATCCTCTAATTTCGACTTTTGTTGTTGTTGTTGATTTTTTGTTTCAAATAACAATGACCAAAAAACTAATTTTTTATTGTTATTTTAAAAACAAAAATAATCTTAGAATGAATAAGAATATCAACTATACAAATTTATTATTTTCTTTCTTTGTATCTACCAAACAAATTAAATTTTCTTTTATTAATTTAATTAATTAATTAATCAATTCTTTTCTTTTCTTTATTTCACTTTGATTTCTAATGGAAACAAAGCTAATATGCTAGCTGACAAATTAACTAGACATATATATATATATATATGTATGTATGTATATATTATAAATGATATTTTGGTCTTACATTTGGACAAGGCTGTTGAAGATTTTGGATCAAACCCAATAACGAGGGTAAGCATTGGGACAAAAATACCACCTCCACCAATACCACCTACACTCCCAAATGCAGCTCCAAACGCTCCAATTATGGTCCCAAGTACAATTTGCCATCCAAATTTCATTTCCTACCCAACATAATACCCATTAAACATAATTCACAAGCGTTATTAATTCCCCTTCAGGAACCAACTATAAGCCATAATAAACACACACATATATATATATGGAGAGAAGGGAGAGAGAAAAGAAAGTAATTATTGCGATTCATATATATGGCCAAAAGAAACTATAGTTTTATCTTATTGGTAGATTATGTTGTTTTTCTGATCTATATATATGACTAAAAGCTGTTATGTGTCACGCGTTGTAAATTTTTAACGAGAATATTCACAGATCAAACCGTTACAAAGTTATTCTATAGTTAAAACGGTAGTATCAATTGATAGAGTAAAAGTACAGTTTTCTATATATCATGTGCTTACCGGCCAAACATGTTGATAACCTGACTGGTCGGATTGCCACAAGAAATCGGTGGCTTTGAGGATGTAATCAGACAGATTACTAAGTTGTTGCTTTCCGTTGACAAAAGCTGAAGCTTCATGAAGTTGATCAGCTGGTAGTTGTAATTTCATGCTTCTTTCTGCTGAAACAAACATAACGGCCATAAAAAAACTGAACAATACCATTGTTACTGTTGATAATAATTCCGATCTCATGACTTTGGCCATCTCAAAACTAATTTACCAAGATCTCTCTCTCTCTCTCTCTCTCTCTCTCTCTCTGGATGCAAAATAGTATATGAAATAGAGAGAGAAACGTGGGTTTGGTTTGCTTGACATATGGAATCCAGGTGTATATGGATATATATATATATATATTTAAATTATGCGCCATAATTAATTATAAATTGTGGACTAGGACAACTTTAAAACATATTAACACATTGACTACAATGCTCTATTATGGCTAATTAAAAAAACAATGCTTTATTACGATATGTTAATTTTTTTTAATTATTCTTTAACCTTAATTGTCTGTTTGAGTGAGACTATTCGACCTGACAAGTTTTTAGCGTTTAACGACTGTTGGTAATTTGCCAGCAAACGATGTCCAGCAATTGTGTTGTTCTACTAAATATGTATTATTGATTGCCAATTTAATGAGGATCATTCTTTGTTTAGAGTGTCGACAGCAATTCATGGCCCACAATTTGGGATTATTTTGCCGATTTCGAAAATCACTCTGGTCTAGAGCTATAGATACGAGCCGCCTGGTCTGGTTCATATGAAGATATGGTTCAGGTCGGGTTGGTCACTTGAAAGAGATGTTGAGGCTCAGTCGGATGAGTACAGGCTTAGCCCACGATTCCAGGCAAGAAGCCTAGGCGCACATGCCAGACCCAACACCAGGCCTAAGACGCGGTTAATGATCTGGTCTATATCAACAGCTATACTCTTGTCTTTGTATTATTGACTTTTTTTTTTGTTTTTTTTTTCCTTTGACGAAAGAATAATTTTTTTAAAATAGGATGAAATGATTTAAATTTTACATCTTATAATAAAATTAGATATATAATGGTCGTTAACTTATACCTGCAACGACCAATAAAGGAGTAATTTTAACTTTTAATAAATTTTACAAATTGAGATACAAAAAAATATATTGTAGGATGTTAAAAAAAAAATACCTATCAATAAAATTCTATTTTTAATTTTTAAATCCATATTATACATTATGTTAATTTCATATAATTTATTATAATAAAATTTTAAATAGATTTAACATTACGTATACAACTAATAAAAATTCCGTGTCATAAAAACGCTCCTTGAGGTATTACATCAGGTACATCAGGTCGACCAATAATTTTTTATTACTTTGTCACATGGGTTTACGCTAAAAGAGTTGCAAAAGCAAATAAAGTGAATCTCAACTGCATCATCTCAAGCATGGTAAAAGAAAGGAAGAAGTAAAAACATACTCGGGATCAGTTTATCATAAGTATTTGGAGTCATATTTTTAAAAGAGTTTATAAGGTTAATGATTTTGATTTTTCTAACAAGTAGTAAAATAGTTAAAATGAGCTTTACAATGTCTAACTTTTCAACTCTGATATTAGTTTTAAAGTTTAATCAGATGATTTTTTTTTTTCCCAAAAGTCACATTTTCTTCCTTTGACAAGAAGCTCTTCAAAAAATAGAAGTTTTTTAGAACAGATTATCTAAATACTTACAGAAGTAGATTTTAGACTAACTAAGTCAAAAATAACTTCTAGAAAAGAAATTTGTTTTTATGATATGATTTAAAGTGTTATAAAGTTAATCTCAAACTTCATAATGTCCACATAGATGCTAAATATTATATTATATATATATGTATGTATGTATGTATGTATAAAGTTCTCCGACACGTAACATGATATCAAAAGTAGACCCTACTTCTTTAATGGAGTACTAAAGTACGAAAAACGCACATCCAGCTGGTGAGGACAAAAGGGTGGACAGCTCATAAAAGAGTAAATAAATCAAGGCGTGATTCAAATAATTACTTACTAAATTAAACACGTGATTAGCATATTTCCTTAATTAATTAGTTTCTTTTCTTTTACAGATCATTTGTCTTGCAGCAAATTATTTACAAAAAAAAAAAAGAAAAAGTGTTGTCAGGAAATGTTCATTTTAAAATTAACTTCGTTGAGTTTATAATACCATTTCAAGAAAACATTATGAGAAACAGGAAAAAAGAAATTGAGGGCCTCACTACCATAGCAGTGTAAACTACAGAGGACCACAGCGGGTTAGGATCTGATGATCAGACATGAAATCTGTTACGAATCCGAAAGTAATAAAGCTAAAAGATTAAGAGTAATTCGTACGCAAGATCTGTTTTTTGCGGTTGTTTGTGTGGTTTTTGTATTATGGATTTTTTATTATCGGTTGATCGGATGTTTTTATCAACTATATAGAAGAATTATGTGTGTGTTCGATAGTTCGTATACCTTTTTAGTGTCTTTCATCTATATATAATTCAATATACGTTATTTCTCCTTATATGGTATTCAAGTTTATTGATGGAATTGTTTGTCTGTCGGTCTTGAGCTTTTTGTAGTAATAGACTTTGTTTGTGAATTGATGAATGGTAATTGTATTGCTTTTTATATTTTGGAATATAATTTCTATTTAAAAAAAAAAAAGCTAAAAGATGGAGAGTCGGTCATTTGAAAGAGTCTCGACCTCCGCTATTAAGGATTTTGATAAACTCAAACCTTTTAAAGACACAAAAATATCAAATCTCTAACAAATTATATATGTTGATTGTGCCTATGTGCAAAAGAAGTGCGAGTTGATGAAATTAGGGTTTTTAATGAGCCAAATGAGGGTTTTTTATTTTTTATTTATTTTTTTTAATGGGAAAAGTATTTAGAAGAGTAAATAATCCCAACAACAATGTGGGATGCATTTTTTTTTTTTTTTGCCCCGTTAAAATGATAAGCGGAAGTGGATGAGATGGGGGGAGATACTTTTTTGACTTATTAAAAGGGAATTTGAACGGGTTTGAAAAACCGGGACACAATGAAAATGATCTATAATACAAAATATATATCATGATGTGGCTTTTTTTGCATTGATACCTTCTAAACTTATCACGCAGTTGTAATTCAAATATTTAATTTCTAATTTTGACAATTTGTAACTTGAATTTACAAATTTATAACAATCCACCCTCATTGATAGCAATGTTTATTTTTTTTTTATATAGGAAATTGACATGTGATTCGTACATGATACGTCAATTAATGATGTAAATTATCATTTAATCTATTTTAGTCTAAGTTTATTGAGGTTAAGATTTTTAATTAAGTTTTAAATTAAAAATTTGAATTAGCTTTATCTTAAATATAGATTTAGATTAACATGGATTAAAAAAAACCTTTCATGCTCCTAATTAATGACCTATGTCCAAGTCACGTGTCAGTTTCCATAAAAAGTTTTAAAATTTTTATCATTATATAGGGTGTAGATTGCTACAAATTTACAGATTTAAGGTGTAAATTGCTAAAATAAAAAAGTTCAAGGTATAAACTATAACAGTGTGATAAGTTTAGGGGGGCACAATTGTAATTTAGCATTATGAAATTAATCTCTATATATCGTTGTACCTTTATTTATTTATTTATTTTTGAACTTCGATAGGAGGATTCGAGCTCTATATTTTTAGGTGGAGTTATGTATTATTATCGCTAGGCTATACATACAACTATCTTTAATTATTAATATTCAAAAGGTAAACTTTTGTTTACATTGGTGCCCCTGAACATATTGCAAATACAGTTACAATTTTCCAATTAAGTTTTTAATACTGACAATTTACGTCATGAACTTAGAAATTTGTAGCAAACCACCTCCATTGATAACATGTTAACTTTTTTTTATCTTGGTTTGTTGTGCAAAAAGTAGGCGCTAAAGTGGAAATTGACATGTGACCTGCACATGGATCGTTAATTACGTGAATGATTAAACCTATTTTAAATTACTTTACTGGGTTATGTTAATTAATTTTTTTATTCAAATAGAATATTTCAAAATTAACTTTGTTTTAAATACAACGGTAACATTGATGAAAAAAACCTTATGTTCTCTTAAGTAACAACTCATGTGCAATTCACATATCAATTTTCAACTAATATCGTTATCAAATAAGGGTGGTTATCTATAGATTTGTAAATTCAAGGTGTAAATTATCAAAATTAAAAATTTGGGGGGGACAATTACAATTATATATGTGATAAGTTCAAGGGGGTGATGGTGCAAAAAAAAATCCTAAAAGATTCTACCCAAAAAAAAAAAAAAAAAAAATCCTAAAAGATACAATTATGTCTTTCATTTGATTAAAAAGTTATTAATTTCATGAATCAATACATTTTCGTTCATTTTATCACTCAAATTTTCAGAACCGTTTAAAACACCCACTCAAGATAGAAAACCACTCAAAATGCCCCTATGTCCATTTCCGTTTTTTATGCTTAATATTGGATTTAGTAATGTGGCAATAATTATAATTCCAAAATGTCCCCCGAATTGATGTTATAACTTGCCTCCTCTCTTATTGCACCCTCTCAATTAAATAAAAACGTTCAATACACTTGTTTCGTCTAAATCTACCTATAAACTAAAGAAATGGTTGGCTAACTTGTTCAAAATGGGTGCATGAAAGATTATTTGATAATTTTTTAGGACAGATCATCTAAATACTTACAGAAGTAGATTTTAGACTAACTAAGTCAAAAATAACTTCTAGAAAAGAAATTTGTTTTTATGATATGATTTAAAGAGTTATATAGTTAATCTCAAACTTCATAATGTCCACATAGATGCTAAATATTATATTATATATATCTGTATGTATGTATGTATGTATAAAGTCCTCCGACACGTAACATGATATCAAAAGTAGACCCTACTTCTTTAATGGAGTACTAAAGTACGAAAAACGCACATCCAGCTGGTGAGGACAAAAGGGGGGACAGCTTATAAAAGAGTAAATAAATCAAGGCGTGATTCAAATAATTACTTATTAAATTAAACACGTGATTAGCATATTTCCTTAATTAATTAGTTTCTTTTCTTTTACAGATCATTTGTCTTGCAGCAAATTATTTAAAAAAAAAAAAAAAGTGTTGTCAGGAAATGTTCATTTTAAAATTAACTTCGTTGAGTTTATAATACCATTTCAAGAAAACATTATGAGAAACAGGAAAAAAGAAATTGAGGGCCTCACTAACATAGCAGTGTAAACTACAGAGGACCACAGCGGGTTAGGATCTGATGATCAGACATGAAATCTGTTACGAATCCGAAAGTAATAAAGCTAAAAGTTTAAGAGTAATTCGTACGCAAGATCTTTTTTTTTGCGGTTGTTTGTGTGGTTTCTGTATTATGGATTTTTTTATTATCGGTTGATCGGATGTTTTTATCAACTATATAGAAGATTTGTTAAAGAATTATGTGTGTGTTCGATAGTTCGTATACCTTTTTAGTGTCTTTAATCTATATATAATTCAATATACGTTATTTCTCCTTATATGGTATTCAAGTTTATTGATGGAATTGTTTGTCTGTCGGTCTTGAGCTTTTTGTAGTAATAGACTTTGTTTGTGAATTGATGAATGGTAATTGTATTGCTTTTTATATTTTGAAATATAATTTCTATTTAAAAAAAAGCTAAAAGATAGAGAGTCGGTCAGTTGAAAGAGTCTCGACCTCCGCTATTAAGGATTTTGATAAACTCAAACCTTTTAAAGACACAAAAATATCAAATCTCTAACAAATTATATATGTTGATTGTGCCTATGTGCAAAAGAAATGAGAGTTGATGAAATTAGGGTTTTTAATGAGCCAAAAGAGGGTTTTTTATTTTTTTATTTTTTTATTTTTTTTAATGGGAAAAGTATTTAGAAGAGTAAATAATCCCAACAACAATGTGGGATGCATTTTTTTTTTTTTTTGCCCCGTTAAAATGATAAGCGGAAGTGGACGAGATGGGGGGAGATACTTTTTTGACTTATTAAAAGGGAATTTGAACGGGTTTGAAAAACCGGGACACAATGAAAATGATCTATAATACAAAATATATATCATGATGTGGCTTTTTTTGCATTGATACCTTCTAAACTTATCACGCAGTTGTAATTCAAATATTTAATTTCTAATTTTGACAATTTGTAACTTGAACTTACAAATTTATAACAATCCACCCTCATTGATAGCAATGTTTATTTTTTTTATATAGGAAATTGACATGTGATTCGTACATGATACGTCAATTAATGATGTAAATTATCATTTAATCTATTTTAGTCTAAGTTTGTTGAGGTTAAGATTTTTAATTTAGTTTTAAATAAAAAATTTGAATTAGCTTTATCTTAAATATAGATTTAGATTATCATTGATTAAAAAAAACCTTTCATGCTCCTAATTAACGACCTATATCCAAGTCACGTGTCAGTTTCCATAAAAAGTTTTAAAATTTTTATCATTATATAGGGTATAGATTGCTACAAATTTACAGATTTAAGGTGTAAATTGCTAAAATCAAAAAGTTCAAGGTATAAACTATAACAGTGTGATAAGTTTAGGGGGGCACAATTGTAATTTAGCATTATGAAATTAATCTCTATATATCGTTGTACCTTTATTTATTTATTTATTTTTGAACTTCGATAGGAGGATTCGAGCTCTATATTTTTAGGTGGAGTTATGTGTTCTTATCGCTAGGCTATGCCTACAATTATCTTTAATTATTAATATTCAAAAGGTAAACTTTTTTTTATATTGGTGCCCCTGATCATATTGCATATACAGTTATAATTTTCCAATTAAATTTTTAATACTGACAATTTATGTCATGAACTTAGAAATTTGTAACAAACCACCTCCATTGATAACATGTTAACTTTTTTTTTATCTTGGTTTGTTGTGCAAAAAGTAGCCGCTAAAGTGGAAATTGACATGTGACCTGCACATGGATCGTTAATTACGTAAATGATTAAACCTATTTTAAATTACTTTACTGGGTTATGTTAATTAATTTTTTTATTCAAATAGAATATTTCAAAATTAACTTTGTTTTAAATACAACGGTAACATTGATGAAAAAAACCTTATGTTCTCTTCAGTAATAACTCATGTGCAATTCACATATCAATTTTCAACTAATATCATTATCAAATAAGGGTGGTTATCTATAGATTTGTAAATTCAAGGTGTAAATTATCAAAATTAAAAATTTGGGAAGGACAATTACAATTATATATGTGATAAGTTCAAGGGGTGATGGTGCAAAAAAAATCCTAAAAGATTCTACCCAAAAAAAAAAAATCATAAAAGATACAATTATGTCTTTTATTTGATTAAAAAGTTATTAATTTCATGAATCAATACATTTTCGTTCATTTTGTCACTCAAATTTTCAGAACCGTTTAAAACACCCACTCAAGATAGAAAACCACTCAAAATGCCCCTATGTCCATTTCCGTTTTTTGTGCTTAATATTGGATTTAGTAATGTGGCAATAATTATAATTCCAAAATGTCCCCCGAATTGATGTTATAACTTGCCTCCTCTCTTATTGCACCCTCTCAATTAAATAAAAACGTTCAATACACTTGTTTCGTCTAAATCTACCTATAAACTAAAGAAATGGTTGGCTAACTTGTTCAAAATGGGTGCATGAAAGATTATTTGATAAAATTGGCATGATTAAATTTAAAATTTATCTTGTGCAATCTAATTAAAAATGTTAAAATGAAAAAAATTCAAAATAGGGGAAAATACATTTTAGCAAAAAAAAAAAAAAAAAGGCTTTAAAAATAGGAAATAATATTTTTCAATAAATTGCCTCAAATAGGTTAAATAATGTCCTATAAAATTATCTTACGTATTCTTTTTTAGCAGCCCAAAAAAAGAAGAACTCGTAAATACATATACATATATATATATATATATGCATATGTATGTGTATATATATATATGAAAACCTTTAACTTCTTCTTATTGATTTCATAATATTATAATAAAAAATGATGATAATAAAAAATTTCAAATTAAAAATTACTTAAAACTTGAAAAATAATAGCAGTAACTAATGGTTATATAAATTTCTTACAGTTTTAATACAATTTAAGATAAATTTTGAATTTACTCAAAACCATTTTACTAAATCATCGTTTATTAATCTAGTTTGAACATATCATGCATGTTAGTTTTTTCTTTTTTGGTTAGTTTATAGGTGAATCTAAACAAAATGAGTGTTTTGAACGCTTTTATTTAGTTATGGGGAGTGACAACCACTATAAAACAATCGGGGGCAAATTGAATTAAGATTGTTAATTTATTAGATATTTTGAAAATACAATTAATGACATTTCATCAAATCTAGTAAGTACATTGACGGAAGTAGACAAAGGGATATTTTGAACGGTTTTCTATACACGTGTAGGTATTTTGAATGACTATGAAAATTAAGGTGGTAAAATGAACAATAAAATATATTTTAAAAGGTATTTATAACATTAATCCTTAAAAGATAATTACTATTTGTTTTCTTAGCCACACTAAAAATTAATTAATCTAATAATTTATTTGGGTTTCGATGGTTTTGTGATGGCTGTTAAATCTAAACACGTTCAAGGATCATTTTTTACTGAAGAAGCTGAGACAAAAATTTAACTTTATCTTATGGTCTTATTTGGACTTATCATATTTATAGCTACCAGTAAATCATATTCTTTTTTTATTTTTAAGATATGGGACTTTATGAATACTTATTTTATTATTTATTTACTTATTTTTAAAATCTCTCATATTTTGAACCTAAGAGCTTTAAGATTCCAAACGTCACTTATACTGAGCACTCAATCAGACTCAATCACATTCTCTTGACGTCACATAAGCTAATTATTTTACCCTAGTTGAGTGCTATTTTAACTCAATGGAAGAACTTGCAGATGGATGATGTTAATTAGTTTTAGGATAAGTTATATATTTCTCTCCGAACTTTAGATTTTATCACAAAATACTCCTGAATTTTGATTTATAATAATCTTCTTTTTGAACTTAAGAAAAGTTTACAAATTTTCCCATTCAATTAATTTTTTGACTAAAAAAATACAAATAATACTCGTTTGAAGTATGAATTACTGATGTTAAATGTGATACGCTTATAATTAAGTTAAAAGAGTAAATATTTAAGACCTATTGTCATTTTTTTTCTCATATCTGTCTCTTACAGGTAACTTCATAATTTTATATTTAATAAGTGTAACGGGTGTCAGGAGTGCTGTCAATGTGTGTCATTTCATAATTCTACACTTAAAAATTAAGGGGAGAAATTCGTAAACTTTTCAAAATTTAGGAGAACAAATGTTATAATTTAAAGTTCAGGAAACTTTTTTGACAGGATCTAAAATTCGCGTGAGGGGAGTGTAATTTGTCCTTAGTTTAATTATCTTTTCTTTTTGGTTGTGTGGGACTGACTTAATGTTGGGTTGCTGCCAATGTCCAACATCCACCTCATGGGTTAATTCATATTGCTTAGGCTGTAGAATGTATTACTTGTCATGTGGTTGCTATAATAAATCAGCCATAGAATTATTCCCGGGGTCTTTTTGCGTGCCTTTTTTTTTTTGGTTAGAATTTGAACTCGCTTTTGGAAGTCATATATTTAAGATTCATGACAGAAAGTTATTTTCCCTAAAAAAAAAATATTACTTATGATTTATGAGGAAGCATATTATATCATTATATATTCGTGATGGTGTTGATGTTAATTTTGGATGACATTTTTATTGTACTTACATGATATATCCGTTCAATAAATATTTAACAATTAGGTTATTAAATAATGTTACCAATAAATTCTTAATTTAGATAATTACAATAAAATTGGTATCAATAAATCACTTAATTATCAAATATTTATTGGAGAGATATATAATATAAACATGATGACGTTGTATATCCGATTAATTGAATAATTTTTCGGTAAGAGTGATCTTAAGCAATGAAAACCATATTTTTTTTCCCATATCAAGCTGTAGCTAGTTTCTTAAAAATTTTAAATGAAATCAAGAACGCTTCACTATTTCCACAAATTGACCGGCTTGATAGAGGCCAAGGTCCTTTCACTTCATGAAACAAATAATTGGCTGTTAATCAATCTCAATGCATTAACCTTAACTTGGCCCGGCATGCTTGGATTATAGATTCGAATCCACATTTCAAATTTTTTTCTACGGTATTTTTTTCTTTTATTTAAAATTTGAATTTTTTATTTTAACTTACTGATGATTCATACATATCCAACCATGTTTTCCATGCTAAGCCCACCTGCATTGCAAAAGTCTTAAAATCCCATGTATTCGTTGCGCTTTATCTGTCCTATCATGTTCGCTATCCCAATCCCACCTACAAATAACGAGCACAACAAATATTCTTATTACTATTATATATGTGCATATATTTATACACACATATATACATGCAGGGGCGGAGCCAGGGGGTGCCCCCCATTTTTTGCTATTTTAATTTTACCTTAAAAGTTTTATAATTTCTATAATTTGTCCCCACTAAAATTAAAAAATTCTCATATAATCCTTATTTTGCATCTGATAATTATAAAAAATTCTCACATGATCACTACTAAAATTAATTATATAAAAAAAAAGTTTATACTTTTACTACTTTACCCCATCAAAATTAAAAATTCTCACATAAACTCACTAAAATTAAAAATTTTCACATAACCTCTTTTAAAATTTATTTTATCTTAAAAAGAATTTTTAATGTATGTCTCCACTAAAATAGATTTCTGACTCTGCCCCTGTATACAAGTATATGCATATATAATTATTTGAATTTTCTTACACAAATGAGATGTGAAACATCTATAATGAGTCTGTAAAAGGGTCTCCGACATAACATAATTAAGTCTTGTATTTGAGAGAAGAAATAAATGCATATATATATATATACATAAATATATATTTGTAATTTATATGTGTATAAATATATATATATATATGTATGTTTGTTCTCACCAAGTGAAATGGAACTAACGAGTACTGTGAAAGCAAGGACAAAGACGATAAGAGATGCCCTTCCAAATAATTTTATCGTACTATCATCATGCTTTGGCCTATATCAATTTATATATAAAAAAAAAACCCCAATATATCAATTACAAAAAGTAGAAGAAATTTATTAATAAGATTAAAAAAAAACGCATTATTATTCTTGCATGTACCTCTTCAATTATAGGGCTCATTTATTTTACTTTCTTTAGTTTTTAAATAATCTTATTTGACCTCTCCAATTTTGAATTTGTCATCCTTATTTCCATTATCATAATTTATGTTAATAAAACAACTTAAAAAATAGGTATCATTTTTGTCAAAATAAGTTATGGAAAATGACAATATATATACATAGCACTTAAATCCTAATTTTTTTCATTAGCTTTCAACAGATATTTTAACAAAAAGGATCGAGTGAGACTCAATTTAAATTCCGAAGAAAAAATTAAAGTTTTTAAAGTTTAATTGACAAAATAAAAATGGCCCCATAAACAAAGGGATACAGATGAGATTGATACCAATAACATCAATACCCTTTATGTAGCTGCCAAATTAGTGACATCGAAGTAATCATGAGGTACTCAATTAAGATGGTAAATATATATATATATATATATATATATAGTACAGATGCAAATTTTGAGTGTAGAATAATTTATGTATACCATAAGGAACTGGAAAACGATTCAAAGGTAATATTCCACGGTTGACAGTGATGAGGAGAAAGTCATTCCCAATATTGCGCACTCGCGCGCTTGCAATCTGCGCATCATGAATATTAAGAATTAGCGTCCTAATTATGTATCTTCTTCAGTGATAAGTTAAAAGATCGAGAATCTTTAGTGTCTTGTTCATTTATATCGTAAATTAAAGGGTCCATCATTAAAAACAAAGGATGCGACTCAAATTTACTATAAAATAGACCCTAGTTTCACTCCTACCAAACTACGTGCCTAATGTCGCCCATTTATATACCAAACAAGAACTTTTTTATGTGGGCCGGGTTTTAGAATATCAAAACTTAAACCTATCTAATTAAACAACTAGGAATTAATTGATATATGTTTAATTTTAAATGTGTTTAGTGCACTGGTTAGGAATAAAATTTTTAAATTAATTATAATTGATTAACTTTTCAAAAACAATTTAAAATTCTTCTTAACTTTTTAGAAAAAAGACAAAAACTGAAATTGAATTTTTGGATCGAGAATGGAGAGCCAAACAAAAGCTTGTTTACGTAAGTACTCCGGGGGTTGGGGGGGGGGGGGATTCACCTGAGGATGGATTCCAAGCTCCAAGAAGAGAGGACCCATGACAAGTCCACCGCCGATCCCGAGCAATCCGGCGATCATTCCACCGACAAACCCGCATGCAGAAATGAAAGCAAGCTTGTGGACTTGCCAATTTATGCCTTGATCCTCTCCCATTGATGCTATCACTCTCCTTCCCTTGTAAAGGCTCACTGCCTCGTACAGATATACCCCAACCGAAACTGGAATCTACAATGGTTTTATAACAGGGAAAATTATATTAAATTAAATTAAACTAACTTAAATTATTGGATCAAAATCACTAGAGTAACATTTCAAATAACTTATAGTTTTTGACCTTACTTTGTTTTCTGTGTCATGAGCAAGGACGTAGGCAATTAATAACGAGCCCTCTTATTTAACCTCCGTGTGTGTGTGCGTATATATATCAAAAAATTGCTTAAAGGCCCCTTAAAAAATAAAAAAATTTAATCCATATCTTTTAAATTTTTTTCATGTAGTTTTTGGTCTGCTTAACAAAATTTCTTGACTGCGTCACTGGCCGTAACTCGGGAGGAGGTTAAAAAATACATCGAAGATAATGTGTTACGTGTAACAAGTTCAACACCCAGAACTCCGTTGAACAATTTGCTGTATTGTTCTGGACATGTAATCCATGTAGGTGTTGTTACAAGCAGAACCAAATCATGCAATATATCGTCATATACACACACTATATATATATATATATATATTGTATAAGTATACACACGCACGCCAAATCCATGCATATTATAATTATAGTAAGATGTGGATCATTTTACAGTAGGATATTTAATCAATAATGTACGTTTTTTCATAAACTAAAATGTTTGTAAAAATTGCCTTAAAATGTTTGTGGTCCGGAGAAGTAATTAATAGTTATATATTAAAAAGCTTAGCATATACATACATACAAAGAAGGAAAACAGAAAATAATAAACCTTGGCAATTTGCAGAAGCAGGAAAGCAACCCAAACAAAACCAAGAAGTCCTAATTCCTTCCAGTACAAATTTTCAAGAATAGTGACCCGCAATATTACCAATAGTAACTCAATTTAATTATATTCTGAGCGGTAAGTGGCGTACTACACACACTCACACGTATATGCAGTGGTACAGTCAGAAATTTTTTATTCAGTATAGGTGAATGAAAACCAAAGTTTCAAACGAAAATTACGATGTAATTGTAATTTCTTAAATTTTTTCTCTCTCTTATTTATCTTTATTTTTATTCTAGTTATATGTTTCTTCTTCTTCTTCTTTTATTTTTCATCTAGTTATATTTCTTCTTCTTTTAAAGGACTAATGCTTCTAATCTAAATGTAAATCACTTTTAGAGTCCCACAAATTTCAAGTTTACATAGCAGTATAATTGATTATTTATTTATTTATTTAGAATTTATATTTGAAATATGAAATACTTGATCAAAATCTGAGGTATAACTGAAAGTTTTAGAAAAACTTCCATATATATATATATATATATATATATATATAGCAATTAGAAGATTTCATGTGGGCGAACTAGTACCAAAAAAATATTACATGTGCATATATATAAATATATGTGTGTATATATATATATTAAAAATACTTAGGGCACCACTAATACTAATACTAATACTAATACTAATACTAATAGAAGGTGGACTGTTTATAGGCTCCTTATCGTGAGACCACTTTCTATTAGTGGACGATGTAGATGCTTAACATAATAAGTGTGCTTTAGCATTGTTATATAGATACATATACATGCATGGATTTACAATAGGGCTGGAGGGGGGCACGTGCCCCCCTCAATGTTTTTAAATTTAAATTATACTCTTATTTTTTTAAAAATTTTGTAATTCATCCCAACTCAAAAGTTTTTTTTTTTTTTTTGAAATGTGTCCTTACTCAAAAGTTTTTTTCTTTTTCCTTCTCAAATGTGTCTTATAACATTCAACTTATTCTTATATTAAACTTTTTATCTTATAAAGTTATTAATTTTAAAAATTTTCTTCTTATGTGTGTTTCTACTAAGAGAAATTTTTGGATCTGTCATTAATATATATATATATATATGTTTATGTATGCATGCATGCAAGTACACAATGCATAGCAAACCTCTCGTCTTTTGGAATTCTCTTCGTCTTCATTAGGCTCACTTCTTGAGGGGCCATCGCAAAGAGGCGTATATTCTACTTGCTCGCTTCTACAACCTATAAAATTAGATAAGTAATTTAGATATATTACGTGATAAACCTGATTGAAATTTGAAGTTCATTGGAACACACCAGTTGATTCCAATTGCTCAGCAGTCTCCTAGAAGAAAATAAAGCGACAGATTAAGAAAATTCACAAATATTAATCAGTCATTTGATCAAAATTAAGGAACAAAAAAATAAATAAATATTGAGCTAATAACGCTTCTATATCTGTGATTAAATAATTAGCCAGAAAAGCAGAATTGATTTTTTTTTTTTTAATTTTAAATGTGAACCTCTTTCAGCATGGTTTCTTTCTTCCATGTTTCGATTCCCCTGGAAAAAGCCTTCGCCGACGTGCCTGTATATAATAGCAATCCAAAACGTTAACATAACTCAACATTATGTTAGAATCAAATGTGAGATTACTGCAAGACTATATCCACAATCCTTAATACATCTTAAATTTCATTATCAATAATAAATAAATAAATAAAGATAAGTACCTTTCTTTTGGTATTCACACAAACAAGTGACACAGATACAATCACATGAGGCAGATCGGTCATAAGGACTTTCATGAGAAAGAAAATAGTGGACTCATAAGTGGATCCCATTATAAGTTACAATTTTCAGGTTATTGCTAACTGAAAGAGAACTTGTAACATTTATAAGCAACTAAGAGTCCTCATTACCGGCCGATGTGAGACTCGTCATAGTGATTGCATATCATTTTTTTAAAATTCACATAAGCAAGTGATACACACCCAATCTCGTGAGGCAGATCAACCACAAGGATCTTCAGAATGAGGAAAATAATTGACCCATAAGTGGATTCTTTTAAGTTACAAGTTTCAGACAATTGCTGACTGAAAGAGGATATGTGACACTTATAAACCACTTAGAGTCCTCACGCCTCGCCGATTTAGCCATAGTGGCTATCGTTTATTTGGTATTCGCACAAGCTAGTGACACACACACAATCATACGGGGGCAGATCGACCATAAGAGCCTTTAGGAGGAAGAAAATAATGTCATTTAAATTACAACTTACAGATAATTATTGATTGAAAGAGAGCTTATAACATTTATAAACCACTTAGAATCCTTGTTGGGACATGAAAATTAAAAAGAAGTACCTAGACAAATAATGATGAAGAGAACACTGAGTATCCAGTCTGGAAAGATAATGCTCAAAGAAACTCCAAAACTAATGCCCACAAGTAGCATTGGTTGGACGAGAAGCACCAAGTCATAGTCAATAATTGGTATGTCAAGTGTTGGATGCCTTCTCTTCAGGTTATATTAATCAGCTGATAGTGTTGTACCCATTATCATACCTGCCCAAATATTATTACATATATATATGCACAAACTGTAATTATATGCTAATTTGGAATTACAATATAGTTAGGGGTACTTCTACTATGCAGCACAATATGGATTGGGGTACTTTTACCTAATAGAGCATAAGTTTTTTTAAGCGTCGAATTTGAATTTTTAACCGTCAGATCTATAAATGCCCGTATTAAAAAGATGCTTCATGGCCAAGACAGACTTTTTCCTTCTTTACTTGTATATATATGTGAACCGAGCTTTATTCCTCTTTCTCACAGACCAATCACCTAATCTCTCAAATAGGAGAAGAAGAAACTCACAAAATCTCTCTTTTTTCTCATTGTAGAAGAAAAGTTATGATTGAGATCTCAGAAGTTCTTTCTATTGTTACAAGAGACTTTACTCAACTCCTACATGTAGAGTTCAGCCAAAATAACAATAATAGTAATAATAATAATAATAAATAAATAAATAAATAAACAAACACCTCTCCTTATAGATTTGTTTAACCAAGCAAACATCCTAGAATGTCACAATAGTCCGATTGATCCATAATCATTGATACAATTAATTAAAACAATTGTTATTAGCATTTCAGTCCTTGGACTCTAAAATTTTTTGAATTTACCAAAAGGACACTTAACTTTTATATAAACAATTACATGAGGTGTCTAGTTTCTCTTCACTGCCGTTAAAAACTAGAACCTTTTGTACCTCACCAATAGACATGTGAATTTTTCGGTTAAATTTCAAACACACATTTCATTTGAATAGAATGAATAAAATGAATATTTAAACGCATATTGAAATGCATCGCAGACTCTCCTTTTTTATAGAGAAGCTTATATAGTTTCAGTTTTTGAAATTTCAAAATATATATACAAAACGGATCAAAACAATTTATGTACTTACCGGCGCCAAACATGCTGATCATCAGGCTGAACAGATTGCCATAAAAAATTGGTAGCTTTGGCAACATGATCTTCAGACATGTAGTTATTCTGTTCTTGTTTGTTCATGCTTGTTAACCGAGCTGAAACAAGCACAAAAGCTGACAAACAACTGAAAAAAACCAATAATATTGATAATCTTATTCTGGATCCGACTTTGGCCGTCAGATCAACCAAGAAAACTCTCTCTCTCTCTCTCTCTCTCTCGATATTTGTTCTGCCTGTTAAAGAGAGATGTGAGGTTTTCGAGCTGAATAAAGAAATTGGTTGAAATAGATGCTGCAGAGTCTAGAGTAGTATGGGATCCTTCCTCACAAGCTTGTATCTTGTAAAATTTTCTTTTATCAAAAACTAGAATATCAAATATTTTACAGTTTTGGTACATCATATGGATTTTTTTTTTTTTTTTCCTTTCTTTCTTTCTTTTTCTTCCATAAACGGAAAGGGACCCTGTTAATGTTAACCCTCATTCCTTTTATCTATAGCAGAAATCCAGAGGTTCGCTAATGAAAAAGGTAAAAAACCTGACTCATAAATATAGTTTCATTCATGTCACATCACAAGTCTAACGATCTATTAACATAACTTGCAAGGATCTTTAACTGATGCTATGAAGCATGAAGCCTTGAACTCATCTCAAGAGAAGAAGAAAGAAATGCATCATTAACTATTCCGCCTGCCATTTAGTTACAGGAAAAGAAAGCGTTTCAATTATTGAGCGAAATACCTATGAAGATTTCTAAGTGAATGATATTTACTTTAATTGTAGTATATAATATTTTCACAAAAATATATGAAGTAAATTTATAATGAGGCTTTATAAAAATTTGAAGTAATTAAATAGCAAATTTACTTAATAAATAAAAAATTTATTAGGTATATATATATATATATAATTCACTAAGTAAATAGTAAAAAGATTAATAACATAATAAATTTTTTATTTAATGCTACTTACTCTTATTATTTTAAAAATCTTTATTTATTTAATTATTTACTTCATTCTGTTATTTACTTCTTACTCCCAATAAAATTATAGTTTAAAACACAACCTGGGAACGTGAAATACTGAAAATGAAATGTCGGACATGTTGGATATATTTTTTTGGTGAATATTTATGAATATCTTATCTACTGCCACGTGATATGAGTAAACTAGCATTTAAAACCACGTGACAATCAAGGAAGCACAGGTGTCAAATGTTTTAAGGATTTTTTTTTTTTTTTTTTGAAACGGGAAGGATTTTTCTTTGTTGATATCTGATGTTTTCCTATATCTTTCTTTTCTTTTTTGAAACAATATATAGTGCGTTTTAGGGGAAGAATATATACTAGGGTTACCGAATTGGAGCCCGAGGATAAGTACCCAGTGGAAGGAGTTAGATTAGGACACGAGTTGACTGGTTGGCGAAATGATTTCCGAAATTGGAATTATTGGGGTATTCGGCTCAAACCAGCTCGCCTTCTTCTCCCAAGCCTCAGCCGGCGCCTCATCTGCTTGAAGGGGACTGGGCGAAGGCAAACCCTAATCGATATAAGCGAAAGGAAGAGAGGAAGAAGGACCGCTAACTGGAGCTACCACTGGGCAGCAGATGGCCGATGGGATGGGGGCACAGCGCATAGAGCCCCTGACAGCAGCACATGAGCGCAGGAGTTGAGGAGGAAGAGAATCGGCCAGAGGGGTCAGGCACGGAGGAGACAGAGGAAACAAGGAAGATTCGAACACAGTAAACATCATTCGAGTCACTGTATAACGGTTCAGCTTCACATTGAAGTTGAACAAGAACCCCAAACAAGTTGCGTTTAAGTCAAACTAGAAAAACAAAGTTCGAGCTAGAACCCTAAATAGGGGCTGAATATAAAATTATTACTTAATACGCAACCTTATTTACTTCTTTGATATGGACAGGGCATATAAAATAATAAGAAAAATGAAAAAAAAAAAGATTTATTTGTTGTGACTAAAGAATTGGTGCATGGGCTAATGCTTTCTTAACTTTGATAAGAAAAATAACGTTTTCTTAACTTGTAATCCTGTCCAATTTCGATATTCGAAATTCACAAATTTGAATATAGAATATGTAAATCACCATTTTTCCGATATCATAAAAGTTCATATTAAAGGAGGAGAATTTTACTATTAGTATAAAGAAACTGCTTTATTAATACAATTCTGCAGTTAACCGTTAGGTTTGTCTAGATTCTCTTAATTTTGTATTTTTTATATTAATATTACTTTAATTATATTTAATATTCTAAAACATACATTTTTTAGAAAGAAATTTACTTTTTTTTAAGTGGAATTCTACAATGGGTAAAATTTACACCTCAAATCGATTTTTGACGGTCAAGATTGGAAAAATAGATCAAATTGTTGTGAGATCGTTTATATGTGATTGTTTTGAAAATAAAAAATAAAAAAATCACAAACCACCCATTGTCCCAAAGAGACCAGCTACTGTGGTGGCTCCCGGCGAGGGCTCGCGAAGGTGGGGCTCGTGTGCAACGGATTCACGAGAAATTCCAGATCATTGTCGGCGGCAGCGCCAAGTCGCACAAGATGGCGACAAGTAGCGATAGATCGTGACCCACGGGAGATGGGTCCCTCCTCGCCGGAGTTCTCCACCACCCCTGCCACGTCGAATTTTTCTTCCAGATCTGCGCAAGATCAGTCGCCCATGGCCTTCGGCGGAAAGTCGCCCCAACCATCCTGGTCCGGTGGCTCGGTGGAGGTGGCTGCCGGTGGGGGAGGGGAAAGGAAGCTTATGTAATTTCTTTTCTTTTTTGTTTTTTGTTTTTTTTTTTAAGTGTGATTCAGTGTAAACATCCCACACTGGTTTTTGTGCATCTTTTCAATCTAGACAATTCAAAGATAATCCAATGATCAAAACTTTTTACCCCATTGATAGGGTCAAGTAACTATCCCCATGGTAGAATTCCCCTCTTTTTAATCCACTTTTGATAATTTACCGTATTCATAAAAAGCTCTATTGGGGAAAAGAAAATTAAAAAGGTGCACGTAATGACGTACATGACAAGAAAAGTCGTCCCTTTGGTCATCTGTTGAGATGATGAGCTGGAAGACACGTGATTCAATTTCATTAATCAATTATTGAATCCTTTAGTGGAAAAGGTTGTGATACAACTCTATTTATATATTCTTTTGATAAAGTTTATTTTATAAATCATTCGATATATTTTAATTATTGAGGTCATATTTATCTATAATAACTATAATGCACCTTAGTTCATATTATTATAAACTAATAAATTAAAAAAATTTCAAAGCAAAAAAATAAAAAAAAAAAAAAAAAATAAAACCTAACCCTTTCACGGAAACCCCCCACCCCCCCGGTTGACCTTCCATCATCGCTGTCGACCTCCCCCAACGGCGAACCCCCCTCCCCCGGCGAGGAGCCCACCAGCAGCCACCCCCCCCCTGCGCTCCCAGATCCAGGCGAGGAGTCCTCTTCCCCCACACGTGTGCCTAGACCCCGACGAGGAGCCCCCCCTCCCCCCACTGATCCCCCACCTACGAAATTCCCCCTTCCCCCCAACCGATCCCCCCACCTACGAAATTCCCCCTTCCCCCCAACCGATCCCCCCACCTACGAAATTGCCACACGTAGAAACTGCCTGCCACGCTACCTTTGGGCACCCATCAGCCACCCTGGCGAGCTTCCACCCCTTCGCGACCAAGTTCAAGCCCGCACCATCGGCCTTTTATAGTTTTTTATTTATTTTAATTTGAGGGAGTTTAATTTTTTATTTATTTTCTATAATCTTATAAATTAGAACTTATTTTTATTATTATACACCTTTAATATCTTATCTATTAGATTAGATTTTAAGAATATTAGATAGAGTTTTCCGATAAAATTTATAAAAAGAATTTTATCACAAATTCATCCTCAATTAGTCTCCTTTAGGGCATTCTACCGACAATATTAAGGTCTTTTTTTTTTTTTTTTTTTTTTTGGTCTCCTTTAGTGCATTCTACCGACAATATTATTTTTTTATTTTTTATTTTTTATTTTTTTCTTCTCGTAACGACAATTTTCTATTCCGATCTCTGTTACGGAGAGTGATGGTCATTTCTTTCGGTAAATTCAAGGAAATAAATCAGTGATACCTTGACATGTCATGTCCTGGTTTAACGTGTAAATTCAAACCTTGATATATTAGAAGTGAAGATGCTAAAAAGGAACTCCTTTGTCACGACGTCACCGTGGTTTAACTTGCGTGTAACACTCAAAAAAAAAAAAAAAAAACAGGATGAATTAACAGAAAATTAAAAATTAAAAAAAAAAAAATCAAAGTGGACCCTCAAATCAGAGGCAATGACAAGGGAAGACAAGAGGGCCTGTACTAAATATATCAGTTAAAATACAACAACTGGCACACCTTGGACCACGCACCTCAAAGTTCAACTAAAATCCAAAACAAATTTTAGACGGCAAATTTTTGTTTTTGTTTTTTGTTTTTTTTTTTCAATGTATCAAAACTTGATACTCATGACCAACCGGATCACCTTGTGACGTTGATCAATATGAGTCCCACCATTGTTGTTCAGTGGTAGGTGCCAGGAAGAGGGAATATGGCGGCTAAAATGAGATATATTTTAGATATATCAGTGTTATTATATAAGTGCTGTTATAGAATCCAATTTTTTTCCTTTCTTTTTCTAACTTTATTCATGTAACAGATAAGTTATCACCTTTTCTATGAGTAGATATCTACTTCATATGACCTGTTTGGGGTCTATATTTGAATACAATGTTTTCAAAAATTTTTTTTTTTGATAATTTTCATCTAGTTTTACTATTTTTTTTCTAAATATTTTAAAAAAAACTTAATGGGAGTTTGGTTAGTTAGTTTGAGTTGAAATTTTTAAGTTTCAATAGTAAATTTTTTTGAATTTTCAGAAAAGACAAAAAACTTTTTGAGAAAAGACAAAAATTTTTTGGGAAAAAAACAAAAACTGAGTTGAAATATTTTAATTTGAGTTGTGGTCCCAAACACACCCTTAAATTTTAAAAGTCTACAATTTTATTATTTTAAATCGAAATAAGGTGATTTTTTCTTATTCAAATGACATAAAATTTTGATAGGAATAAAACAAGATCCATATTACTAATTTTTTTTCAAAAACATTTCAAATTTTTATACTTTTTCACTCCAAATAATTCATTTTCATTAAACGTCATTTTCAAAATTCAAACCATCTCCAATTTACAAAACACAATCTCTAAAAGTTAACCCCAAACAGATCCTTAATGTTAATTGACATGACAAATATATCCTTTGTCATGTCAAATCATTGATTAAATTTCGAACCAAAATTCACTGTAAGAAAGGGACACGAAGCACGATGAGGTTTAGGTGTTCAAAAGCCGCACATGGTCATAAAGGCTTTGTCATCGATCTACCCGTGGATTATACTTGCTTTAAAAATAATAAAAAAAAAAAAAAAAAAAAGTGCATGGCTTACGTTGGTCTCTCATTTAATGGACTAAAATAATTGAAATATATCAACGTCTCGTCGTTGTCCAATGAGGTAAACACAGGTTGAAACATTGTGAATCGTCTCATCTGTAATCTAGGCAAAGTTCTTACACCCAAAATTTCAAATATAAAAAGACGAGTTATTGAGAAAACAAAAACAAAAACAAAAACAAAAACAAATGGATGACTAACTTAAGGAATTGAAAGAACAATGCTCGGCTCTAGAATTGCCTGTTGACCCAGAATTCGGTAAAGAAGCACAAGGTACATTTTTGCATATTCTTGAGAGATGCTGCAACAAATCTTGTGAGAATTTAAACACAAAACGAAAAACACTACCCGTCGTACTTGCAGAGGTTTTCAAAGCCCATGTAGTCGTGCCGTTCGATCATGCCAATCATGTTTGATATGCCCACCCCGCCTGACAAAGAGACAGAGGCAAGGTTTCATTAGGATTCAAAGAGTGAGCCCTTATAAAAATTTCGAGTATGGCGATGTGTATGCTTTCCCATTTTTCAGCTGTTGGATGAGGTTTTAAAACAATTAAACGTCCATATTGTTTTTATTTTTTCATTTTTTCAACATCTAATGGCTGAAATATAAGTCGCATGTTCATCCTGAAATATTGGGATGTCTCGTAATTCTACCTTTAAAATTCATAGAGCAATGAACATATATATATATATATATATATATATTTCACCAAACATGATAACAAGCTGTGTTATATTGCTCACCTAGTGAGATTGCACTGACAAATATCGTAAAAGCGAGAATGAAGATGATTAATGATGCCCGTCCGAATAAAATAATTAGCCTTCTGACTACATGCTGTCCAATGAGGGCCGCAATAGTAGCCACACCAACAAAGTAAACGGCTGCAAATGAATTATGAAACTTGTTAGCACAGAAAGTTTTCAAACAAATTAAGAAGCCAAAGTGCCTTTATATTAGAATTTCTGAAACGATAAATAGACATTGCGAAAGGGCACTAACCGTAAGGAACTGGAAAACGTTTAAGAAGGTAGTACTCTACAACAGACATAGACGAGGAGAAGGTCATTGCAAAGGTGGCCGTGGCACTTGATACCTGCGCAGAAGTTATCCAAGTTAAGGACCAAACTGATTCACTGGCCTAATTCTCGTATAATTAACTGTGGAGTGATGTTGATGAGAACACGATAAGAACAGAGATATTTGAACAGGGATCAGAAGATATTTGAATTTATGATTATATATACCTATTAGGATTATTCAGGATTTACTTAAAGTTATTTGATAATTTGGGTTATGCTTATCTTCTTGTTTGGTTTTAAGAGTATAAAAAGAGCCAAGTCTTTGTATTCTTCACTCTAGATCTTGATGTTAAATTGAATACAAATATTTTCTCTCCATTATTCCCCCTTCTTCCTAAATTCTCTCTCTCTCTCTCTCTCTCTCTCTCTCTCTCTCTCTCTCTTTCTTATGCACCTTTTTAAATTTCCCATGCGTTAAAAACGTCTCCACCATACCAAACTCAGATCATGTTTCTAGCTTGCATACATCGGTAATATTGCTGTGGGTATAAAGAAAACAAATACCAATTAATTCTCAACAACTCACCTGTGGGGGGACTCCCATTTCGAGAAACATTGGACCCATGATGAACCCTCCCCCAAGTCCAAGTAACCCACCAACTACTCCAGCAAGAACCCCACAAGCGCAATAAAGAACCAGCTGGTGCACTTTGAAATTTTTGCCATCCGCCCCCTTTGATGCAATTACTCTCCGTCCCTTGTACAAACTTATTGCCTCAAACATTGATACTCCGACAGAAACCGGGATCTGTAGAACATTTAAAAAGCGTTTTTCATAGAGATTCCAAAACCTTATATGGTACCCCGAGAACAATGCGCTCGTGACAGTGTAAAATTGTGATTTCGTTAAAAGGAGAAGCAAGTGACAATTACATTGGTTAATTGGAAAATACCTGCATCAACTCCAATACCCAGTATATTGTAGAACAAGTAGTTGTCTGACTCTGTAGGTAACATGGTAGAGTTATATACCAGTTAGCTTCACATTTTTTTTACAATCAATCGAAATTGCACGTCTAGCAAAGTAATAGAGAAGTATTACCTTGGAAATTTGCAGTCCAAGGAATGCAACCCAGACAAAAACTAGAAGTCCAAGCTCCTTCCAATACACATTCTCAAGAATTGTGACCTGAAAGGTTTTGATCGATTTAGCTTTCACCATTCTTTTAAGTGGGTTATATTTTTCGAGAAGAGTACTATAACACTTACCTCGGGTTCCTTGTCGTTTTCATCTGAGTTATTGCTTGGCCCAGCAGGAAGAGACTTGTATTCTGCATCCCCACCATTAATTCCTGTTTGACAAGACCAGAAATTGATATCAGTTGTCCATAAAAGGATGTTTCTTGTGAAAAACCAAGACACGAAAATGGGCTAATGTCAATAATCAGAGGATTTCTACATTATGAATCCCTTTTTTCATCATCAGTAGGAACTATTGTTTCAACCATTAAATTAATTTTCAATGGCCTAATCTAAGACGAGCAGCTCTTTGAAGCACGTTGTAAAGTTTTATCGTGGACACTCATGAATCTGACCGTTAAAAAATTAATCCAACGGTTTTAATTCAGTTCTTACCGGTGGTAAAAAGTGACGGTTTCTAAGTAGACATTCCCCAACAAGTAATGAGAGAAAGGAATACTTGGTGATCTCTTGATTATTCACTATAGTAAATACAAATCAACTCACCTTCTGATTCCAGACGCTTGGCAGCCTCCTACAATTTGATTCAAAAGTTAGCCAAATTTGGTAAATATGCTAATAACGGATGAAACAAAACTTTTGATTTCCAGCAAAAAGGCTACTGAATTCATTTTCTATACAAGAAACTAAAGGACATAACACTTATTTTACTACCTTCTTCATTATAGTTTCCTTTTTCCATGTTTCAACGCCCTTAAAAAATGCTTTGCTCGATGTTCCTGCAAATTAACTCAATCAGTGAATTCGGCTACTATATCAGAAGGCCGTACAAGGGGAACAGCAAATCAATCAGTCTTTACCTATGAATAGAACAATAAGCAATACAGTAACCATCCAATCGGCAAATAGCACATTGAATGCCACTCCAATGCTAATTCCCAGCATGAGCATCGGTTGTATTAGCAATGCCAAATCATAATCAATAATGGGCATTTCAAGCGTGGGATGTCTTAGCTTAAGGTTATAGTATACAGTGGACGCAGCTGCACCCATTATCATACCTGACAAGAAAATATTGCATGACTACCTCGTAAGTTTTCCAAATAACATAAAATCCTCCCGTAAAATTCTTTACTTCAAGAGGAGTTTCTATTCTAGGAACTGTCCCTTATCACTACCGATAGAAACTGTAATTTTAATCATTGGAGTAATTTTTCAACAGTCTAAACTACAAGTGTCTATGTTAAAAATTTACAGCACACAATACAAAATTGCTCTCATTGTTAGATGTTCATCCAAGAGTCAAAATTACAGTTCTTACCGTAGGGGGGGGGGGGGGGGGGAGAGGAATTTTTTCCTACCGTAGAAATCTCCTGTATATTTGTCTAAGTAGCAGCTATACAAACTGCCCCTGAAATTTAGTTGGGACTAAAACCCGATCATGCCCAGAAATGAAAAGGTCCAACAAACTTTTTATCTTACAAAAAGTCAAGTGGCTTAAAAACTCTTTATTATAATGAGTCGTCCATTGAAAACAGTGTCTAAGATTACTTTGGGGTTATTAAATTCCACTAGACCGCTACAATAGTTTGAACTTCCCCATCCAAGACGTCAACAAGATCCGAATTCCATGCAATCTACAGAGTGATTTCTAAACGGTTCAAGATCCAAACTTTTACACAGACAATTACCATCTCAGAAAAATCATTTATTCTTACATTTAGATATTGCAGTCGCAGACTTTGCATCAAACCCAATAATCAAGCTAAGCATAGGAACAAAAATCCCACCACCGCCGACACCACCCACACTCCCAAATGACGCTCCAAAGAATCCAATTATACTGCCCAGAACAATTTGCCACCCAAACTTCATGTCCTGTAAAGAAAATTTTACAATAATCCATGTTTCAATATCATGACCAAAAAGTCACAATCCCAACTGTTTATGGCAAAAAGGACAACATATCTATATTGATTATGGCACAGAGAATTGCACAGCACAAACTTCTTATCTTCTCTTTTGATTTTTTTTGTTTGGCCAAAGATTCAGAATTTACCCAAACACAGCTTAAAAAGATTCGGGATTCCAGTCCCGTCGCCATAACTCACAACACAACACATCAATCAATTTCTTAACTCCTCGACATAACAAAAATTTATTCAGATAAATTCTCAAAAAAGGCAAAAGAATTATTTTAAAAATAAAAAACAAAGATCAAAAATCAGAAAACAAAATGAGAAAAAATAAAGAGGTAATTTATTTATTTATTTTACCGGCCAAACGTGTTGGTAACCCGATGCATCCGATTGCCACAAGAAATTCGCAGCTTTGCGAAGGAAACTGGATTCAGATGCCTCTGTTCCGTTGAGCCTCGAAAGTTCCGATTTGAGACCTCTCTCCGCCGAGACGAACACGAAAGCTAACAAAATGTTCAACAGCACCATCGACGTCGATCTCCGACCTCGCCGTCTTGCTCCAATCACGTCCATATTCCGAATCCGATTTCACTTTCCGATCACAATCAGTTTTCCTCGGGATTTTCCCCCCCTTCTACGCAAGCCAAAATTCAGACTAAAAACAAACTGAACAACGACGAATCACACCAAAGACTACTGCGGAGACTGCGAGAGGAAGAATCACAGTCTCGAAGCTCTTGCTGGAATTTTCCCGGGAAAAGTTGAGAGAAAGAGAGAGACGAGAAAACTGCGTTGTTATTATTATTATTTTTTTTTTCTCGAGAAAGGTAATTTAATAGAAGAAGACCTGGAGAGAGTACGTTTCCTTTTAGAAAAGGAATATATATCGGACAGAAAATGGCTGAGAAAAATTAAGTAAATTTTGCAGGAAAACAAACAAACAAACTAACTTTTGAAGAACAGAAAGAGAAAAGCAGTTAAAATACTCTCTCTCTCTCTCTCTCTCTCTCTCTCTCCCCTCTCCCTCAGGTAAGCGTTCGCAATTATAGAGGCTTAGGAAGCTTAAAAAAGAGATGTATAGACATATGTTAGCGGGGAGGATAGAAGAGAGTTGGGCATATTTGTAATTTTACGCAATTGTTGTTCATGTCACGTTAATGGAGGAGAGAGAGACACTGAGATTAGAGAGAGTGCAATGAATTTTGGATATTCATTTTTTTGACGTGTGATCATTATTGAGACTGGCGTCCAACTCAGTCCCACGTGGATTAGAAATAAATAAAAAAAAAAGAAAAGAAAAGAAAATCATACGTGTTTTTAATTATAATTTCTTTCATTAATTTTTTTGTTTTTGTTTTTTCAGGCTTGTTAAACTTTTTTTTTTTTTTTGTTTTTGTTTTTTCAGGCTTGTTAAACTTTTTTTTTTAGTAGTTTTACAATTTCAACTCTAACCTTAATTTTTGAAACCACCCCCCCCCCCCTCAAAGTTTTACAATTTCAACTCTAACCTTAATTCTTGAATTCCCCCCTCCCCCCTCCCCTCAATAGATTCAAAGGCCATTTGGATGAACAATTGGACACGGAATTTTAAAAATATTTTGATCGAAGTTGAGTTAAGATTTAAAAATATATGTCTGGTTGAAAAAAAAAAACCATTTAGAGTGAAAAATTATAGACACTTCAAAGGTTTTTTGGAAAAAAAAAAATCAATATAGTTCTTATTTTATTTTTCTTGAAATTATATGTAATTTTAAAAAAAATTATCTCATTTCGATTTTAAATAACAAATTCATGTAGTTTTAAAGTTTATGTTTACTGTAGATAGTAAAACACTGTCTCCAAACATCCCCTGATATTTTAATTTTATTGATGTAATAGTTATTGAAAGACTTACTAATTAAAAAAATAATATTTCATATGTCACGTAAGTTGTTATTTAAAAATTGAGAATAGTATTGGGGTCTCTTAATATTGTTCTTTTTTTAAAAGGCTATTTAAGTCTTCGGGATTTATAGCTAGAATATTTACCAAAATGATAACCTCAAAAATTGAAATTAGCAAAATAACCTTCTTTCATTTTAACATAGGAAAAACCATGATTGTTTCTGCTCTTTCGAAGTCATTTTGCTAATAAAAATTTTTTGGAAGACTATTTAGCAAAATAAAAAAAGTTTTTGAGTCATTTTGCTAAGTCACTCTTTATAGCTAAATAGCATTTTTTAAGAAGTTTTTTAACAAATAACTGAAGTTTTTAAAAATTAGTTAAAATGTCATTTTTTCTAAAATGGTCAAACAATTTTCTTAAATGATCAATTAGTGATTGATCACATTTATTAATTTAATCAATCAGTAATTGTCATTTACTGGACCACCCAGGCTAATTTTCCTAAATTTGTATGTAACACAGTTTGCTTTTATTAAAAAGTGTATATAACATATATTTTGAAATAATAGATTCACATGATTATAAAGTATAGAATTTGAATTAAGATTCATGTGATTATAAAGTATAAAGTTTGAATCACTTATACTAAGGTAATAAAAATAAATTATTGCATTACTAAACAAGATCACGAATATATAAAATTCTCTCTCTCTCTTTTTTTTTTTTTTTTTTTTTTAATGTTACAGGTTCATATTCAATCACGCAATAATATTGCAAGTAAAGTTCATTAATAATTATTAATGCGTTTCTTAATAATCATCGGTCACTCAAATGTGTGCTTATCACCAGATTAAACTCTAATATTTACTATTTATCCATCATGCCACGTAATTGACAACAGATAACAAACTCAAGTACGTATCCATTATGATTATGAACTACGAACGGTCACAATTTTGTCTGAGTTTTGGACCATTTTTAATGTAAATGCTAATTTTTATATATATTTGATAGAATTAAAATGAAAATGACCTATTTTATATGTTAAATTTATTTTGTGCTTCAATACATCATGTTACTTCAAATTCTATATCTACTTAATTTGTGCCATAGTTATTAAATTTCCGAAAAAGTAAAAGTAAATTTTTAATTCTATATTAATTTAAAAATTATAATATTGTAATTATCAAATAATATGTTCAATCTATCAATTAATAAAAATAAAAATTTGGTAAGAAAATTGATGTCTCTAGTGTCATGAATGAGAAAAATGTATGATCATTGAATAATGACAAACACAGAGTTGGACCCTCATTTTTAATGCTTGGACCCACATTCATAAAGTCATCGTACGTATTAGATTCTTTTATTTCCCCCATAAATCTCTTTTCTACAGGCAATTCCTTTCAAAGTATTGAGATATAGTTGTCATTATATATAAGAAACAAAATTCCAATAATAGTAATTAAAATTAAGACAGTAGAGTTGGTGTCAACCAAATATAGCCAAAGAACAAATTTGTTTTCACATGGCAATCGACCAATGTGAAATTGTGTGTTTAGCAAGTACAATCTAATTACATATTTGTGTTCTTAGCAAAAAACAAAAAAAAAGTTACATAATTGTGTTTCTAGCCAAAAATAAATAAATAAATAAATATCTGTGTTTGGTGGAAGTGATGGGGAAAGTAAGGAAATGGAGATAAAAGGCCTACATTAAAATCATGATGATCAATTATGATTTCTCCCATTTTTTTTTTTTTTAATACACACAAGTAAGTACAACATACCTCATAAGGTATGTCAACCACAATAGCTTTTAGAAAGAGAAACTTAGTGAACCCATAAAGTGAACTCCACTAAATTACAATTTTTGAATAATTACTGACTGAAAAAGAGTCCGTGACATTTATAAATCACTCGCCGATGTGGAAGTTGCCATTTACCTCCCTGCTTCTTCCTACCAATTAATATAGTCAATTTTAATTTTCGAACTCAACCAAAAAAAAAAAGATGTATATTAATCTTCAAAATTTTTGTTACTAATTATTTTGATGATACAGCCACTTTGGTCCAATTTGATCATGATATCATAAAAAATTAAAAAAAAAAAAAGAAAAAGATAACAATAGAATTTCATAGCTCTTCAATTCGTTGAATGTGGACAATTACTTCAAGGCTATAAACCAATTATAAATATTTTTGGAAATGAAATAACTTTAATATATTTCAAACTAGTATATACTACTTTAAGGAAAATATGTATTACAGCCTTTGGAAATTCATTATGTTTATATGTTTACTTTTCAAAGCGTGCCCATGTGACACGCAATTGATTGTTGCAGACACATGGCCCACTGTCACCTTGTTTGAAATGTTTTTTTTTTTTTGGGACCTTATTTAAAACGTTTGGTCAACTGTACTCATATAGCTATGATTGTTAAAAAAACAAAAAAACAAAAACAAAAAACAAACAAAATAAATTACTAAAATGAAAACAAGAAAAGTGGCATGTAGAACACTGCATGCCATAGAGTATCTTAATCTCAATAACAATGACTTAATGAGGAAAAAAATAACTATATTAACTCCCCTTTTCTTTTTCTTTTATTTAATCATTTAATCAAAATTGAAGTTTTTCAGTTCATGATATAAATTTATACCCTCTTCCAATGTCCAGATAGTTATTTGATAAGACTTAAAATGAATGATATATATTATTTTATTGTTTTGCATTTTTTTTAAAGGATAATTTTATTTCAAATCAATTAAATACAAACACTACTACTTTGAATGACCTCATAACATAAGAAAATTTAACCTCAATTACAAATTGGTTCCACCAGTAAATTCTAATGAAATGTATAAGGGGGTAAAACGTACATCAAAATCCAACAATAGGAAATCGAAAAGACACATCAATCATCGAGCACACAGACGGCTTTATAATATTGCTATAATCGATGGAAAACTCCGATCTATCGGAAGCAAGAGACCTATAGTAAAAAGGTCACTCTCAACACCACATAGAATTAATTCTAGCTTATTGAACACCCAACTATACGAGAGCGTGGGAAGACCACCTCCGTTAATACAAAATAAGTAAAAACACATACCAATAAAACACAAGGCAGAAATACCATAATCTTTATTTTAAACAAATAACTATAACAAAAATAAAAAAAACCCCAGACATCATGGATAATACTTCTGGTGATAAGCCAACAAACACGACAAAAAAGACCAAAACGCATCTCATCCGACCATGAAGCCATCCATCCCATCAAAACCATAATCATTGAGTCCAAAGTATCTTCTCTAGGACCAATACTGGTGACCAACCAAGAGGCGGCACTGGGCTCCGGCCTCAAGAGATAAATACGAACGGTACGAATCCTAGCACACAAGAGAGAAAATGAGAGAGAGAAAATTAAAGTGATTATCGTTACTGTTTATTATTGTTTTGCATGTATAGGATGGAAGCAATATTCGTTTCATGCACTTTTAGTTGCCTAACTTTTATCCGAAGCCCAATCGCAGTCATTCTCTAGCCATCTTCGAAATATCAAAAGGAAAAAAGATAAATATACATCATAAAATATATATAATATTGATGTTTAGTGAACAATTGTTATCAACAGGTAGAGTCAAGATTTATTGATAGGGAGGCAAAAAAAAGTTTTTTCGGTCAAACTATTAGGCCCACTAATATTTATATTTTTAATAAAACTATTTTATTTCTTAAAATCTAAATTGTTTGCCTAATAAAGTATGAGTGGTTATATTTTACATTTACATTATTGATAAATATCTTCACATAATAAATGTTTTCTAATATAAACATAATAAATATATCATTTTATTGATACTTTTTATATAATACCACATTTAACTTTCTCATATACCCACTTTGATTTTAAATTTATTTTATTTTGTTAAAAATAAATTAACAAATCTAAATAATAAAAAAAGATATATTTTCATTATCAAAAAGAAAACATAAAGTATCTCTAAAAAAAGGAGAGGAAATAGTAAAAAAGAAAAACTCAAGTATTGTTTAAATAAAACATCAATGAATGTTATACTGTATTTAAAAAAAAATACATAAATATAGAATCATGTGAACGAACATAGCAAGAAAAAATAAATAGAAAGAATAATCATATAAAAAATCACGGAGAATGATTTTCAAATACTAAAAAAAAAAGATAAAAAAACACATAATACTAATGAATTAAAAAATTAAGTATACATATTTTAATAGTTATTGGCTCTTTAAGAGACATCTTTTTTTTATTTTTATTTCACTTGAATCCTCTTTTGAAATTTTTCATATAGTTATAAAAATTTCTTAAGAAAAGAAATTGATGAAGAACAGTTTAGAGTTTAGAACAATTTCTTAGGATTTTTAAAAAAATATTATTTTAATTTATGTCTAATGTGGTATATGTTTTTTAATTATTTATAAAAAATATTTTCATTTATAGATATGTGGGAGTATGAGCATTTTTAATGGTTTTAAGGTAATTTTCTTGTAGAGTAAAAATACATTAAAAATCTTTAACTTTGTGGGGATATTTATCAATACTGTAGGTGTAATTAAATCACCCTAAAAAATTTAAGGGGTGCCAAGACTAATTTATATATATACCCACTATATTAATTTTTTTTATAAAAAAAAACTCCACTATTTTAAAATTAAAAAAAAAGAAAAAAAGAAAAAAAAATTAACAAAAAAAGATCACATGACCTCACTTAATAAGCTACATAGTAAGTGCTAACTAATTTTAAATTTGGATAAGGATTCGAACTCTGCGTATTATAATTGAGCCAATGTGTGAAATTATCATTTGCTTGTAATCATCTTATATATATATAAAGCTCATATTAATTTAATAAAATATATTGCCTGATGAAGCTTTTGCATTAATTTATTTTTCCTTCCAACTAATTAAGTCTTCAAATGTTTGATGTTTCTTAACGATCCTTAAGTAGTATTTACATATAACATGCACAGTCCCATATAATCTAATACGATATAAAAGTTCATAAGCATCATTTTGTACAAATTGAAATATTTTTCTTATGCCTTGATAGTATACCTCTCTTGTGTCTTAATAACCTAGTAGAAAAGTTCATGTATCATATCTTGAAAGTAGAAGGATCGGAATTGTGAGTTTCAAAAATATAAAATGGAAAAATTTTGGCTTATTCTATAATCTACATGTGTTTTAAAAAATCCAAGACACATTATATAATCTACATATATATCATGAAAATAAATTCAAGAGTGGTTGCAGGAATAGTCTAATAATAATACCACACCTGACTCCACTTAAAGGTGCAGAGTTCGAATTCCTCATTCCAAAGTTTAAAAAATGATAATAAATAAATAAATAAATTTAAGAAACTTTTCATGATTTATAACTTGAATGTTTAAAGTGTAATTTATGAACCTTACAAGAGTGAGTTTACATTTTTCAACCCTACCTCTTTGCCCTTCTCAAGTCAAAATTTAACGTCAAGATATCTGTCTTGAAAAAATATATATACACTCTTTCAAGATACATGATAAAATTTCTGTAACAAATCAATATCTCAAAAAAAAAAAATGATTGCAAATATAGTTTAGTAGTAATTCCATACATGACGTCACTATAAGCCGTAGAGTTTTAATCCTTTCATCTCAAATTAAATAAATAAATAAATAAATAAAAATGCTATTTACTTTGTTTCATAATTAGGTTAAAATAATCCTATAAAAAAAAAGGTCAAAAGAATCTTATAAAAAAATCTTAGGTTGAAGGAAAAAGGTTTGATGTGGTCCCTTGAAGAACCCATGGCATATTGAGGAGTGAGTTTGAGGATCCGTTTGGTTGGAGGGAGAGATGGAGGGAGGGAGAGATGGAGGGAGGGAGAGACATGAAGGAGATGTTTATCCCTTTGTTTGGTTGAAGGGAAAAGAGGAGGGAGATAAGAGTCGAAGGGATGAGCTATCTACCCAGGCCCACATAAATTACTCCTTCCAATGATGGAAGGATCTACCAAATCCATCAAAAAAAAATGTAAAATATTATTTTACCCTTTAAAAATAATTTTTAAAAAATAGTGAGATTGATAATAAAGTAATTAATTAAATATCTATCATCTATCATTTCAACTCTTTTTCTCTCTTATCAAACAACATAAAGAATTTATACAATTCTCTCCATCCTTTCTCCTCTCTATCCTTCCCACCAAACATAGCCTAAGTGTCCAAAGTAAAAATGTTTTCTTCAAGTTTAAATAATAGTCAAAATAATCAAGAATCCGTGGGAGAGGCGTGTAAGGATATTCAGATGTTGAAGTCATTATTTTGGCTCATGCAAAACCTTGGCTTGTAGGTCCCACAAAACCATCATCTCCTGTCTTCACAAATAGAAAAGCTACAAAAAAATATTCAACCAAAAAAGAGTCTTTCCCCCCTTTTTGCCAAAAGAAAAAAAAAAAAAAAAGAAAGGAAAATCTTAAGATGCATCTGTTGTTCGAGTTGAGTTTGAAATAAAATAAAATTGAATTTTTATATTAAAGTTGGTTGACTTTTTAAAAATTAATTATAATTTTTATTGATTTTTAAAAAAAAAAAAGATAAAAAACCAACCGTAAATTATAATTAAAGTTCCGTTTGACATTTAAATTTAGCTCCAACTAAACTGTATTTTTTCATATCAGTTTTTATCTTTTTTTCAAAAATCAACAAATTTATAATTAGTTTTTAAAAAGTAAATCACCTGTAACTTAAAATTTTCATTTCTAACTGGCGAACTAAACGGAAATTAAGTTCAAAATAAACTCGAACATCAAATGTAGGCTTATGATATAAACTATATTTTTTCCTTACATATAGATATGTATTGACTGTTATGCTAGATCAATTTTTTAATAATCTAATCTATAATTGAAACGTTATGCAAAAAAAAAAAAAAAAAAAAAGGAAGAAGAAGCTTTCTACAATTTCTCTGTGTGAAACGACTACGAGACACTCACTAGTCACTAGGTGCCGTTTGGTTCACTATTGGGCGGTAGTGTGAACAAGATACACTTACAGAGTTTAATTTCACATGCCCACCAACCACAATCAGCCACTTTAATTTATCAAGTTGTTAAAATAAAAAAAAATAAAAAAAACATAGAACTTGATACGCTTTTCTTTTCTTTATCACGATATAAAGTTAGAAAGAAAAAAAAAAATCCTCCCGATAGTGTATTGTTTTCTTATAAATTATTTTATTTTAATGTGATTTTAACTAAATCATATATATATATATATATATAACATGTCGATTTGATTATGAGATCCTATATATAATAGAAGGAACCGTTTGCATCATCCTAAAATAATATGCTGGCTAATAAGTGTACTTGTAAGATGATGCACCTCATGCATTATTCATGTTGCTTCATTAGTATCCTTGTGAAATGTAAACGACAAAATAAAGCAAGACAAGCAAGTCGATACGATTATGAGATCCTATATATAATAGAAGGACCCATTCTGTCAACCATTTGCATCATCCTAAAATAATATGCTGGCTAATAATTGTACTTGTAAGATGATGCACCTCATGCATATTCATGTTACTTCATTGGTATCCACAAGTTTAATACCCATACGTTATACGGGAAAGGAAGAAAAAATAAAAAATAAGAAATTAAATATTATATAATAAAAAGAGCTAATTAAGATATAGATTATAATTACATTAAGTAATTTTTTTTTTAGTATTTACTATTATAATATTAAAGTACATACATTCATGTTTATAAGCATAATTTTCTTTAAATAAAAAATACAAATAATAAATAAAATTAAAAAATTTTGAAAAATCAAAGAGATAACAAAGTTGCGGGGTAAATTTAATAAAATAAAAACCAATTAAATTAACAAATAAATGTAAAAATGAATAGAAATTTTAAAAAATTTATTTCTAAAGATCATATATATAAATATAAAAGAAACTTATTGAACATTTTGTTTAAAAAAAAAAAGAAGAAAAAAAATAAAAGAAGTCAAAGAATAAAAAAATAATAATATTAAATATTAAAATAAAATATTAAATGTAAGAATTGTTGTTAATAGAATAAAATATAATAATATATTGTTCTTAAAAAATCAGAAAGAATAAAACAAATTAAAAACTTTTAAACTTAAATAGTCAAAAAAATTTAATAACTTAAGGAAATTTATTAAATTTAAACAAAATTAATTAAATTAATAAATAAACCTAGAAATGGATTAAACATTTTTAAAAAATTTAATTTTAAATAATAATATTAATATATGACATAAATAATAATTTAGTTATAATAATTATAAATATACATTTTTGATAATTACGTTTTATTATAGTAGAAAAATTATTTATTGATTTTTAATTTTATTATAATTTTATAGACCTTTCTATATTTTGGAATTTCTGTAAATTATTATTTAATTGTAAATTATTTAATTTGTTTGTTTATTTTGAATATTATAATTTAATTATATTAATTTATTCTTTAAAATGTATTAATATGTTTTTTTTTAATTTTTATTAATTCAATAATTTAAAATTTTCAAATATTATTTAATGTATATAATTTTATTTTTTATAATTGGAAATAATTTAATAAAATATAATTTTTATCTTATAGTTTTTTTTTTCTATCTTTATTTTTTAAAAAAATTTTTTAATATAGATATTACTTTCTCTCTCTATCTCTATTTGTCTCTCTCTCTCTCTCTTTCTCTCTCTAACAATCGGATTTCTCTCTCTCTCTCTCACTCATGGCCGGATAATGTCAAAAGAGCAAAATCGGTAAATTACTGTACAATCGAGAAAAAGCAGGGAATTTGAAGGGTAAAATCATCATTTTACTGTACAATTACTGTTTGAGTACTGTATATCACTGTAGCAAAACAGAAAAAAAAAATCCAAAAAGTTACTGTTTATTACTGTTTACTGAACAGTAAATCAGTCCATCCTTTTAGTATATGTATAATGTGAAATGTAAACGACAAAATAAAGCAAGACAAGCAAAAAGATACATACATATATATATATATATATATACATACATACATATATATATATATATATATATATTATACACACACACGCACACTAGTATGATAGTTACGTTCCCCTTGATCAAAACCTTATTGTATTTTTTAAAAAATTTCCATCAAAATTTTTTATGTACCCTTTAAAAAATAAATTTCAACTACGATCCCACTAAAATATTTTTCACACAATTTGCTGAAAAAATTATTCCTATTAAAATTTTGTTTGTCAAATTTGTCTTAAAAAAAAAAAACTATTTATGTGTTTCAATCAACACGCATTACCTCTTTTAGAATTGGAAACATCTTTTATATTTTTTCTTATTAATTTTTTGTTCTTCAACTTTTATAGGCCTCATGGTAATACTTCAATGCTTTTTTTTTTTTTTTTTTTTTCCTTCTTTGCTTTGTTTTCCTTTTGCTTTTTATACTTTTTTTACATATTGTGGATTTTTTTATTTCTCATTAAGGCCTCGTTTGGTTCGCCATTTTGAACCCAAAATTTTCATCTCAGTTTTTATCTTTTTCTGAAAAAGTTTTTTGTCTTTTCTGAAAAAGTTTTTTGTCTTTTCTGAAAAGTCAACAAAAATTACTATTTAAACTTAAAATTTCCAACTCAAACCGTTTCACCAAACGAACCCTAAGATATTTTATCTTTTAATTTATTCTTTAAATAATGTTTCTCAAATAATCAAAAGACTTTATGATTTTTTTTTTTTACTAAAATTAAAAATTCTCATAAAAACTTGCTAAAATTAAAAATTTTTCACATAATTCTACTAAAATTTATTTTTTCTAAAAATAAAAGTTGATGTATACCCCTACCAAAACATATTTCTAACTCCACCCTTGTATGTAATGTAAGGATGATAACAAAATCCGACTTTGGTCCTCAAATCACCACGTTGAGATGCAATAATTATTCAGCAATATAAATGAAACAAAAGAATGACCTGAGGAGCTAACTAACGGATAGTAGTGAAGAGGTCAATATAGGAGTTTCGGATTTAAAATTTAAGAATGTTTTCGTTTTTTAGCAAGTAAGGGTGTGTTTGTTGTTTTCACTCAAACTAAAATATTTCAACTCAGTTTTTGTCTTTTTCCCAAAAAATTTTTGTCTTTTCCCAAAAAGTTTTTTGTCTTTTCTGAAAATTCAAAAAAATTTACTATTGAAACTTAAAAATTTCAACTCAAACTAACTCACCAAACACACCCTAAGAGTCATATATCTATATTACAGCAAAAATAAAAATAAAAATAAAAATAAAACTTATGTTTTGTTAATTTTTGTAACATGACTAAAAATGAAAAGCAGTAAGATGAGAATTGCTTTGCCAACTCACTCACACTAGAAAACAACTACATATTGCCATATCCATACATCATGAAGTTGGTACATATTATATTAAATTATTTACTATTCAAGAAAAAATGAAATTCAATTAATTATTTATTAATTCCTGGATCAAGGAGCTAGGTGACTGAAGAAAGAAATTCAATTAATTATTTATTAATTCCTGGATCAAGGAGCTAGGTGACTGACTGAGTCATGATCCTTTTTTTTTTTTTTTTTTCTTACTTAATAATTATTTCTAATTCTCAGGCTGCTGCTTGGATCTTTGCTTGGTGTCACATTAATTTCTCTTCTAGTTTATCAATTCTGGTACACAAGGTCAAAAAATTAGAAAAACATTAAAATAAAAATAAAAATGCAAAAACATGTGGGAGACATCAAATTTGAATGTCAGAATACAGAAGACGTGTTTATCGAGAAAAACAACTAGATTTTTGTAACAAATACAATTGTACCTTTTGTTTTAATAAAGATACAATTGTACTTTTCAATCATTTGGTATAGTATCGTCTAAGAATATACTGATATTTGTCTTTGCTTAAAATAATTAATTCTACATATATCGTTGTGATATATTATGACCATTGATAAGGCGACCACCCAATTAGGAGGTACTTAAAAAATAATAATTATAAGCGTGACTAAAACTATTATTAACGCAAAATTCTAATCTAATTAAAGGGCATTGGTAGTGTCTTTGAAAAAAATGGCATAGGTGGATTCAAATGTGTGTGGGAGAGAGAGAACCCTGATTAAGTAGAATTATTATACGTTTTGCAGAGTTTTTGCTTTTGTTTTTAGTCAATGGAAAAAAGAGAAACAAAAGTTGTACAAATCGCATTTTTAAAAGAGCTTTTCAAGTTAAAATGACTTTAAAATTGTCTAATAAGTAACAAAAATGTTTAAATAAAATTTACAATGTCTAACTTAAACTTTAACATAAATTTTGAAGTCTATTCAAAGTTTTTTTTTTTTTTTTTTCAAGAAGTTATATATATTTTTTAACTTTGACAGAAAGCTTTTGTGGAAACTAGAAATTTTTCTAACAAAACATTTAATCATTTTCAAAAGTAGCTTTTAAACTCAGAAACTTAAAACCAACTTCTAATCAGCTCTGTCAAACGAAATCAGGTACACTCTAGAATCGAAGGACGATTGATAATGTAAAGAATAATATATAATTGGGTCTAGCTAAGATTTTCATTACTAATATTTTTCGCCACTTAGGGTCCGTTTGGTGTATGAGTTTGAGTTGAAATTTTTAAGTTTCAATAATAAATTTTTTTGAATTTTCAGAAAAGACAAAAAACTTTTTGGAAAAAAGACAAAAAAATTTTTGAAAAAAAAACAAAAAAAATTTTGAAATGATAAGTTTAAACTTACCAACCAAACAAAGCCTTAAAGTAATATATTTTTCTTTGAGAAAGGTATATGTTATACGCAACAATAATTCATTTATCATGTTCCATAAAAAATAATTCTTTTATGTTGATTTACTTTCTTTATACATTAATCATTAGTTGTTTGACAATCATAGAGGTCCTAGTGGAATAGACCATATATAATAAAGTAGTGAGAACAATAGAGGTACGTGTTTAAACATGTTCACTCACATCACCCTTTCACTAATTTCTTTTTTTTTTTTTCTTTAATGATATGGGACCTACAAAATTTTCTTTTTCCTTAATTTTCTAAAAAACCCAATTTGATGCTCATTTTTCACCTTTTTTTTTTTTTTTTTTTGCCGGCGTTGGTAAGAAAGAGAGGAGAAGCGTCGGCTCTACTGAGAAAAGTGGAGTAGACAGGGCAGCCATTTTTCACTCGTTCCATTAGCTGTTTTCCAATGGATCACATGATCTGGTCTTTAAGAGAAAACAAAAGGAATAAGACTAGGAATAAGTCTTTATTATTATTAAGACGGTAATCACAAATTACATGTAAAGTCGATCTCTAGTAATAAAGGAAATTTAAAAAAATAATAATAAAGAAAACAGCCTCAAATTGGAAAAAGAATCCTTTATTTTATTATAGAAATTCAATTAATTATGGAGAATATTTCAATTAGAAATTTTGCTAGATTAGCAAGTTCATAGACAAAACGACACACATAATCTTCTATATATTTTTTTCCTACTTTGTTATCATTTCCTTTATCTTTTTTTCGTGTTGCATAATTAATTAATCTAACTTGACTGTCATTGAACGTGACTTAGAAAAAATTAAACCGAAAATAATAATAATAATAATAATAATAATAATAATAATAATAATAATAATAATACGTCCTTCATGTACTATAAGGTTTGCTTTTATGTCTCTTTCTCATTTGTAAAAATATTGGGTGTTTTCACGTGGGCAATAAACTAACTCATGAGATCTAATTAGAATTAAAAATGTGTGTGCGTATATAAAGCATACATTTGTATAGATATAACAAGTTTGGACCATATTATTAGGGTTATTGGCGTAGAGATTTAAAGTCTTTATTAATTATTGAAATTTGCTCTATTATATAAATATATAGCTTTATTTTCATTCGATCCAGAATTCAAGTGGAATCGATCACAAATCAATCCCAACATCTAAAATATTTAATACGCTTCCAACGTGATTTCATATTAAGTATAGTTTTTAAAAAGAAGCTTGTATTTACAATTTAGCAATTTCTTCAAAATAATATCACAAGCTAGATGAATTATAAAATATATATTTTAAATTCGAGACCCGTTCCTTGGGTCAGTGCATGTGGGAGAGATATATATAATTGCATGTTTGCTACATAAAACATAGTTTTGCATGTTATTAATATATGTATAAATACGGTGTGTGTATATATATATATATATATATATATATATTAAATTGTGTAAAAGGAACACATTTTTTTCCTAATGAATATCGGGTATGTATCTTTTTCATAGTAAAAGGAACACATCTTTTTCTAAAGAATGTTGGGAGTGCATCTTTTTCATAGTAAAAGGAACACATCTTTTTCTAAAGAATGTTGGGTATGCATCATTTTTATTTTTTTCGGGCCCTTTTATACTTTTTGGAAGGACTTGACAAATATATATATATATATATATATATATATATAACAAGTTTGGGACATATTAATTAGGGCTATTGGCTTAGAATTTGAAAGTCTTTATATAATTAACTATTGAAATTGATCTATCGTATTGATATAAACTTTATTTTCATTCGCTCTACTAACTCCGATCCAGAATTAAACTAGAACTGATTCCAACATTTAAAATATGTTAGATTTTTTCTGTTTCGGTTTGGATTTTTTCCGTTTCCAAATCTTCCGAATGGATTTTCGAAATTCAAAAATCTTGATAACAACCAGAACATACCCATTATGTGGTCCATATTCATTCCATTTGTTTAGGAACGTTCGTAACCGTTCCAAGATTCTCGCCCATTAAACGCGTACGTCTGAGAATGATTCTTTGATGGAAAGAATCTATAAAAGAGGACGTAGCAATTCGGTCTCAGACTCTTTGATGGAAAGAATCTATAAAAGGGGACGTAGCAATTCGGTTTTGGTACCCTAAGCTTGCTTTCTCATTAAGAATCGAATTACACCATCAGCCGAGAGAGAGTGAAGGTTTAGAAGAACCATAAACCCAAAAGAAAAACACTTACCTATAACCTTGAGCGTTAAAAACAACAATGGTGGGAGGTATGTTTTCGATCCAAATTTTATTCCACATTTGATCTAATTGCTATTTAGAATTGTTGGTAACATGTTTAGATCATTAATATAAATATTCATCAGAACTGATTCCAACATTTAACATATATAATGTTACTGCCTCGTGGCTTTCTTATTAAGTTGTCTTCTTATAATTTCTTAAAAAGAAGCTTGTATATTTAGCAATTTCTTCGAAATAATATCAGGAGATGATTATAAAAAAATATATATATATATATATATATATATTTTAAACCTCTCTTTTGCCAAGTGGATGTGGGAGAGATTTATAATTGCATGTTTGCTATATAAAACTTTGTTTTGTATGTATATTTATATGTTATGTGTATATTTATATGTACGGCGTATATATAAACGAGGTTGAGCAACCAACCCCAAGAGGAATCAACAGAGAAATATGCAGAGCATTGGATCCCGCTCCCGAATCAGAACCCAAAACCCAGTCCCCCCCCCACCCCCCACAAAATAATCCATCGATATGAGAAAATAAAGAGAGAAAGAGAAATGAATTTTAAGTTTTTTTATTATTATTTTATTTTTGTTAAATTAAATATTATTAGATTACTAAAATACCCTCTCAAATTAGATCACATGCATTGCACGTGACTCATTCTGTTAGAAATTTAACGGTTTTAGATGAAAATAACTATAATGGTCAACATTTTACGAGTTTAGGATGTTCTCCAATAAAAAAAAATTAAATAAGAATCAAACCGTCACCTTATAAAAAATTTATAGATTATTTATGTCAATTACTCTTTCTAAAATAATTTGACCTTTTTTCCCATTTTTTTCCTCCTTTTTTTCCATACCTCCGGCCTCTCACCGTACGTCCCGAGTTGACCCAAAACCCATCTGTCAAAACTCCAGAGTTCCATCTCTGGCGAAAGACATGAATACAAGATTATCTAGTCACCTCCGGCGAACGACATGAGTATCATTTCTATCATATCCTTTCATGTCACCCGCCATGTGATGATCTCGTTGGCATGCTTTTTTTATTTATTTATTTTTGTTTTATTTGTTTATTTTGTGTATATAAAACGTGTGTAATACAATTAGGATAATAAAATAAGAGGCCACTTGCTAACCATAATAAAGTAGAAGAAATGCTGAGTAGATACTCCACTTAGGTGGTTTAGCCTCATGCATTTTGTATTAACGTAACGATTTCAAAGTTATATATGTAAATTTCTAAATTAAAAATTTATAACATACGCTACATAATCGTTTCAATATAAAATTAGATCATTCAAAATTCAAAATTTAGCATGTGTTTGGGGTGAAAGTTCCATTCAATTTAAATTAAAAAAATTCAATTTATTTTCATTTTTTTTTTCTGAAAAATCAACCTCAGTTTCACTGTTACAGTTTTCGTAACTCAAACTTTAAAAGTCATAACTTTATATATACAAGTTCAAATGGGATGAAATTTTTTTTTGAATATTACATAAAATTTCAAGACGAACAAAACAAACTCCATAGTGATATATATATTTTTTCCGAATACATTTCAAGTTTTTACACTTTTTAGTTTCGACAGTTCAAACGTCTCACCAAACACACATTCAGTTTGACTCAATTCTAACATAAAAAATTCAGTTTTAACCTATGCATCAAACGTATACTTAGTTTAACGACTAGATACTAGATTTTATTAATAATATAAATTTGAGGAGCTATCCGGAGAAATTTTCAATATTCTTGTAATAGATATAAATGGGGGAAATTATTAGGAAAGTTCTTTTCTAGAAATATATTTGGAATGCTAGATATTCTATGGATTTAGGAATTTACATCTAATTAACTACAATTTGATGATTCCCAAAGAATAAAACGCACCATATTTGCTGTATATTCACAAACAATGCCCTGAAACTTCCCCCCCCCCCCCCCCCCCCCCCCAAATTCTTTCAACTTTTTTTTTTTTTTTTTTAGATATGGTACAATAAATTTTTTTTTATTTTTAAAATAAGGGGCTTGTCATTGATGTTTATTACAATAAAGTTAGAGAACAAAAAAAAACACGTAAATTTTAAGTGTGAGTTTTTCTTGTAAATTTCTTGATTATTATAATAAATTACTGCAGTGACTTAGGCGAATCTATATAAATTGGCGAATCTATATAAATTTTACATGTTTATAATTATTATTTTCTTTTGTGGCTTTTTTTTAACTATATTATAAATTAGAGTGACTAATTCTTAATATACTTGTGGTTGTATCCATCATTGCTTCTTTTTTGTTTTTTATCTTTTTATTTTTTTGAGAATTAACCAAATAGCATAATTTAATATTGAGATTTAACAAAACAATATATTTTGAAATAGTAAAAAAGTAAAGCATATTTAGGATCCGTTTGGTGAATGAGTTTGAGTTGAAAATTTTAAGTTTAAATTAAAAATTTTAAGTTTGAGTTGAAAATTTTTGTTGACTTTTTAGAAAAGACAAAAACTTTTTCAGAAAAACATGAAAACTTTTTTCAGAAAAAGACAAAAATTGAGATAAAAAAATACATTTTAGTTTGAGATGAGATTAATTACCAAACAAAGCCTTAGTTGTTAAATTTTTTTTTTTTGAAATTCCGAATTTACCTCCATCCCCATCCCTATCCCCTTCTCTCTCCCTCTCTTTTCTCTGGTTTCTCTTTACTGTGGTCGGCAACGTCACTCATGAAAAAGATCCAATCGAAAAATCGCAACTACGAGGAACTCAGAGAAGTGTGGCAGCATCCAGCTCAGCTCGTCGGGAAAAAAGCTTGAAAAAATTACGAGGAAAACGGCAACAAAATCACGATCAAAATCAATGGAAAATCACGATTTCCTCCTCGTCGCCGAGTGTACTGAATCTCTGGCTCCACTAGGTGATTCTAAGAACAGGTTGTAGGCGAAAATCGAGGAGGTTTCCACATCCTTGTTCGCCATCAATGTTGAATTGTTTCGTGGAGAATTGCGATCCAAAATCGCAACTTGAAAATTGCGATTCACGTCGACTTTGGCGCAGCATCGCCAGCCTCCCCCATAATGAGCGCTTGCATTCTTCGAATCGCTGAAAGGGGATGATGACTACTATTTGGCATTTTTAAGCCACGAAATGCTCGGTTTCCATTTTAGTTGTAGGTGTAACCAACCCACTATTAAAGATATGGCCGAAAGGAATAATAGAAAAAGAGCTCTATTATAAAGATCTCCATTAGTACGTAAACCGATTGTATACCACCACGGATAAACACCAGAATAAGCGATATTCACTGGGCCAAGAGCACCTTGAAAATTGCGATTCTCGTCAACTTTGGCGCAGCATAGCCAGCCTCCCCCATAATGAGCGCCTGCTTTCTTCGAATCGCTGAAAGGGGATGATGACTACTATTCGGCATTTTTAAACCACGAAACGCTCGGTTTCCATTTTAGTTGTAGGTGTAACCAACCCGCTATTAAAGATATGGCCGAAAGGAATAATAGAAAAAGAGCTCCATTATAAAGATCTCCATTAATACGTAAACCGATTGTATACCACCACGGATAAACATCAGAATAAGCGATATTCACTGGGCCAAGAGCACCCCCCAACCCCCCCCCCCCCCCCCCCCCCCCCCCTTGAGTAAAAGCTTCCACAGCCGGTTGGCCAAAATGAGGATCCCAACTTCTTCTCCGATCGGTTGCGTGGTGGCGGCACCGGTAGCAAAAAATCTAGGGTTTGGTTTGTCTAATTTGGGGATTTGGGGGGTTTTTTTTTTGTTTTTCCAAAAATAAGGGTAAAATTGCAATTTAATAAATTTGGGACAATACATTATTTCAAGATTAGTAAATTTGATTATTTACGAGTAAATAGAATGAATTTACTTTCTAAAATATTTTAATTTTCAAGTAAATCTAAGTTTTTTTTTTTAGGGAACGTATGTATTTACTTGCAGGATTTTCAAATTGTTTTGTAAATCCGGTATTTACTTGTAACTTTTAATCTCACTTATTTATTATCAAAATTACATATAATATTTATTGGTAAATTCGGTCATTTACATTGTCTTATATCCATAAATATATTTAGTAATATATCCATTTTCATATTTACAATTGAATAGCCTAATTATCTTTTTATTTTATTTCTAATTTTTTTAATTATCTACTTTTTTTTAATTTTAACGTTAGATATTAATACTATATTAACTGCAATAAATCCGAATATTTACTAATTAAATGAGAATATTTACTAACTAAAGAAATATTTATAGGACATTTAACATGGTTCTTGCAAATAAATTTATTTACTAAAAATATTAGTATTAACTAGTAAATATAATATTTTCTAACAAAAATAGTAAATATAATATTTATCAGGAAATAACGTATTTTCATATTTTTTTAATTCTTAGTGTTTATCATTTCAAAAAGTAAAAATAAACTACTAGTAACATTTACTAGTAAATCTAGCTATTTACATTGTCTTATCTATAAATATATTTAGTACAGCTCCAATCTCATATTTACAAGTAAATATTTAATTATCTTTTTATTTTACTTCTAATTTTTTTTAAAGAATTTACCTTTTTTATTTTACATAATTTTTGCATATTAAGTATTAATACAGAATTAAAGTAAATCCGAATATTTACAAAAATAAAAAAGGAATATTTACTAATCAATGTTATAATGAATTAAAGTAACTCCGAATATTTACAAAAAAAAAAAAAAAAAAAAAGAAGAAGAAGAAGGAATATTTAGTAAGTAAATAGGAATATTTACTAATAAATATATTATATTTATTGGGAAATAAACAAATTTATATATATATATATATATATATATGTGCGCGCGCGCGCGCGCATAAATTTTTAATATTTAATATTTCAAAAGATACTGATAGTTTTGAAAAAGAAACCCCTAATTTTATGGAAATCCAAAAAATAGCCCATCCAAATCCCAAAACTCATCAGGGCCGCCGCCTCCGCCGCCGCTGCACGTTGCCGGAGAAAAGAACCGATTCCAGATCACGACGATGACCTGTCAAATCACCAACGTATCGGCGTCCGCCATATCGTCGGAGATCCGATAACACAGATGGCGATTCCTCTGGCTCCGTCGCAAAACGCGTCCCGACGATGTGCGACGAACTCCTTCGCTGCCATCGCGAGAACGGACAGACGGCGAGATCGCGACGATTGCTTCCGCCGCCATAGACGAGCTCTCCACCATCGCTAGCTCTCGACGAGCTCTCTGCGTTCTCAACGCGCTCTCCGCCTTCACGAGATCGAAGATCGACGACGGCGCTCTATCGCCCGAGATGGAGAAGTTCTGACACGGGGAAGCAACGAGCGCCTCGACGATGACAAGCAACGGCGACAACCGCAGCAACGATGAGCGACGGACATATCCGCTTCACGTCCCCGGAGAAGAAGAGTGGACTGCCGACGGTATTTTTGGTATTCCAAAAAAATTTCACTCAAAAACTGCTATTATTTCTCTGTACATCAAAATGTGCTATTCTGTTAAACTAGTTGCATAAATTATGCTATTTCATTTATTTTCCATTTTTGTTTTCCTTTTATATTTTCTTCTAGATTTATAAGATTTAACGCTGTTGTAAATAGGAAGCGGAAAAGAATTGTATTTAACTAAAAATAAGGGATAAGATTGGAATGGTGTTGGTAGTGGTAGTGGTCAATTCTCGATAGAGAAATATAAGAATCTTTATGTTTATTAGTGTTTATCTGATCAATCAAGTTTGAAATTTGCTTTCCTTTACTTTTTTTTTTGCTTTCCTTTTATTTACCCTTTTTTTTCCGTTTATAGCAAGAAAATTCGTACATAAGGGAGGCACTCCACTATAATATACTCCAATGGTTGAGTCAATTGTTGGTAGATTTTTGTTTTTAGTGGTTTAAAGTCATTCTATATATGAGTTTTCCTTTCATTTCTAAGTTTGGTGATTACATATGATAAAATTCAGGACTGCAACCATTCATTGGTGGTGCTACAATATGTATATATGTATATATATATATGTGTGTGTGTGTGTGTGATAAATAGTTAGCTCATTGGATTTGGGTTAGGAACTGATGGCTGTTTTTTTTTTTTTTTTTAAACTATTACTTTACTTCTAATAGAAAAATTATTTACTGATAAATATGCTATATATATATTTTTCAAGAGTTTAGTTTTAAAAAAAATACAAGATTTGGTGAAGCTATCTATATTATATTATTAAGCCTCTATTTAGCTCGTTAGTTGGAGTTGATTGATTTTTTAAAAACTAATTATAATATTTGTTGATTTAATAAAAAATAAAAAATAAAAATTGAGATGAAAAATTTGAATTTCAATTAAAATATTAAGAACGGCTGGTTAACCACATTGTATCCAAAATCATATTATAGTTTGTGTTGTTTCCTTTGGTGGTTGAATCACACTGGCAAGGCTGAATTTGTTCCGTTATTTTAATTTTTTTTGTTTTTTGTTTTTTATTTTTTGCTGCTCAAAACTTGTTTCAGCCCCTTGAGGACACTTTTTGTCTTGTTAATTCACATCTAGAAGAGCATTTGGCCCACGTTCAACATGAAAGCTACATTATAGACCATGACAAATTATTAGGACTCCATTTGACATTTAATCTCAAATCAAAAATTTCTATATCAGTTTTTGTCTTTTTTTGAAAAAGTTTTTCGTTTTTTCAGAAAATTTTTTTTGTTTTTTCTAAAAAATCAACAAAAATTATTATTGAAACTTAAAATTTTCAACTCAAACACATTCACCAAACGGACCCAGATACCGTATCTTTTTTTTTTTTGGCTACCGTAGTAGGTACCGTATCTCAAATGCACGTGAAAAGTGGGTGAAAATAAAATAGCTAGATTCCTTAACCCTTTTTCCCTTAAAAAATTAAAGCAAAAAGTGACTGAAAAGTATGCGGAGTACTAGGTTTGCTGGTTTGTGCGTTTGTTTTTTGTTTTTTTTGTTTTTTTTGTTTTTGTTTTTGTTAATCTAATAAGAGTCAAAAGTCTAATCATTACTGAAAGGAGTTGCTAATGTAAACCATGTTAAAGGTTACAAAATTTTAAAAGGAAAAAAAAAAAAAAAAGCTTGGGCTAATAAATAAATAAACAAAAGAAAAAAAAAACAAAAAGTGTGTCATTTTGAGCATTAATTTTAGTTTGAATAGTAGGAGGCCGATGATACGAAATTGATTGAAATTGGACATGGTTCTGAGAAGATGAAAACTGTTACTTTTGTGTGTGTGCTTAATTCTTGTGTGGTTTTGCTATGCCTTAAATTCTTTAACACTTTTGAGCACCCGAGGTATAATTACTTAGATTATTTGTTATTTAGATGAAGTTTATATTGGTTTAGTAATTTCTTAATCTCAAAACGAACTCTAGAACCTATTTGATATTCACTTGAGGTGAAATCCCATACTACACTTTGCCAAGGACATGATTTAGGCCATCTTTAGATCGTTTGAGCCTTTCGAGCTGACCCTTTTACATATGCATGTCCGTAGTCATCTATTTGAGCTTAATTTTTACCTTTTCTTTGTTACCCACATCTTTAAGCCTAGCTTTTTTAAGCCTACAAAATCGGGAATTTGGCAGCTGAATGTTGTGATTCAGGAACCAAATTTGAATTTGGTCACAAAATCTAGCTTTCCGTTTTCAAATATTGGTAGCATAAACGTGAAATTAATACTTAAATTTTTTTTGTAAAACTAAAGCATTAGTCTCATGTTTAAATATTAGAACACTGTATTATTTTGTAATAATATATATAGTTAAAAGAAAAGTTTTTTTTTTTTATGTCAAAACTTTATAAGATACAGTTAATATTGTGTAATTTACACCTTTTCTATTAAATCTATGAACATCTACTTTTGTTAATTTAAAAGAACAAGCTCCAATATTTTGAACTTTGTGACCCAAGTCTCTGAATCTTTCTTTTCACTTGCTGAGTTAGCCCTAATATGGTTAGCCTAGTTTACTCTAGTTTAATAGACAAAATAAGACACTTATAAGGATAAAGTTTATACATTTCCCGCTCAACATAGGACACATTGCTTTTTAATAGTATTTTTACATAACATCTCACAAGTTACAACTTAGTAGTCAAATACACTAAGGGCATTTACAAACTACACGTAAGATATTGTAGATTCTCATTTAACTAATATCAAAAGCAAGGAACTATTTCCTTCAAAGAAAAAGGGAAACATGTAATAAGAATTTTGATTGAATTATCCAAGTAAGATATTTACATATTCTCCATGATTGAATGAAACTAACATAAAATATAAAAATTGTTGCAAAGAAAAATGGGAAGAGGGGGGGGGGGGGGGGTGTTTTTTGAGACAATTTTAATTTTTTGTGGATATTTTCATACTCTTGAAATTGCAAAGATAAATAGATATCGTTGCGCTTATATATATGCATATATAAACGAGCTTTCAAAATTAGAATAATGGTGTTAGATATTTTTTCGTGATGTTGTGATGATTTTGAATTTTAATGTTTAGGTTCAATAAGCCATCAAGTTTTCAACCAAAAGAGTTTTCTAACATCAAACTTCCAAGAGGTGATCAACAAAGTTCAAACTCTTTGAAGGATTCAATTCTCTCATGTCCAAGCTTTCGATTGAGCCAAAGAATATTATGGAAAAAGAAGTACTCGACAAATGAAAAAAGAAAAAGTTAAATAGTGCTGTATTAACTTTAATCGACAAATCGTTATTGCCATGTTGAAATCCCAAAAAAAGCTAGTATCGTAATATATGTATATATATACACACACACAAATATAATTTATGTAGAATAGAAGATAAGTTAAATCCTTTGTGAAGGTATTATATAATGATGATGATGATATAATTTATTAAGTCTCGAATTCGAACTAAGGTGCATCCAACTTCTAACTTTTGACAACAAAGATTATATATATTATAAATGCATTGTGTTGCTTGTTTTTGAAGCCCTCAAGTCTGCTAGTTGTTGATTCTTGTCATTCTACCAATACAACCAATGAAGTTGCCCAATAATCATTGTTGATGCTCGAAATGGCTCCGGCAACAACACCCAAATGTGATCGGGTAGTCCGATGGGAACTCGCCAGTCGCTTTGCCGTCGATCTCCTGCAAAAGGGAAGCACCTCGGAATGATGGGGACACCGGTGTGGTGTCTGCCGTGGGCACTCCGATGCTTAAGTCAGTAAGGAAACTGATGAGCAAGAGGAGAGGCAGAGCTTTGGCAAGGTAAGAGTGTTCGTACCTGAGTTGGGGATTCATTTCTTTATTTATAGGCGCCTTCCACGGGTCCGGGTGCTCGGGGCAACCCGGCCGGGTCGGCCACCTAGGGTACCCGGTGGGCAAGTAGGCTTGTAGGAGCTATTGATCCACTGAGCCGACGCCACGTGTCCCTGGGCCCTCAGCATAGTGGGTAGTTAGGTTTCTCAGGCGTCACCAGTATGAAGGCTACAGTGGATGGTTGTGATTTGATGTCTGACAGGAGCAGGTGAGCGGTGCCAGCAGCTAATAGGGCGGGGATGTGACTGGTGTCACATCCCCCATCACTGGCGTCGCCATGGTGGAGGTCTGGGCCGAGATACATATCGAGGCCGATCAGAGTGCTCGGCGAAACAGTGGCCCGACTATCCGACTAGGGCGCGCTCCCTGGTGCGTTCGGCAAGCGACTTCGCAGAACGCTACGGTCAGAGTAGATCCCTCATGTCCTCGGCTGAGGATGCCATCCGACTATCCGAGTCCGCCGAAGAGGGGGCAGTCGGCGTTGAGTAGTCGGAAAGTATCAGATGTGGTCGGATATGATCAGGTCATCAACAGAAGCCCCCCAACATCTCTGGTCAGATCTAGGCCAGGAGTGCTTCATGCCCGGGCAAGTGTGCGAGTAGTCGGCTGATCGGACGATCGGGAATTCACGGACGGGTGGCAAGACTCGGGCGCCACGTGTCTGAGGACACGTGTCGGGCCACGTGGCAGGTTTGCCATGTGTCGGGTCGACCACGTGGCGGGTCGGCCACGTGGCGACCCGCCACGTGTCGAACTACGGTTGGCAGGGAGATGAACCGGCGACTGGCAGTTTGAAATTTGAACTTTCGTTTAGGCGGGAAGTCCAATCGTCGCCTGGGAATCCGCGCCAACCGCCATCAGTCGCCTATAAATAGAGGGGGGGGGGTGCCTCATTTGTCATCACTTGCGAAGGAAATTGTCTGCCGAGAGCTGCCGAAGACTGCCGAAGACTCCCAGCCGTTGCATTCCGAAGACTAGTAGACCGTCAGCATCCGAGAACATCCGCAAAGGTAATCATCTCCTATTCTCATCATGAGTAACGTGTCCGATTCCGAGAACGAAGCCCTTTCGGGGTCTGTGGATGTTGTCGGGAGTCCAAGCACCATGACCCTGAGCACATCTACGTCGACGGACGAGTCCGTCACGCCGACCATCAGAGGCCAGGGGGCGGCCCGGTTGGAAGAGATTCTGCAAGTCGGGCCGAGCACCCGACCGGATTGCCAGTTTGTACGAGAGCTGGGCGGGACTGCAGCCGAGCAGGCCGTCCGAGCGCGTTCCGTTGCCGAGGAGGCGATGCCCGAGAGGTCGGCCGGTGAGGCGAGCACATCAGGGCGAGACGACGAGGAGAGCTCGAACAACACGGACCCCGCCGGGGAGCAACTGGAGGACCGTAACAGGCCGGCTAGCCACGCCATGCAGATCAATGACCAACGGGTGCACCGCCGAGCTGGCAGGAGGTTTTCCAGTGTACTCGGCGGATTTCTTCACATCTGCCGTGACGCCGAGGTACCTCGCCGCCTTAGGCGGGAGTTCCAGATTCCGACCGACGTGGACTTGAGGGCCCCCGGTCAGAACAATCTGCCGTCTCGACCACCACCTGGCTACGTAACCCTATACGCCGAGTACTTCCGAGCTGGCTTGCGTCTGCCCTTCCACCAGTTCTTGAGACGAGCTCTTACGTCTTTGAATGTGGCTCCGATCCAGCTAAATGCGAACGCCTTCCGGATCTTGATAAGTTGCTTCATTCTCTGGTCCAAGAACTACGCGGCTGGTCTGCCATTCCGGGCATTCCAGAATTTGTACCGGATGAAGTCCGCGCCTGGGTCAACGGGCTCCTACTACTTTTAGGCGTTCAAGGGAACGTTCGTGACCAAGTGCCCGGACTCCGACAAGCAGTTCAGACACCTGTTGTTTTACTCGGGTGGCCGATGGCTGCATGGGCACTTGGCCCGGAACGAGCTTCCCCGCTCGGAGAGGGTACCCGTGGTCTTCCGGAGGGGGTATGCGTGGACCAGGGCGCCGTTTGTGCCAGAGAGGACCTTGGACATGTTGGAAGGCCTCCAAAATCTGCCCGAGCACGAGCGGGACCAGCGCTCGCTCCTAAGCCAGGCGAGCCTAACCGAGTACGGTTGGCTTGGTTCCTCATCATCAGCCCCCCGGCCAGATAGTCGGTTGTCGGACCACGTAACTGTTGCCAGGGTGCCGGAGCCGGTTCATCACTACCGGTCCCAGATAATTGTGGTCGAAGACGAGGCTTCTCCCGACCAGTCTCCTGATCCTTCTCCAAGGTCTTGGGGTCCGCGCATCGCCGACGAGGATCTAGATCTGGTGATCAAGAACCTAAGTCCTGCTCGGGGCCAGCCTCCTGCTCGGGGGTTGAGAATTGAAGGTCGGCAGCAGAGCAACGCCGAGTACTCGCAGCAGCTATTGGTATGTTCCAGCCGAGAACTAACTCCTTTTTCTTTTTGTTTGCAGACCGATGGCTGACCGTCGTGGGACGAAGAGGCCCAACGAGGACGAGAGGAGGGAGAGGTTGACAAAGATGGCCATGCTCGGCAAGGGGAAGGGCAAGGTCGGGTCTTCCGCCCCAACCAGCCGGGCATTGGCGCCCCCGGCTGCCCCGGCCACAAGGATTGTGCCCCCGCCGGCCCCGGCTCTGGTTCTAGTCGCGCCCTCAGCTCCACAGGCCAGTCGCCCGGCTGCTCGCCAGGATACTCGGTCGAACCGTCCAAGGGAGGAAAGGCCAGCCCCGGTGCTGACTTCTCGAAGCAGCCGGGAGGAATCGAGGCCGGGCTCCACGTCCACCCCTCCGGGCCAAGTTGCGGAGTCCTCGGCGCACCGAGCACTCGTGACGAAGTTTGGGGACAGACTCAGCGTCAAGGTTGCTGAGTCATCCAAGCGCTCGGACCCAGTCAAGGCCATTGACGACTGCGCCGAGAAGCTTGTCGAGGCCATATGCCTTGCTTTCTCTGGGGCCGCTGCCGCCAAGGGATCTGCCAACCGGGCAGCTGACGAGGTGAAGGCGGCCGAGACCGACGCCCGGCGTGCCAGACGGGCCGAGAAGGAGGCCAAGGCGGCCAAGGACGCGGCCGATGAGGCCAGAAGAGAGGCCGAGGACAGAGTCAAGGCCGCCGAGGACAGGGCTAAGCGGGCCGAGGACGGGCGGCGACAGGCAGAGGACTGGGCTCAAAAGGCAGAGCGGGATGTGGAGGAGTTGGAGACTTCGAAGCTCGAACTGGGCAAAGCTCTTGAGAGGGCCGAGCAGGACCTCGCCACTGCCCGGGCCGAACACGAGAGGTATCTTCAGGTCGCCCTGCCCGCCGCCCTCGAAGAGGCTAGGGCTCGAGCCGTGGCCGACTTTCTTGAATCCGAGGACTACAACGACCGCATCGTCCACATGTACCAGGAAGGGATGCGGTACATGAAGGCCGGTTTCACTGCGGCCAACCCATCACTGGTCGGGGTGGATTGGTCCTTCGTGCCGGCGGAGTCCGAGGAGATGGCGGACGAGGAAGTGGCCGAGGAAGGCGAGGTCACTGGCGCTGTTCGGGTGCCCGGGGATGTCATTATTCTGGACGATCAACCTACCCAGCCCGAGCACCCGGCAGAGCCGGAGCAGCGTGCAGCTCCCGAGTCAACCGCCCCTGCCGAGCCTGAGCAGCCGCCTACAGAATGACTTTTTTTTATTTTTTTTTATTTTTTTGGGTTCGGGGGTGCCCAACTTGTACCCCCCTCCAATTGTATATTAGTGAACTTTTTTATTTCTTCTTCTCTCTTCTCTCTTTTTCTTTTTTTTTTTTTTTTGACTTAGTATGGCCGACCCTAGCCCCCCTGGTTGGTTTGGGTGTTTCACCCAACTCCAATTTTGGTCGGGGGATCCGTTATTAGGCTCTGGTCGGGCCGTCCCGAGGTAGCCGGTTATGGGACTTGACCTGTGGTCCGGGGACCACAGGAGTTTGTCTGCAAAGGCAGATGTTGGGTCCTGGTCGGGTAGCCCCCCTGGGGTAGCCGGTCATGGGACCTGACCTGTGGTCCGGGGACCACATGAGTTTGTCTGCAAAGGCTGATGTTGGGTCCTGGTCGGGCAGCCCTCCCAGGACAGCCGGTCATGGGACCTGACCTGTGGTCCGGGGACCACAGGGGTTTTTGGGAATGTACTCGGGCTGTCTGATGAAATCAAATATTTTATTGAATAAATAAATCTTTACAGAAGAATGGGTAGCCACAATTATTGGTAAAAACGCTTCAGGTGGTCGGCATTCCACGGGTTCCCTAAGTTCCTGCCGTCCTTGTCCTGTAATCGGTATGTTCCTGGGCGAACAATGCCAGTTATTGTGTATGGTCCGTCCCACTTAGGGCCGAACGAGCTGAGTCCAGGCTCTTGAACAATTACTCTTTTCATCACTAAGTCTCCTACTCGGAAGACTCTTGGCCGAAACCTCTTGTCGTAATACTTAGCAACGACCTGGTTGCGGGCGGCTGTCCGTATCAGGGCCTGTTCTCGCCTCTCTTTAACCAAGTCGAGCTCGGGCAAAATCCGACCAGCGTTGTCTTCTTCATCGTAGTTCTCGACTCGTAGGCTAGGCAGCCCGGCTTCCACAGGTATAACGGCCTCAACGCCGAAGGCCATAGCGAAGGGAGTTTCCCCAGTCGCTGTTCGTTTGGTTGTCCGGTAAGCCCATAGTACTCGGGGCAGCTCATTAATCCAAGCCCCTTTGTGTCTCTCAAGGTTCTTCTTCAAGTTTTCCTTGATTGTTTTGTTGGCGGCTTCTACCTGTCCGTTGCTCTGAGGGTGCCCGGGGGAGGAGAACACTTTCTTAATCCCGAACTGCTCACATAGCGCGAGGAACTTGTCCCCGAACTGTTTCCCATTGTCCGTGACTAAAATGTGGGGGAGGCCAAACCGGCAGATGATGCTCTTCCAGAGAAAGTTCGTGCATTTTGCTTCGTTCTGCTGGGCCAAGGGCTCCACTTCAACCCATTTAGTGAGATAATCTATGGCGACCAAGCAATACCGAAACTGAGACCGGGCCATCGGAAGTGGTCCGATTATGTCTATGGCCCACTTCGCAAAAGGCCACGCAGATACTACTAAGGTGAGCCTCTCAGGATGAGACTTAATAGCCTTGGCGAACTGCTGGCACTTCATACATTTCCGGGCAAATTCCATGGCATCCTTGCTCATGGTCGGCCAGTAGTATCCCTGACGAAGACATTTAAATGATAGGGCCTTCCTCCCGGAGTGATTCCCGCATGCCCCACTATGGATCTCCTTCATAACGTACTCGGCCTCAGCAGGCCCAATACAGCGTTGGTAGGGAGCAGTGAGTCCTCGGCGGTACAGCTTCCCATTGACCATTGCGTATCTGGCCGAAGTGTTCTTGATCCTCCGGGCTTCTTCCTGGTTCGATGGCAACTGAGAGTCGGTGAGATACCGGACAATTGGGTCCATCCAAGTCGACGTGTTTTCGGCGAAGAGGATCACCTCTTCTCGGTCGATGCTCGGATGGTCCAGCTTTTCAATTGGGAAGGAGACTAGACTTTCTAGATCATTTCCCGAAGCCAACCGGGCGAGGGCATCTGCCTCGGCGTTCTCGGACCGGGGTATCCGAGTAACGACTTGACTACTGAACTGGCCGAGAAGAGTCTTCACCCTGTCCAGATATTTTGCCATCCGCGTTTCCCTAGCCTGGAATTCTCCGGAGACTTGGTTGACGATTAACATAGAGTCGCTGAATATCTCAATGTCCTGTACCCCGAGCTCTCGGGCCAGTTCAAGGCCGGCAATCATAGCCTCGTAATCTGCCTCGTTATTCGAAGCCTTAAAATTGAAGCGTAGGGCTTGGCTGGTCTTGAACTGATCCGGGCTTACGAGGACAAGTCCTGCTCCGGAGCCTCCCGAGCTGGAGGACCCATCGACAAATAATTTTCATCTATCTGCGCTCGGTAGGCTCTCAGCCGGGGAGTTTATTGAGGGGTCGGCGGTCTTCTCTAGCTGTCCGGGATCTGGTCCGGGAGCCCCCGTGAATTCAGTTATGAAGTCGGCCAGGGCCTGCGCCTTGATCGCGGGACGGGGGATGAACTCGATGTCGAATTCTCCGAGTTCTATCGCCCATTTCGCGATCCGCCCTGATAGCTCAAGATTTTGAAGCACTTGGCGGAGTGGGTAACTAGTCGAGACTCGGATTGGGTGACCCTGAAAGTAAGGCCTCAACTTGCGGACTGACGAAACCAACGCAAAGGCCAATTTCTCCAATGGGCTGTACCTCGCCTCTGCTCCCTGGAACGCTTTGCTGCTGTAGTAGACTAGGTGCTGAACCTTGTCTTCTTCTCGGATCATGACGGAACTCACGGCCTTCTCTGAGACGGCGAGGTAGACATAGAGCGTTTCCCTAGGAAGCGGTTTTAACAACTGCGGTGGGCAGGTGAGGTACCCCTTAAGGCCTTCGAAGGCCTCTTCGCACTTGCTATCCCAGTTTACTCCTCCCCTGGTCTTGAGAGCCTGGAAGAATGGGAAGCATTTGTCAATGGATCTTGATACGAACCGGGATAGGGCCGCGATCATCCCGGTTAGCCTTTGCACCTCCTTGATTGTTCGCGGGGGCTGCAAGTCTACAACGGCCTGGGCCTTCGCGGGGTTAATCTCTATCCCTCGGTGGTTTACCATAAACCCCAGGAATTTCCCGGATTCAACCCCGAATGCGCACTTGGCCGGATTGAGTTTCATCCTGTACTGACGCAGGATGTTGAAGCAGCCTTGGAGGTCTTGGACGTGGTCGGCCCGATGTCGGCTCTTTACCAGCATGTCGTCCACGTACACCTCCATGGATCTGCCAATGAGTGGGGCGAACATTTTATTCATCAGCCGCTGGTAGGTTGCTCCGGCGTTCTTGAGACCGAATGGCATAACCTTGTAGCAATACAGCCCCTGGTCGGTCGTGAACGCGGTCTTCGCCTGGTCGGCTGAGCTCAGGGGTATCTAGTTGTATCCCGAGTAGGCATCCATGAAGCTGAGCAGCTCGTGCCCGGCCGTCGCGTCAACGAGCTGGTCGATCCGCGGGAGGGGGAAGCAATCCTTTGGGCACGCCTTGTTAAGGTCAGTATAGTCAATACAGACACGCCACTTCCCGGAGGAGTTCTTGACCAAGACGACATTGGCCAGCCAATCCGGGTAGGTTACCTCCCGGATGAAGCCGGCGGCGAGCAGCTTCTTCACTTCCGCGTTGATGGCCTCGTACCTCTCCGGGTTAAAGGCCCTTCTCTTCTGGATCACCGGCCGGTGCCTCGGGTTGACATTCAGCTGGTGGCACATCACCGCTGGGTCGATTCCCGGCATGTCCTCGTGAGACCAGGCGAAAACGTCTTTGTGTTCCCGGAGGGTCTTCTCCAGCTCTACTCGGGTGTCCGGAGCTAGCCGGGAGCCGAGTAGTACCGTCCGCTCCGGGTGCTCCGGGTCCAACTGATAAGGGACCAGGTCTTCCACGGGAAGTGCTCGGACCTCCTCCTCTGGCATCCGGGGGTCTAGGTCGCTCAGTGGCTTGACCTCCTCGCTGGGGACCCCGGCTTCGTCCACCATGAGGATGGTGGACACGGTGGCATGGGCGGGGGCCTTCCGGCACACTTTGTTTACCGCCTCCATGTAGCACTTGCGGGCCCCTTCCTGGTTTCCCCGGAAGACACCGATCCCTCCGCTGGTGGGGAACTTCATGGACAGATGGTGGGTGGAGACTACCGCCTTTAGCGCGTTGAGGGTTGGCCTTCCCAGGATGACATTGTAGACGGACGGTCGGTCTACAACGATGAACTCCACCATCCTGGTTGCCTTCTCCGAGCCGTCTCCGATCGTAACTGGGAGACAGACGGTGCCGGCTGCGTGGACACAGTCCCCGGCAAATCCGTATAATGGCGTCCGGGCTGGCGTCAACACGACTCCCTCAATCCGCAACCTTGCAAACGCGTCCATGAACATTACGTCCGCGGAGCTCCTGTTGTCGATGAGGACGCGTTGGACGACATAGTTTGCCACCCTGATCTCGCCGACCAGGGCGTCGTTGTGCGGGTTGAGTAACCGATCTGCCTCGTCGTCCGTGAAGGTGATCGGAGTGCTATCTTGACGACATATCTTCGAGATATGCTCCACCATGTTGATGTGTTCCCCGCGGGCGACTAGCCTGGCCTCGCGGGCATAACTCCTCCGACTACTGGCGGTGTCCCCAGTAGCTGTCCCACCAAAGATTGTGTGGATAATGTGCTCGGGCCCCTGCTCATCTGGTCTGTCGCCTGGGCCTTGGTTCGAGCGACGGCTTGGTCCGACTGGGGTGATGATTTTCTCGACAAACTCCCGCAAGTGGCCTTCCCTGATCAGCAACTCGATCTCGTCTCGAAGCTGGATGCAGTCCTTCGTGTCGTAGCCAACGTTCTTGTGGAAGTTGCAGTATTTGCTCTGATTTCTCCGAGTGCGGTCCGACCGGATGGGCAGTGGGTCCCGGAGCAGCCCCTTACCAGATACCTGGTTCAAGACATACTCAATTGTTGTGACCAGGGGGGTGTACTGGCAAAACCTCCCTGTTCGTATTCTCGGGCCGGGGTTGGCCTCGGCGCTGGTGTCCACGGCTGGGGCCTTCCCTTTGTCCGACCAGCCCTGGTCAGCGGTCTTCGGATGCCCTCGCTTGGGTCTCCTGTCAGATGACTGGGACTGACCCTGGACCTGTAGCCCTCGGCTTCTGACGTACTCATCCGCCTCTGCATGCCTCCATGCGATCCCCCTTAGGTGCGCAAAGGTGGGCGGTCGGTCGAAGGCGAGTGTCCAGACGAGGCGAGGGTCCTGGATGCCTTCTCTGAATGCTTGAATCAAGGTCTGATCCGTGCAGCCTTCCACCTGCACAACAGCCTTATCGAAACGCTCCAGGTACCTCTTCAGCGTCTCGTTATCACCCTGTTTGATGCCGAACAGGTGAGAAGCCCCCAACTTCCTTGTTCTGGAGCCCAGGAAGGCGGTCGAGAACAAGTCTCCCAACTGCCGGAAACTATCGATGGTGCCTGGCTCGAGCCTTCTGTACCATTGCCGAGCAGCTCCGGTCAGGGTCAGGCAGAACGACTTGCAAAGAACAGCCTCGTTAGCGCCCTGAATCAGCATGTGCGCCCGGTAGTTCTCGAGGTGCTCATTCGCGTCCGCGGACCCGTCGTAAGAAGGTATGGTTGGCATCTTGAACCTGGGGGGATAGGGGGACGCCATGATATCTGGGGTGAACGGTGGGTCGGCCGACCCAGCGGGCTCCATCCCGTATTGCTGCCCTACCAGCCGATCAAGCTGGCGCTGTAAGTGGTCTAGCCGGCTTTGGTCGCTCCTTTCCCTCTCGGCTGGCTTATCCACCGAGGGTTCTCGGCCTAATCGGCGGTATATCGCCGGCCCCCCTAATCGGTCAAAGACCGACGTGGTGTTTCGCCTGACGTTGAGGGCCTCTAGGTAGTCGTCATCAGGGCGTTCCTCGGCCGGGGCCTGTTGTGCAGCCTCTGAGGGGGTGATCCGAGTGCGGCGACTCCTGGAGCGCAGCCTGACGGGCTCGGCTTCCTGCTGTTGTCTCTCGGCGCTCCCCCGGTGTGTGCGTCCGCTGCGGTCGGCTGGGGGTGAGGGGTCGCGGCGCCTGCTCGCTGACCTAGGCGGCCTGGACGGCGTCGACTCAGTGGCTTCTGGCTGCTGCTGGGGCAGCTGGACGTTATGGGTGTCGCGGAAGGCCTCCATGAATCCTTGTACGGTTTGGGTCAGAGCTTGGACGCTGCCGGCAAGGATCTCCGTCTGAGTGGGCCTCCGCGGCCCGCGGCCACCACGGCGTCGCGGTGGTCTGGTACTCTGCGACCCTGTGGGGGCAGGGTTGTCGTACTCCTGGGTGTCTTGGTTGGTGTACTCGTCCATAGTGCGTGAATGAGGTGAGGAAAGATGTGGGTTGCTGGAAAGGCGGGTGCCCTCCTTCTAACGTCAAAATGTTGATGCTCGAAATGGCTCCGGCAACAACACCCAAATGTGATCGGGTAGTCCGATGGGAACTCGCCAGTCGCTTTGCCGTCGATCTCCTGCAAAAAGGAAGCACCTCGGAATGATGTGGACACCGGTGTGGTGTCTGCCGTGGGCACTCCGATGCTTAAGTCAGTAAGGAAACTGATGAGCAAGAGGAGAGGCAGAGCTTTGGCAAGGTAAGAGTGTTCGTACCTGAGTTGGGGATTCATTTCTTTATTTATAGGCGCCTTCCGCGGGTCCGGGTGCTCGGGGCAACCGGGCCGGGTCGGCCACCTAGGATACCCGGTGGGCAAGTAGGCTTGTAGGAGCTATTGATCCACTGAGCCGACGTCACGTATCCCTGGGCCCTCAGCATAGTGGGTAGTTAGGTTTCTCAGGCGTCACCAGTATGGAGGCTACAGTGGATGGTTGTGATTTGATGTCTGACAGGAACAGGTGAGCGGCGCCAGCAGCTAATAGGGCGGGGATATGACTGGTGTCACATCCCCCACACTGGCGTCGCCATGGTGGAGGTCTGGGCCGAGATACATATCGAGGTCGATCAGAGTGCTCAGCGAGACAGTGGCCCGACTATCCGACTAGGCGCGCTCCCTGGTGCGTTCGGCAAGCGACTTCGCAGAACGCTACGGTCAGAGTAGATCCCTCATGTCCTCGGCTGAGGATGCCGTCCGACTATCCGAGTCCGCCGAAGAGGGGGCAGTCGGCGTTGAGTAGTCGGAAAGTATCAGATGTGATCGGATATGATCAGGTCATCAACAATCATTGGAATGAGGACGTAAGTACACAATCGATTTCTCTCTCTCTTTTTTTTAATAAACTTAAAAGATGAGAAAATTCATACACTACATATTTAAATAAAATCAATGTCATATTACAGCTAGTCTATTCATACAACTACTCTCCATGACTTCTGGTTCACCTTTTTTGAAATTATTATTAAAAGTCAATGTTTCTCATCCACACTAATAATGAAAAAAAAAAAAAAATGCAAGTACTTCAGAACGTCAAGACAACAGAAGATTAAGACAGCCAAACGAACGAATACTTGTAAAAACACACACACACGTGAATGAATCGCTCCACGAAATATGTTACATAAAAAAATTTCTGCCAGATAAAATAAAATCTCAATAATCAAAGGATTTTCCTATATATATATATATATATATATGTGTATATATAGAATATAAAATATACCACGTTTGTATTATACTCTCTTGTTATAAGGTGATGAAATATTATTTCCTTCCTCGTTCAAAAATCTGTTACAACGGTGTGGAGTTCCAAGGCCTACGAAGCCTGCAAGAGAGGGACCCCAAAAACAAAGGGAAAAAACAAAAAACAAAAGGTATTCGTCTTTGAGTAGCAAAGTCTCAGTTTCTGGGCTTCCCAAATTACTCCACCTTCTTGCTCGATTTCTTGTCCTCGCCATCTTCTTGAGATGCTGTCTTTGACTCGTCAAACTCCAACAACTGCACACACGACACGGATCAATCTCGGAAACGTAACCAAAATCATGAATTTCGGAATGCATATTTTAAATGGCTGAGATTGCCTTTGAAATATTTTAACGAGAGGGATGATAAATGCATTCGCGAGTGGCACAAATGCAGGATCTCAGTCGTCGATTCATGTAGACCCCACTATGGGACATACAACAACGAGCGACCTAGATTTTGTGCTTGTGCCACTCACGAATGCATTTAGCATTTCTCTTTGAACGAATAGGATGGACGGCATTATTGATCTCAAACATGGCAATAAAGCGACATCTTGAGACAATTACAATCCTGTCAAACTACACCAAGAGCAAGGATATGTGGACAAACCGGTTTGACTTCACCGTTCCATATAACGTGCACAGCCAGAAATCCAATAACAGCTGGCACAATGTACAACAGTGCGGGCTGAAACCATAGCAAGATAGAGTGTTAACGAGGATCGGCATAAAACAAAATGGTAAAAAAGAAAACATAAAGAGGGTCATGCAGTAGTCACCTGTGCAGCTTGAAACCAGTTCATTACTACAATAGTAAGAACCAGACCAAATGTGTAACCCAAAAATGCACTCTTAAAATATTGACTCTTTCTTCCTCGGGAGACATCAAATCGCAAAGCCAGGGCAACAAAAATACCTGAAGAGAAAATAAGACCACACTGACCTACGTAAGTAACAATAACAAAATAAGGTAATCGTATTAAGTGCTCTTTAAAGTGTGCTTCTGGCTGCGTATTCGTCAAATTAAAACAATAAGAATTTCCATTTGTAATGCTTGAATCAATCATTGATTGCTTATGCACAGTATCTAAACCAGACACCAGTGAATTTACAACAGAAAATCCATGTAGGCTGTAGAAAAAGTAAAAGATCATAAGAAACCTCCAAGTTTGCATTGAAACAATTTGGTTCAGCTGCTACCATTTCACAAGAAAATTAGTAAACAATTTACCCGTCTTTTCCATGACACAGAGGGATTCTTTCTTAAAATAAAGGACAGATGAAAATAAAATTTTTAACTGGAGATAAACACATTAACCACCCCAGGAGTTTTGATCATAACTGAAGTTGCAGCTTATGTCTTACCAAAAACCACCCACAACTACGAGCACAACTATTCAAGCCCGACAGGAAAATGTGAGGGAGCTCAAGGGGATGCTATTCATCTAATACTTCACTTTGGCAGGACAAACAATGGGCACTATTTATATGTCTTGATATTCTTGCTATGCGTTAAAAAGAGAAGAAACGATACCCCGTCGCTCATGCAATACAAAATTCCATCAAAACTTTAAAAGTTACCAGGGATAACAATGTCACCAAGTCCAAGCATAGAGAATGGTCGAGCAGAATCTGCCGTAGGGAACAAAAGCTGCAAACAGAAATATTGGATGCCATAAAAATTAAAATGAACTCATAGAGCCAACACATTCTTCTTCTTCAGATAAGCCACAAATTATGAAGAGAACACGAGACTAAGTTGGAACACATACCTTTATCGGAGCATCAAAAGATTTTGCAACACTAACCATGACAGGAGTGAAGAATACCCAGAAAATATCATAAACAAAGAGTCCAGCCTGCAAAGGTTAGATGGAGAAGTGTGAAATGAAAGGTCAGAAAAGACGTACTGGATACTAGTTTGAAATAGTAAGACCAGCCAACCAAAATGAGAAGTGTAAACTTACATATTCGTATATTAAAGAAAATTCAGACAAATTAAAGATTACATTTTGAAATAGCATGCAAAACATGATAGAAACTAAATTTAAGACACAGATCTCAGAACAGTATGATAATTATAGAGCTGCAAATGATCCAAAGGTGCTAAAATCTGCAGCAGTACTATCAGACACGCGCTTAATGCTAGTAAAATAAATTCACACTCGAGAGTCCAACTTCTTACCAAGAGGATGGCACCAGTTTTGAAAGAGCCAAGAGAAAGCATTTCAATTCCCTGTCAAAAAAATAAATTAATTGAAGCACGTAAACAAGATTACCTTTATAATTTTATAGTGTACAACAAAAGGAAACATAGTTTCAAAAGGTTGAAATTACAAACTGAATATATCTAGACGTGGTGTCATTTCTGAACAATGAAACTAGGTAAAAAGATAATCATATCAGTAAACTGAAAAAAAAAAAAAAAAAAAAAAAAAAAAGGACGAGAATGATTTTTGGACTAATAGCGACAAACCTGAATGCAAAAGGCAAGGCCTAGTATATTATTAGCAAGCCAATGCTTCTGCGAAGCATACCATGCACAGAAAAAGGTTCCAGGGATTGCAGCAACAATCTGAGATCTTGTGAACTCAATCTCCAAAGCTGTGTAAGAAAGGTGTAAGGAAAATATCATTCTGCATGATGCAGGCAAGATAATGTCAACTAGATCAAATAAAACTTGAGCCAAATCAGCTGAACTGTTGTGCCAAACTCATTTTACAAACTGGATTAAACAACTAATTCTGCATTGTCTAGCAAGGAGGTTAATGAAACTTATCATTGGGAAAAAACTATGTGCTGACTCCGAACATAAAATTAGAAACAATTGATCTTCCTAGGATATTACAAGATCTCAAAATGCATCTTATGACATGCCAAACAATCATTTTTGTGGTTCAGTTCACAGTAGTGTCAAGATGGCACAACTTTGTGCCTTCAAAAATTAATAATAGGACGAAATTGGTTCCTTTTGAATCATGGAAACAAAACATTAGGACATTAGAGAAATAAGAAAATCTGGAGGTTTCTAGAAGTTCAGTCCACAACGCAGTAATGAAGGTTATTAAAGACGGAAAAATTCAAGACAATATAGTTAAATACATGATTCAGAAGTAAATTGTAAATAAGATCACATACAACGAAAATATGGGAAACGCCATATAATAACATCCTCATTCCAACGGTTTGGTAGATAACGTTTGATGGCAGGTAACAATGTTGCCCTGTACAAAACAGAAGGGAGATTTGATATCATGAAGGAAAATAAGTAAATATGTTTCCTGCAACCACCCAAATTTCTTTTAACATAAATAAATAAATAAGCAACAGGAATAACAACTTACGACAGAGCAATGATCCCAAGAACAAAGAAGTAGCATGTCAATACTGCGTTAACTAAGTCTTTGGATAAGAACTTAAAGAGTAAAAACAGTGAAAGCAGCATTGCACTTCCGACAAAAGGGAAGCGCATGGCATGTTCATTAGACATTGTCTCCTGCACAATTAAACATTCATCTATCAAACAAGATTCAGTCATGAAGAAAACATCAGACAATGACGAAACATGAATGTTGTACTTACCGAAGGGGGAGTTGGCTTCACCGATCGGTAGCAGCCCACATAAACAGTGAGGCATGCAGTCAAAACAACATTTAAATTTGGATCTACCTTCACAAGAAGTGGTGCTAACGTTAACCCTGCAGAAAAAGACAATGCCCACAAAGTCATTCTAAGATTCAACATCTTACATACCACTAAAAATTAACAACATAAACGACGACCAGACAACTGTAGAGAAACACACTGTTCTTCTTCTTTTTCAACTAACTATTCCATTGAATTACTTCTAGAGAAAAAGACAACCTTTTGAAAGATAATCCTTTCCAACACTTTCATGCCTTCCCATAATTGGAGAATCAACATAGGAAGGGGAAATTACGTTTACAACATTTCACATCACACCGCACTCCAAGAGTAAAATAGCAGCCGAACAAACACAGAATTGAAGCCGATTCAAACAGAGACAATGATAATTTCAACAACCATTTTAAGCACAATATCCCATTTTCAATACATAATCATTTATCTTATCCAAATTAGACAATGCTGCATTAAGTCGGCATCAAATCGACGTGGTATCTCTCAAATCTTTTCCATCCCACAAATCCTTATTCCAACTCATACCCGAGCTGAAGACTTCTAGAAATAATCCAGGGTCAAAGGGTAATGCAAGCCATATCTAATATTCTCATGAATAATTCAAACAAAATCTTCAAATTTACGTATATATAATAAAATGGTCAAGGCAAAAATGGCAAACCTGCTAAGGCAAAATTCGCTATACGCTCAGAGTTCTTCATCGTTGTATATAATTCTCCGAGAAAACTCCTTCAGAAATGAAAAAAATGAAATCTTTGACCTAATTCGCCTCCTCCGCAATCAAAACCCTATCAACGAAATGGATCAAATTCCGCGTCAGAATCCAAAACTTCCTTAGATCAAACGAGAAATACAAATCGCAATTTCGACACCAAAAATGTCTAAAATATACACATATACATACACCCACATATAGATACAAAATTCTGATAAATCATGAAATTGCACCGAAAGAGCTAGATAGCAGAACCGGTCCGTGAAGGCTGAAAAGTTTCTAGCGTTTTCTCTCCGTCCTAGATCGGAGAGATGAAGCCGAGGAGAGAGAGAGAGAGAAACAGAAAAAACGATTTTGGGGACTTTCAGATAATTTGTTGCAGAGTTAGGGTTTTACCTGAGGGGAAGCCATGGTCGGTTAAAGACCAAGGTTAAAAGGTCACTACAGAGTCGTGGCCACAATGTTTCTCAACTGCCAATGAGAAATGAGCTTCGGCAAAAAGTCAAAATAAGGATGGACCATTAAGACACGTGGTGGGATACTATTGGTTTGTCATGGCGATATTAGAATGTGAGCTGTTTAGTTGTTATTATATTTTGCAAAATTCGTTTGTGTGCAATTAGGGTACACCGCAACGCGCCGGTCAGAAAGTTGACGCCAGAATTGACATCTACTGAGGGAGACACGTCGAATGAAGTATCTGGACCAATCATATGGTGCCACGTTGTACTTTAGAACCCTAAATATCTTTTTCTTTCTTTTTTAAGAAAATTACATCTTTTTTTTTTTTTTTGAATTCGAGAAAATTACATCTTGATACCTAATATTTTACGATTTTATAATATTGGTACCATATGGTTAGGATAATAACAAATAGGTACACTCTTTGTTTTAGAAAATGCCCTCCAAGTATCTTGAGATAAAATTCCATTTATACCCTTTTTAATCTAAAGTCTTGTTAAAAGAGAAAATTTGTAAAGGAAAACCATTGCCATTCTAACCAAAAAAAGAAACACAACTTATGTTTGCTCATCGGTCGGAACTAAAATTTTTAAATTGAAGTTGTTTGATTTTTTAAAAAATTAATTAAATTTTTTGTTGACTTTTCAAGGAGAAAAAAATGAGTTGGAAAAGTTTAGTTTGGAATGGTGTTTCAAACAATGGCTAAGTATAATCAAAACCCGAGACCAACCAAAGTGGCAGGGAAAAAAAACTGATTATCCGTTTGACATTCTGTATGAATATACTTTTTAGAGGTTATTTAAAAAGTTTTATGTAGTGTTTTCTCTTATAAAAATTTGAACCTATTATTTAATTTGTTGAATTCACAAATTGAATAGAAAATTAAATAAAGAAAGAAATGAAAAATAAAGGAAAGGGGAAATAAAATAAACTAAAATACATACGAAAGAATAACAGTCTATTATCTTTTGTTAAATAGTTATTAAAAAAAAAAGAACAAAAGAAAAAAGTTGAGCCTCTCACATTACGAAAGAGTTATAATAAGAAAACATTTTAAGAATTTCCAAAGAGATGAATCATTTACTTTTAGTTGATTAATAGAGTTGCTGTAATTTTCAAGGAAAGATTTATTATACCAATAATAAAGGAAAGCTTAGCCACTCACATAACTGAGAGAATGATAATAATAATAATAATACTAATAATAAAAACATAAAATCTTAGTTCAATCGATTGATGAATAATCACGTTGATCTTTAGAATGGTGAATATGCTAAATCTCATTTCATAGTTAAATAAAATATTTGTTTAGTCTTCTTATCAACAAAAAAAATTTTGTTTTTTTTGTGGAAATATCAACAAAATAGTGTTTTTTTCTTTTTTTTTTTTTGGGGAAAGGAACTTATGTTTTTTTTTTTCTAGAGAAACAAAAATAATGTTTTAATCACCATGCATATTACAATATTATGAAAGATTCCGAAAAAAAAAAATGAAAGAAAAGTGTCTTGTAAGCCCCATGAATAATAATTTGATTTCTTATATTTTAAAATTTAGTTATTTTATCTCATTTTTAATTATAAACAATGGATTTGTTTCAACAAATCCGTGAATTATAATATTAAAAAACAAAAGGGTGTCTTGTCAGCCCAAGGAATACTAATTGGATTTCTTTACATTTAAAATTTTATTACTATACATATGCATTCCTAAAAAAGACAATATATACACAAGAGCTTCTGCAATAAACGAAAGAACATCTGTTATTACTTCATTAATTTATCTGATTATATTAGAATCAATTAGATTAAAAAATATACATATGTAAAGGCATCTAAAAAAAAATATGACGAATAAAAAAACATGTAATATCAAATTCAAAAAATATATAATGTTAATCATTATAAATAGATCATTATGAAAATTTTTATTAATTGTTGAGAAACATTTCTGAATAGTTGGATTTGAATCAAAATCAAATGAGAGTTAGTTCTTAACTAATTTGATATTTCATGCGACATGCCCTGAACTACAGAATCATCTTATCAGTAAAAATCATCCTAAAAATAAAAGCCATATAATCACCATTTTTCTTTTTCAAATCACTATTATTGTTGATTTTAAGGAAATTAAAATAAAAAAAAAATCCGTTCTGTTTAAGTGGAATTCTACTTTTTTACTTGTGATAAGAAAACTCAGCCTCCGTTTGGTGTTATGATTAGAGTTAAAATTTTTAAGTTGGAGTTGATTGACTTTTTAAAAACTAGTTATAATTTTTGTTGACTTTTCAGAAAAAAATAAAAGCTAAGATGAGAACTTTATTTCTCCCAAGAAAACCATTTATTTCTGCCAAGAATTTAATGCGCAATTTCAAAGAATTGATGAGTTAGTAATTTTTTTTTTTTGGTAATCCAATAAAATGTGGCAAAATGTTCTACATCAAACATTTACAAAATTTTAGACAAAAATACCACTACACACATTATAAGCTTCCGTTTACCTTCACATTTAATATAAAGTTTTCATCTCTGTTTTTTTATCTTTTTTTAAAAAAGTCAACAAAAATTTTAACTAGTTTTTTAAAAATAAACCAATTTCAATATAAAAAATTTCATTCCAAATCTGCACACCAAACGCAAGCTGAAATTTAAAAGAAAAATAGAAAGAAAGAAAACGAATGTAATGTGGTTCTGTGAAAAGTAATAATATATATATATTTTTGAATTTGAAGGTGAGTGATTTAAATTATGTACCTTTAAGTAAAGTCAGGTATGTTATTACCGTTAGATTATATTTGGAAGCACAAAAGTAAGATTTGAAAGAAGGTAAATAAACTAAAATAAGATTATTGAAATTTTTTTAATAGCGGTAAAAAAAAAATCAAATTCAAAATGAAGGGATTTATAGTTAAATGTTTTTCTTAAAGAAGTTTTGAATAAGTGACCGAAATTTTTAAAAATTAGTTAAAAGATAAAATAATTATTTAATTTTTTTAAATGATCAATAATTGATTAATTACTGATTAATCATAATATAAATAAGTAAACTTTATAATGAATCATTAATTTTTATAATCAATTATTGATTGATTAAATTTAAAAAATAATTATTTTTTAAATAATTTAAAAAAAATTAGGTTATAATTAGATTATGTGATTAAAAAAAATTAGGGAAGTCTAATTTTCCAAAAATGAAAGTGTTAAAAAATAAAAAAAAAATAAAAGCCCCTTTTTTAGGGTCCTCATTTGTCGCCGGCCATTCCTTTTTAACTTACAGAGCAGGAAAGGAAGTCAATCAGTCATGGCAGCGTCTCTGTTTCAGTTTCAGCAGCTCAAAGCCCTCCAAATATCTCCTCATGTTCCAATCAAACCCCTTTTCATGGCTTCCCTCTCTCATCTTCCCAATCTGAGCTTCAAGTTCGGCGTCTCCACGTCTCCCACAATCTCCCTCGCTCGCTGCTCAGTTTCACCCAGACGCACCAGAATACACCTCCTCGACCTTCCTTTTCGTCCTCTCGTCGCCGCCGGTCGACCTCCCATGGTTTGCAAGATGAGCGACTCGGGTGAATAATCTCTCCTACCATGGCTTTCAAATGGGTTTCGTTCCTTTCTGAGTTTTGTGAAAGCTTTTATCTAAGGTCTATAGAGTCTAGAGTCTTTCAGGACTTTCTACAGACAGTTCGTGTGCGAAAAGTTAAAGAGGCAGTTTGAGCAAGAAAAAAAGAACTTTTGAGTCTGTTTTAATCTTGTCTTAGCTTTGCGTTATACTGAACTAAATACAGTTTTAACTGGGCAACTATCTTCAGTATGTTCTGGAACTTATTTGGTACAAACTGAAATCAAAAGGTAAAATATCTTGTTCAAAACTATGGATTTTTTTCACATTAAAGCTTGGGTTTTCTTCATTTTTCTAGTTCAATAAGTGTGTTTTGTTGACCATGTGTGTTCTTTTTACAATTAGTCTTCTATGGGGACTGGCTATATATGCAATTTTGTGATGTGTGTGTTAGATATAATGTCACAACTGGAACTTGGGAAGCCAGAAGAAAGACGGAAACCACACAAACGAGTGAACGGAATTTTCTGGATTGTACTTCTCAATCTGGGAATTTATGCCGCCGATCATGTGTTTCAGGTAGTGATTTATAGCTTTTGCTTTTATGAATATATTTTCTTGCGCTTAATGAGTACAGAAATTTGTCAAAGGAACGTTTGTACCTGCTACATGCTTGTATTGTATTGTAACATATTAGTTAGCAGTGGCCGTCAAGCTGACACAAGGATTTCTATGCTTGTCGTTAGGTTCGTGCAATAAGAAATCTATACCTGTACCACGGTTACCCCGAGTGGTACCAGTTTCTGACTGCAACTTTCTGCCACGCTGATTGGTAAGACCAGGCAGAACACCAGTCATATGATCAAACTATATTGCTTGAAAAAGTCTGTAATGGGGATTGAGGCCGATTTATTTTTTCTGACTTTAGGCTTTTAACCTTTTCTCTATGTATTATTTTCAGGAGACATCTTTCTAGCAACCTTTTCTTCTTATACATTTTTGGTGAGAGTCTCGTTCTTCTTTCCCAAGTACTGAAGGTTTATCGACAAGAGTAGGCAGTAAAGTTAATAGCAACTTCTTCTGCTAACAGGAAAACTCGTTGAAGAAGAGGAAGGAAACTTCGCATTGTGGCTTTCTTATATTGTTACAGGAGTTGGAGCAAACCTTGTTTCCTGGCTGATTCTACCGCGAAATGCAGTTTCTGTTGGAGCCTCGGGGGCTGTTTTTGGCTTATTTACAATCAGTGTCTTTGTAAAGGTATCCCCAATGTGGATTATGTAAGTAAACCTCTTCACGTGTTAAAGTTATTAACCTGCTTTGCATAATGTAGATGTCGTGGGACTGGAGGAAGATCCTCGAAGTGCTTATACTGGGCCAATTCGTCATAGAAAGGGTGAGATGTTCTTTTAATCATTCAAAAACTTAGGACTTTTGGTGAATCACTTGGACTTAGTGCCTCATGAAGCATTAGGTCCCATTGAGTGCTACCAATTCCTTGGGGTCACGCCTGCAGGCCAAAGGTACGGGATTTACCTGATCCATGTGGAGGGGCGCTTTGCATGGGTCCCGTGGATTAGTCGGAGCAAAGTCTCGGACACCACAGTTATCAAAAAAATAAAAAAAAATAATTAAAAAAAATAACTTGGGACTTTTGTAAGAAAGAGATATTTGTCGGTGCTTAGAGACATTCGCATAGAAAGGTGGATCGTAGGTAGCAACTGACTTTTTGTCCATTATGTTATACTAAACTTGTTAGGAACCTGTAAAGTAGAAACTTGCCCTTGCAAAACCAGCTTGCAAGGGGAGGGCTTAACAAATCCACTGCTTACTTATAATCTAGTTGGACCAAAGTTCTCAACTGCTCTTATTGAACATGATAGGTTATGGAAGCAGCCCAAGCTTCTACTGCATTATCCGGTGGTTTCCGCGGAGGCTCTGCCTTGCAGAGCATCAATCACATTGCCCATCTCTCCGGTGCTCTTGTTGGTGTCGTTCTCGTATGGCTTCTCAGTAAAGTTCCTTCTGAACCTCCACATGATGAAGTATCAAACTTGCATAGGAAAACAGACAGAAAATAGAGGGGTATTGTTTGTATAGAAGATCATTCTTTTACATTGAAAAAGCCTATTCCTCGTCGTTCTCCTTCTGATCTTGTACTAAAATTGTTCCGAAATGAATGAATTCAAGAGAAAGGCACAAGGCTTTCGGTACATCTTAGAAAACAATCACGTTAGTGAAACCAAAGGACGTTTTAGGATCACATGGGGTGTTACTATGGCAATAAAACCGCTGCAAACTGGTTTATGTAAGCCTATAAACGAAGGGCCAACTTTTAAAGTTCTTACTTTTCATTAAACTGTTGGCTAGCATTCAATTTTTTTTAAAATTTTTTTTATAAATAATTTGGTGAGCTTGTTACACTTCTTGACCTTAATACTACGCAATATAATTAATGTTTTGGTGCTTTTGGACTTTTGGTTGATTCTAAACATTAAGTGAAGTAGCAAGTTGCCTTTTGAAGTTTTAATTGTAATAAATTACCCTCTGAAACATAATTAAATATTGTAGAGTGGCCACATCTCCGTTTGGGAGAAACATTTAGGATGAAAACGTTTTGTAGAAATACTTTCAAAAGGCCACAGAGTTTCTCCTCTTAACATTTAGAATTTTGTCTAAAAGTTGCAAATGGCGACATTTTGCAACATTTCAAATGTTACTTTCTGAACGCCCATTTGAAATGTTGGGAAATGAAAACATTTGAATAAAGGTAGTTTACTGATTAGGTACATCTGCCAGGATTAACATTTAATGTACAAGCCTAAAAGATAGTAAATGGAAAAGCTCTCTTTTACTATCTGAATTTGAATGTATTCTTGGGTGACTTCATTCCATGTTGCTTCTGAAAATCTGGCTCTGTGTTTCCTTCAGTTCAATAACACAACTTTACAAGAAGGTGCAAACTTGCCATACAAGGCAAGCTGGCCTTGAGATTGCTTTTGGCATATAATTGGCAAGTTTTTCCCAAATTTACAAGTACGAAGAAGACAAACTGATTTTGAACCAAAATATGAGCCTTCCAATGAAGAATCTCCATCTCTCATCACCATTAGGCTTCTTTTAGTTTTCAAAATTGACCCTTTTTGATCACTTGTAAATGCAGTTGGTATCCGCAACAGATTGGAGTAAGAGGCACTTGAAGATTTCTTTTGATGACGACTCGTTTCTACGCTCTTCGACGGATTTTTTCTGTTCACAACAGCTTGCATCCTATTTGCCTCTTTCGTCAATCCAACGGCGCGCCAAGCATCCGCAACAAGCGAGAAAGTGGATTTCTCCGGTCGAATCTTGAACTGTTGCATGACTTGCAGCATCTCTTCCGCTCTCCATGGCTGCTTTGCTTCACTAAATCCCCATATTAGAGTCTCAAACGTCTTCAGATTCGGAGATATACCGAATTCACACATTTCGTCAAAAACACTGACTGCGTTTTCCATACTACAGGAACTGCACCATCCACTGATGATGGTTGTGAAAACCACAACGTTTGGTCGAATTCCCGAGCTAATCATCTGCGTCAACACGTCTTGTGCTTTCTCTGGCTCCTGTGCGCGCACAAATCCTTTAGCAAGAATGCTGTATGCATGAGAATCGGGTTTTATGCCGGCCCTCACCATGTCATTGAAGATTTGCTGGCACTTCTCCATGAATCCCGCCGTGCTCCATGCATTCATGATGGTGCTAAACGTGATCACATCCGGTTTGACTCCGAATTCGTCCATCAACATCATCACCTGATCGACACCATCTCTGTCCATAGCTTCGGCAAAACCCTTGATCAGTGAGTTAAACATGACAAGATTAGGACGCTGGCCGAGACCCTTCATTTTATACACAAACCTCAACCCCTCCTTCAGCTTGCCTTCTTTACAATACCCACCTATGACGATACCACAAGTTCTCTCATCGGGTTGAATGCCATTGTCCTGCATCTCCAAGATCATGCCCTCAGCGCGATCCGTCTCTCCCATCTGTGCATAAGCCGTTACAACGGTGTTATAAGTCACGGCATCAGGTTTCATTCCAGAAGCTACCATGTTATGCACCACATTCCAAGCCTCCTCAATGTTGTTCACTCTGCACCATGCCTTGACAAGTATATTGTAAGTCCTGATATCGGGTTTCACCTTTTCGTCAAGCGACATCATCTCCATAATTTTCGAGGACTCTTCAGGCTTACCAGCAATCCCACACCCTTTGATCAACGTGTTAAAAGTTCTAGTAGTGGGCTTTATTCCACTTTCCTTCATCTTCCAAAACATTTTTAAGGCCTCCTCTACATTTCCAGCCCGGATAGAGCATTTATAACTGCATGAAAGAACACTAAATCGGGCTGCATTCCGTTCTCTTCCACCCGTGACACGATTTCGTGAATCGATTGGAAGCGTTTCTGAGCGGTGAAAGCGGCGAGGAGGGTTGTATATGACACAAGTGATGGTTTGTGACCTCCTTCAACCAGTCCATCAAAAATGGACAGAGCTTCTTGGGGTTTCCCTCTTTGTAACAGAATTTTCATTAGCTTTGTTCTTGACTGCACAATTCTGCAGCTCCCTTTTGTTGTGCAGACACCGCAGAGGGATTCGCCCGTTTTGGAATCTGAAGACTTCGGAATTGGATTCGACTTCTTCTTGTCATTTGCATAATTTCCCTGTTATACAAAAAGGCTTATAACATGAGAATATATATATATATATATATATATTTTTTAAAACTGTATCTAAATATTTTTAGTAAAATTAGTTAGAAGGGAAGCAAGATAGATTAGTTCTCCAGTATTTCTCTTCAAAACCAAAAATGGTAAACAGTTAACATGAAAACTAAAGAATATGATTCAACCTACAAAATGTTTGCCAACCAAAATACTCCTTTAGGCTTTTTTCCTAGTATGCAAATTTTTCAACTCATTCCCACTTCGAATTATTAAAAAAAAAAAGAAAAAAAAAAAGCATAATTTGTATTTGCGTCTTGCAGATTTGGTCTAAAGGTAAATTCATATATATATATATATATATATTTATAATCCAGTTAACGACCCTAATTATTAGTTCACCAACAGAAATACGTCATAACATAAGCATGAGCACAACAACTTTTGAAGTGGCAAAACATTTTACCAAAAGCCTTTTTACCTTAAAGGGTTCTTAGTTTCCTCATTTTCTGGAAAAAGAACAGAAAAGAGTGTCCTTAATTAACAGTTATACACAATGTATACGACAAATACCTTAGCCACGAATGTTGTCGTTTGTTGACGTTTTGGGGTGGTTCTTGAGAGTGCCTCGTCTCTGCGTAATTCTCCCATGAGGACCAAAGAACCAGTGTGCAAATAATATCCTACAAACTTCTCTTCCTCTTCTGTGACACTTCTTTTTTTTTTTTTTTTTTGTTAATGAGAGTAGTCCTTTAGAGTAAATGGCTCATTCAAAGAGCCAAGAGAGAGGAGAGAGAAGACATAATGCCTAAAATATCCATAAGAAAAGAGTGGATGGACAAGAGAGAAAAAGATAAGAGGAAGAAAAGTGAGGGACAGGATCTCTCAATACTTGTAGGAGATTGGACTACCTAAAAATAAAAAAATTCATCATTAATGTCATCTAGGTAGGGTTTTTTATTTTATTATTATTATTATTATTATTATTATTATTATTATTATTATTTAATTTTTTTGGCTTGACTAGGACTAGGATTCGAAGTGGATGGACAGTATCTGCACCAGTTGTAGTATTAAGATAGACAAAACAATGCCTTAATTCATAATTCTTAAAAAAAAAAAAAAAAAATCAATGCGATAATAGCAATTATAATACAAGTTTAAAAGCATCAAAGTAAATTAAATATGTATTTTAAATCTATCAGGTGAAACAGAAATGAACTGCAAAATCACATTAAAAAAAATATTTTAAAGCATCATACACGTAATGTATGTATAAGTATAATTAAATATCTTCCTTAAAAAAATCTTCAGCTGCAATTTTCACAACTTTTGAAAATGAAAAAAAAAAAAACATTACAATATAACTGAGTGTCAATCACAATATGTATATTATTGTTTTGAGGGAAAATAATTTGCATATTATTTTGGCTTTATGGTAATTTTACGATTAGACATGATATTCTTCTTTTTCCTTTTTCGTACAATTATAGGGTTAGACACAAAACTATTGCCATAATTTTTTAATAAAGAGAAAATTCGGGAAGGACGCAACTACAATTAGCACATCTCGTTTAGACGTTATTAAAGACGTTTTTCAGACATTGTAAAAAAAAAAAAAAAAGGGAAATAAATTTTTTTTTATAAATAATTAAAATATATAATGTTTTAAAAATATTTAAAATAAAATAGTCAAAAATAATAAATTTTATTAGATAAATAATTTATTTAATAAATTTTTTACATATCATTGACCTACAAGATAATAAATTTATGAGGTAAATCATTTATCTAATAAATTTGTTATTGACCTTTAAAATTTTTTTCTTTATCTAATAAATTAAAGAAAATTATAGCAAATAATATATTTTGTAAGCACTTTTAAAATTTGTAGAAGATTTAAAAAATAAATAAATTATAGTATATATTTTTGTTAAATTCTTAGGTCTCGTTTGGTTCTTGAGTTTAAACTCAAAATTTTTATATTAGTTTTTGTCTTTTTCTGAAAAGTTTTTGTCTTTCTCTGAAAAAGTTTTTATCTTTTTCTGAAAAAAATTATCTTTTCTGAAAAGTCAACAAAAATTTTCAACTCAAACTCATTCACCAAACGGACCCTTAGATTTCCTTAGATTTTCTAGAAAATGACAGATTTATGCTTAATTTTAATAACAAATTTATGTGCATAATTTTATGAAGAGAAAGAGAGTGGAGGAGTGAGAGAGAGCGTGGAGAAAAGAAGATGGTTTTTATTTTATTGATATTATATGATCACAAAATTTAATTATAATATTTATTGTTATGTTTAAAATTTTATGTTTTAATATTTTATTAATCTCTTCAAAAATACTGTTATGCTCTTTCTCATTTTAGTTGATTCAAGACACTATAATCTACATAAAAAACATTCAAGACTCCAAAAAAAATAAAAAATCATTTCACACTCGAACTTTTAATTATAAACTCACCATGATAATGATAATCCTTTATACTAGATCAGCACACCAGGCGATTATGCAATTGCAATTTTGGGACACCGAAAGAGAGGTTACTGATCAGCAATTCTCCAAAAGACGGTTATACCCCTACCAAACTCTCTCTCTCTCTTCTTCTTCTTCCCTTTTTTTTTTTTCGTTCGTTTGTCAAAATCCCACTTCCACGTACCTGAAAACGAGTTTACCGGAAAACAAATTTATCGTGGGCAAAGAAAATTTCGGGAATTTCTGAAAGCTGATAAAACGGAATTCTTCTTGTTTTGTCTCTTTCTCTCTCTCTCTCTCTCTCTCATTACAAACAGAAAAAGGTCTGTCTTTGTCAGCCATTAGATTAAGGAAAGAAAGAAGGAAAAGAAAAGAAAAAAAAAACCACCCGAATATTCAATTTCAAAGTTTCAACCCTCCCCACTAAAGGGGTTGATTCTCTTTCTAATTCTCTCTCTCTAGAATCTCTTTCTCTTTCTCTCTCTTTCTCTAGCTCGCTTTATTCGGATACATACATGTTGAGATTGTGGAAATGGTACCAGAACTCGTTAGCTACACACCCGGTGAAGACCCAGATGATCAGCTCAGCTCTCATATGGGGTGTCGGCGATATAGCTGCTCAGACCATCACCCACACTGCTGCCATCCGACAACGTCGGATTCAGGTAAAAGAATTTCCTCTCCATTTTCCATTTTTCCATTAACAGACAATTTCTTGCTCAATAATTTCGTTGTTCTGGTGATTTTCAACTGTTTTGGAGAAATGGGTTTGTCCCTTTTTTTTCTTTTTCATGAATTTGTTCTTGGTTTCTCTTTTGGGTATGTACGGCATTTCCATTTTGTTTTCACGAGAGTAGTGGATGGAGTTTCTTGGATATTTATAGAGTTTCTTGAAGATTTTAGAGATAATTTCCAGTATGGAGTTGCAATTACATATATTACAATAGAAGAAAAGAATTGGGAGTAAGTTTTGTAGTGTTCTTTTTACCAATATTTTCTCTCTCTACACAATATGATTGTGGCCTCAGTCACTACGTTTTGATGGGATTGGTTTCCGCCATCGGTGGTGGTAGCATAGCGGCAAGGGATGATCGCCCCATGGCTCAGTCTCCCATCTGTCTGAGTTTTGACTCTTTGATTCCGCACTTTGTTCTCTAAAATAGTGAGGTTATGTGTTTGAGGTTGCATGGTCTTTGGGGACTGGTAACGAAAGCATGGACTAGTGTCCTTTAACTGTGATCCCGGTAGATTCCGTGATCCCTTTATTAGTAGCAAAATGGGATTGACTTTCCTTTTAGTAAACAAACAGAGCTGATTTAGATTTCAAGGTTATGCTTATTTGTGTTGTTTCTTTTTGTTCAACCGTGGCAGTATGACAAACATTAACACGGGAATTCTGGCAAACTGAGAATTTTATCAGTCTCCATGTCAATGCGACAAGCGTTACTTTTCTCTTTAATAGAGTGACAAATCTATCTTTATACTTCAGGATGAAAATACCGAATTTAAGATCAACTGGAAACGAGTAGCTACAACCAGCTTGTTTGGGTTTGGATTTGTTGGGCCAGTTGGTCACTTCTGGTACGCTCTCCTCATCCTTTCTTGCTTGCTATTAGCCTTTACACCTTGGTAATTTTTACATATCACCAATGGAAAGAGAATGAGAGGAGCAATTCCCTTTCCTGTTTTAGGATGCCATGCAAATCCCTGATGTTTCACTGTCTATTGCGAATTTGTAAACAAACTTTTTGAATGCAAATTATTTGAAGTTTGATTCAAACCTTTTTATCTGTGGACTGCCTTGGGATTTCTCCATTGTGAATTTAGCTTAATACTAACAATGAGGAACATATTCTTATGCTTGCTTTTATGGTTCTATATGGAAGACGTTTGATAGTAAATCTCCATAATGCATGATCCTTAGCACGTATTCCATAAATCTGTGTGCTTTTTTCTTTACTATCAACATTTGATTCTACAAATCAATGCTTGGCACAAGTGTTTGTTATGGTCCTATTTTTTTATGTAAGCGTTTTTTGATAAAGTTTTTCTTGGGGGTTAATATTTTCACATGTGAAGCTCCCTGCTAGTAGCTTGATTTCTGGTTTTTCTTCAGGCGACACCTTCATTTTCGACATTGGAAATTGAAAATTTTATTAATATACAAGAAGTCATGGAGATTAAATTGCATTTATTGTCATTTTTGAATGTTCATTTGTGGAAGTTGGAAGGTTTAAGATCCAAGAAATAAAGGGGCCATTTTACTTTTTGAGCTGATGTGAGAGAGAGAGAGCTCGTTTGCACCAATGTGTTATTCATCAAGCAGCATGACTCTCCATAGTGCATCTTTCCTTTATTGAGAATCTTGACCATCCTTTTTCTCTTGCAGGTATGAAGGTTTGGACCGTTTCATAAGGCTGCGGCTTCAACTACAACCAAATTCATTTTGGTTTGTTGCCAATAAAGTTGCTATTGATGGTGTTATTTTCGGGCCATTGGATTTACTCGTATTCTTCACATACATGGGGTTTTCTGCTGGGAAAAGTGTGCCCCAAATCAAGGAAGATGTGAAAAGGGACTTCGTCCCTGCCTTGATTCTGGAAGGCGGCGTATGGCCAGTCGTTCAGATTGTGAATTTCCGATACATACCTGTGAGGTATCAACTGCTCTATGTCAACTTCTTCTGCTTACTAGATAGCTGTTTCTTGTCATGGCTTGAGCAACAACAAGATGCCCCTTGGAAGCAATGGGTGAAATCTATTCTTCATTTAGAGAAAGAAAAGGAAGGTCGAGACGGATGATAGAGCTCTTCAACTACTTCTCAGTCTTTGCCCAGATGGTTATAGTTGAAAGACAAGTTCCAAAAAAAAAAATAATAATAAAAAAAGGAAAGAGAAACAAAAAGAAAAAGTTCAAAGTCCTAACTGTGCCAACTTAGATTTTTCGAGTCGAGATTTGGAAGTGATGAAATCGATCTGGTGCTCTATCCAATTGTTACTTTGCCGAATAAAGAACATCGATCGGTTACTGTCTTTCTCGTTACCATATTTCATAAGTTGTTGATTTGGGCTTCATGATTGGTTTTCGAACGGATGAAGCTTCATCGATAATTTTTTTTCCCCTCTTACCCCTTAGTGGATATTCACACTTGTTAGATTTAGCACACTGGGAAGGAAGTTTTTCATGACATTGTTGTAATCCTGTTTTCTGTTGATTCTTTTCCCCTAGTAAATAGCATTAAGAGGCTGTCAAAAAGGCAACTTCAGATTCTCTTAGGACTAGATAGAAGGAAAAAGGTGGGAGAAAGGCAAATAACATATTTACGGAAATTAAAAGACGTAAATAGTATATTAAGTACGTTTTTTACTAGTACTATTTACTTCGATGATTTTATAAATATGATATTTATTTATTATATTTAATTTATGTAGATATACTATTTACTATACGTTCCCCAAAAAAGACACTTTTTTTCAGCTTTAGTACATTGTGCATTCAACAAATAAAATAAAATAAAATAAAGCAAATTTAAGCTATTAAAACAATAATTACCAAAATCTAATTCTGTAAAGTAAAAAAAAAAAAAAGGGCACCCTTGAACAAAAAATAAGCAAGCGAGATCAATTTGCTCTTCAAGAAGGTCAAATTAAAAAATAATAACAACATTAACAAATGAGAACCTCAACAGTTTCTAGAACTTTGGTGGTCTATTTGATGGCTTTCTGTAGTCCGTTTCTGAGTGTTTGATGAGCCTCACTACTGGAGACGGAAGGGTCAAGACCGTACTCACTGGTACTTCCACTGTACGTAGTACTGCCATTCTCTTGATCTGCAATTGTGATATGAAATTTGTTCAAGTCGTTCTTATATTGATGAGCGTTGTAACTAGAACTCTGGGAACTGTACACCGTGCTGCTTCCCGGCATGATTCCTTCCCGAAGATCCGTCAGAGAAGCGTGCCCTTCTAAAGCATGGACTATCTGCTCGATTCGCAACAAGTTTGTAAGATTTTTAGCTACGTGTATGCAAGACTTTTGCTAGCAAAACGTGTCTAGGTATGCAAAAGTAATATTGAGAGGTACATCTTGAGTTATTCTATTTGGTATAAAGAAATTTACCTGAATCATTCTTGGTCTAAGCCATGCCGAATGGCGCACACAAGCTGCGGCACAAGATATCATTCGTGACATCTCAACGGCATCATAATTTCTCTGCAGTCGTGGATCGACAAGAGTGTCGTAACAACCATCTTCCAGAGCTTGTGCGAGCAAAGGCCTAGCCTGTGGCCCCGGAACATTAAAAAAAAAAAATGCAAAATTTCGACAACAGTTGAGGAAAACCAAGTAGTAGGTAATAAAACAAAAGCCCACAAAGTTCATTAAATTATCATACTTTTCTTAATCTAATATGATATTAATATGATCCAATGATTCAAAACCGTGTCCTACCTTGTAGGTTTTATTTGCAAGAAACCGCACACGGCGGGTAAAAAAAAAAAAAAAAAAAACGATACGATTATGGATCTGTAAAAGAAGCAAAGTAAACTCACCCACTCAACAAGGCCCTGGTTCCTGATGGGGTCGATTGAACTGATGGGTGGGCGTCCAGTTATGAGTTCCAAAAGCATAACCCCATAAGAATATACATCTGATTTCTCTGTTACTTTACCACTCGATGCATATTCTGGAGCCAAGTACCTGTGCATGTTGATCGGTACATTAATATAACATATTCATACATATACATACACACACACACACACACAAACATTTATATATATATATATATTATGGTGGTATAAACTAGAGTTGAGAGAGAAGAAAGTATTATTACCCAAAGGTTCCTACCACTCGAGTGGAAATGTGAGTAATCTGAGTACTGGTGTCGGAAAAAGATTTTGCCAGTCCAAAGTCAGAAACCTGTAAATTTTAGACATATTTGTTAAAAGTTTTGACACAAACCAATTTGATGAAAATGTATTTGAATAGTGATTTTAGCTCTACCTTTGCCTCGAACCTAAAATCAAGAAGAATGTTGGAAGCCTTGATGTCGCGATGAATGATCTTCGGATTGCCTGTTAAGGAAGGAATCGGAATTCAGATGAGTTCGGTACTTAAAAACTGGAATCTTTAGTGTTGATTCTATCAGGCAAAAGATGTCCTGCCGAACAGTTATGTATATATGAAGAAGAAATCCACACTCAATTCCTGTTTTTCATAAGCGTGTGTAAACTACATACATGTATGCATATCTTTAACAATATTTAAAAGGACGGTTGTGTGCTTTCATCCCTACTCCATTAGACGTCACGTGACGCTTACAATGCACGTCTTGTGCCCTTATTAAAACAATTCTTTTCAAATATATCCTCATTTAAACATTGTTTCTTATAATCCTCTCAACTAATAATTTAGACAAAAAAACTATATCACCCGCGCAAAACGTGTGCTCCAACTAGTATATTACATAATATATATATATATATATAGAGAGAGAAAAGTTACAATCTTCATGAAGATATGCTAGTCCTTTAGCAGACCCTATAGCAATTTTCAGTCTGGTTGCCCACTCCATAGCTTCCTGTTGTTTCCCTGATAGCAATTTGTATCAAGATAAATTTTTTAGACCATAACCAAATATATATATTTTTTAAGTGATTTATATGTGTATTTTACAACCAAAAAATAAATTCAGCAAAATTAAGCAAATAATTAAGGCTAGCATACCATGTAAGTGGAATTCCAAGGTGTTGTTTGGAACAAACTCATAAACAAGGAGTCTCTCTGCCCCAGTAATGCAGTAACCAACCAAAGACACCAAATGCTTGTGATGAACCCTGCTGATGATGTCGACCTCGGCCTGAAATTCTCGCTCCCCCTGCCAGCTTCCCGTCCTCAATTGCTTCACCGCGACTTCCTTCCCGCTCATAAGGACTCCTTTGTAGACGTATCCGAACCCGCCTTCTCCGATAAGGTTGGACTCCGAGAACCCATTTGTGGCTACTACTAGTTGATCATATGTGAAAATGCCTCGAGTAGTTGAGAAGTTGGATTGAGGGGGACTTGGAATGTTCGACTCCGAATCGATCCAAGAAGTGATAGTAGCAGCATTGCTCTTGATTGGAGCTGGTCGCCTGAGATGGGAATGTTGTGGTAGAGTTGTGGCAGTGAAGCTATCTAACAATGCCAATTGAAACCATGCACAATGTTATATTTAGTATATCACTATTTTGTATATATATCCAATCTATACATATTTTTTATTAGAGAATTGTTTGTTAAACTATGAAAAAAATGGGACGCGGTTTTTTACCCTCATAAATTCTGATTCTCTTAATCCAATATGATTCTGATATAATCTGACATATAAATTTAAAGAATAGGGTATTCATGAAGAAATAGTGTAGATATTTTATAGATCAGAAAAAGGAAGAAAATGTGTAAAATTTCCATGTAGAAAAATAGGAAATTGGTGAAAATATAAACCAAGGAAATACATGCCATTAGGAAAAAAAAAAAAAGAACAAAAAAATCCCTTAAAAAAAAAGGGAAAAGAAAGAGAAATGACTCTCACCTTTTGAGCCAAAGCTTGTTGATTTGGGAAGACCAGGATGACTCCTGCTGCGACGTCGTTTTTGGCAAATGCATGCAACGACGAGAAAGATAAGAGCAACGACGACAAACGCAACGGCAGCGAATCCAACTATGAATCCCGGAGAGAGATTTGCACTCCGGCCCGGCTTTTGTATCTGCACCGCCGCCGGCAAACTTCCTTTTGCCGCTGACGACGGCACTGGCGGTGAAAAAGACGACGGTAACGGAGGTGAAGATGAGGACGACGATGTAGGTGTCTGCGGCGAGTCCATTATCGGCGGCGGCGACATGATAGAGGAGTTGTTAGATGACGGCGACGGTGTAACCACCGACACCGGCGGCGGTGAAGGAGTCTTAAACGGAATTGGCGGCGTTGACGGAATTTGCGGCGCTGATGGAAGTGGCGGATTTGGAATTTCCGGCCCCGGCGCCTGAGGCGGTGGAGCAGCCGCCGAAGGTGACGGAGGTTCTGGAGGAGGCGGCGGGAGAGGTATCCGTGCCGGTGGTAATGGCGGCGGAGAAGCGACGACAGGCGAAGGTGGCGGGGAAGAGATGAGTGGCGAAGGTGGCGAAACGGGCAGTTCAGCTGGAGGTGAAGCTGTCGCGGTCTCCGGCGTCGGAGCCGGAGGAGAAGAAAAAGATGATGAGGGAGGAGGCAATGGGTCACCGGCAGCCGGAGATATCACCGGCGGCGGAGTGGCGGTAAGATCGGGCGGAGACGGCGGCAATGGGGAAGGGAATGGTGATATAATTTGCAGCGGCTGCGGTGGTGGCGAAGACGGTGACAATAGTGGCAGTGGCTGTGATGTCGCCGGAGAAATGGCCGGAGAGATATTCTCCGGCGAAGGCGAAGACATATTTGTGGAGGCTACTCTTTGGAAGTAACAAGGATGAAAAGAAAATGGTGGTTAAAGTTTTCAGATAGGTGAACTGAAGAAAGTAACTAAAATCTGAGACTGTCTAATCTTTCTTGCCTCTTGGCTTTGCTTCCCCGTGAACAAGTTTTGGTTAATGTTGTTTGATCTGAGCATTAAACTTACACTGTGCAATAATTGACTAAAATAGAATAGAACTGATTGAGTTATTGTTAATCATCACGAATTCCGAGGACGACCCAACTGAGGTTGTAGTTTTAGCTTTTAGGATTCTCTCAAAACCCTCCACAGTCACGGGGGGTGGGAAAAGTTAGTGAGTGAGGTCAGAGAGCAAGTATGGGGGGGGGGGCTCACGCCTCACTTGGGCTGCTTGTTGATATTGGAATTCCACGTCATTGTCAATTTTTGTTTGTGGGTCCTACCTCCACTGGCTCAGTTGGACTTCACTGCGTTTCTGTATTATTCCTAGTATTTTAAGCAGGGAAAGATAATGCGATTTATCTGCACTGATCTGTTATTAGAAAAATGCTTTGGCAACTATGGTGTTAAGCACCATTATCAACAGAAGGCGAACTCACTTTACATCATGATATATATCTTCTATTAGTGGAGTATCATCGATGTGTCTTAGAATATCTCCAATGTAATCTTAAATTATTGTGTCTATGTAAATTTTGATATTTTGATTAAAAAAATACTCTCTAAATCTAGTGGATTTACCCTTTTTTTTTTTTTTTTTTTTTGAACTTAAAGGTGAGAAATTCGAATTATACGTTTTTAGATAGAGTCATATGTGATATTATCGCTAGGCTATGCCTGCAATCACAATGAAGTGTTGCTTAATTTCAAACTTCTCAAAATTTCCATATGTTATAGTTAATACCAAATTTTATATTTAATTATTATTAATTGTTGCCTTGAACTTTTCTTTTCTTTTTTTTTTAAGGGAAAATTTCATTCAATTCAGAATAGAAATTACAAATATATGCGTCTGACTCCACATTACAGAGATAAAACCCTCAACGAAAACCGGTATCATTAGTACATTCTGATGACGCACAAAAGGAAAAACAAATATCTGAAACCCAGAAACGGGATAGTACCTCGACATACCATTATCGAGCATGTATAAGGCTCTTTTCATCAATTCCTCTACAATCAATAAAAACTCCGGATCGATTGAGAAGCTACCAACTATAGTACATAAGCTATCACTAAATCCGTCTAGATTCATATCTAACAGAACTAAAATACAACACATATTTCGATATAGCGTATTACAAACTAATTCAAAAGGTGGAGAAACTACCACTGTTATTAAAAACTATAACATAAAAGAAAGCACCAAAGTATTAAATTTAAAAGATGAAGACAAAGACGTCATTATTAAAATTAAAATCTTACAAAAAATGAGAAAAATCTCACCACCACAGATACAATCATCGGCAATAACTAGGTCACTACACCCGCCAATACCAAGCCAAACAAAGCCATTGAGAAAAACTTGCCACTAAAAGACCAAGTACCCAACAAGTCCTTGTCTTCTACAGGTCATATCCATCCCAAAACGACTTTAAATAACCATACCGTAACCCATATCTTTCTTATGAAGATGAGATTTCATCCATACGGGCCAGGAATTTGGAGGCCAATTCGAAGGCACTGCCGAACTCCGGCCCCAAAAAAGGAGAGGGAAGGCTATAAAATCCTAGGAGAGAGAGAAAAGTTTAGAGAGAGAAAGAAAGAGAAAAACCTAATCACTGTCTTAAATTTTTCGTACAATTAATAATAATATTTTTATTTTTATTTATTTAAATATTAAAAATTTACTTTTATAAATTTTAAAATATAATAATGATGATAAAAAGTAAAAATAGCATTGTACATTGAAATATTAAGTAAGATGAAGCGCTGCTGTGGACAGATTTTTTTACGGTCTATGGATCCTTTTTTTTTTTTTTTTTTTACCTTCGTTTCTTACAACATAAAATGACAAAAAGGTCAACGGTTTAAGAGCAGCAAGCAACCCTTCTCTGCAAGTAGGGGTTGATAAATAATAATGTCTTTCTAGTAATGACAAATTGGATGAGAAAAATATTGTCTGATCAGGAATCGTGGAGCACACTGTTTGAGCTTACAGAAAGACATAAGTTAGCTAAGAACTTCATTCAGTGGTCCTCTGATTTCTAGACTCTATAGTCTATAGAGCCACTCACACATAGTCTACTCTACACTTGATATATAAATATATATATATATGTGAATATATACATATTTTAATGCCTACATCACGTGAAGTCTTGGGGATTGAGAATCTGAGATTAACAATAAGTTAACGATAGCCTTATAAAAATTGCACAATAAAAATAGTCTTCTGACAGTCTAACCTACCATAATAACCCTTTCTATTTTTAGAATGATACGGTACAATCTGTCATTTTCAATCATACAGTACAATCAAATTCTTAAACGTTGGATGATGATGAAATTAATCTGGATCGTTGAAATTTTCTAATTTTAAATTTTATTTAGTCAAAAAAAAAAATCTATAAAGATTGATTTGACCATTATTCAACACCTTAAAAATTAATTGTATGGCTAGAAAATGCCGCAATATTTAGATTGTTGAATAAGACTCATCTTTCTCTAGCCACTTCTAGTCTTCGTTCTCTAACTTACTGTCCATCAAAGACATTGGTTGGACACATACTTCATTTTTAAGCTTTATGGACCAAGAACACCACTTCCCGACCAGAGATGGGTCAATGGGTATCATCACTATTCATGAAGCATGGCAATGGGCGAACAGAGAGACTTATCAATACCCTCTGTCATGAATGTTGTCCCATCGTCCATTATAGTTCTAGATCAAGTAAAATCATTTAGTGGGGTTTTTAAATATATATATATATATATATATATAAGGTCTTATAACTGATATCAGATACCATCCGACACTAGTCATTTTCTGTTTAGAAACTTGAAATAACTAATTGATTTACATTTAATTTTTTATTTAGAATTTTTTTTTTTGTGAATTTTTATTTAAAATTTTTTAACATTGTAACTTCTTATTAACAATCTTGTCACATAGTATTAGTTGAAAAATTTTACATTACAATTATTTTATTGGTATCACGTATCATAAAAAAAATTACATGTACCGTATAAAAAAGATATCGGATAGCCGTCACTCCCTATATATATAGTATATTATATATATATATATATATATATTTTGGGTAAAACATTAGTGGGGTTTAGTTGGGACCACAAAGATACACAAGTGGTTGATTCTTTGTTATTGGCAGTAAGCCAGTGGGAGAATCACCATTTTAACAATCATTGCAGAAAAACATTAAAAATAGCGTATTCAGTTGATGACAACCAAGCTGCATAACTGCCCTCCCCTCCCCACCCATCAATGAATTGCACTACTTCTCCAAGTCTTAGACAGCTTGAAATGTTGAAAATCATGTAATGATTTTTTTATTTCTATTTATTTATTTTTGGGTGACATATTTCAGAGTTGGACTTTTGTTGCAAGAATTTGACCTGTTCTATTAACAACTTGTTGACTAGGGAAAGACCAGGGCGTGCAATTTTGTTTGTCCATTGACAAGGATCTTTTTCCTAATACTCTGGACGTTTAAAGTTACTGTGGAAAAAGGACCCCAAAAAAAAAAAAAAAAAAGGACAAGCTAGTGAAAATTTTTCCAAATGTTCGAGTATGAAGTCGTACAAAATGAAACCACCTTCTTGAAACCAATCTAGAAGGTGGTACAGGACGCTCCAAGATCACTCCAGGATCACCCCTTCGAAACTACGAGATCACTCCAAGGTCAGTAGGACACCTTCGGCGTCTTTAGGTTGGTTGGTAAGGGTCAGAAAAGGACGATCACTTAATGTTAAAACAACATTCTTAATATTAAAAAGTCAGGTGTAATTGTTTCTTGTAGGAATGTAATGAGAAAAATAGTTCTATTCCGCATAGATTTTTTCTGGTTTTTTTTCCTTTCAAACTGATCTCTTACAATTTCTAATCTACAAAACTAAAATACAAACAAAATTAGTTGCTCTCCTCTGTCAGTGGTCCACAATATGAAGCTGCATACCTCTTTCGGAATCGATCTTGTTTCAAGCACTTCCCGGCATATGCCTTAGCTTGGTTGTGGTCGATGGAGAAAAGAACTACAGCGAAAAAATAAAATTACGGATGCTATAAAAGTCCAGCCGATTTCATATCATTCATCACCAAACCCATCTTATCAGAAAGTCTGGCTCTACGATAGCCGGAAATCAACAAATCATAAGTTGATCTACTGAATTCATAGGAACCTTTAATCCGTTCCAAAAACAAATCCAGCCTCTCGTATTCTTGCCGCCTAAAGTAGGCACAGATTACCTTTTCAACATCATCTGGACATCTAAACTGCAACCCTTGCTTCAACATCCTCCCTACAGCATATTCAACAAGATCCAATCTATCCAACACTGCTTGCATCCTTATAATCCCGCAATGCACCACCAACAAAACTTCCGAAACGTGATCTGATTCCACCAGAGTTGCAAGCAGTTCCTCCATTTCTTCCACTTCCCCAAGCTCAGAGTACAACCCCACAAGCCTCTCTGCCATTTGCTCGCTAATCTTCCCCCCACCGACGACCACAAACTTCACGAACTCTTTTACTCTATCGGAGCTCCTCCTCTTGCAAAGCCCTTCAAGAAAACTCTCCAATATGAGCATGCTAGGCTTAAGTCCCGCCAGTACCATCTCTTCATGGAATCTATCAGCACTCTCGAAATTTCCGGATTTTATGCAGCCCCGTATCAAAGATTCATAGTTCTGAATATGACAAGCCAGTCCAGCAGCCCTTTTGGCAGAGTACCAAGCTTGCATAGCGCCTGCATTGCCCAGCTTCGAGAACCCTGATATGAAAGCATCAAAAGTTTCCGAATTGGGTTTGAAGCCATCATCTGTGTTGCTTATTATCTCAAATAAGCCGAAGGCAGTTGGTACATTGCCAGAAGAGAAGCAAACATGTATAAACGAATTGAACGTAGCCGAATTCGGCTTAATTCCATGAGCCTCCAAAGAAGTGCAAATACTCATTGCTAGTTCGAGATCTCCAATCTTTCCACATTGTGATATGAGTTCGGAGTAAGCATCACAATTTCTTTCATTCTCGTTTAGCAGTTTCTCTAATCTCCATTCCAAAACCTGACCAATAGCATATTTTCAATAAGTTTCTCTTTACACATCCCAAACGACCTTCTTATTTCTCTGAATTAAAAGGGAAAAAATAACAACACATAAAAAACATAGAAATTGTTAAGAATTAGCATCCTAATTCTATATGATCGAGAGCAATAAAATTCGTAAAAGAAAATAAACAACCACAAAACACGTAATCTATTAATCAAAAAAGTTTATAAAAGAAATCGCACATTCTTAAAATTCTCTGTGTTTTTTCCTGGAATCTGTCATATAAATTCTAATGGACAACGCAAAATGAAATTCGCAAAATACCCCGATGGTTAATCGGCGTACTGTCTCTGCATAGGGGCATTTCTTCTTAGGAATTAATAACGCTCCGCAACTATCCCCATGAAAAATACAAAAATCATACAAATATCAGCTCATAAGTGTTAATGTCTGATAATTTGGGTTTTTTCATTTTAACGCTTCTTTGTAATTTTTGTCTCCTTTGTTTCCATTTTTCTCCCAAGACCTTCAACTCTGATATATATATATATATATATATGTGTGTGTGTGTGTGTGTGTGTGTGTGTATATATAATTGAACAAAAAATTAAAAAAAGAAAGGTTAAGGAAGCCGAGAATTGGAATTACCAGGCGAGCTTTGTCGGGAGAAGAGGAAGAAGCGAGAGAGGAAAGAAGGGATTGCCATGAAAAGGAAGAGAAATGGTGGGAATCGAGTGTGGGTTTGATGTGGGAATTGGGTTGGTGAATCAACTTCTGTGTCATTGAACCCAAAGAATCCGAATCGCAGACATGGACTTGGTTGCCACAAAAGAAACGCTTTGAACAGCTCCATTGAATAGCAGCAAATCGAGTGTGAGGCCTTAAAGTTAAAGCTTTTGATACAAAGCTAAAACCTAACGCCATAGCTTTGTTCTGTATAACTTCTCCGGGGAGTGGGAATCGCGGCAAATATGCAGGTTGTCCCGAGTCAAGAATTTACTAGACCAGACAGCCTTAAAAAAAAATTTGAAATTAGCATATATATATATATATATATATAAAATCCTACTCTTGCGTCCCGCGTTCTATTTTTTCGGAACACGAACTACAGAATAATATGTTAGATTATATCGGGTGGTCTCTTAAATTATATAGATTAATCTCTTAGGTTGTTCCCTCCTCTCCCTCTTCACCTGACGGCCCGATGCAGGATGGAAAGTGCTTCATATAAAAAAATTTTAATTTTTTTTAGAGTTTTAAGTTGGAGAGAAAAATGGAAGAAAGAAAATGGGTGAAATGATTAAAAAGGATTGTGATATTTATGATTATTTGATAAAAGATAATTGACTTGGAAAAAGATTAAAAAAGTAGGTTCATTTACTTTATAACACCTTGATTTTGATCCCCTCGTGAATGAGATTATTAAAAGAATTGCATATCAAATATCACAAGTATAGTTCATGGGTTTACTTTTACAAAACCAGTGCTTGTGAGTTTCGTATAATTAGAAAAAAAAAATAAGGAAAAAAAAAAACAATACTAATACTTACATCTCTTCTTACTAATTATTTATCAAAGAGAGTGAATATCAAACTTTACTCATGTACTTTTAATAAACTCTCATTTATTAATAATCATTTAAACATTTTTAAAATAACATTATATGATTATCATTTTTAGGTTTGATAAACATTAAACAGGAAAATAGATTGCTTTCTATTACACCGTCAAATAAGTAGATAAAATAAATTGTTTAGCAAAATATATATATATATATAATAAAAAACGAGAAAATAAATAATAAAAAAGAAATCGTCCTCATTCTTGTCCATTTACTTTAGTTTAATAAATGCATGCAAATTGTAATTTAATTTTTTTATGTGTATTTTAGAGTTGTAACAATTAAATTATCAATTTTATAATTATCAAATTTATTTGTAACATATTATTTTTGGTTATTTTAATTTAAGTTATCCTTTTGTAATGGAAAATTTCCTTTGTAAAGAATAAATTTTAATAATAACTCATCCGTCATTGGTATAAAAGAAAATTTGGTTAATAAGAATCCTTAGGATTATCCTTAATAAACCTTCAAAGTAAAAATAATAATAAAATAATAAAAAAAAAGAAAGAATTATACAATATAGAATCAGTAGTTGTATTTTATCAGTTTTAAATTTGGCCTCTAACATTAGTCTTTAGCTTTCTTCATTGAGCATCTAACGCTTGTCCAGTTGCTCTCCATCCCTAGCTTCTTTTTTTATTTTTCCTGACTAAACAAATGACCTGTTTTCTGATCATAGAATGTTTCTAAAAAGCTATTTTTCAGAAAGGAATTGTTTGATATTGCTAATCAAACACATTACCACATATAAATGGAGGCCAATACAAACACTAAAAGTCAGAAACAACCGGAAACAAAGTGAAGAAATAATAAATTTATAATTGATTCAGATTTTACGATGAACCATATTCTATGTTGAACGTTGAGAGAGATGGATATTGACAATACACAATTATAAAATGTGGGGAAAAACTCCCAAAAAAAAAAAAAATTCCAAACCCACATCAAAATATCTTATTATACACGGGTCTACAAAAAAAAATAAATAAATAAATGTTGCTCTAATAACCCCTCTTGCTCATTTTGGTTTTCAACATTTGCCGTAGAGAAGTCAACTGATCGAAGAACACTCGATGGAAGATACTTTCCTCTGAGCCTGAAGGAGAGAGAATTTTGGATGTGCTCAAGGCAAACCGAATTTGGACAGAGCTGATTGGAACAAGGATGAAAATTCCTGTGATGCACTTTGATCGTCAGCTTTAATCTTTATTTCAGCTTTGGAATTTGCTGTGCTGATTTTACACTCCACAAGAAAGGTGGATGATTCTTCAGCCTTTTGTGCAAAGAAGAAGAACTTGAAGTTCGGGGATTGGCCGCCGGATGCAATGCAGTGGATGGAATTGTTTTGCATATGCTGGAGGAGTACCTGAGGACTCGTCAATGCTCCGACTCCTTCAGGGCTCATGGAATATTCCTGCACCAGAGAACACGATCCATCAGCCACGATTTCAAATGTAATACTGGTATAACGTATCACATCATTCTCAGATTAACAGAGTATTTTACTGCGAAGTTCAACTGAAATTAAGAGGTAAACCTGTGATAAAGATATGGGCAGCTGGCGCCATTTCTGCTGAAACGTGCTCGGTTCTAGAGCAGCTTTTGGGTTGAGCTTCAGAGGAGGCAGCGAAGGTGCCAGTGCAGGAGCTGGTGTTTCTGATACACCTAGACCGAGTAGATCGTCAATTGCAAAGCCCGACTGTGAAGCAATCACTGGTGCGAGGGTGTTTACGCTTAGCAAGTCTGATTGTGGTTGCGGAGCAGCAATGGACACTAATGCGCTGTCATATGATGGAGCACTGTATGCACCACTGTTAGTAGGAACTCTAGTTTCCTCCTTCTCAGAGGTACTAAGTAGCAGGTCCTTGTCATTTGCCTCAACTCTATGACCTGGAACACCGGTATCTGCAGATTCTGCCCCGATGGATAAGTTTCCAAGCTCATCAGAAAACTCAAATGGACCCCGGTGTTCCTTGTCTGTGAACATGTAAGATGGCTGCAAAGATCCAAATATTTCAATCCATTAGCATCCCATTTCAACATTCTTAACCTACGTGAAACCAGCCCAAGAAGTAATATGATGCAGCCGGGTGTGCATAACCAGCAGAGTAGAGGTGCCTTAGATTTTGTTCATAAATTACAACAAATGCCTATTTATGTCAACCTTCAAGTTGATAAAGAATAATTAATACTGACACCAAGATCATGTAAAGAACAAGTTCACACACTTGCATTGATCAACTATTCCATAACACTTGTGCAAGAAGAAAGCTAAGCTTACTTTCTGGTATACAACAGACAAACTGTTAAATTCGTCAAAAATCCGATCTTTGACTTCACTACTTTGCGTATCAGCAAAGACAGAAACAGCTTGCTTTGGGGGGTTCACTACATGTTCTGCTACAGTTACATTGTGCTGCAAAAGCCTGTAGTAGAATAAGGCTCTATCATGAACATCCTGCAACCAACTTGAACTTTAATTGAACATTTCCAGCAAAAATACTCCAACAAAACTTAAATATAAAGGGGAAAAAAATCATTCGGACAAACATGTACCTGGTGAAAATCAGCAATCCCTGCAGCCAATGCAGCTCCCAAGGCTTTTTGCGTCTCAGGCGGCCTTTTGAAAAAGCACTTCATTACTGCTGTTAGAAGATGTAAGCGAACCTGTGCAAGAACAATGAGACAATCAAGCAAGAACTAAGAAGAGAGTATTGCCTAGTTATAGTTCAGCTCGAAAGTCCAAACTAGAACAAAACAGATTCAAAAGATTGACATCATCTCGTTTCTCTGACGAGAGAAGATCATTAACAGCATAATTTCTTCTTATTCCTTTTAAAGTTGTTTTTTTTTTTCTTTTTTTTCTTTTTCATTATCATTTTAGTTATTTCTATGGGTTCCAGGGATTTGTGGACGGGTGAGAGGCCTTCCCAAATTACCACGTTCTAACAACTAGAGTTCAAGTTACTTCATAGTTGACTTTGCTTAATTCAAAGGCGGAACATAACCATAGCTATACGTGAAAAAACAGAGGTAAAATAAAATTAAAAAAAAAAAAGTGAGTGCTAATATTATAGCGAGTAAAACAATTCACAAAGCATATAAGATGCGACAAGCAGCTTAATTACCTCAGCAGAATGCTCATCATCCCAATTTTCAATTACACTCTCCAAAATATAAGGTGCATCCTGCATGTCCCGAGAATATTCACCCAACATCCATATAAGAGCTGCCTTGGCCTTAGGTTCTTGAATATTTTTGCTGCTGATATTGCCAACAACTGCAATGCAATCATGACTCCATTGTGGATATTTCCTAAGCAGATCTTTTACGAGGACCTGCACAGAAAAACTCCAAACTTGTATCAATTCATGTACAAGACCATAAGTCTAAGCAAAATAATCAGGTTATTTCTTTAATTATTTTCTTCTATACTTTTCTTTTCTTTTCTTTTCTTTTCTTTTTTTTTTTTTAATTTTATAATTTAAGTCAAAGATGTACTTCAAACATCGACATTGTTTCATAAAATACATGAGAGTAACAAGTAAGCATAAATTTACATCCAACATCTAACAGGTATAGATATAACATTTACCAGAACTTCAGCAGTCACATAGTCCTTTTCCATCTCTAGAAACTGAAGAAGCCGATCAACGATTGCATTCACATCATATTGCTGCAGTGCTATTTTCCCAACAGCACGAATCGACTCTCTTGCAATGGGAATGTCAACATTTGCTGCGTATTCACATAATTCCGTCACTGCAACATACTCAAGAAGGTCATCCATTAGTCATTTCCGAAAACTAGAAAAATAAAAAATAAAAGCATCTGTGACCAGAGATGATCATATTTGCTTACCAATTTCATACGTGTTGCTCTCATTTGCTACAGCAGTCAACATTTCAAGCTTCAACTTTTTGACATATGATGGCTCATTGTACTGGCAATAAAAGTGTTTGTAGTCCGAGGCAAAAATAAATGGTGCACGCATCACCAAGAGATGCAGATGGCTTAAAACCGCATAAGATTGCTCTGGACTTCCTGAGCTCACCAGAGTTAGGAGTGGTGCTTTAATTCGTTCATACACCTACCAATAATTATTTGCATCAGAAAATTGTAGATCTCGTAAAAGTAACCTAGGTAGTAACTGTTAGTTTACCAATTCTCCCAAAAGCTTAAGCTTTTAGGAGGTGGGCCAACAATAGTTTTATATTTCAACACTCCCCCTCACGTGCAGGCCAGACAATGGGCAAACGTGCGGACAAATATTAATTTGAAAGTCCAACACAAGTTATAAGAAGTCCGAAACATATTAAAGGTCCAACACGCAATGATAATAAAGAGGGTTAAATAGTGCAATTACAGGGGTTTGAACTCAGGACCTCCTGCTCTGATACCATGTTAGTTTACCAATTCTCCCAAAAGCTTAAGCTTTTAGGAGGTGGGCCAACAATAGTTTTATATTTCAACAGTAACACATTATCTATTAGAAAAAATAACTTAGGTCAAACAAAAAGAGAAACACATCAACGGGGCTAACATCAAGCCCATCCATGATGGTGTCAGAGTAAAATATCTACCCCTCAAATCATTTCTCTACAATATACTTATAAACGTCCTTTTCAGCCAGTTATTCCATAAGGGTTATTCTCCTCTATTAAAGAAAAGGAAAAACTAACATAACTGCAAAAAAGCTGTTTTAATTCACCATAGATAAAGAAAAGTTTATTACATACCTGTTGATGAACATCAGTCATGGATAAAGTCAATTGTAGAAACAGTTTGGTTGTTGCCAAGACAACAGCACCATTTGCATGCTGAAGTCTATCTTCAAGAAGGTTCATAATGTCAAATATCTCACTGCTATCTGAAGGAACATACTTAGATACCAGCTCGAGTACCAGACATTGTGCCCATTCACTAAATTCCTTGATTCTGCAGGTCAAAATACAAAGTGATATAAGCTATAGCATTTCAAAACATTACCACCATACACATATATCCATAAAATTTTTTTTTTTTTTTTTTCATTTTTAATGAACAACCTTATATTGAAAAAATTGGTTTTTTTTTTTTGGGGGGGGGGGGGGGGGGTGGTGGTGGGTGGTGGTGTGGGTGTTGGTGGGGAGGGGGAGAAGCCCACCAAATACAGAAAAGAAAGAAAACAAACGATAATAGAATCAGGAGCGGAGAAAACTTTGGCTTTTGCTCATGTAGCATGCAAAGAAATTTCATCATTTAGGATCAGGAATTTTACCAAGACATTGTAAAAGTAAACCGGCACACTATAGTTTCATTGTAACAGTCTAATAAGCACAGAGCACCTTCTCCAAATAACTCGAAGAAATACCAAAATATATATATAGAAATCATTCTGACCACAATAAACTACAATGTTAGCAACAACATATAAACAAAGAGGCAACCTAGTTAAACGCAATGAGAACTTAATCTCATAATAAGAAATGTGAACATACCGATTCAATAGATAGTAAACAACCGGCTTGCGAAGTAGAGTCTCCCTATCCCTTGATGCTTCCTCAGAATTGGTTGCTTCTGAGCTCCAAATTTCTTGTAGCGCAGACAAACAATTTGCAACAACCTGATAACCCACAAGGTCTACTTCAGAAAATTTACTCGTGGATTTATTTGTCACCATCACACATATCATTTAATATCTTTTTGCCTGCTTTTTTCCCATCTTTGCCAACTATTCTCAGTCAAGTGCTTTTGTTAGCAAGGCAAATGAAATTATCACATAACCAGTATGGCCTTACCTGTGTATCTGGATCATTAAGCAGCAAATGCTTAAGAACTGATGGAAAATCAGCATCAACACAAGTCGAAGCCGAGATATGATACAACTTCAAAACCCCCATGACTGCAACCGTCCTTACATAACTATTATTGTCCTTCAACCCCGATCCCAATGGCCCCACCAAATACTCCACCAGATTCGCCACTCGTAGCGAGCACAGACTCCTCAAAGCAAGCCCACGGATCATTGGGTCCTCGTCCTTGCAATCTCTTTGGAGGAAATTGATCGTCAAAAGCGCGAGATCAGGATTGACCTTAGCGTAGTTGCCAACATAGAGATAGCACATTTTCTTTAGAACAATGTCTGGTGTGACCGAGCACATCACCATCTCTCCGAAAACCGATGACATATCAATGCCGATTGTCATGAAAGATATGACCTTCTTGAAAAGCTCTCGCTTCGAATCGTCCACTCCCGGAGCTCGGCTTCCGGCGAACTGCCGGAGCTGCGATTTGAGATCTGACACTTCACTTTTTCTAATTGAAGATTAAGTCTTCAGTTAGCATTCAAGTTCTCATTACGAAACTGAATTATCAATACACTGAGTTCAAACTAGAAATCTTCGAAAATGAAATTATGTAAAAATCTTCTAATGCCAAAATCATCAATGAGTATCAATTAAGTTCAAAATAGGAATCTCCAAAAATTATCTAATGACAAAATCATCAATGAGAATCAACTAAGCTCCGTTTAGCAGCTAAGAAAGTAAAAAGGAAAAAAGAAAAACTCAAGTCAAACATCTTAAATTCATTACAGCTTTCTCAGTAACTACTTAGATGATTCATGCATGAAAGATGGCCAATCGTATGAGACACAAGAAAAAACGAAATTCAAATAGTTCAAAATCATAGAAAAGTCAATTTCTTATCTGTTTCTATCTTCAAATGAATTATCTACAATCATCGGGACTTTCTCAGCAGCCAAACAGAGTGTTGCGCTAGGGTTTCGAGAGATTATGGTTGCTTACCCGGACGGTTGAGACGGCGACGGAGATCGGTGGGACTGAGCCGGCGGAGCCATGGCCAATCGGAATTCAGGTACGGTTTCTCTAAATACGACGCCGTATGGTGAGATCGAAGATCGGATCGAGGACGAGCGTTTAGCAGAGAAATGTACTGCAGTTGGTCGATGATCTGATAGACGGAGTGTGATGAGGAAATGAATGATTTCCTTTTCCCCTGCGGTGCGAAAGCTTCAGAGCGAGCGTTGATCTTGACGTGGCTAAATCTGATTGGTTTTCTACGTGTGAAGGCGTAGGATTTGCTACGGTGAGTCCTTGTTCGTCGACGGATGAGATCGACTAATCTTAGGGTCCGTTTGGTGAATGAGTTGAATTGAAATTTTAAGTTTGAGTTGAGTTGATTTTTTAAAAAATAGTTATAAATTTTATTGACTTTTCAGAAAAAAATAAAAATTAAGATGAAAAAGTACAGTTTAATTGGAGTTAAACTTTATCATCAAACGTAACATTAGTGTTACACCGAAACGACGCCGCATTCTAATGCTCCTCAACAAAACGTGAAATGCGTGTGCCTGTATTTTTTCTGCAGCCATAATATTGAAAAAGCTTTTTATGATTAACTAATATTTGATCAGTTTTGATTAACTAATTGTTCATTTAGTAAAGAAACTCCATGCATAGTTTTACGGTCATTGTGTTATAAACAAGTAAAATTATTTCGATATTTTTTTCTTAAGTTTTACTGATGTTTTCGTTTATGTATAATAGGAGATTTTACCGATCGAATTATATATATTATGGATCAATATGTAACAATCCTTGACAAATTTATTAATCTCCAAACTAGTTCAGAAACATAGGAATAGAATATAATTTATGGCAACACAAATGAAATTAATCTTTCATAATAAATCAAATTGTCACATTTTCATCCATTATAATAAAACAAATTTCAATTAAATTCAAAATAAAATGTCACAACTTTACGTTAAAGTAATTCAATGTGCACAGCTCCTAAATTAATGCTTGATTAGTTTATTTATATATAAGAAATGAGAGACAACAGACAATATAAGCTATTAAACAAATATATGTATAAGCTTTAACGATTACTAATTTTGTGGTATCTAATTTTACTCGAAGTAATGAAAAAAAATAAAATATTCAGGTATATACATAGTTATTTAGAAAAAATATATATATAAAATATGTAAATCTATTGTATATAGTTCGAAAGTTTAAGGTGATGATTTAGGACTACACAGCGATAATTTTGATGGCAAGATAACTTCGTGGTTAGAAGGGATGTATTTTGATTTTTTTTTGTCATGTTGTTTGGCTTGCCACCGGATGTATTATTCATGGAATTGGTACTTCTTTTCTTATTTGTGATAGTTGTTGTTTAAAATAAATGCGATAATGTTTCCGTCATGTAGATGTTGCATTTTTTCATTATGTTTTTGTTTCTATTCTGTAATAATAAAGATAGTCTCTCAATGTGGATGTATATCCAATTCGTTAGAGTTATTTTTACGTGGTGTCGGTAGTGATTTTCTTATTATAGATCTCTTGATCTCAATTGATTAGAGTTTTCAATTGATTGTAATGATGTTGTTGAAAGAGCCATATATGTGCTCAATAAATTAGTGTATCTTTTTGATTTCCCATTGTTGAAATCTGGTATACGTCTTACCCCCTTATGTACTTCATTATAACTTACTAGTGGATCTTATATGAGGTCATTCTAGTCAATATTAGTGTTTATATTTTCTTAATTTGAAATACAATTAAGATTTCAAGGAAAAAAAAAAAAAAAAAAAAAAGGTTTGAAAGTTCAAGTGGTGACTTTACTTAATTCACTCAAATTCAACAAACAAAAGCGACAAGCACTTATTTAGAGATATTTGGATTACATTCGCTCGTATCCCTTCAATTATTAGATCATTTTTATTTTTATTTTTATTTTTTTGATAATTTATCATTTTTATTTTGTCTTCTCAATCCCCCTTTTAAATTTTGAATTATTTCTATTTAACCCTTTATTATTATTATTATTATTATTATTATTATCATAGTTTATAATAAAAAAAAGGAGATAGTAAATTATTTGATCCTTTTGTTATAATTTTTGTAAAAAAAATTAACAGAAAATACCATACAACCACGTTCAATTTCTTTTTATTTTCGGTCTGTTTTTTTTTTTAATTTAATAAAAATTTCTGTAGGACTGAATTCAGATTCTAAAGGATAGGCAAAATACAAATAACCTTATTGTTGGAGTGCACACATGATATGGATCTTCGACAGGACAAATTCTACTTTTCCTTTTGAATTTTAGACATTATCACAAAATACCTATTCAACTTTAATTTACAATATTATTTCTCCTTGAATTTTCAACAAGTTTACAAGTTCCCTCCTCAATTAATTTTTTTACGAAAAAATTATACTAGACACTCGTTGAAAGTATAATTTGTGGATATTTAATATAAAATTATGAAATTATCTTTATAATTAGGTAAAAAAAGTAAATATTTAAAGTTGTTTGCTATTTCTTTCAATACCTTTCTCTCATAGGTAATTTCAGAATTTTACATTTAATAAGAATAACGGGTGTCAAAAATACTGTTAATGTGTTCTACTTCATAATTTAATATTTAATATCTCAACTTATACTTCTAATGAGTGTTTTGTGTGTTTTTTTCATGAATAATTGAATTAGGAGAAAAATTTATAAACTTTTTCAAAATTTTAAAAAAAATCATAAGTTTAATGATATTTTAAGATCTAAAGTTTAAGGGAGGAGAAAGTGTAATTTATCCTCCGGATATTTTGAGTGAACTCAACTACTCAAGTAATTTTCTTGTCACAAAAAAAAAAAAAAAAATAATAATAATAAAACTACCCCACTAAGTCTCGACCCCTTGAAGAAAAAAACGCCGTGTCGTTCATCCCCATAAGATATTTGCTCTCTTCTACTGCGAAAAGCTGACCGTAGAGCTAATGGCCAGATAGGGAGAAGAAGACCAAAATACAGAGAGGAGAACGGAGAAAAAATGGTTATACTTCGCCTAACAAGAATTCCCATTTCCCTCTTCACCCAACCACCTTTCCTCCTCTCCCCAAAACCCACCAACTCCCTCTTCAGTCTCACCACCACCACCATTTTCAAGCCCCTCCTCCGCTCAGCAGCGCCCAAAACCACCCTCTCCGCCGCCGAGCCCATACCCATCTCCAACGAGGCTCCGGAGGAGGTCCCCATCGAAACCCCGCTCGACAGGCTCTTCGTGCCGCCGGAGACCGACGTGCCGAGCGTCGGGATCGGAGTCGGCGACGCGAGGATCCTAAAGGGCTCGAACATCGTGCTGAGCAAGTACGCCAGGGACGCCCAGGTGGCTCAGGCCGAGTTCGTCAAGAGCAGCGTCAGGACCGAGGATTGCCCCTCCGATGGCCTCCCGGAGTTCGCCCTCGTCGGACGCTCCAACGTCGGCAAGTCCTCTCTCCTCAACTCCCTTGTGCGCCGCAAGCGCCTCGCTTTGACTTCCAAGAAGCCCGGTCAGTCTCGCTCGACCCACTGTTTTATTGTTCACAAATTTCACCCTCTTTTTTCCCCTTGTTTTTGTTTTTTATGAGTTTGATATTGTTGTATCATTATCTAGATTGTTATAGTTTCGATTGGTTGAAAAATTAGTCTTAGTCGACACTCCATATGAACAAGTCATTCAACTTATTTGTCCTCTTATTTGTGTTCTCTTTCGTGTCTTTTTATGCTATCATGTTGCATATTTAACTAACACGATCTTTTAATCGGTGTGATGGTTGAAATGTTATTTTTCATTAACATGTCATAATATTGTTAGAGGGGCACATAGTCGAATCCACGAACAAGATACATAGATGATTCTTGTATCAAGATGCTCACAAGAATAAGCCGAAAAAAAACAATATTCATTTCGTATATTTTTTTCTGTACACATTTCAAATTTTTACACTATTTTCTATATTACAGCATGCATTTCCAACCTAAACTCTAAAACTCCGTCTCCAAATATTCCCCAATCGGGCCCTAAATAGAATTAAGCTTTTGTATATTGTGTGGCATTTGGGGTGTGGTGATAAGCACATCTGTATGTTCTATTACTGCATTATTTTCTTCTTTTGTTTCTCTTGACTGAAATAGGCTTATGAAGATTTGGTTATTAAACCAGCCAATTCAGTTCTGTTCCGATTGCCGTCAAGTTGATTGGCTTAATCTTGGAATTTACTAACAAACAACTACGTTAAGTTGATTGGCTTAATCTTGGAATTTACTAACAAACAGTGTGTCTTGACTATAGTTGTTTGACTATGTTTTGGTTCCTACTTTCTACTTAGCGGATCGAACCTGCATAGTAAATTATTCATCATGTGTCTTCATTTTCAGGCAAGACCCAGTGCATCAACCATTTTCGTATCAATGATAGCTGGTACCTGGTGGATTTGCCTGGATATGGGTACGACTTAAAAGCTGTATATATTTGCTTCCTTTGTGCTTATCCTATTTGCATAATAAAGTGAGAACATGAATTTGGATCCTGTCTATGTTACTCCAGTCAATTTGACGAAGAATACAAAATTTTTCCGAGCTATTTAGTCGCGAGATGTTCATCTTCTAGGTTTTAGAGTTTTGACGATACAAAATGTCGAGTTTAGTAAATTTTAATGGAATGTAAAACAGTAAAGGCGAAATATTTTGTCAACAAAAAGGCAACAAAGAGGAAATCTTTTAGTGTTTATTTACTTTTATTCCAAATTTAAAGGAAACAAAACCAAGGTATAACTTGGGATTGACTTTCCCTTTCCTCGTTTCCACTATCATGTTGTCCTCACCAAATTTGCATTCTTGATTTTGTAAGTAAACACGTGAATAGGTAGCAAAGGGAAACACTCTTCCCTTTCCCTTTATGATGTATTGATGGTTGTCTCTCAACAGGTATGCTGCCGCACCTCAGGAACTCCGAACAGACTGGGCAAAGTTTACGAAAGACTATTTCCTTAATAGGTCAACTTTAGTTTCAGTGTTCCTTCTCATCGATGCCAGCATTCCTGCCAAAAGCATCGACCTTGAATATGCCAGTTGGTTGGGTCAGAATCAGGTAATGTTCAAGAACTTGAAAAAGAAAGAAATTATAGCCTCTTCAATCAATATGTTTCTCTGTGTCTTAATAAGTCGTTAATGTCTCGACTAACTGACTTGCTTTTGTATTCTTATGTTGATGGTCACGATGTCCTCTTTATGACTGTTCAGGGTTATTCCGAAAGCTAGAGGCTTTTTGCAAATCATTGAAAAGATGTTCAGTTTGAAAATTTAACTGACGTAGATAAAATTAAGCGGCATCTGTTACAAGTAATTAGTCCAATTTTCACTTAGTGGGCATGACTATTTACAAATAAAAAGAGAAAGCAGCTTATAAGATCATACTTCTAGGTTAAATCTCGGAAATTTGGAATGAATTATATGTAACCGTTCAAAACATGTTGTTTCAGATCCCCATGACATTAATCTTCACCAAGTGTGACAAACGGAAGAAGAAGAAGAATGGAGGCAAAAGACCCGAAGAGAATGTGTATGATTTCCAGGAGTTGGTACACGGCTTCTTCAAGTCGGCACCACCGTGGATTATGACCAGCAGCGTCACTAATCAGGGCCGCGATGAGATTTTACTTCATATGGCTCAGCTGCGGAACTACTGGCTCAAGCACTAGTCAAACTGTCATTAACGAATGCGGAGTTTCAGATACAGGTGTGGTCGGGTATGCCTGCAAAATCTTCTACGACTCAGGTATTGACCTTCATTCTTATGTTCGAAGATCAGATATGGATAACAAAGGTAAAACCAAGAAGAATCGGAAGGAACTTGGAAGTCGGGAAATGAACTGCCGGTTTCCAAGGAGTAAGCAGTGTTTACTCAGCTTTGTAAAGTGCCATTCCATGGAAGCATTGATTTATATTAAAAATTTTCAACAGTGCAAAGAGAGAATCAGTTTGGGACTATAATTTTTGTTCTTTCAGAGGCTTCTCTTGCAAAAGAATAACTATTTATTTTAAGTCTAACCTACCGAAAATACCGGTTTTCAGTAGCGTTCTAGTAGTAGTTGTACCGTTCACTGTGTACATGTACTATGGAAGTGTAATAAGCTTTGATTTTGACAAGATCTTCTCTAGTTTCGAATCGAATGAGAACGTCTATTTAAAATCATACATTGAGTAGAGACATCATTTTTTTTCCGGGGCTAAGGTAGAGATATTATCATGAAATGACCACTGCTCTAAAGTTTAAACCAGTAAGAAAACTGCATTTACGAGGTTTAAATTAGATTTATTGATCTGAATACAGTCCGATTGTTTTTATGTAGAATGCGAGTTTGGATTGCAGGCTTGGTTCAAATTGAAAATTCGGTCTACCGCTCACAAAGGCTTGAATGGGGGCTTTGCAAATATGGGATTAAAATGGGTATCATATTGCAACACTAGACCCCAAAGAGAAAACATTGTAAGGCTAGCCTCATTCATTAATGAATATTTTGTTTTCTCCACAATACCCTTTACAAGTAAAAAATAAATATAAAGGAAAATAAAATAAAAGGGGATCCAATAAAAGGACTATCTTCTCTTTAAAAAAAAAAAAAAAATGACCAAACCCACTTTTTTCATCGGTTTGATCTCCTTCACCCCTTCAAAACGACCATCATTTTTCATCTCTATCATCCCCCTCAAAACGACCATCCTTGTATTCGGGTTAACATCTTGCACCGTTTTCACATTCCGGTCATCGATTTCCAGCCACAAGGAGAGGAGAGTAAGTACTTAAAGTTTGTAAAATCTCTAAAATTTTAGTAAGTTCATCATTTTCGGTTTGTAAAATCTGTAAATTTACAAATCCCGTCATAAGAACAGTATAGTGACCTGACCGGTCGGACCGACCTGACTGGCCGAACCGACCTGACCGGTCTGGTGGTTTTGGGGACGGTCTGGTAGTTTTGAACTAGTCTTCAATTTTTCATTAATTTTTTTTAATTTTTTCATAACAATCTTTTTTGTTTTTCTTATTTTTGTTTTAAAGGAAAATGAGTGAGATTGTCATTTATTTTCAATATGATTGAGAATGAAAGAAGAAAGATGACGGGTCATATGAATGGTGCAAAAGGAATAAAGAAATCAAGAGCATAGTACTATTAGATGATCCGAATAAAGTGAAATATTCTGAAGTTATTGATTGCATATTTAAAAGGCTTCATATGGACCAAAAAAGTACGAAATTTAAAATAAGTTACATTCCTTTGTGTACAATATCGTTTGGTCCTAAAAGCATTTTGGATGATTTTGAGACTAAGTGTTATCTTTTAGACTTTTGTAAAACGACACAACGTAGAAGTATGCTACACGTTGAGCTCATGAAAAAGGTTGAAAGTAGTGACAACAATGATAAAGTATCACTTGAAGTTGAAGGAGATGGAGGATGCAATATGGAAAATGATGGAAATATTCGAAATGAGTACTTCGACGTTAACATGGAGGCACCAAGGGTCTATGATGCTGCTTCTGCACCAGGCCATTGAGGTGATGTTTTAGACGTGCCTACCTTGGAAGAACGCCCTAATCAGGAGACAACGGCATCTGTCCCAACTCCGAAACGACAACGTTCATGCGTAGAAGTAGACCCGGTCATGGATCATTGTGAACCATTAGCAATAGATGACAGTTCTGTGTCTTTTAGTTTTGATGATGGTATGGGTATTGCAGTTGGTCAAGAATTTGAAAGTAAGAACGAGGTGAAGAATTTGATAATTGATGTTTCGTTGAAAGCTTGTTTTGATTATAAAATAGTCAAGTCAACCACAAAGTTATTTGTGGTGAAATGTACAGTCCTAGATTGCAAGTGGGCATTACTAGCTGTGAGGATCACGAACTCAGATCGTTTCTTTCTCCGAACATATTACAACACTCATACCTACTCTACTAGTTCGGTGGATAAAAGAAACAGACAAGCAACTGCAGATTTAGTTTCAGATATGTTAAAAAAGGAGTTTCCAGGCCAGCTTGAGGTATCTATCCCGAAGAGAGATATAGACATGATGAAAAATCGTGGCGTGTCAATATCCTACTTCAAAGCTTGAAGGGGCAAACGAAAAGCATCAAGTGATGTTAGGGGTGTACCAGAGGTCAGTTTCGAGATTCTTCCTAGCTATTTACACATGATACAGTTAATGAACTCCGGCACGGTCACACACTTGATAGTAGACAAAGATCAAAGGTTCAAGTACCTTTTCATTGCATTGGACGCATGCATCGAGGGATTTAAAGCAATGAGAAAGGTAATTGCGGTTGATATAACCTTTTTGAAGACGAAATACAAGGGAACAATGATCATCGCCACCGCCTAAGATGGCAATTACCATCAATATCCTCTTGCTTGGGGAGTGGTTGACTCGGAGAATGACAACTAATGGAAATGGTTTATGATGAAATTTGAGGAGCTCATACCCAATAACGAAGAGCTGGTCATAATTTTTGATAGGCACCAAAGCATCCGCAATGCAGTTGAAAAGGTATATAAAAAGTCTCACTATGGATTTTGTGCATGGCACCTCTCTCAAAATATCAAATCATGTGTTCACTGAGGATCTCGTGTTAGAGCCAGAAAGGGTACATGCAAGGTCAAGATTAAAGATGCCGTCGTAAGTAAGTTTATAAAAGTCGCTGCGGCATACTCTGAGCACGAGTTCAACCGACTCTATGATGATCTAAAGAATAGATATCCTGCCACCGCAGAATATCTTGATGATCATGTAGATGTCAGAAAATGGGCTAGGTGTCACTTCACAGGATCACGTTACAATATCTTGACTACCAACGGTGCCGAGAGTATTAACAGTGTGTTAAAGAAGGTAAGAACATATCCTCTGTTGCCCTTAATTGATTCAATTGTAGAGAAAATCTCTGAATGGTTCAACAATCACCGTAAGGAGTCGAGTCTTGGATCTTCCTCACAATGCTTAACTCCAATGATGGAGAAAACATTACATACAAGATACAAAGAGTCCACAATCTTGACTGCGAAAGAACTAAACAGTACTACACTTTAGTATTATGTCAGAGGATCGAATGACAGTTTCTTGGTTGATCTAGGAAGGGGAACCTGCACATGTAAAGTATTTGATATCGACAAAATTCCTTGTGTCCATGCCCTTGTAGCATTCCCAGGGGGTAAGGATAAAATACATGATTTATACTCAATATACTATCTAAAGGAGGTATGGGCATTGGCTTATGTCCAAACCATTTATCCCGTTCCGAGCTCATCAGAGTGGGTTATCCCATATGACATAAGGAGTAAGAAGGTATTACCTCCTGATTTCACAAAAAAAAAAAAACGTGAGAGGCTTCAACAAACCAGATTTCCTTCTATTGGAGAACATCGGAAAGAAAAAAACAAGCGATCATGTCAAGCAACTTCTCATAAGAGCTCAGAATTGACAACCCCCCTTTGAATATTTGATCGAAGCAGATTTTCATAAAATATGATCGTGTTTCTATTTTTAACTTTTACTAAAGATTTTGGACTACATCTCTTGTATTAGTAGTTGAATTATGTTTGTAGTGATGAACTGTATTTTGGATATTATAGTGGCTGAAATCATTTTAATTATTTTTTGTAGGGTCCTTAGTGTTGGTGTTTGATTAAAATAATTGTTTTTTAGTTTTCTTGACTGGCATGACCGGCTTGGCCGGTCATGCCGGTTAAGAATTTTTTTTCCGGACCGGGGTGATCTTCTTTGTTTTTTGGGTTAATTTCATTTTTAGCACTTGTGGAAAAAGTATTATTAAAATTGATATCACTTTTGTTTCCTTTCATTCCTAGCACTGCCACGTCATCAGCATCAATTAAGATGGATGTAAAAAGTCAAAAAATACACTCAGGGAAGCCTAAATCTTATTTTTTTCACTTTCTCGCCTAGCCCCCCCACCCATTTTGAAACCCAAATCTTCATATAATATCTTAACTTGATTTAAAACTATTTTCACTATTTTAGAGAGAGAAACTTCCATTTAGAGAGAGAAACTCTCACCGTCTGAAAAAAACTTTAATACTTCCATTTAACAAAAAAAATTTTAACAAAATCTAATATTTTTGGTCATTTTTGAGTAAAGGTCATTCCTGTTATGACCATCCGGTCATAACAGTTATGACCTATATCTAAAATTTTTTTTTTAAAAAATCTAATATTTTGGTCATTTTTGAGTAAACGTTATTCCTGTTATGACCACCCGGCTATAACAGTTATGACCTATATCTAAAAAGTTTTTTTTTAAAAAAAAATCTAACATTTTTGATCATTTTTGAGTAAAGGTCATAACAGTTATGACCACCCGGTCATAACAGTTATGACCTATGTCTAAAATTTTTTTTTTTTTTAAATCTAATTTTTTTGGTTATTTTCCAGTAAAGGTCATTTATGTTATGACCATCCGGTCATAACCACCCGGTCATAACAGTTATGACCTATGTCTAAAAAAAATTTAAAAAAAAATCGAACTTTTTTGGTTATTTTCCAGTAAAGATCATTTCTGTTATGACCGGGTGGTCATAACAGTTATGACCACCCGGTCATAACCACACGGTCATAACAGTTATGACCGTGTGGTCATGACAGTTATGACCACCCGGTGATGACAGTTATGACCACCCGGTCATAACAGTTATGACCTATGTCTAAAAAGTTTTTTTTTTATAAAAAAAATCTAATATTTTTTGTCATTTTTGAGCAAAGGTCATTCCTGTTATGACCACCCGGTCATAACAGTTATGACCCATGTCTAAAAAAACTTCAAAAAAAATTCAAACATTTTTGGCCATTCACACAGGCAAAAATAAGGTCATTAAAAAAATTACCACCCGGTCATTATGTAAATGACAAACCCCTGTAAATGACACCAACAGTAATAATATTTAATATAGTATAAAAATTTATATAAACCAATACACTAAATTTTCCTCTCAAAATCGAAATACCCAACTAACAAATATTTAGTTTATGTCACAAAATCAAATAAAAATACAAACATTATAATTTTTATGCAATTTTTTTTTCAGAAATCAACTAGCAATACAGATTTCCCCCTTTTTTTTTCTTTGACCATTTCTCGGGCGCCCTTATTTTTTTCTCTGGTTCCGGTTTTTGAGGATTTTTCTCCACCGATGGCCTTTTCTCTACCGAAGCCATTAGCCGAACATTCTTTTTTTTGAGAGTAATGTTTTTCTCCGCCAACTTCTTGGGTTTGGATATGGGAGACTCAAGAAATTTCAACTGGTTTTGGGTGGTTTAAGAATATTCACTAGCTATTACAGAGTTCGAAAAAGCTTTATAGAGGGCGTTGATGGTGGTTTCCGACTGTTTCCGAGTGATTTTTGGAGTTTTTTTTCCGACGGTGAGAGTTTCTCTCTCTAAATGGAAATTTCTCTATCTAGAAGGAAGTTTCTCTCTCTAAAATAGTGAAAATTGACATGTGAGGGTGAGAGATATTTGGGTGGGTGGGAGATGAGGGTAAACATGGAATTTGGCATACATTTAATACTGTTGGGCCCCACATATCAGACTGAATAATGACGTGGCAGTGCTAACAGTGAAGGGGACAAAAAGTGATGTTGTTTTTAATATAATTTATTCCACAAGTACTAAAAATGAAATTAACCCTTGTTTTTTCAATCACCACACCAAAGTAGTACTTTGCTTCTTTTTTTTTTATTTTCCTGACCGGCATGACTGGCCTGACCGGTCATGCCGGTCAGGAATATTTTTATCTGAACCGGGATGATCTTCTTTATTTTTTCGATCACCACACCAAAGTAAACACTTTTCTGGTTTTTTTGATTTTCCTGACCGGCATAACTGACCTGACCGGTCATGTCGGTCAGGAATATTTTTATCCGAATCGGGGTGATCTTCTTTATTTTTTCGATCACCACAACAAAGCAAACACTTTTTTGGTTTTTCTGGTTTTCCTGACCGGCATGACTGGCCTAACCGGTCATGCCAGTCAGGAATATTTTTATCCGGACCGGGGTGATCTTCTTTGTATTTTCGATTACCACACCAAAATAGTACTTTGCTTTTTTTCTAGTTTTCCTGACCGGCATGACTGGCCTAGCCGGTCATGCCGATCAGGAATATTTTTATCATGACCGGGGTGATCTTCTTTATTTTTTCGATCACCACACCAAAGTAAACACTTTTCTGGTTTTTATGGTTTTCCTGACTGGCATGACTGGCCTGACCGGTCATGTCGGTCAGGAATATTTTTATCCGAACCGGGGTGATCTTCTTTATTTTTTCGATCACCACACCAAAGTAAACACTTTGCTTTTTTTTTTTTTTTTTTTTTTTTTTTTTCTGGTTTTCCGGTCATGCTGCTTCTGTACCAGGCCACAAAGTTGTCTGACCGCTCAGGCCGGTATGGCCTGTTTGAATAATCGTTATATCACTTGGGTGTCATGATCGGCAAAACCGATAACTGGTCTGGAAAAAAAAATTACCTGGTCTAGGTGACTGAGAAAACTATGATAAAGAATGCAAAAACACTTTGGTGTCATGACCTGAAATACCGACAAACATTCCATATAAATAAATACTGGACCCACCTGACCGCTCAGGCCGGTATGGTCGGTTTGAATAATCGTCATATCACTTGGGTGTCATGACCGGCAAAACCGACAACTGGTCCAAAAAAAAATTTCCTGGTCTGGATAACTGAGAAAACTATGATAAAGAATATAAAACACTTTGGTGTCATGACCTGAAAAACTGACAAACATTCCATATAAATAAATACCAGATCCACCTGACCGCTCAGGCCGATATGGTCCGTTTGAATAATCGTTAAGGTTTTTCATATCACTGGGGTGTCATGATCGCAAAGACTTGCAAGACAGATAGCCAATTAGACTAAAAAAAATACTTGGCTGGCTTAACCGTTCTTCTCGGTCCACTCATTATTATGGAGTAATGGCCATAGATAGCCAATGGCTGGCTGGCTTAATCGTAACTCATGTATTCTATTTAGTGAAAGAACAGACTAATCTTCTCGCTTACCTAATATGACGTAGTATAAATTGAAAATATTACTTATGACTTTAACATCTTCTCTAATCTCAGCATACGTTGGGGTCAAGGTAGGAATACACTCAAATGGTAGAAGTTTTAATAATGAGCAATAACAAATATTAGATTGCAAACATTTTAAAACAAATTAAATGTGAGAATCTTATAATTGAAACAAAATTTACATACCATCAATGGTAGTATGAACACATGACAATTCCATCTTGTCAACTTCTCAAAAGCGTCTTTACATTTTGCAATTATGTCTAACTTCTGGACCTGAATCATCAAATATTGGTATGTCTTTCTTCCCCATGGGTAATTGGCACACCAATCTAGGTCTTCAATCATTTTAAAGAGGTTGCAATTAATTTTTTGGTCGGGTTTTTCTGGACCACGGAGGACCGCACACAAAAAGTATAGAACAACCAACTTCAACTTATCATTTATAAAGATCGATCTCTCTCTTTCTCTTTCTATGATTTCGTTACTGCGCCTCCTTCTATTGCTCTGATTCTCCTCGGGAGGGATGACCATACCTTCCAAGTATTTCTTAACATCATTTTGCGAGATCGTTTTCATTCCGCGAAAGACCCTTTCTCTAAATTCGTTTCCTGTATGACAAGGATCTTCAGGATAAGCAGAACAATTAAGTCCAGTTATAAGTGCATGCTCCATGAGCGAGTGCCTAATGGGGATGCCATTCAAAACGAACCACATTTCATAGTCCTTTTTTGTAACCACTGCTCGGGATAGTAACATCCATAATGGGGTTAAAGTTATTTTGATGTGGTCTGTAATATCAAATAGATGTTCAAATTGGGACTTCTTAAACTACTCTATGCCATTAGGGTGGTCCTGTAAGGCATTGGTCACAGTATCGATAACATCTTTTAATAAGTGCTTGATTGAAATTTTGCATTTGAAATTGATTTGATCCACATTAAATTTCAAAATGGGTAATGGGAGATCCAAAACCTACATTTACATAAAATCACATATAACTAAAATATATTTTATAATAAAACCTAATAATATAAACAAAATATATAATTTCATATTCTAAATAATTAAATACTTTTCCAAAAATTCGACAGCATAACAACTTACTTTTATTGACATCCGAATTCAAAACTTGTAAGTTATAGTTTAAAAAATATATTCATCATATTACTATTGCAAGAGGTATCTCCCATAATAGTTTAATTGATGTCAAATTTTAGAATGCATAAATATAATTGATAACTTACCTTTGGTATTGTGACTGACGTCGATTGAGGTGATGTGTTGTCATCCGGTTGGGGATTGGTCCTACTTATTCCTTCAGAGTCATTTTCTGAGTCCATCTCCAGTGGTTCTAAATATTGACGCTATTGGGTAGGATGAGGAGAGTATGCCGATGAGGTCCGGCTTCATGCCATAGCTAGAAATGAAAATGATAAAACAAATTTAAGTATACATATTCGTATATAAACACTTGATTCCAGAAAAGACTACTAAGGAGCATATTCGTATATATGTTCCAGAAAAGACTTCATAAATATTAATAATCAATCGAACTAGAGATACTGATATAAACACTTGATTCCGAAGCTTAAACAATTTTTTATGGATTGCGGCTGATGCAGTCCTAGAAGAAAATATGATAGTTTTTATTTTAGTTGTAGGGTATCCTTTTTCTACCTCAAGCATTCATTTAATTTCCTTCAAACAAAACAAAATGCTAGAGTTCACGGAAGCAAATGTACTATGCATATAGTACACAATACACATCTTTTAACGTTTTTGGAAGTATCAGTTTACTGTCGTATGTAATGTTCTTAGTCGTTTTCCTGAAATGTTTTTGTCATTTCTGTTAATTGTCGCTCCTATTTCTCTGTCGTTGTTTCTGAAACGTCATTCTTTTTCAATTAAGCGTAAAATATAGTTTTACTCAAGTTAACATGTACATGATTTGAAATATACCTGATTTATCATCCATTAAAAAAAAAAGAAAGAAAGAAAAGGAAAAGCACATAACATGAACACTCATGAGGAGGCTTTTACTTGAAGAACAAATGGAGCATCTGGGATCAAAGGAACAAATGCTTATAAACTTTATGTATAAATACAGGCAGTTCATTACATCATGAAAGAACATACGAGCATAGGATAGGATAAAAATTTCCTCTAAACAAGTAGTGAAAAATAAACATACTATAATAAGGAAACAAGCTCAATATGTAGATAAAAGTAAATACATAATTCTTCTTTTTGGAACTTGTTGATTCGGTAGAATCAATACCATTTGTCGGTCAATTTTAACTAATTATGGTCAATTTAAACCTAGTAACTAGAGAAAAGACACTCTTTCAAGAAAGCGGCAAAGGTACAGCTATAAAAGTTGACAAACATGGGCAAAAGTACAGCCATAGAAGTTTGACAAAAACTATCAAATCAAGAAAACGGAAAAAAAAAAAAAAGGCCCTTTCCTCAAATGGAAACTTCTATGGCTTCCCTTGAACTAAACATGCAAAGAGTAAATAAAGATAGTTAAAAGTTCAAACCCAAAGACCCCTCATAAACAAAGATAGTTAAAAGTTCAAACCCAAAGATCCCTCATAACCTTGAAACACAAAACAAGCCCCAAAAACCCAAAAAGGGATTCTTGTCATGCCCAAAAACAAAGGTTATATTGACAATGGTGGTTCAAGTTTGGGAAATTTCTTTTATACTACAATCATTCACACCAAAATAGTTTACTTAATCTCGCTCATAAATAGATTCGACAAACTTATATTTTTTTTTTTGGATGGGGATCTTGTGTTGGGTCCCTTTTGTCGGCTATAAGAGAAACTTAAGGGGCCTCCCTTTTGCTGGCTTTGAGTGTGATAGAGATAAGAGGAGAGTGAGATGGGTGGGTGGTGTTGGGTCCCCTTTGCCGGCTGGGTGAGAGGGAGAGTCCGTGAGTGAGGTCCCCCCACCTTTGTTGTCTTTAGCAGAGGAGAGTGAGTGAGTGAGATGGATGGGTGTTGGGTAGATGGGTCCCCTTTTTGCCAGCTAGATGAGAGGGAGATAAGAGGAGAGTGAGGTAGCAGGGTTGGGGGCTTCTTTTAGGCGAGGGAGGGCTTCAGTGAGAGACAGAGAAGGCAAGGTAGGGATTTTGACTGCTTTTTGACTTTCCTTTGCCGCCTTCTTCTATTTTTTTTTTTTAAATTGAAGATAACTGAAGGAGTTTTTAGTCTTTTTGTTTAAAAATTGAATTAAAAAAATAAAAATAAAAATAAAAAAGCAATCAAAACGGAGGTTATATTTACAATGGTGGTTCAATTTTGGATTATATATGCAAAAGATCCGGCTTGGCTTGAATGGACCTCTATAGTATGCTGTTACGTTTCTTGCCTGCCTTCAATAAAATTCGTACTATGCATAGCAAATTCACGCCAAGCCAACGGAGCACATAAAGGCGTGGAAACAAAACCAGTGTAGTAGAAAGAACTTTACTCTTCATTAGAACAAAGGTCGTATTGGTCAAAATTCTTAGTAGCTGCAACTAAACAACAGAACAAGTACTACTCTAGGCAAAAACAAGATCCAAAACTTGTTTTTGCGAGGATTCAAAAGTACTAAACAAAGCAAAACAGCTTTTCCTTCAAGATCTTATGAAGCGGCTGCAACTCCTTTACTCCTTGGCGTGGCTTGGGTACCTATGGCGACACGAGTAATAAAATCAGTCACTAAACCAAAAAAATATACAAGAAATTGCAAGGTACTGTTGGAGAAAGAGCCAGGTATTGAAAAAGAGATGATGATCATCAGTTCATCACATCAAGAACTTGCCTTCTCTAAAGTTGACCTTGAACCTACACGTCACATGACGGAGGTACCTCATCCGGCCGGTTCCGTTGGTCCTTATGCGGATGGCCTTGATACTCCAGTTATCTGAAACCAAAACCCCATTTTAGAGAATAGCAACTTTTCATGATTTGGGTGGTCATTAAGAACACTGACTTAATCCCAAAAGTCCTACATAAATTTCAAATTGCAAGCCAGAGGAAGGTTGATGCACTCGCAAGTATGGCGGGTGCACAAGCAATATATACTACAGATTTTGAATTTGGGAGCTCGTAAGTTGGAGCTTAGGTAATAGAACAGCCGAGTTCGTATACTTGCATGCTCGTAGCATTTTTCTCATACCGAAATGCCGAAAGTTGTTTTCTAGATTAGCCTATAACGCCTAATCTAAATCAAAATGATTCAACCAATCAAAAGTTCAGAACAATTGACAACTAATTTTCCATAATAAAATTTAAAAAAAATTTTTTTTTTTTTTGCTCTCCACTCTAATAGTCCAATTCCCTCACTTTACAAATACAAAGAATTTAAGAACTAGATTAGAAATAAATATGGAAACGAGGAACGAAAAAAGAAAAAGAGAAAAAAAAAAAAAGGAAAATGAAGAGATGGAAAATGAAAATATACATTTTCTGATGCGACTAGAGGGGTAACCACAAGAGGCACAGCGACTCTTCTAGAGATGAAAGCTTCTTCGTCCGCATCGCACGCACAGCGTGTGAATCTTGTTCCTTCGTTTTCCAAAACTCCCTGTTCCTTTTCCCTGTCTCGTGTTCAATCATTCCAATTATACATATACATACATATCTATATACATACGTACATATGTTTATAAATACACAGATAGAAACACTTGGATCGGGAATAATTTGATCGAGAGAGAGACTTACCATTTCATAATTTTCTAATTTTCTTTTTGTTTGTTGCAGAGACCTTGTGATTTGAAGATTTTCCGGGAAAAAAGGTTTGATTTTCCGAGCGATCGGGATTATATAGGGGGGACGAGATTTTAGAGTTTATGGTTTTGCTTGGCTGTTGGGTTAAGTTCTCGTAGCCGACCTAATTCAAGGGCCTTCTGTTGTTGTGGGCTTCAAGGTGTCGTGTGTCCGTGGTCGGTGATCACAATGGCAGGCCATGGCCCATTTTCTTAGACATTTATCTCGTTATTTATTTCAAATATTTTTTAAAACATACCATTTACTACAATTATTTACGAAAAAATGTTATTTACTTCTTTCTCTCTAACAGGTTTGATGACAACACTGAATTCATTTTTACGGTAGAATCAGATATGAAATTATTACTAGACTATTGCAGTAATATGACATAAAAAATTTACACTAGATCAATATAATATAAAACTAAACTAAAATTATATAAAATTTATATCATATTAATCAATAATGGAGAATTTGTGTGATATTGGTTAATAGATAAAAAAAAATGATTATTAAGGTAATTTTCTCTTTTAAAAATAAGGCATTCATTATTGAGATCGAATCTTTAAAAAGTAAATAATAATTTTAGACCATTTATTGTGGACAGACTAAAATAATAGCAATCACAAATATAGAAGATACCTGAAATTTTTTACTAGTTTATTTTGTTCTCGTCTTGATTTTTTTTTATCAAAACCATTTTCTTTTTTGTTCTCTTGTTTGGTCCAGTATTTCCAAGTATGGTGTAAGAGTAATAAAACTGCCATGAATTTTGACATCAATTTCTTTTTTTTTTCCCCCTTTTAGAAAAATCAGAGGAACTAATCCATCAATAGTTCAATTCTGTCCTTCTTTTGGCTCATGCAAAGTTGAATATTATCTTGATAAAGGTTTCGTTTGATATTATGGTTTAACTCCAATTAAACCGTACCTTTTTATATTAGTTTTTGTCTTTTTTTTTTGAAAAATTAATAAAAATTATAATTATTTTTTGAAAAGTCAACGAATTATAGTTTAAAAATCTTATTTTTAACCGGCAAATCAAACCCAGGTAAAATGATTATTTTTCAAGAGCTAAGCCGTATGCAAGTTTGTTTAATATTTAAATAAAACGTTCTACCATAGAGAGCAGATGCGGGGATAGCTCAGTTGGGAGAGCGTCAGACTGAAGATCTGAAGGTCGCGTGTTCGATCCACGCTCACCGCAACTTGTTTTTCGTTTATTTATGATTTTTTTTAATGATGAAGTACAGAGTTCTAAAGTAATAAACAAATTTTATGTGTTGATTTTCAGTTTTTTTTTCCCTCCCCAAATTTATAAAATGAAAAAAGCCCTAAAATCCTCTCTCTCACTCTCTCTCTCTCTCTTTTTTTTTTTTTTTCCGTTTTGCCCCTCTTGGACCATTTTCAATGTGTATTTGTCATAAAAAATTTTAAAAAAAAAAACATTATCCTACTTTGTATTATAATGTGTAAATTTTTAAACGACTAATGAAAAACTCAAGAGCTAGTCAATAGTAATTATATGTTAAGTTTGACATTAGCTTTATTTGGTAGTTAATTTGCTATCACAATTTGCCATATGATAAATTTGACATTAAAGATAACACTCCATTAATGTGTCTTTTTTTTAATCCAAATATCAAAATTTACCATTGACATGTCAATATAGCCCCCTATTATTGAAGACGCCTTTAAATCACCTCTTTATTTTTACATCATTTTCTTGTAATTTGACTCTTTTAAATTTAATACAAAGAGAGAGAGAAAACATATACATAAATTTTATTATGTGTAAAAAAATTTGACATAAATCTAATTATAACTTATCATAATTAATAGTTATATGTATAATTTAACGGTAATTTTACACTTAATTTAATTCATCAGTGGTAGAGTTATGATCTTTATTTTCAAATTAATATATATATATATATATATATATATATATATATATATAACCCTTTTTCATCCGAATAAAAAGGGCTATTCCTATAAGATTTTCTGGGATCTTATGAATATTATCACGACAGACAGACATTCCCCACCAAGGAATAAATTTAATCATTAAGATGGCAAATCATATATATATATATGGACGTGATTTTTAGACTGTCAGATAGCTATAGATATATACAATATATATAGATGACCATTTGGTTGACCACAAAAAGACTAAAATCCCCCCAACCATCTGATCTTCTACCAACATCTGCCAATCCAATTTATTGGACTTCAGACCGTTCACGAAATATGTATACATTTATTTATTGTATAAATCATATAGTAAAGCAGTTAGCTTGGCATAATCAATTTTTATGGACCACTCTCAATTTAATGCCCCTTTTTTTTTTTTATATAATTATTATATATATACATGTATATATAGCTAATGGTCCTGGTTACAAACTGACCGTGACCATGTGCACCACTGTGTTCGTACTTGTTTAATGCCCTATCATGAGCTTGTGGATGACATACAATTCACAGCTTATATAAGGAAGGACCACTTTATTTTAATGGCTATGTATGCTTGATCATTAAAACAAGCTATTATATTTCTTATATAAAACGCAAGAAAATTAACTACATTCGATCGTCGATAAGAGAATTCTATGTTAAAATATGAAACGATATTTCACCAGTATTATATTTTCAAATATTAGATTTATTTTTGAGGGGGTATTTGGAAGGATGTCTCCAGACATTGTGTTTTGCCGTTTGGTTTCCAAACATGCCTTTGGGAGAGTTTTGGGTTTTTAATAACCAGACGTCTACAGTAAACTCAAACTTTAGAAGCTCATAATTGTGTTATTTCAAGTCGAAATAAGTTGATTTATTTTTTTGTTTTTAAACGCATATAATTTTGAGAGAAACGAAACAATATCTATACTGATATATTTTTTTCCGTATACATTTCAAGATTTTAAACTTTTTCATTCAAAACAGTTTTTTTTAAACTAAAAGTATATTTTAAAAACTCAACTCATCTCGAATTAAAATATCTCCAAAATTCCATATGAAATTGTCCACCAAATGACCTCTAACTCTATTAATTGTGTATTATTTGTTATGTTGATGTGATTTTAATTAGATAATGTTTAAAACATGTATTACAATTAAAGTATTCCTAATGTAAAACGTACTTCATCAATCCCTTAAAAAAAAAAAAAAAGAGAAAAAAAAGGTAGTTTATCAAAGTTTATCCCTATTTGTTGTTTTCAGGAGACCTCAATTGTTGGAGAGTATTCAATAGATCTCTGTTGAACTTTTCTATCTTAATTAAGTAACCAATTTTAACTAAAAAAATCTTTGAAAATTAAGCAATATTAACTACTTTTCTACTATCAATAGGCTCTGGTTTTAAAAGGTTAAATACGTATTAGAAACGATCACTTTTTTTATATTTTATAATCTTGACATAATTTTAATCAAGTTTAATATTAAAAATATACGCTACAAATAGATATTTCGTTCTGCATAAAACTAGCTCTAATATATTTTTGGATTAGGAAGAAAGAAATGCTTACGTATTTCAAATGTCGAATATCCATAAGTCAAGAAGATAGTTGGATTTTTCTTGGCTACAATTTCTGCCTGCAGAATTTCTTATAAAAAAAAAAAAAAATTCTGCCTGCAGAAGAGAAAAAATAAAACTATAAAACTAAAGAGAAAAAAAAAAAAAAAAAAAAAACAAAACAAAAACAACAAAAAGTCAAGTGGTAATAAAGCCCCCAAATGGGCCAAATTTCAGAATCTCATCATTTGGGATCTGATGGGCCATACTCTGCAAATTTTTAACCTTAGCTTCTGCTTGCCTTAAATGGGAATTTCAGAAGAAAAACCAATTGATGTTGATCTCTCTCCCTCCCTCCCTCTCTCCTTATAGTACTTATATGCATGTATACATATATAATATACAAAAATATATATATATATATGTATATAATGAGTGTTATAAAGTGTCCTTTTTAAGAAGCTACCAAAATTTGGTTTTATACTAGAGCATTGTTAAGGTAATTCAGTCAGAAATTATTATGTTACAAAGTTCTGAATTGAAAGTTACACATAAATCAGATAGTTGTTATAAATTTCTAAACAAAATGTTACAAGTGCCCGACATTCATGACCGGACACACGATCTTTTCTATATATATATCACTAACACTGTATTGAATTTGAGAACTTGGTATGTGTTATGTCATATTTTGACCGTAATTTTATAATGACCACTAATGGAAAAAATCCGAGGACATATATATTACCTGCAAATTATCAATAGGGCAGGACAAGATGAAAAATGCTTTCTCATCTCCATCCCGTCCTTCAAAACAATCTCTATTTCTACCCCCATCCTCAGTTAAACAAAGGCGAGGACGATGTGAGAAAATCTTAATCATTTGAGCCACCTTTCTTATACTCGTTGCAATCCCCACCCGGATTCATCTTCAGCGAAAAACGCTGAAGTCCTTTTTTTTTTTTTAATGGACCGTGGAATTCATTCTAAATTCAACTAAACTTTGATGTTCTAAATAAATAAATAAATAAATAATTACAACAAAATATGAATAAAGTGCAGTATTTAGGTTAAGATTTAATACTAAAATACATGCTAAAAATAAATAACATATAACTTTTTCTTAGGTATGTATATCTAAGCGGGGCAAGGTCGGGAACGTTCCTCTGGTCCCCGCTTCAATCCCGACTCGGGGACAAGGAATTGTTCCAATCCTTCCACCCCAAACCTCGTTAGAAATCCCCCACCCATGTGGACAAAAATGCAACCTTTAATCTCTAGTCTCTCTCTCTTCTTCTTCTTTTTTTTTTTTTTTTTTTAAATGACGTCCCATAATATTTTTTTCTCCTAAGAAATGAATCTCCCTCACAATCTGTTCTATACATTTAAAACTTATGATCTTTTGTTTGTTTATAGATTCTATTTAATTTCAAGTAATGTCACAGTACTAAGTGCTCACTGATTTTGGATTCTCATATCCTATATTCAAGTTGTTTACTATTTTTGGAGATATTTTTTAGGAAAATAATTTTTGGAAGTAGTATGACAATACAATTATCCATGACTTTTTTTTTTTTTTTTAATAATTTAAGGTTGTCGAGACAGAAATCAATAATTATCCATATCTCTTTGTTTTAACAAGTTCATGAATTCATTTAATTAGCTCTATTTAAGGATGTTCCTTTAGTTTGGATTTTGTCTTAAAAAAAAAAAATTTGGAGTGAGGGGACACCTTGTGACTCTGTCTCTACAACTTGTTGAATTTGTTCCTAATTAGAGTCTATATATATATATATATATATATACATATATAATATTTATATGTGTGTATAAATTTACAGGTTGCTTAAGAACGATTATAGGTTCATATTACCAAATGAGGGTAGTACATACTTAGTGGATAATTAGTGAACCTAAGCAATTTTATCCATAATCACGGAGGCTTTATGATTGAAAGGTCAAAGCTTTACTTAAATTAACCACGAAAGCTTTCGATTTACATTTACGTCTACTAACTATTATATCCAGAAGACGGCTAAGAATGCATTTTAAAAGTTTAATTAGTTAAATTTCCAACCCCCCCTTTTTTTTTTGAGAGAGATAATTACCAAACACTGTTTTTTTTTTTTTAAGTTGAAAGTGAGAGAATTTGAACTTTACACCCTGTGATGGAGTCAAGTATGAAATTACCACTAGATTATGCCTGCAACCATATAAGTGGATTTAGACTCTACAAACCAGACCAAACTAGTACTATTTAACAAAAATAAAAATAAAAACTTGAGAGTGTGGTATTCGAACTTCATACCTTATATTCGAACTTCATACCTTATGGTCTAGATTACGCCTGCAATCACAACCAATTACTACTAATCCCAGAATCTAGAAAAAAAGAAAAAAAAAAAAAAAAAAAAAAAGAAACGACTTGTGTTTAAATATTTGTTAGTCAATATGAAAAATTCTCCAAAAGGGTAATTAACAACAAGATTTTATAGATTTAGCAGATTTGATTTTCCTCCTTTGTGAGGTAAAGTCATTTGAAATTTTTAAATTGAGATGTAGATTGCATAGCATAATCGGAAACCACACCAAATGGGTACTATTTAATAAAAATAAAAAAACTTGAGAGTGTGATATTCGAACTCCATATCTTATGGTCTAGATTACACGTGCAATCACAACTGACCACTACCAATCCTAGAATCTAGAGGAAAAAAAAAAAAAGAAAAAAAAGAATTACTTGTGTTTAAATATTCATTAGTCAATATGTAAAATTCTCCAAAAGGGTGGGTAATTAACGACAAGATTTTGTAGATTTAGCAGATTTGATTTTCGTCCTTTGTCAGGTAAAATCATTTCAAATTCTTAAATTGAGATGTAGATTGCATAGCAGAATCGAAAACCACACCAAATCGGTACTATTTAATAAAAATAAAAAAATTTGAGGGTGTAGCATTCGAACTCTATATCTTGTAGTCTAGATTATGAGTGCAATCACAACTGACCACTACTAATCCCAGAATCTAGAAAAAAAAATGACTTGTGTTTAAATATTTGTTAGTCAATATCTAGAAAAAAAAAAAAATGACTTGTGTTTAAATATTTGTTAGTCAATATGTAAAATTCTCCAAAAGGGTAATTAACGACAAGATTTTGTAGATTTTGTAGATTTAGCAGATTTGATATTCCTCCTTTGTGAGGTAAAATCATTTGAAGTTCTTAAATTGAGATGTAGATTGCATAGCAGTTCCTGTGGAATTAGCTGGGATTCCGGCAGAAATTTTGGGATATTAATTTTTTGCATATTATTTTATGTTGCAGTGGATAATTCCAAAACGTTGATATAAAATTCCATCAAAATCTCTAAACATATATATCGGGATATATATGTGATCCTAAACATATTATCGATGTACTTGAGAAGACGAATTAAAATATATGGTAAATTATTATGTTGATCCTTAAACTTTTTTTCGTAGTTGGAATGTCCCTAAATTTTTAAAATATTACTATAATAATCTTTTATGTTAATTTTTGGACGGAATCTGTTAGTTAACATTACTTTTTAATCAAATTATTAGCATATTCTATTAAATATTAACAAAAATGACTATTATAACAATATTTTAATAGCTTAGGATATTCCCTTTCATAGCTGTAATGATCATAAATTATTAAAAACGTTGCTATAATAATCTTTTTCGTTAATTTTTTGACGGAATCCGAAATTAGCATAACTTTTTGACTAAATTACTTATAAATTTCATTTAAAAATTAATAGAAAGGACTATTGTAATAATAATTTAAAAGTTTAGGGACATTTCAGTTATAAAAAAAAATTTAGAGACCAAAGTTATATACTATTAAAAATTTAGGGACTAAATAAATAATTGAACATATATGTGTGTATATATATATATATATATATATATATATATATATACTGAGAAGACCGTTAAATTCTTCTCAATCTTATCTAACTATCTGCAAAGAAATTAGCTCACATCAGTCAACTCTAATCAATCACATTTTATATTTAATGTATAATTAACAAATTAATTAAGACCACTCAGTTTTTATAATAAAAATGAAAAACAGTGATTGACATATTTCCTAATCATGGATGGAATCATGTATATATTTTTTAAATACATTACTAATTGTGCTCAAAATTTGAATATGAGATGTCCTTTTAACCTATTCCCTCCTTACCAACTGGATTGGCTAATCACGTAGACAATTTATTGTTTATGTCAAAATTTTTAACCATCCATGATAAATAAATCAATTTTAATCTCAATTTTTAAGTACAAACTCACGTGTTATATTTTATTAATAAATCAAATAAAATTGATATAACAATATTTTAAATATTTATTAATAAAAGTATGACAATTTATATCACATAGATTGATACTAAAAAATTAGGATTAAAATTGGTGTTCATAATATTTTTTATTTTTAATTTAACAACGGCTTATTTATATTACACATCGGATATGTCAATTATTTTCTTAGTTTTGTTTTGAACTTACATAATATAGGGTCTTCTTTTTTTTTTTTTTTGCTATGATAATATAGGATCTGATTGATAGAGCTTCTTAAGGTTCTTAGGTCTGAAAATTGTTTTTGAAAGTATTTGGATGATCTGTCAGAATAACTTTCTGTCAAAATTATAAAATGTGACTTTCAATAAAAATTCTTCTGAATAGACTTTTAAACTTAAAAACAAAGTTTAAGTTAGTTATTATAAATTTCATTTTAAAATTTTTATTATTTATTAGAAAATTTTAAAATTATTTTGACCTTGTAAATTATTTCGTTTCAAACACTTGTTGAATAGACATAATTTTTGTTTCTCTTCTTTTACTAGTTAGAAGTAGAAGTAAAAACTCTATCGAACTGACCGATAATCATGGAACTTGGGAAGAACTTTAAAGAGATAGAACTTTTAAGTGGTCGAACAATATTCCAAAATATTGTTTTCTTTGAAAAGGAGAGAGTCAGAAAGTAAAAGGCTTCTTTGAGTTGCTTTTTAACATGACATCTCTATTTTTTAAAATGAAAAAAAAAAAAAAAGATTATAGAGATAGAGGATAGAGTTATATTTTAGATAATTAATTTGGGTGTGTTGTTATAGATCTTGTGTAAAGGATAATAAAATGAATTGTTCAGATACCCTAATTATTATTATATTGGCGTTGGTTCGAATTCATGACATGTTGTTGAGGATGAATGGATTTACCACCCGCGAAGCTCTTGGTTTTAGTATGATCATCTAATAATTAGTCGCTTGCTTGACTGTTTCAAGCTACATCTGTGATATACACACACACACACACACGTGTGTATCATGTTGTATATGTGGGAATATTGTTATTTGAACACGAATATTCCATTCCAAAATAACAGCATAATTTCACGCATGCACTAGATAAAACTGAAGATCTTTTTTGGGAGCAATAGTAGTACGTAGTACTTGGGATCTTTAGTAGTGCGTTACTGAACTGGAAAAAGCAGTTCTCGAGCTGTCATCTTGAGAGAGCCGATGATATTGGAATACAGACAGAACAATGGTTATAATTCATGATCAACTGTTCTTTCAATATATATATATATGCACATATATATATATATTTATGTATATGAATATGTGTATGTGTGTTTGATTTTGAAGAATAAAAAACCAACTTCTCCATTTTTGAAAAGTCGTTTTGTTGTGGTCCTATATATATCTTCTACTTGTAGTACCGAAATCATTTCGACAGTGAAATTTCTTGCAAGCCAGCAGTTATATATGTGTAAATATATATATAATATAAAAGAAAAGAAAAAGAAGAAAAAGTAATAAATACAATCAATTCGTTGGGTTCGAAAACAAAACTAAAGAAAAAGTTAAGCATATTCATGAAAGCGGGAGAGGAGGAAAACAAATATAAATTATATTTATGATTCGAAGTCAATTCTTTTTTTTTTTTAATCTTTTTTTTCTCTTTTGTATGCTTGACCAAAAAAAAAAAAAAAAAAAAACACACCCCAAAACCCTCCCAAAAAAAAAAAAAAAACCCCTAGCTGGAAATGGGAGAACCAAAATCATGCAGTTAGGGCAACAAGCCTAGCTACAAATAAGAGAATTACATTAGTTTTAGTACTCCTATACTCTCATACAAATCCCAAGCCCCTAATCTGAAAATATAGGTTAAAACACAAAGACAATACCCAACAACAAAAATACCCCTCTCTGATATATGTAGTATTTGACCTCATCCCGCCGGCTGCTGGCGATTGCTTGGATTTGTTTCTTCGTAATTTCTGATCTCTCCCCATAAAATAAGTCATCATTTGTACCTAATTAGAGAAAAATGGTAATGTACAACATGTACACAACTACTTGAGGTCCTCCACCCACCCCCCCCCCCCCCCCCCCCCCTTCCCCTCCCTCCTTCATCACTTTTCAAAATCACTTTTCAAAAAACAACGCAACACCATTCTTCTTTCACTCTCAAACGTTACTTCTTAGCCTAGCTAGCGCCTTCCCACAGGGTTGCTTTGCTTATATAGGTGGTGTATTTCAATTTGGAACTCAAAAGGGTTCACTGATATAATTGATCTCTCCCTTTTTCTCTCTTTCTTTCTCGCTTTTTTTTTTCTCCTTTTTTTTTTTCCTTCAACTTTTCCCTTCCCCACCACCTTTTTTTTTTTTTTTTTTTTTCTCCCCCTCAGTTGGAGGAGCACCAGGAGATTCATCGAATCCACTTTACTAAGTTTCAACTTTTTGGTCCCCCTCCCCTCCTTGCATGCCCAAGGCAACTATCAAAAAACTTCCCTCCTCCAAATCAAGCATCTAAGTGCAAACTTTTTCCCTTTAGCCAAAATCTCATCTTTTCTTGGTTGCTTATATCTTGAAACAGAATAAACCGTTCGATCATGATCATGATGGTGCCGCTGACGATGAGCAGGCTGTAAAGGGCGTACAATGCTTGGCCTCGGCTTTCCAACACCGTTCAATGTCTTCTGCGATCCTTTTGGCGTCCATTGATGCCCCGAGCAGTCCACGCTTTGTGAACCCCACGGCGTATAGCCCACTTTCGCCTTTCCACCCATTAGGAAATGGCCTTTTGGGTAACCCATCTTCTTTCGAAAACATTTCTCCCTCCTGCCAATTCCAACCCATATCTCATCAATATGCCTTTTCTTTTCAAATCAATCAATATATACGAGCTGTAAATTCGACACACAGTTACAAATATCTATTAGTAGCACATGTATCTAACTAATATGACGGTTCAAAAGTATAACATATAAGGAGCCTTTTTTTTTTTTTTTTTCACTTCCTTTTCCCTTTTTTTGAACTTGGATGTAAGGGTTTGAACTCTACACCTTATAAGAAAGTCAGATATATATTTACCGTCAAGCTGTATCTATAACCACTTTTCTTTTTCTTTTTGCCTACCACATAGTCCCCCATATATATGTTATATTTAATAAAATGCCAAATAAACCCTACCAAGCGAAGAGGAAAATTTATAGTTCCTTCAATGTTAAAGAGAGACCTTAGTGGAAGTTTGGGAAAGGTAGGTAAAGTGGGGGGGTAGTGAGGAAAGTGGTTATTACCTTTAGCCAAGAAGGTACGTTGCTTCTGTAACCTGTTGCTAATATGATCGCATCAAATTTCTCCGTTATTCCATTAACAAATTCCACCGTGTGATGTTTTAGCCGTTTAATTGCTGGAAATACCTGCATGATCAACGGTTCAGATTAAATTGATCAGAAATTGATTCCAAGCTATTTGTTGAAAAAATATTATCAAAAGAGAACAAATAATAATAATAATAATAACCCACAAAGGAGAACTAAAAAGTTGATACATTTTCCTATAGCTAATTCAATTGGAAAACGTTCACATTAGTATGTGAATAAATAACACTAAGTGCCTATATACAATAGTTGCATTTAGTAAGTGGAGAAATATTATACTAAATAAAGAAACTAATTCATGACCATCATGATTTCATCTTTTTAATTTTATTTTTATTTTTTTAAAAAATAAAATTGGGATCAATAGAATTAAATTACAGTGCGCCTACGATCACAATCATATCGTTTGATTCCCGTACCGTAAAATCAATCAAAAAGAAAACAAAAATAGTTGTCAAAGGAGCCCAAAAACAAAAGAGAAAGGAAAGGCAAAATCAACCAAAACAAAACAAAACAAACAGGGGGAGGAGGAGGAGAAAAGAAAAGGAGTGAAGCTGACTAGCTAGGAGAGTACTTTAATGTCTCCACTTTTGATCTTGGCGAGCGTCCCAACGTCTAAAACTGGGGTCTTTCCGGACAAGTTCTTGAGCTCCAAGGGACCCAACGCTGGCCGGTCTAATCCGAAGTGAGAGGTGTCTCCGAGCAATAGCCACGACACAATTAGGAGGAAGCGATCGACAAGCAGCATAGGAAACCACTTGAGCAACCACATGGACAGCCCGAAAGTTGATTTCCCTAGCATCTCTCGTGGTAGGACATGTACCTATAAAAAATATATATATGTATATAGAACCACATAAAATTAGCTAGAGGATTAATTCTAAAAAATCACTACTATTGAATTTTTGTCGAACGCGCGTACTTTTCTTAATATGATATAAAAGAACCTACATAAAGTTAAATCCAAAAACCTCTAAAGAAAAGTGATACATGGAAAAGGAGATGAGTAAAAAAGATGGGAGTTGATGTGGGGGAGAGTGGTGGTCCCTTTGTTTTGCTAGTTGCCATGGGCAATCTATAGTTGGGTTATTGCTTTTCTTGAGGGCATGCTCCATAAGATGATTATGCCCTAATAAGGTTTTTTTTGTTTTGTTTTGGTTTTTTTTTTTTTTTTTTTTGAGAGGGAAAAAGGTGTGTAAATTCTAAAGGGAAAAAAAAGGGTAAGAATGATTATGACAATATAGAGAAGATCCTACGTTTCTGACCAATGTTACGCATGCTTTGGAATCCCAAGACAGTGAAAGAACAAGTGATATTTGTTTTTGCCAAAAATGGTGTTTTAATATGGAATCATAGTTGGTCGTGTGCTTGAGCAAAAACCATTTTGGAACTTGAAGTCAGTTGCTGGCTTGCTGGCTCTTTTTGTGCCTCTTTTTTTTTTTTTTTCTTTTTTCTTTTTTTGGGAGGTGAAAAATGAAGAAAAACCTAGATGTCAGTAGCACCCAACAGTTCCAAAAGTGTTGTTACCATGAAAGGAGAAACAAAGTGCTTGCTTTTTATGTTTTTGCTGACTAATACCAATTTGAGAGTCGACATATTCATATATAACAACCAAATTCTCAAATGGGTTTTCCCTAATTATATTTTTAGTGCTCAAATTCCACTCAAAACATCAAATCCAAGAATTAAATAAAAATCAAAATAATTTTCAGGATACCTCATATTTGAAAAATCTGAAAAAGGGAATTATTAAGGGGGGAAAAAAAACAATGAATTTGAGAAAAGTTGAAAATCCAAATAGTACTATGTAACAATAGTTTATTCAATCCAACTTTATCAAACCTTTTTTATTCCCTTATCAAATCAACAAATAATTTTAAAAACCAAGAAGCACCAAATTGTCAGAACTTTAGAGACTGAACAAGAAAGAGAGAAAAAGAAGAATTGTTAACAAAGTCCTAAAAAGAATTTAATTAATACATAGCTATATATATGTATATAGAGGAGAGGGGTAAAAGAGTAGTTTTTGATGTGGAAAAATAAAAAGAAAAAGAATTTACTTACTTTGTCCCTAACCACAAGAGAAGGACTAGCATTATGATTGCAGAGATCCAAACAAACCTCCATCCCAGAATTCCCACATCCCACCACCAAAACCCTCCTCCCTTCAAAGTCGTGTCCACTTTTGTACAAACTTGTGTGCCTTATGTCCCCTCCAAACTCGCCAATCCCATCTATCTCCGGCACCACCGCCTCCGCATTCTCCCCGGTGGCCGCTATCACCCACCGGCACACGTACTCCGTCTCCACCCCGGTCCCCGTCCCTGCCTCGCCGCCACCAAAACCCTTGTTAGTACTATTAGTGGTGGTGGAGGTGGTGGCAGAAGTAGTAGTAGTAGTAGTCCTCACGCGCCAGAAGCCGAGCGTGGGGTCGTACTCGGCCGACGAGACGGACTCGTTGAAGCGGGGGGAGATGTCGAATTCGGCGGCGTAGTCCTCCAAGTAGCGGACGAACTGCGTCTTGGTAGGGTAATTGGGGAAATTGGAAGGGAAGCCCATGAAAGGAAGCTCGCAGAACTGTTTCGGCAAGTGGAGACGGAGGCGGTCGTATGTCTTGAGCTGCCAAAGGGAGGCTATGCAGTTGGATCTCTCTAGGATCACGCTCGGCACTCCCTTTCGCTTCAGGCACGCCGCCACCGCCAGCCCCGACGGCCCCGCCCCCACTATCACGGGCCCCGGCACGTACACGCACCTCCCCGACCACCCCGAACTTCTGTTTTTCCTGCTCATTTTCTCTACCAGAATCGGATCATGGGCTTGTTTCCCTTCTATTTCGCTGAAATTCAACTCCATATTACGCATCGCCAATGCCCCAAAAAAAAAAAAAAAAAAACCCTACAAACACACTGTGATGATGATCACAACTTGAAACCAATATACATATATATAAATATATGTATATATATTTTCCAAGTACTACAGAATCAAAGAGAGCAATAAGAACCCCATTTGAGAAAAGAGTAAAAAAATTATGTTTTTCTGGTTTTTTTTTTTTTCTTTTTTCCTTTTTTGCTTTTCTCTAGTAGGAGTATAACTACTCTTCTCTTTCTTATCTGTAAGAGAAACTCTCCCCTTGAATTCTGGAGTGGATTAATTAAGAGGGTATTAGCCACATGTGAGAATGAGTAAAAACTTTCGAGCGAATTTTTTTTTTTCGGTGGGAATCTTTGTGTGTGTAGTTCAATGTGTGGGAGGGTTAAGCGGAGGTTGAGCAACAACTACGGGGCTATATCAGCATTCAACTCTAGAGAGAGAGAGAGAGAGAGGGAGAGAGGAGAGAGAGAGATGGCGATATATGCCTATTTATATTGTCTTCTGTTATCTCGTCGAAGAATTTATACGAGGGAATTAAGGCTCACTGGTAGAGAGAAGTAACAAGTGGGGTCCATTAACATTTTAAATAAATTTAAATTATGGAAGCATAACAAAACAAAACAAAACAAAAAAGAGTATGTGATTTTTTTTTTTTTTTTTAAATTTAAAAATGAAATATTTGAACTCTGCATCTTTTGATGGAATCAGGGAATCAAGATTGATCTACTAGTACAGATTTCTTGTCTTATTGGTTGTCCTTCAATAGTGTCATGTCATGTCATATCATTTAAATTTAAAAGTTTAATCACATTAAAAATATTAAATATTAAAAATTTTTAAACAAATTGATAAGTTATTAAAACATTATTGAGAGGACATCATTTGAAACAGAAAAATTGGATAACAGATCTAAACTTTTTATTACATATAGTATTACTGTTAGACTATATTCACAATCACTTATTTCTATTTTTATATTTTTGTGCTAGAAGCGTGGTCGTTCTGGAATTGGAAGAAGCAATTAGAATGAATTCATCATATGATAGTGAGTGGACCATTATTGATGAGAGTTATTACTCAAGAGGACTTCTGTTAGGAGACCAAATCTCAAGATAATAATTATCTTGTTTAGGATAATTAAGTAGTCAATAATCTAGAAGATTAGCAAATAATACCTAATAAAAACCCCTTAAACGAAAATAATAATAATAATAATAATAATAGTAAAATCGAAAAGCAATAGCAAAACCATATACGTTGTTAATGGATTGAATAGGAAGAAATCCAACTTGGGCCGAGGTGGAGTCTGAATTGTAACCAAGATGTCATCCACATTTAATTTGGATATCTCTTTATTTCATGGACGAATTTGTGTTCGTGTAAAAGTAGCTTAAGGTAGCCAAAAAAAAAAAAAAAAAGCTTAAGTTAGCTAAATAATAACCTAGCAATAACGGTTATAGATATAGACTAATGATAATTTTAATTTCATAATAGAACAATATTAGAGTTAAATATTTTCTTTTAAAGGGCGTGAAATAGATTAAAAATTTTAAACTAAAATTATAATGCAACAATTTTTTAGGTTTGTTTATCTATTTATTTGTTTTTAACTTTTTCTTAAAAATAAACTAAACATGTAATAGAGCGTGATTGAACTTTTAAATATTCATGAAATTATGAATTTATATAGTAATATAGTTGATTAGACAATTATTTTAGATTTTAAGTTTGAAATATAAATTCTCAAAAATCAAAACTTCAAGTATAAATTGTAATTTTTTAAAAAACATTATGCGATGGTTGGAATTAAAAATTTTCAGGGGATTAAATAAGAAAAAAACCTCCTAGTTTTGGGGTTGATCAAAAGGAATTTTTGAACTCAGGTGGCAACTACCTCCATCCCTTCTTTGGATGCAAGGTAGCTCTATTTTTATTATAAGGTATAGAATTCAAATCCTTTTCAAACTCTCAAATTTATTGAAAATAAGTAACAGAATGACAAAAAATAAAAAAATAAAAGAAAAAGCGGCCAACGAAATTGATTTTTAAAGGTAAATATAGTGTATAAACCAAAATTTCAAAGTTATACGCCAAAAAGTAAGAAATTTGAAATTCCATTAAGTTAAGCATGGCTATTATCATTATTTCCAAAAAGGATTTCCAAGTAATCCAAAATAGTATCTGAAGTTTTTCAAAGCACATGTGGGCATGTTAGGATCTACTAAAATAAATGGATGAGTTGATAATTTATTTCTCTTGGTCCCCTTAACTTCCGTTTTGAATTAGAATTTCGTGTGTGTTGAAACTGGATTGCATTTAACATATAATTGATAGTCAAAGGAGTACGGCTGGGAAAATCGAATTAAATTAATTATCTAAATGTTAGTGACTTAAATTAGTGTGGTTATGATATATAGTCATCTAGCATCTTGCAATTATGGATGTTGAGGTGGTATTTGCATATATAAAATTATATATATATATTATATGGAAGAGTTTTCAGTGGTTACTTTTTTTTTTTTTTTTTTACCATCTGTGGTTACAGACAAAATTATAGATATTAATATAAGTCATAATTATATTTGATAACATGGTATTCTATGTGACTTGTAATAGTAGGTTAAGCAACCTATTAATCATAAACATCATAACTGAGTTTTTTTTTTTTTTCCCAAATTATGTTCCAAAAATATTGAAATATTATGATGGGAAGATTTTGAAGGCATCTAAATCAAATCTCTGTAGACGTTGTATTTGATCTGTTTTATTTATTTTTTTGCTCGAAAGTTCTATTTGGTGAGTGTATTGTTTTTTTTTTTTTTTTTTTCCAAATTATGCTCCTAATTTTCGAAAGATTATGATGGGAAGATTTTGAAGGCATCTATATATATCGTTGTAGAGGTGAGCTAGGAGAAGAGGACGTAAGCTTGCGGAAGAAAAGTGAGAAAATAATATATTACAAGAAAAAGTGGAGTTACTCTAAAAGAAAAGAAAAAAACAGTTAGTAATAAAATTAGGAATAAACGAAATCTGAAATCTAAAAATTAAATCTGGATTGAGATTTCAAAAATTAGGAATGAGTGTATAATTCAGTTTATTAAAAAAAAATACTTGAAACAAATTATGTTAGCAGGTGAATAACAAGTTGTCTATATCTAAAATAAGATATAATAAGCTCTCTTTATTTAATGTTCAATAATTACCATTAAATTTTTTGGTCAACTACTTAATTCATTACAACCATCCGATCTAATATTACACAACTAAAACAACAATAACCATCGGTGGAAAAATATATGACTAACTATTGAAACCACACTCATATGTATATGTATATATATATATATATATATATGAAAATAAAATAAGATTATATATATATTTTTTGTTGGATACAGGCAAGTGATTGTGGTGTCAAAGTTTTTTTTTTCTTTTTAATTTTTTAAGAAATTCATTGTTGGTGCAATTACCAATTAGAATTTTTTTTTTTTTTTTAGGGATCTAATTTGAAGTTCTAAAGTCTACTCTATAGAATTTCTTTATTTGCATGCATAATTGTCCCTAATGTAGGACATAATATTAAGAAATTTGAGTTTTATTAAGATTTTTATTTAATTTAATTATTGTTAAACTATTTATATTTAGTTTGATTTTATAAGGATTTTCATTTATTATAATTAGGATTAGGATTTAGTATTTTATGGATGTCAAAATAGATTATGGTTTATTAAGCTAGAAATAGGGCGTCACTTCCTAATTTAATTCAATTTTCATATTCATAATTTTCAGAGTTATTTAAGTATCTTTTCTATTCCTCTATGTCAAATTATGATAATAAAACAATCATCCCCATAAAAATGATAGTTAAAACAAAAACTTCAAAATGGAAAATTTTTAGAAGGACACAAAAGAAATATTAGTAGTGTGCATTTTTAAAGGTAAAAATAAGTATCGACACCCCAATGTACGACAAAATAACAACAAATATGTGATAGAATATCTCTGAATTTTATCCTCAATGTGATGATTAAATACTTCGTTGAAAATTTAAACCTGCAATATGATTGAATAACTCATGTATTATGAATGCTTTTTGACCACAAAAAAAGGGGGAAAGGGAACAATGAACGTAATTCAATCTTTTATAAACTCATTTGAAGTGCCAAAAAAATGGAGGAAAATGAAAACACACACTCGATCGAAGTGATATAGCAAGTTCGATATTATCACAGTGTGATAATAATCACAATCTAATAATAATTTCATACCTAATTTTATCATTAAGTATAACGTTTAAATTTCTTATCTTAAGATTCCAAAAGAAATAAAAAATAAGAAAAGAAAAAGAAGAAATGACTCTCACAGTCTACCATGTAGTAGGGTCATCATTTACGATTTACCTAACTTAGTACATTGTGCTATATATGCCCATAATTGAGTTTTCTCATCAACCTCTCTCTCTCTCTCCTGATCTAATTGAAAAAGCTAAACAAAATATTAACCGATGGAACCGTAGTTTAAAAAGTTACTTGTGCAAAAATGACCTTTAATTTTTAAAATATGTTTTAAGTATATACACACAGAGTTTTGTTAAGTTTTAAAGAATAAAATCAATATGAAAAATATAAACATAAAAAACTACATAATTGAAACTCAATATGATAAACACACGTTGATAAATTGATGATTAATTAACTTAACAATTTATCAAGATCAATCAATAATTTATGAAAAATAAATCGACTACTTACAAAAACCAGTTTTGTTTAAAAGGTGATATTTTTTGGTTTATAAAGACTAAGACATTTACATAAAATACACCTTAAGATGGGTCATTCATTACAATTTATTTTTTTTTTTTTGTGTAAAAAAAAAAAAAAAAAAAAGCTTGTTGGCTCCTATTTTACTGAAATCGTTAGTATTGCATTTGGTGCATCATGAGATATGGAACTACATACAAGAACAATAATATTAGTTTCCAAAAAAAAAAAAACACAATAATGTTGCACATGTGTATGTGATCTTATTCAGCTTATGTTACTTTTCTTGCGCCATGCATGTGATTTTATTCAACTTATTTGACTTTTCTTGCATTGGTGGATTTTTTCTCTTTTAACTTTTTTCCTGAGAAGCCAAGTTTGTTTTCTTTTCTTTTAGAGTTACTTTTACAGAAGATCTTTGAATTATACTCTTATCTCAAATTTGATCTCTGATTTTTAATTTTATACGTCACATTACATCAAAATTTTATGTTGTTATAAAAACGACCCTTATATCGGTATTCCATAAAAAAAAAATGAATGAAAATTAAATACATTCAGATCACATACATTTTAATTAAGACTAGTAATTAAATATTTTTAGGAGGAAAACTGTATCTCCAAAATAACTCTATATATTATGTTATGTATTTTTTAATGAAAATACAGTTTACGCTATATGTCTTTGATTAAAGTAAAGTTTTCTTTTAAAAGTCTCTTATTGAGATACAATTTCCTTGCAAAAACTATTTAATTACGGCTTTACTTATAAATAACGCTTATGTGATAAAAATATATTCAATTTTTGTCTATTATTTTTTTATAGAATATTGACAGAGGGATGTTGGCGTAACAATAAAAAAAATTCAGTGGAGTGTGATGTGTAAAATCAAAAACTAGATACCAACATAAGATAATGTGTATAATTAAGAGGCCATTTATAAAACTAACCCTTTCTTTTACAAGCAAAAAGTAAAAACTTCTGAAAAAAAGGAAGAAACTCAAGGTATCAGCTGTACATTTTTTCTATCCTTAGTCCTGAAAGCAATTTTGCGTGTTGTGCTATAATTTTTAAGTATAGGTACTCACAAATAAAACTGTTAAAAAGTTAATCCAGCAATTTAAATAATAACACCTACTGATAAGATAAAAATGTAGTATGTATCATAATTAGTTTTGTCAAAAAAAAAAAAAAAACAATAACAAAAGACACCAACAGTCGACACAAAATTTGAAACTAAATACACACACACACACACAATAACTCGGAGATAGCAGAGCAAACCCTCCAATCGTACCAAATCATTGGAAAATATATAAAGAAAGCTCAATGGAAATGAGGCTCCTATGCATGTTGATGACTTGGAACAAATAGGGCCACCCTTCAACAAGACAATCTAGCTAGCTCTAGTTGGTTATTAATTATTACAATTCTACTTCTCCAGAGAAGTCATACACTCACTCATTGGTGACACAACCTCACTCCCATAAATATATACATATATGTGCGTGTGTACATATAAATGTTCATTATTCAAATATTTCTAGCATAATCATAAACAGATCTATATACAGATTTATTGGTAGGAAATATCTTACATTAGTAATGTGCAATATTTTTTTTATATTTCTTATTTTACAAGTAGTGCACATTAATAATAATAAGAAAAAAAAAAACAAATCAAATTGAAATTGTATTAGAATGAAACAAATATGGACAATATTTAGAAAGTTTGTGGCAGAGTTTAAAACATTGTTTTGTGGTCTTAGCATTTTCCACAAAGAGGATTATAAATTATGCTTTTGCTATGAATTGTTATAAAAGATGTTGATAGATGGACATGGTGTCCATTAACCAAAAAAAAAAAAAAGAAAAAGAAAAAGAAAAAAAAGGGCGCTATTTATTACTATGTTGAAACACCACAATTGTTGTAGCAATTTAAGAAATAAATAGAAAAAGATTGCTATTTATTTCTACTGTGATCATCTTCACACATTTTTAACTAATTATATATTACATGTATAAACTATGAAACTCATAAATTGTAACTCAGATACTTGCACAACGTTATATATCAATCTCTTTATCTGATTAAGAAAATCAATGATTATTATCCTATGATGATCATTAAGTTTTGATTAGAAAAACTTTTGTTGAGACTTAAATCTTGTTCAACTACGATATTTATTCTTTCACAAGTTAATGGCTTTTCTTGTGCCGACCTAACCGGGATGTCTTGATATACCTACTGGTACTTGTCACCATCATTTTTTTTAAAAAAAAAAAAGTTAATGGCTTTACTTAATAGCATCATATAATTAAGGGAAGATTAATAAAATTCCACCTTTTTTTTTGTTTGACATAATTTCATGCTTCTAGAAATCATAACAATTTAATCAATATCTATAATTGTAATTTGATTTTTTAACATCCATTAAAAAAAAAAAAAAAAAAACCTCATAGTTGCAGGTATAGCTTAACAGTTATTCCACACTTGACTCCACCAAAAGGTGTAGACTTCAAATCTCTCCACCCCTAATTAAAAAAAAAAAAAAACTTAAAACAGATCCAAATCATGTGTTTTTTTTTTTTAACCAAAAACACTCAAATTAACAAAACAACGAGAGTTCAATTTCCTCATAGGGTATTCGGAGTTCAACAAGGATTGTTGTATGAACCCCATACACAGACGTAAAATATATTTCCTATGGCTGCAATTATATATTATCGTATAGGTTCTCTTAATTATTTATTTACTACAATTTTAAAGAAGAAAAAATAAACTATTCTTTAGGGATAACTTTAAAATTTGCCGGCAGGAAGTAGACGTTGTCTCACTTTGTCTGTTATAGTTCAAATTGACACTAACCTATGTTTGGTTCACCAATTAGAGTTGAAAAAACTCGATTCAGTTTTTGTCCTCTTTTGAAAAATCAACTCAGTTTCACTATTTGTAGTTCTAATTATAATCTTAAAAACTTAAACTTTAAAAGTTCATAACTTTGTATGTACAAGTCTAAATGATATATATATATTTTAAATTGCATAGAATTTCGAGATAACGAAAAAAGATCCATATTGATTTTTTTTCCCCAAAAATATTTCAAGTTTTTACACTTTTAATTCCAATCAGTTAATCACATTGCCAAACGCACAACTCAACCACAACTCCAAAGTTTCAACTTAAGCGGATGCTAAATCTTCCCCCCTCTCCGAGCTTATTTTAAATTGTAATGTTGATATACTTCTACAATTAAGACATCAATATTTTAACATCTCAATCCTGTATGTATAACGTGACTAGATCAATATAGGAGGGCAAGGCAACGATGATTAGGGGGTTAATTACGAGCAAAGAATGAGGTTTACCTAGGTTGTATGCTGTTACAATTTTTGGATAGCAAACCATTCGATGCTATGTATATGTTGTCACAATTTTTGCTAATAATATATGTTGTTACAGTTAGTAGACACTATCTACTACATTTTTACGCATTTTTTTTTAGTACTTTAGACACATATTGGTGCTAATTAATTATCAAGGCCAATGAAGTTGTTTTGACTCATCTAGCTAGTATTACTTAATCAACCTTTATGTTAGATAGGTCTCTTTTCCCCTTGTCTACTTGAATATATGACAAAAACTATTTCAAGAGTGACAAATTGATTTAATGGCAGCAGTGCTATGGCCACGGACCAATAACATCAATAATTAATTATCCAAAAGTAAAGTTAATTGAGGCTATATGTGTGTGTGTGTGTGTGTGGCAAAGATAAGAAAGGTTTTATATTTTGATCACGACATATATCTCATTCTTGATTCAGATTGGTACATGTCAATTGTCATGTACAAAAGAAGTGGCCTCTATATATAGTAGACAAATAAGAGAAGTAGGACCCAATACGACAAAATAATTATGTACTTCATTTGGTAATTATATGTTTTTTATTTATATATAATTTTGGTAATTATATTTGGAGATATATATGGTTAGGGAGCTTCATTATGATCATATTCCTCTGTGTTTGAATTTATAATTTGACTCTAACTACGAAAAAGGAAAATAACATCACTTCTAAAAAGAAAGGAAAACATCTATACATATATATATATAGTTATTTTCTACACTTGTGATGGGTGTATTCATATTCTATATCTTATAATAAAATCAGTCCGATCATATATGAGATTACCGTTAAATTATATATGCCATTATATAATATTTGCAATGATGTTTGTTTAACTGAGATTTATATAACTAAGTCCCATTTCAAATTCTGAGGAAAAAAAAAAAGAAGGGAAAATTGAAATTCATGATATAATTACTAATTAGTTTACATAACATAGCTTTTTATGGTTAACCAATCGATGTAGTAGCCTCCTAGCCACACAATTTTCTTTCAAGTGGGAATTTGTAGTGCTGATTATCGCATTTATCAAATTAGAATCCCTAAAGAAACGTTGAAAGCAAATTATTGGGATCTTTTTTATTTTTTATTTAAAGGAAATTTGGGATCTATTGTTACAAAAGTTCGTAAATGATTAGGGAATTATTCAATGACAATAACATTTTCTTTTTTTGTCTTCTTTCTCTAGATATGTTAAGAAAAGGAAACCTACATGAAATATATTTCTCAACATGGCCGAGGCTAGGGTTTATACAGTCATGGAAGATGACAAAATTAGAGTCTCTATATGTATATATATTCGTCGTTGTTTTCTTTGACTTTTGCCCAATTGATATGTACAACAATTTCTCTCTCCCTCTCCCTCTCCCTCTCCCTCTCTCTCTCTCTCTCTCTCTCTCTCTCTCTATATATATATATATATATATATATTATATGATATAAGTTGTATCTCTAACTCCTTGCATCCTTCTTCTTCATTTTCGATAAGTTTCTGAACGTGAGGTGGTTATTAGAGTCCTTGTCAATTTCTCATTTCACTAATGTTGACAGACATTGCTTTCCAGAAACAGAGCTTTAAAAATATGTATTCATACATATATAGATATATATATATATATATATATATATGGAACTAAAATAAGCTCAATAATAATTGGATCTCAATTTCCTATCCAACTAGAGATCAGCATGTGTGAGAATTTTGGAGTTTGTATCCAATCAAACAGATCACCTTGAGTAAGATCATCAGGAATGATATGCATTAATTATACATTATACTTTACCAACTTTATTTTGTTTGACAAATTAGTTGAGAAAGTATAATATTATGCTCCCAAAATACTGATGTGGAACTAAAAAGATTATGGGATGATGTGGCAAATTAAGGATGAAATTTCACTCTCTATTAGGGTTTTGACCATCCCTGATTTTTTCACATTTTCCGATGTCTGACACCATCTCCTTCGGCAGTCCTTTTAACACATTAGCAGAGGGACAACGCAAGAGGATCTAATGGACCTACATGACCAAAACTCTAATACTTAATTTTTAATTATACTAATCTTTTTATCAATTAGATTTGATTATTAACTTTGGTCTGAGTTACTATCAAAAATCAAAACTGAACTACAAGAATATGTAGATATATTTATGAGAAGCTCGTAATAAAAGTTTTATTCATTGCCTCAATCAATCACCATCTGATATGACCCTCTACTATAGATATTCATAATTAGAATAAACATTATTTTGTTTAACTTCTCTAATTACATCTTTGTCTATGAATTCCATTTACACTCGAATGTGTGACCTTTTATGAAGTAATCATAAATGAGGATCTGAGAATTATTCGATATATCATACTGAAAAGGTTCGAGTACTCATTCACCCAAATTCTCGAATTAACACTTCATGAGAATATCATTAATCTTCATAATGAACTTATACATTTCATGTCTATTAAATAACGTTCCTAGCTATCCATAATATATTAAGTTTTTTGTTTATGAAATAATCTCACTCATTAATAGATCAATAGACATTACATATAGATGTGAGTCTACTAATCACTTAAGATTAAGGTCAATATCTACGAACTGGACATCTAATAATAGAATATAAGTTCTTTATTGAAACAGATTAACTAAAGAATTAATTATATTGTGGTTCAGTTTAATGTATAAATATACATAATTTGTACTCCTAAAGATTCAATGTTCCCACAAATAGGATGACTCTAATAGAGCTTGGAAGATCAAAAATTGAGAAGGTTAACAGTAAAAAATAAAAAATAAAATAAAAGAAAGAGATAAATGAGAGGTTACTAAAAAAACAAAAAGTACAAAGGAAATAGAGAAAGATTAAACTACTTTGTAAACTAAAGGAATTCATGGCATAAACTGCAAACTAAAAATTTGTATTAGATTTATAAAACTAGTAATATTAATTTTACATTAACTGCATATAGGCCCCGGTGGACCCTCACAAGCTCTACCCCCCGTGAACGACAGCATTAATCATTGTATGAGTGTGCCCCGCAATAAATATATATATATATATATATGTGTGTGTGTGTGTGTGTGTGCGCATGCCAAACACACGTATGCATGTTCTCAAACAAAATTTATATACATCATAGGCACGCAAATATATATAGACGCTTATATAAATATACAAGCACAACACAAACACAAATCACTTCAAAGAAAGAAGAAACAAATATACATAATAAAATACGTTTATATACATGTAAGTACATTTTTCAATATATTACATATAACATGCACACATAATACACACATATATACATACATATACACATACATATAGATATATATGTATCATTATCGACTAAAGAGCTCCTTGCATTAATGATCAACTAGTTGGTTCATTTTCTGGAGTGTGCTTCGGTTCAATTATAAGAGGCCATGTTTTGGTGATTTAGTTGGTCCCTTCTACATGTCCCACTTGTGAAAGATGCTTTCAAAATTTTCTAAGCCACTATGGAGGCTAGGCACTTTGATATTGTAGCCAATAAAATTCACAATTTTTGAAACACAGCCATATATTGTGTCCATCATATGATCCACCAGCAATAAACTTAAACTTTATTTGTCTAATTGAGTTTGATTAGATAATTTAATTTTTAAAAAAGTCCGTTACCAAATTTTCAGTAAATTAGGAAAGAAAAAAAAAAACACATTTGATCATAGCACTACTGATATTGAGAACTTATGTTAATTAACTCGTTGAATCGTTCAGTTAATCAGTATTATTTAATTCGAAATGACTTTTTTTTTTTTTTTTGAGCAAGAGATAATTTAAAACGGCCTAACCTTAAACAAATAGAAAAGATGATGATTAAGGAACCAAGTTAAATGCGAAAAAAAAATCAAGATAATATTGTAGTGTGTGCACATGATGAGTTATTGTATTAAATTAAATGGGATAACAAAATTAAATACCTTCCATTGTACAACATTTTAGAGCCTTGTTAATTAGCTTATTGAACCATCTTATAAGTTAACATTATAGTATTGGAATCAACATTTTTAAGCTAGAGAAAATGTGAAACGGCTTAATTCTTGTATTAAAAAATGCAAAAGATATACAATTAATAAGGAACCAAAGTTAAAAAAATAAAAATTTAAAAAAAAAAATCTTTTTAGTACTAGCTGGACGGTGAGAAGGGAGGTTTATAGTCTTCAGTCTCAGATTTAAACGAATTGATAATATTTTAGGCATGTGCACCAAATGAGTTATTAAAATTATAATGACAAGAGCAGCCGAAAGCATAAAGCTTGTTGCAAATTAATTATAAAAAAGGAAATATTAATATACAAAAACATAGGGTGGTACAGAGATTGGAGGCCTATCTCCAATATAGAGGGAATAGGCAAGGACAGGTAGCTTTTATTTAGTTCCAACCAAAAAAAAAAAAAAACAGAAAAAAAGAAAAAAAGAAAGAAGTTAGCTAGCTCAAAGGGCGTCAAAAAGTTGTTGCCATAATTAGTAACATTCTCTTGTACCTCCTAAATGGGAACTGTGTCTATGTCTAACTTACCCCTATTAGCCTACTATCCCATATTCTTTTCTTCTCATGAGAGAGAAAGAGAGAGAGTAACAGTAAGAGAGAGAGAGAGAGTAAGGGTCTGTTTCGGGATGTTTTAGAGATGTATTTTGGCTTAAATATCAGATATAATTTTAGAAATATGCCTTTGGGAAAAAAAAACTGTTTGAAGTTAAAAGTATAAAATCTTTAAACATGTTCCAAAAAAAAAAATCTTTAATATAGATCTTGTTTCTTTATTCTCAGAATTCGATGTAATTTAAAAATATATATCTCATTTGAACTTGTAATAACAAAATTATGAAAGTTTAAAATTTAATTTACTGTAGATGTTTGAAAATGATATTGTGAAAAATAGTTTTGAGTAGAAGAAAAACACCAAAAAAAAATCTAAAAATAAGATGTCAGTAATCTCCCAAATGAGTCATAAGAGAGGGGGAGAGAGTAAGAATAATGGTACGTTTGGAATAAATGTTTAAGATAAAATTCTTATATTGAAGTTTGTTGATTTTTTATAAATTAATTATAATTTTTATTAATTTTTTATAAAATAAAAAAATTAAAAACTGAGATAAAAAACTTACCACGACGTCTAAGAACCAAACGAGAGAGACGGGGACCGTGGTATTAAGATAGAGAGGGGGGGCCACGGAATTAAGATAGACTTGGGGCCCATGAGAAGGACTTGGAAAGCCCAAATGATCCAATGGTTTGGGCTTCCTAAAGCACGCGGACTTCTTTAGACCAAGACCTACTTATGTGGGCCTCCAACAAACTAAATTTTATAATCTTAGATCACAGAAAATGCCACGCTACTCTTTTAGCGCGTGTAGCGCGTTCGGCTAATTTTTTAATGTGATTATGTGAGAGAGAGGTTAACAAAAGTTACAAAGCATCAAAATTTCCGTCTGACCTTTTCTCACTAAAAAAGAAATTATTTATTTGAGAGAGAGCTTAATATTAAATATTTTCATCAATGGGAGCTTGACTCTCACGCGCTTACAATCTAGGGATGAACATGAATACTTGATCCAAATAACATAATATTCATAAAAGGGTACATTATTAGAGGAAATAGTCACACTCAAAATTCTCTCCCTCTATATGTATTAAATATATATATACACACACACACATATATATATATATATACACACACACACACACATATCTCGCTTTTGTGGCATGTCTAATCAGAATCAGATAGTCTCCTTCACTTTATCAAATTATATATAAGCCAACTTTACCTAAATTGCATTGTAATAGTTTGATTATTGCATCAAAGAAACATTTAGAAGAGGGCTTGACCTCCCACTTGCAGGGTGCAATGAACACTTAAATATTTTTACAAACTTTTTTTGGTGCCTATCGTCATTGATCATCATAAATTGCATATCTTATACACACACACACACATATATATATATATATATATGTATATATTTATATATAAGCATTGCCCACATGAAATCTAATGATGACTATACACTATTTATAATGCTCTTACAAAGCTTCATTAAAATCTCTATCATCTAAAATATCTAAATCCATTTCTTATTGTTGGTTTTTGAATTAACAATTCTACCTTTTCCCACTTAATTGCAATTTAGTTTAGCACTACACTTGGATATATAATTCCATGTCAAGTTTATAATTGTCACTATTATAAGTCAACATAGAATGTTGTACGTAATTGCTTTAATTTGGCTAGATATTGTCATGGTATACAAATTAAGTAGATTTCATCATACTTAAGCTAGACAAAAAATCGTCCAAGACCCTTTTGTTTGACATCGAAAAGGAAGGGCGGCGAGAGGGTTTTGGATGAAAGTTATTGACTCGATTGATCCAATATAATAGTAATTTCTCATTTATTATTTATAGGATTGCATGTCTATGACACATGCTTTTCTTTAGGGGAAAAAAAAAAAAGAGAGAAACAAAATTAATCAAATTCAGGATATTTAGCTTTTTAATTTGTTAGAACAACATAATTCACAAGAATGAAATATATATATATATATATATAGTGTACTTTTGTCCTTCAAATTAATTAAGCAACACTATTTGATTCCAAACCAAAAGTTTTTTTTTTTTTAAATGTTCGATATTCTTCAAATTAGCTTTTCCTAACTTCCTCATATGCACATTATATAAGCTTTAATTTGTCGTCAACCACACCACATATACAATATATATATATATATATATTTATATGTGTGTGTATGATCAGCACTCATGTTTGTTAAAATATTTCAACCCATTATCATGTATAGAAATTCTACTATAAATTAAGAATTCCCCAAAATTAATTTGTCCTTTTGACTTTTATGAAAAGTAAAATGCTAAAATGTATAGCCGGGAAACCCCATTTCTTATATATAATATTATGTGCCCCCATCATATGCATATGCTGCAATGATTAATCGACAAAAATTCTATTAATTGGAGAATTAAACGTAGCATTGTTTAATGAAGTGGCACTAAGCCAACCATGATCTTCCTCGCTTGGTACTTGTTTTGAATTTATTTATTTATTTGATTTTTAAACAAATAAGAGGGAGGGGAAGAAAAAGTGATTGTAACAAATCAACGCACAAGCTAGCTACCTAGCTAGCTAATTTCCTACCCTAAGCATGCATGTGTAATTAAATTAGAAAGAAAAACGGGTTATTGTATCCATAATTATCCATTGAAATCTGAGACCCGCGTGCTGATATTAGTACTAATTAAACATGCTAAAAGTACACTAACTTGTTTGCTTTAGTTGACAATCTTTTGTTTCTTCACTTTGACACAATTAAAGGAGAATATATATATATATATATATCTATTTATTTTAATACAAAAACCATTATGCGGATGATCCAATAAAAATTCTCTTATTATTTTAAGCAAAGTGAAATGTACTATATGGATATATAATAACAAAGCAAAATCTAATCATAATGAAATTAATTAAGTGGGAAACGTGAGAGAAAAGGAGAATTTAAAGCAACTAATCACTTTGGAAGTACTTAAAAATAAAGTTTATAGCACTCATAATTCAATAATTTAATAATATGCATAATGGGAACGATGGTGTCTTCCGTCACTAGGCGCAATACAAAGTCTAAAGCTCAGAGTAACTTCATTGTGAAGTTTAGACCCCGTTTAGAATGGTCCTTAACAAAGTCTCTCTCTCTCTCTCTATATATATATATATATATATATATATATATATATAATTACATAATGAGACGACTGCAAAACTACCAAGATTAAAAAATTTAAAAAAAAAAGTTAATTTTTATTATAATAGCTAGCTAGAAAGGTTTCTTTAAATATCACATTTAGTACTCTCACCTTTTTCTTTCTTTTGTCGTTTATTCCTGTTTTCTGAATTAAAGAGCTAGCTTTTGTAATTAAAGAGAGCAAAATGATTTTTTCACTATAAATAATGGAAAGCAGGCAATCTAGGAGGAAATTAAATAAAAGATTGCCATTTCTTAATGAAAATGGTTAGATTAGCATAAAGTGATATTGTGCTAATCCAGAAAGAGGCAAAATGTCTTCTTCTTCTTCTCTGCAAATATATATACATAGGAAATGTTTCTTATGCAATACCGCATATCATGCGGTAGCTGTAATTTTCTATTTAAAAATTTATAACAATTAATTTATTTATATGTAATTTTTTATTTAGAATATTATCACGTGATACTATTCGTGATTTGATAAAAAAGATAAGTATCATTAAAAAAGTATCACTTGATTGATATAACATAACACAAATCACGTTATAAGTGATGTATGGGAAGGGTACCGTAAAAAAGCCCCTCCTTATATTTATACATATATATATATATATATATATATACATACACACACTAGCGTAAAGCATGTGCTATGCACATGTGTGACAAATTTGAGAAAACTTTTCTAAGTAGGAAAAAATTAAAATAATAAGTAAAAAAAATACACATAAAAAGACCCAAGAAAAAGGCATGAAAACAACACCAAAAAGATAAAAGGACTAAAATGAAAGAAATTATCAACACGAAAAAGGACTCAAATGAAAAAAAAAGTTGGGCCCAAAAAAAACAAAAAAAAAAAGATAAAAATGAAAATATATATATATATATATGGGAGAAAACAGAGGACCAAAAAATATATACAGAAGTAAAAAAAAAAAAAAAAAACCAAAACGAAAAAAATTTGGTGCAAAAAGAAAACAAAAAAAAGGACCAAAATGAAAAAAAAAACAATTGGTTCGGGAAAAAAAAAACCAGAGGACCAAAAAGCAAATACAAAAAATTTTCATCCAAAACGAACTGTTTCGTTGTGGACGAAATGGCGTGAACAGGAAAACATTTTCGCCTTTCTTAATAATGTGTTTGTTGATAGTGCATGCATATGAAAGGATTATTTTGGTTCATTATGGTATGTTTGGTACACCGTATTAGCGCTCCATATTGCATTATTTAAAATAATACAATATTTGTCAACATTTTTGTATTGTATAGACTAATACGAAATTAAAAATTAATACAATACAGACTATGATATTTTATATGACAAAAAACCTCTGTATTAGGCTATATTGTATAATTCAATCTAAATGATTATATCAAAAGACAAAATATACTGGATTTCAATATGGAAGTCGGTCGAGTTTTTGGATGAGAGTCGAGGTCGGGATTTGGTCAAGGATCGAGGTCGGGTCTGGTTTCGAGGTCGGAGTCGGGTTTCGGGATGGAGGTCGGGTCGGGAATTAGGGCGAGGTCGAGTTTCAAGACGGGGATCGAGGACATGTTTCAGGACGGGGGTCAGGGTCATGTTTCAGAATGGGGATCAGGGTCGGGTTTCAAGATGGGGGTTGGGGTTAGGGTCGAGTTTGAGACCGGGTCAAGATCGGGCTTCGAAATGGGGGTCGAAGTCCGGTTTTACGGTCATGGACATGGTCGGGTTTCGGAATGGGAGGTGGGGTTGGGGTCAGGGTCGGGTTTTGAGACAAGGTCAGAGTCGGGTTTCAGGGTCAGGTTTTGAGGTCGTTATCGAGTTTCGGGACATGTGTTAGGGTCGGGTTTTAAGTTTTGGGGTCTAGTTCGGGTTCAAGGTCGAGTTGCGGGACAAGTTCAATGTTCGGGATAGGGTTTCGGGATCAGGTTTCGGGGTTGGGGTCGAGTTTTGGGACAAGTTCGAGGTTAAGATCGGATTTCGGGATCAGGTTTTGAGGTCTGGTGTCAAGGTCGGGGTCTGGTTTCGGGGTCCACGTCGGGTTTCAGGGTCAGAGTTGGTTTTTAGGGTCGAGGTTTAGTTTCGGGACTGAGGTTGGAGACGGGTTTCAAGGTCAAGTTTGGGGTCAGGTTTCAACACAGGGTTGGGGTCGGGTTCAGGTTTTTGGGTTGGGTTTCGAAGTCAAGGTCGGGGTCAGGTTTTGGGACATGGGTTGAGGTTGAACTCAGGGTCGGGTTTTCAGGTCGGGTCAGGTTTAGGTTTCGTGGTCTGGTTTTGTGACCCCAACCTCGAAACCCGATCCCAATTCACATCCCAAAATCCGACCTCAAACCTCATCTCTAAACCCGATCTCGATTATTGTTCTGAAACCGGACCCAACCCTCATCCTAAAACCCGATCCCAATCCCAACCCCGTCCCGAAACCCGACCCCAACCCACGTCTCAAAACCCGATCCCTGACTCCGTCCTGAAACCCTATGCCGACTCCTATCCCCAAACCCAATCCTGACCCTTGTCCCAAAACCCAACCCACCCCGACCTCCGTCTCGATATCCGACCCTGACCCTCTCGTCTCGAAACCCAATCCTAACTCCCATCCCGAAACCCGACCCCAAACCCTGTCTTGAAACCCTACCCCGACCCCAACCACCTTCTCGAACCTAACCCCGACTGCGAAACCTAACCCTGACCCCCGTATCAAACCTGACGCCGACTCCCGTATCGAAACCTGACATCTACCCCGACCCGCGTCCTGAAATCCGATCCTGATCCCCGTCCCGAAACTCAACCCCGACCCCGATCCCCATCTCGAATCCCGACTACAGTCTGGGTGTCATAAATAAATCTTATCATTTGAAAGCTCAATTCTTAATACAATACAATATGATGACAAACAAATAATATATTATGTTGTATTATATTATAATACAATACGAAATCAAATATCGTATTGTATAATGACAATACAATATAATATAATATAATATATTTTATAAAATATAATATAGCATGCCAAACATACCCTTAGTGGTTGCTTTTCATATGATAATTATGTAATATATTGGTTGGATATATATATATATATATATATATATATATATATTTCTTACCTTTCCAAGTTTTCAGTGGTGGTTCACTTGAGGTATATTAATAAAATATGATGCTATATTTCCTATATTGATCACCAAAATATCTGTATATAATTAAGTTGCACAAGGGGTACTATTGTAAGTGTAGATTTCTTTAAGAATCTTGTACAGTGTATTTTTTGTCATTTTTTTGTATGTGGACTTTGTTTACATGCAAAGGTTTGAGGGGTTCGCATCCCCATTTATATAAGTGCGATCAAATGAGAGCTTTTTAAGACTTTTAATTATTTTTTCCTTTTCCTTTTCCTTTTCCTTTTTAACAAACACAATAACACTTTATATCCCATCACGTATCATTGTGCACAAATTATGTATCTAGTTGACAGAGACATGTTAGTATAATTTGAAGTAGAAATAACACAATATGTTAATTCAAAAACAAAGGAAATAAAACATATAACACATGAAACTCTCGAAGTTGAGGTCTTAATTGGCAATGTTAATGTTTCAATTTGTCTAACTATATTAATATATATATATATATATAAATTAAAATTTAAGTTAATTTCAAAACATGCAAAGATGATCAATGTGTTATTTTATACGGTTTAATTATATATGTTCTTTTTTTTAACTCACCAAAAAGAAAAATATGTTCTAATTTATTGTTTTTTTATTTTTGAAAAAAAAAATGAATATTTAACTATAAAACTTTTTTTTTTTTTTGGCAATTGAAAAAAAAAAACACATAAAACGTACACATTAATACCGAGCAACAAAATGAGTCTTCTGAAAGGCTCTTCAAAATAGTGATTAATTTTTTTGAGAATCCTAATTAATTAATTGATTATATATTCCTTAACTCCAATCTATATGAAGCAAATACTACATTATATATAGGTGTATATATGAGACAGAATCAAGGTGGACCATATGTTCCACTCCCTTGATCACAAGCCTTTTTATACTTTATGGGTTCATAGAGCTGTTTAATTATGTTTTTAATATGGAATCTCAAAGTTTGATTAGACAGTTGTGGAGATGCAACTTTCCCATGATTAAAAGCGCGCAATAATCCACAATCCATTCTTGTGATTCGAAGAGAATACAACCAAAACCATTTTAGGTATCGAATTTTGATATCAGTTCACCCCTACTCTCCATCCAATGCATACATATATATATATATATATATATGTATAGTTATAATAGTATTAACTTTTGATTAGTAAACATCGACTCATGTCAAAGTTGTCACTGGAAAATTAGACTTTTCTTGAGCTTCATGTTATACAATATTTAATTTTGCACTCTCTCATAATTAAATTGCAAATATATATACACACAAAGTATATATATATATATATATATACTCTTCACCGTACAGCCATTTACAGATAAAAGGCTATATATTATATTGCTAACTATAGCTAGCTTGCTTGTGAAAATTTGCCTATTATGCAATAACTAAACAATGTGAGTAAAATATTGTGTATGTCATCTAAAAAGATTCTCACTTTTTTTTTTTTCTTTTTTCTTTCCTTTTTCTGTAAAAGTACAGTTTATTAGCTACATAAGTAGAACGATATGGAAGAATAAATCACTTAATATCTACGTGCTTTGCATTAATTGATAGTAGCCACTACTTGTGGGAAAAATTGGGTTAATTAATTAAGGGGAAGGAATTAAGCAACTAAACGTCTAATCAATAATATTTAATTGATTAATTATATGGTCTTCATTTGTCCAGGTTTTTTTTATTCATTCATGATTAACTTTAATCACATTAGTTGGCTTTCCTTTTTCTGGTGACCGAAGTATCAAATTCTCTATTAAAGAAGTGCAAGTTATGTGGATATATGGCTAGTTTTATTTTATTTATTTTTTTCATGGAATTTCTTGGCCTTCAAGAGGCATTATGTGGAATTCCCTTGGAATAACTTTCTTATGGCTAACCAATTATTGGTTTTAAGGAACTACCACTATTCACTAACCATATATCCAATGTACATACATGAATAGTGTTATAGGGTAATCAATCTAAATCATAAAGTTGGTGTGATGAACAAGGAACAAAATAGGTACCGATATAGTTGGGATGCGTTTAGTTTTTTTCATGGAGCTTGTTCTGCAGTTTCTATTAGGAATGTGCTTGCTATTGAGGCAGAGTTAATGGGTCTTACTATTACTATTAAGCATGTTCACTCTTATAATTAGAATCGGTTATGGTTTGACGGTGATTCAATCTATATATATATTTCAATTAGAGGAGCTATAAAACTTGTAAAAAAAAAAAAAAGATAAAACTAAAATTTTAAAATATGATATCGGCACGCATATGTACCCACTCACATAAACGGCGCGGCTTCGCCACTGCAAATAATGATTAAGACTAACAAGACTAGTTAATAACTTCCTAAAGTCTAACTTTTCAAATGAAAACATAACTTAGGTGATGATATAGAATTTTGCTATGTTACATTAATTAATTAGAGTACGTTATATAGAATATAGTTCAACAAATAATTAAAAACTAAAATGAACAAACAAATGGAGTAGCTAAAAGTCAGTTAACAAGTTGGCCATATAAGTTATGAATGAGGTTATGATCGAGAGAAAAGAGTTGTTAATAAAAGCCGGATGTGGCTTCATGGGAATCACAGAACATTTTGCTTTATTATTATTGATTAAGTTAGGTCAATAAGATTCTTCTAAAATGCTTAACTTAATCACCAATCCATTAAAAAGTAGAAGGCAAAAAAACAAAACACAAAAGCAAAAAAAAAAAAAAAAAAAAAAAAAAAAAGTATAGTTGAAGAATCCAAAAAGAGAAAAAAAAAAAAAAAAAAAAGCCTAAATCTAGCATCCCGGGCCTTTTTCTCTTTCATTGCCCTAATTGAACAAAAAGACGCGACTTTCCACAAACAAACTGAGTTTTTTTTTTTTTTTTTTTTTTTTTTTGAAAGGCAAACAAATTGTAAGTTGAGAAACAAGTAGTGAAATGCTCGTATAATATATATATACATATACACAAATATATTTATTTACATATGCTAGAAAATGCCAGTATGATGTATTAGTGAGATTGGGCAGAAACTTATTTCTCAACCATAAAAGTGGCATTAAAGGCCAATTTTTTTATAAAATAATTAATTATCATGTCAGCTTTATTAATGTGGCAAATGCATAATTCATTAAGAGAGTGTATTTGTCGTTTGCCTTTTCTATAAGGTTGTTTCTTTTTTTTTTTTGTTAGTCCTTGTCAATGGCGGAGTCAGCCATGGCCAAGTGAGGGGACTTTCGCCCCATCAATGAATTTTTCTTTTTAACAATTTTTTCTTTAAAAATTTTATATTTTTTTCATTTTGCCCCTTTAAAAATTGGTCATCTTATATAAAAGCTCCTAAAAATTTAATCGTTAAGTAGATATCCCTACTAAAATAATATGCTAGTTTTTCTTATCCTTTTTATTAATAAATTTGAGTGGGGTTTGATATAAAAACGAGTTACTTATTGGGTACCAACTTAAATAAGATATACTAATTAGACTCTATTTGTTATCAAATACTCTCTCCATTTAGATATATATATATATTTTTTAGAGGTAGCAAATGCATTAATCAATATAACGGCTAATTGTTTGATCATCAGTAAGCTGTAAATAAATTTTGATCCAAAAGTTAAGCTAATTATATTAATATGACAATTAGTTATATATACTATCTCATTTTCTTGTATGTACTTTTTTTTCTTGTTCAATTTTAAAGAATTCAAACTTTATTGCCAATTTGCCGCATCACTTCTCAATTGGTTTGTTTTCTCTCCAAGACTTTTGTTGCTTTTTTTCTTTCTTCACTAACACTATTTTGCCACAAAATTGTTGTCATCATGTCCATATAAAGAACAAAATAATACTAATAATAAATACACAATAATTATGACCACGTATCTTACTACCACAAATCAAAATAGATTCTACTTTTGCACAAAAAAAAAAAAAAAAAAAAAAGATAATAATAATAATAATAATAATTAAACAAAAAAATATGTGCTTTCACTACAGGCTTATGCTGTCCACATTGATTAGGATTCAAACTGAACATCATCACAATTATTTCAGAGACATTCTAAAGGGGTGGAACTCTTCACTATGCAAAAACCGCCCCACCAATAAATCTTTGCCATATATACAAACCCCACAAGAAATTGACTAATTATTCATCATTCTAAGAGCTATATATGTACATATAAATATACACACACACACACACACACACATATAAAGGGAACGAAATTTTTCTTTACTAGTGGATGACACTAATCCCCACCAAAAATTTTTACTAATACAACACAACAAGAAGACCTTAGTAAAAAAGCCTTCAAAAAAGCCAAATTAGTGGAGAAAATGAGGTTTTTAGATTTACCTGAAATTGCTCACACAATGATATTACCGAGAGAGAGAAAGGGTGACCAACAAGAAAGGGGAAAAAAAAAAAAAAAAATTCTTTTGTGCGCTAGCCAACCCACCATAGGATAGGAAGTCGGCCTATTAAATGTTAAAGAAGTAAATCTTACTCAAAAAAAAAAAAAAAAAAAAAGGTAATAATTAACAAGTAAAACGAAGGGGTAAATTTCCCTCCCAAAATTGAACAGGATAGCCGACCATATATATATATATATATATATATATATATATATTATCAAAACCCTACTACCCTAGGCTTCTAATCAAACTTCATCGAGATACTTCATGATGCAAATTTTATGATAGGGTATGAAAAATTATCTTAGTAATAATTTTGTTTTGAATTGTTATATATACAGATAAAGTTCTGTCAATTTTAAATATTTTTTCATTTTGATATAATTTTAATCATTTTTGGTATATAAAAACATACATCATCGGTATATATAAATATCTTACTGTAGAAAGCTTCATCTTTTTAAGGTTCTCCATCTCTTATCAATGTTTGATCCTCGGACTTTTTACCCTTTTCTCCAACTTGGTAGCCCTACCAGACAAATGGCTTAAATTAGGGTTTTAAGATATGCCATTTAGTGTAATTACCAATATATTTGCGTGTAATAGTATATTAATAAATTGATCTTTCGGTTGCTTAGAGGCACATCCCAAATAAGGGAAATCCATTTTGGATAAACCTAGCGATCTGCTAGCTAGGTTCTCAAATGAATGAATTCTCAATTCCGAATTCGTTATAGTTAATTTGTTGCCTCTCAAAGTATTTTTCAATTTAAAAAACTAAACGAAGTTCTAAAGTTTTGAAATATTAAATTCAAAGCCCAATAGAAGTTTTTGTCATTTGTTTTCAAGAGTGATTGCAATTGGGTCTGAACTGGACTCTAACTAGACTATCCCACATTGAGAGTATGGATTTGTGGCCAAACAATTCTCACTACAAAATATACTCGTCATCAGTTAAATAAGCTCGTGATCTTCCATTTAATTTAATTAATTCCATAATATTGAGCCAAATTTTGTCAATAATAGAATGACGTTCAAAATTATTATAAAAATTTAAATTAGAGTTGATGTCTAATATTTTTCTTGATTTAAACATCATGAGTTTAGGCCACTTTACCTGCCTATACAACTCACGTGTATTTCCAATACCATATAGGCATATTCACTACAAAACTCCAATTGGGAAACATATTCGAGACCCATTTGGGAGGACATCTAGAGATGATGTATTGAAAGTTGTGATAGAAATATATGTTTGGAAGGAAAATTTTTAAAAAAGTTTTGTGATATAAAAAATAATGTAAAATTTTCAAATATGTTTGGAAAAAAAATACAAAATAAATATTACATTGTTCATCTCGTCGATACAAGTATTTTGACATAAAAATCATCTTATTTCGATTTGAAATGAAAAAGTTATAGGATTGCTAAATTTGAGTTTTTTTAAAAATAAAAAATAGAAAAAATTTGATATATAGTTGAGAATCTAAAATCGAGATAATAAAATAATATTTAAAAATGTTACCCCAAAATAAGGCTTTAATCAAGATGACCCAATATTACCTTGCAAAAGGTATATAGGACTTTTAGTTATTATATAGGTTACAGGAATAACTTATTACAACAATTTTGGGCCAGGACTTTGACCAATACTTACAACAAACCAAACATATACCCACATATTAAAAAACTAAAGTGATTTGGTTTTCAGTCAGAACTATTATATATATATATATATATATATATATATTCAGTATACTACTCAACACTTGATAGAAGTACCTTTATGTATAAACAACTTAAACAGTAGCTTTCTAAGATAATTATAATAATAAAAATAAAAACCTTAAACATTAGCTTGTTTTTTTGTTTTTTTGTTTTGTTTTTGTTAGAATTTTGCGATAGGATATCAAAAAATATTCTAATAATAGGATCTGTTTTTAACTATCAGATTTTTATTGTGATTTGACATTTAGAAATACATACTATGAGTAAAGGTGGCCGATCTTAAAAAGTTTTATATGCGTTATGAGTAAGTAACATGTTGGCATAGAAATGGTAAACTGTTAGCAATCTCAACCAACCAGGAACTCATTTTCAGAGTCCAACGTAATCAACTTCATGACCGAATTTAATATCTAAAATGTTAGTTGCAGCAAAAAGGCTTTTGGGACAGCCCTTTATTTGTCCCCCAGAGATATAATTAACTTCAAAAACATCCTCCAAAGAAACCAAACTAGCAAAAGGCCATTTAGTAGTATCTAGGCCACAAGAATTAGTGATGACAACAACTTTGGGTCAGGACTTAGACCACTACTTCTAACAAAACAAACCCCCGGAACAAGCCCACATATTCAAACACTAGAGGGATTTGGTGTATGTCATCACTACTTTATATTATTTTTTTAGTAGACTACTCAACGCTACAGAAGTGAGTTCAGATTTATAATCTTATTTTCCTATCTCAATGGTTATCTTCTCAATAATATTTTAACAACTCATCAATTTATTTAATAACTTTTAGTATTTAATATTTTTTATATGATTAAATTTTTAAATTCAGATAATAAGACATAATACTATTAAGAAATGGCTTATGAGATAAGAAGTATGAGACAGTAAATCTTGACTCGACAGAAGTAACTTTATGTGTAAACAACTTAAACACTAGCTTGCTTGTGATTATATTTATATTTATTTTTATTTTTTAGAATTTTATGGTCTAATAATAGGATTATGTCGTTAATTATCATATTTTTTAAAATATGATTTGACGTTCTGAAATTATACTATAATACTAAAAGAGACCTAGGGTTGCACTGTTCTTTCTACAGTGATGAACAGTACTTTTGATTTTTTTCTATCTAATTTTGCTGCATCTTCTACAGTACTGTACAGTTCTGTACAGTACTTTTTGCTACAGTAGCACATCACCGGCAGAGCACCAAAGGCAGAGCACCATCTCCGTCGCAGCCCTGCCGTCGCCAATCCCACCACCGGCACACCATCATCTCCGTCGTAGCCCCGCCGTCGCCAATCTCATCACCATTGTCGCAGCCCACCACTGTCGTAGTCCACCATCGCAGACCACCAAAGGCAGACCTGTTGGAAATTTTCCCGAGTCATAAATGGTCTGTTTTTTATTCTTGGTAACTCTAGAATTGTTTCCTCATTTTCTCGAAAAAATTGAGTTTCGAATGTGGTCCATATTCAGCATAGGTTCAACCCACAATCTTAGGAACGTCCAACAACGTTCAAATCGTGGACTTTAGGATTTAGATGTTTTTGAACATAAATAAAAGATGAAAATCATTAGGAAATTAGATTTCTAGAATTTCTGTGATTTGAAACGTTAATTTTGGTGTCTGGAAGGCTAAGAAACCGTCGGGTTTCACTTCGGGTCCGTACCGGGTCGAAACGACCCGGCTGGAGGTTGAAGACAGAAAAAACGACATGTCGTTTTTGTCATTAAGGAATACTGCCGTTTGAAAAAACGACAAGTCTTTTTATTTAGTTAAAAACGACATGTCGTTTATTTTGACATTAATGAAGCCGTTTGGTAAAAACGACAAGTCGTTTTATGAAGTCAAAAAACGATATGTCGTTTTAGTTGGCAGATGAGACTTCAACATTGAGAAAACGACATGTCGTTTTTGTGAGGCAAAGTTTGTGTCGTTCTTATAAACGACATGTCGTTTAAGGGCCTTTTTTTTTTTTAAATATATATTGTGAATATTATTATGTATTTATATTATTTTATTTGTGTGTATAATTTATTGTTTCATTATACATGCAAAATTAAGTTAAATAATATTAGTGCATTAATTGTTTCATATTTGATATAAATATTGCTTATGTTTTTTATACAATTATGTGAGCTTTTATTGAGATTCAGTCATTCTATTCAAGAAATCGACTTTATTGCTGGATCAACAAAGCAAGTGTTATCACTGGAAGAACAAAAGATTGCCAACCGAATAATAATCGCAGAACTTCAAGTTTTAAATCCATATCAAAATCAGGTAAACATTAAATTATTATATATAAAATAACAAAAATATATATATAAAATAACAAGAATAATTTAGTCAACATTATTAATATAATTTTATCAAACAGAAAACAAAATTCACGGTTAAAGCAACTATTACCGAGCTTAATATTCGTCAAGGTTGGTTCTACAATGCATGTCCAAGATGTTATAGACAATTAAAACAATCAGGGACATCGTGGTGGTACGACAGTCATGGTCATTTGACAACAATGCCAATCACTTGGTAATATACTTTATTTCTATCAAAAAAATTTTCCCCCTTTTTTTTTCCCATATCAATATTAAAATAATTCAAAATTAAATAAACATTAAAATTTTTTAACAGGTACAAAATTAATGCAAGAATTGAAGACAGTACCGGAGGAATGAACATCGTCATGTTTAGAAAAACTGTTCAATCATTAATAAACAAACCTTGCTCCATCCTGACGATCCAAGAAGACTATACTGATCCAACCATTGTTCCTCCCATCTTGAACCAACTGAAAGACATATCAAAAATATTTGTGATCCAATTTCGTCTACGAGGTGCCTTCATCGATGCAGTCATTATAAAAATATTTGATGATGATATGCAACCACCGTTATTGCCTGCACCGACAACAACATCATTTCAAGAAATTAAACCATCATCAATATCTATTGATCCAGAGACACCTCAATTAGGGAGCAAAAAACCTGCAAAAAAACAACTATTTTACCGAAGCTCTCATCGAATAAGTAGAATCAAGGTATATTATTATTTATATTTTACTTTCAATTTTTCAATTATTTAATTCAACATATATATTTATATATTATTAATAATTATATAATTTTATGTATTATTATTTTAGTACTCAACATCAGTCTTCTCCATCGCATCATCAATTTGAATCTCCAAGCGACCCATCAAAAAAACGGAAACAAACCAAATAATTTTATTTTTTATATATCATTCTACAATAAATCAATAAATTTAATTCAATTTATATATAAAATATAAATATCATTTTACTAACATATAAAATTATTTTTATTACAACAGCTCGGAGGAGAAGATGAAGAAAGTTAAACACGAGTGACACTTTGGCCTTTCTACAAAAAAAAATTATGTTCTTCAAGACTTTTTATATGTATAAATATAAATATATATCTATATTGATATATATAATTGAGACATCTTAATGTAAATATAAATATAAATATGCCAAGAAAAAAAAAACTTAAATTCCAAAATTATTGTAAATATATTCTATTTGTTATTTATCTTAATACTTTATTTCTTTTCATCTATTTTTTAAACACTCATTTCTTTTAACAATTTATATACATTTTTCCATCAATTTTTCCCCCCCCCCCATACTAAAAATTCCCTTTTTTCTTTATACATATATATAACGTAACAAAAATTTAATTTTTAATTTTTTGGATTTTCTTTTTTTAAACAAAAACAGCTTTTTTCCAAAAAAACGAAACAAAAGTAATAATGAAGAAAAAAACCTAAAATCTGAAAAGATAAAACACAATTACCTGTAACCTGCATCCATATTGCCTTAATATGACATCCAACACTTTTAACGCTTCTTACGAATTCTCATATTCTTGACCTCATAGAACATTTGTAATTGCCTGTATCAGAATTTTTGCAGCAAATCTAATTTCAACTTTAAAAATTTTCAACTGATACCATCAACGCATTTTGTTTCGGTTATTCTCAGATTGACTACCATAACCGTCAACAGTTTTAAATACTCCTTTTTTTAAATATTTTATGCTCATTTTTCCATCCGTTTTTTTCTCCTATACTAAAAATTCCCTTTTTCTTTTTTACATATATATAACCTAACAAAAATTTAATTTTTACTATATTTTCTTTTCTTTTTTAAACAAAAACAACTTTCTTAGAAAAAAAAAAAAAAAACAAAAGCAATAATAAAGCAAAAAACCTAAAATCCAAAAAAATAAAATACAATCACCCACAACCTGCATACATATTGTCTTAATAGGATATCCAACACTCTTAACACCTCTTAGGAGTTCTCAAATTCATGACCTCGCAGAACATTTGCAATTGCTTCCATGAGAATTTTTACAGCAAAGCTAATTTTCAGTTTAAAACTTCTTGACTAATACTATCAGCGCATTTTCTTTGGTCATTCTCAGATAGACTGCCATAACCGTCAACAATACGGTTTCAATTCCTCTTATACAAAAACAAAACAAAAAAAAAACAAAAAAAAAAGGGAAAAACAAATCAAACCATGATATGCAAAAAATCATTTGGTGACACCTAACACATCCATCTTTCTACTAAAACATCATCAAGTACAACAGTGAATTCAAATTTGTTTCTTAGAAAAAAAAACCAACGGTAAATAAGCTCTTCTCACCATCATAAACAAAGTTCTTACCAGCTAAACAATAATAAAACGCAGAACAACACAATAAACACTACAATGTACACCTTCAATAAATAGCTTACATGAAAATTTTTGCTAGAAAACTAATTTCTATTTTAAAAGTTATTGATTAATACTGTCAACACATTTTCTTTTAGCCATTCACAGATACACTAATCGTCAACACTATGGTTTCAATTGCTTTTATACCAAAACAAAACCGGAAAAAAACAATAAAAAAAAAGGAAAAAACTAAAAAAACCATGATAAGCAAGAAATCATTCAGTAACACCCAATACGTTCATTTTTCTACCAAAACATCATCAAACACAACAGTGAACTCAACTTTCTTTCCTATAACATAACTAACAGTAAATAAGCTATTCTTAACGACTCTTAAGAGTTCTCAAATTCTTGATCTCGCAAACTATTTATAATCGCCTACATCAGAATTTTTGGAACAAATTTAATTTCCACTTTAAAACTTTTTGACCGATACTATCAACACATTTTCTTTCGGTCATTCTCAGTTTAATTACCATTACCGTCAACAGTTTTAAATACTCTTTTTTTTTTCATTTTCTATCTATTTTTTCATCCGTTTTTTTTTTCCTATACAAAATATTCTGTTTTTCCTTTTTACTTATATATAATGTAACAAAAATTTAATTTTTAATTTTTTTTCATTTTCTTCTCTAAACAAAAACAACTTTTTTTTGCAAAAAAAACGAAACAAAAACAATAATAAAGCTAAAAACCTAAAATCCAAAAAAATAAAACACAATCATCCACAACCTGCATATAGTTTGCCTTAATATGACATCCCACATTCTTAACATTTCTTAAGACTTCTCAAATTCTTGACCTCGCAGAACATTTGCCATAACTTGCGTGAGAATTTTTGCAGCAAAGCTAATTTCCATTTTAAAACTTTTTGACTAATATTATCGACGCATTTTCTTTCGATCATTCTCAGATGAACTACTATGATCGTTAACAGTACAATTTCGATTCCTTTTATATAAAAACAAAACCAAAAAAAAAAAAAAAAAAGCAAAAAACAAATCATACCATGATATATAAGAAATCATTCAGTGACACCTAACACATCCATCTTTCTGCTGAAACATCATTAACAACAACAATGAACTCAAATTTGTTTCCCCAAAGAAACCCAATAGTAAATAAGCTATTCATACCATCAGAAACAAAGTTCTGACCAGCTAAACAGTAATGAAACACAAAACAACACACTAAACACTACAATATACACCTTCCATTAATTGCTTACAAGAAAATTTTTACAGCAAAGCTAATTTCCATTTTAAAAGTTTTAGACTAATACTATCAGTGCATTTTCTTTTGGTCATTCTCAGATGAACCACTATAATCGTCAACACTACGGTTTCAATTGCTCTTATATCGAAAGAAAACCAAAAAAAAAAAAAAAAAACAATAACAAAATAAAAAAAAGGGGAAAACTAATAAAGCCATAATAGGCAAGCAATCATTCAGCAACACTCAACACGTCCATCTTTCTGCTGAAACATCATCAAGCACAACAATGAACTCAAATTTCTTTCCCAAAAGAAAACCAACAGTAAATAAACTACTCTTAACTCCTCTTAAGATATCTCAGATTCTTAACCATGTAAAGCCTTTACAATTACTTGCATGAGAATTTCTGCAGCAAAACTAATTTCCACTTTAAAAGTTTTTGACTGATACTATTAGCACATTTTCTTTTGGTCATTCTCAGATTGACTGCCATAACCATCAACAGTTTTAAATACTCCATTTTTTTTTAACATTTTATGTGCATTTTTTCATCCCTTTTTTCCCCCTATACTAAAAATTCCCTATTTTCTTTTTACATATATATAACCTAAGAAAAATTCAATTTTTATTTTTGGTGATCTTCTTTTTTCAACAAAAACAACTTTTTTCCAAAAAAAACGAAACACAGGTAATAATAAACCAAAAAAACCTAAAATCGAAAAAGATAAAACACAATCACCCATAACCTGTATACATATTGCCTTAATATGACATTCAACACTTTTAACACCTCTTAAGAGTTCTCAAATTCTTGACCTCATAAAACATTTACGATTACTTGCATGAGAATTTTTGCAACAATGCTAATTTCCACTATAAAAGTTTTCCACTGATACTGTCAGCGCATTTTTTGTGTGGTCATCCTCAGATGCACTACCATGACCATCAACAGTACAATTTCGATTCCTCTTATATAAAGACAAAGCCAAAAAAACAAAAAAAAAACAAAAAACAAAAAACAAATCAATCCATGATATACAAGAAATCATTCAATGACACCTAACACATCCATCTTTCCACTGAAACATCATCAAGCACAACAGTGAACTCAAATTTGTTTCATGGAAGAAAACCAATAGTAAATAAGCTCTTCTCACAATCATAACCAAAGTTCTTACCAGTTAAACCATAATAAAACACAAAACAACACAATAAACACTACAATGTACACCTTCAATAAATTGCTGACATGAAAATTTTTGCAGCAAAGTTAATTTTCACTTTAAAGGTTTTTAACTGATACTATTGACGCATTTTCTTTCGGTCATTTTCAGATAGAGTACCATAATCGTCAACACTACAGTTTCAATTACTCTTATACCAAAACAAAACCGGAAAAAAAAATAACAAAAAAAAAAAAGAAAAAAATTAATAAAACCATGATAAACAAAAAATCATTCAACAACACCCAACACGTCCATCTTTCTGCTAAAACATCGTTAAGCACAACAATGAACTCAAGCTTCTTTCCTGGAAGAGAACCAACAATAAATAAGCTGCTCTTAACACTTCTTAAGAATTTTTAGATTCTTGACCTCACAGAGCATTTGCAAGTGCTTACATAAGAATTTTTCCAACAAAACTAATTAACACTTTAAAAGTTTTTAACTAATACTATCAACACATTTTCTTTTGGTCATTCTCAAATTGACTACCATGACCCTCAACAGTTTTAAATACTCCTTTTTTTTTTTAACATTTTATATGCATTTTTCATCCATTTTTTTCCCCTTATACTAAAAATTCTCTTTTTGCTTTTTACATATATATACCGAACAAAAATTTAATTTTTATTTTTTTATTTTCTTTTTTAAACAAAAAAAACTTTTTTTTCAAAAAAAAAACAAAACAAAAACAATAATAAAGCAAAAAACCTAAAATCCAAAAAAATAAAACACAATCACCCACGACTTCCATACATATTACTTTAATATAACATCCATCACTCTTAACACCTCTTAGGAATTCTCAAATTCTTAACCTTGCAGAACATTTGCAATTGCTTGCATAACAATTTTTGCAACAAATTTAATTTCCACTTTAAAAATATTTAACTGATACTATCAACGCATTTTCTTTAGATCATTCTTAGATAGACTACCATAATCGTCAACGGTTCAATTTCGATATGAAGAAAATATTTTTTCTTTCCCGTGCAACGCACGGGTATTAAACTCGTACTTACTATAAATAAAGTTTATCCGATCTTTAAAAGCTTTTTATGGGTTATGAGTGCGTTATGCATTGGCACATAAATGGTAAACTGTTGCAATCTCAACCGACCTGTAACTCGTTTTCAGAGTCCAACATAATCAACTTCATGGCTTCATGACAAAATTTAATATCTAAAATGTTAGTTGCAAAAAAAAATAATAATAATAAAATAAAATCTTTTGGGCAGTCCTTTACTTGTCCCCAGTGATAAATTAACTTCAAAAACATCCTCCAAAGAAATCAAACTAATTTGGCCCATCAGATTTTACAAAAATGAGCCATAAGTTGATGAGTATCATAACTAAGGCCATCTCCAATACATTGATATGTATAAATGTTATTTTTATTGCTTTATTATAAGTGTAATAAACAATATTATTTTACTTTATACTCTAATACATAATATTATTTTTACTTTTTATCATTATTATTATGCTTTGAAACTTATAAAAGTGAACATTAAGTTTTTAAATAATTTAAAAATGAAAATAATATAATAATTATATGATAGTCAAGTCAACAATCAATAAGAATCAAATGATACATTTGATACTAGCTATACTTTATAGAAAATTTGTCACAAAATTAAGCTCATGGGAAATTTAGAATCAAAATCTAGCACTTTATTAGAGAGTATTTTTTTTTTATTCAAATACCAAAATTTATCATTTGCACAACCTTTTAACATTGTATTAAAGATACTCTAATAATTACAATAATGACATTCCTTTTCCAACTAGGGCTAGTGGCATGGATAACCCTACCCCATTAGTGACAATTTATTCATGAGGGTCCATAACCAGGGCCCCTTATAAGTTATTTCATTTTCTCTACAGAAAAATAAAAAAATAAAAACCATTTTGTTTTGTGATTTGTGTTGCAATAAATAAAGTAAAACTTCAGATTCAGATTCAACTTATAATGAATCTGGACCAAGTTTTCTACTCAAATGAGTTGAAAATATATTAAACAAGAAACCGACCATATCTTCTTCTCTTTTTTTCCTTTTTCTTTCTTTTTTTCTTCTTTCTCTGCTGCCACCCCAATATAAATGAAAGAAGAAGAGGAAGATATCTTTTTTCTTTCCTCAAAGACCAACTAGACTACTTATAGGTCGTGATAAGCCACGTATAGGTGAGTGAAGGCCATTTACATTTTACAAATTTAGTTTTATTCTTAAATTCTTATAAAGTTTTAGTTGTTCTTCAATTTTATAAGAAAAACTAAAAATGTGAAAAATTACATGAAATAGATGTTATTAGTCATGAAATTCAGAAGTAATATTATTAATCACTTGTAAAGTGTAGACTATGAAATGAAGAACTTAAATGTACTCCCTTTTTTTTTTTTTAAGAAATATACTCCAACTATATGGAAGGGACTCAAGCCTAAATGGTCTTTATCACCTCTTTAAAGAAGTTTCAATGTAATTAATCCCAACCACATCAAACAAATTAGTAGTCTCAATAATATATGATTATAAGTTTTCTTAGCCCCAATCCGTTTAATTTGCGACTCAACATGTGTGGCACTACCTTTTTTATGTGACACTTGCTTCTCCTTACACTCAAATTTGGACCACTAGACTTCAACAATTTCAACGTAAGGCTAATCTAGCTATGTTTGGTGCAGAGAAAAAATAGAACAAGAAGGTTGGATCAATTTTAGGTTAGAAATTCAAATATTATGGTGTTTGGTTTTTGTTTGGAGTCATTTTTGGAAGACAAAAAAATAGGAGGAACATAAAACGTACCTTGTGAGATCCACAAGTTTTTAATCTTTTCAGAAAAGTGGGTTGACAAAAAGTAAAACAAATACTATACTTATATGATAACAAAAACAATCTTAAAAAAATAAAAATTGAAAAAAAAAAACTAAGGGTAAAATAGTAATTTCATGAATAGTACTACTTCTCCCTCTTTATCTTTACTTGCAATACCAAATAACAAAAGGTAATTTAAACTTTTCGTTCCATATGATACCAAACACAAACAACATAAAAGAATAAATCTTTTCTCTCCATCTTATATTCTAATTCTTGCATTTTTTTAAGGGAATAAATGAGAGATCGATGATGACCAAATTCATTATACATACAACTTTAAAGAGACTATTTTACCCTTTTAAAAATAATTAACAATACATAAAATAAACTGTTTAATAATTAGTTAAATAATTAACATCCATTCTTCAAGTGTCCTTCCTTCTATTGAATTATTTGAAATATTGTTATAATCCTCTTCGTCTTTCATTTTTCTGTACTAAGAAACAATCTATGCATGTTTTTCTTTGACAAGTAACAATCTGTACATGCAAGTTGTCGCGGAAGTACAGTACTGGCATAAATATGTAAGCTCAGGGGGTGTTTGGTGTATAAGTTTGAGTTAAGATTTGTAAGTTTAAATAGTAATTTTTGTTGACTTTTTCAGAAAAGATAAAAAACTTTTGAGGAAAAAGATAAAAAACATGATGAAAAAAGTACAGTTTAGTTTAAACAGAGTGCATTCCCAAACAAACCCTAACCAGACACCGCCATGTACTAAGAACAATTTTTTTTTTTTTTTTTGAATTACGGTGGAGCGTCTATTTTGGTCGCATAATTTAATAGATGACCGAAATTTTTTTATTTAGTAAAATGATCATTTGTCATTTTTTTTCCAAATTTATCAATCAGTGATTAATGACTATAAAAATTGGTGTTTTACATTATTGTTAATCAATGATTGATTACGATCAATTATGTATTGACCAAATTAACAATATTACATAGTCAATTACTGATTAATCATTTAAAAAAAATTGATTGATCATTTTAGAAAAAATGATATTTATACTAATTTTTAAAAACTCTAGTTATTTGTTAAAAAACTAATTAAAACAAGGCTATTTTACTCTAAATCTCTCTCTCTCTCTCTTTTTTTTTTTTTTTTTTGCTAGTTAATGTACGAAGAACAATTTACTTTCCCCCTTTTGCACTTTAAGGAAGGATTACGTATCAAAGGGTTATTCTGTAACTTCAAATTATGTCTATCTCATTAGCTTAATGTATCATAGAAATTTTTTTTTTTTACTTCGAGTAAGGTTATTAGACAATACCACTCATATCTTTTATCATTTTTCTTTCGTATTTTTTTTCCTTGAGTAATATGATGTTGGATAAATAAATAAATACCAAGAACTAAACCACATTTTACTAAGAAAAACAACATTAGACAATAAGTTTGAGTTTTGTTCGGCAATTGATAAGCAAAACTATAAGACCTAAGGGAAATTATACATACATAATGGGTCAAAATAAAAGACAGTAAGTTAGTGATGCGGGCAGAAGGAATTAAATTTTAAGGAGGGAATGATGCAATATAGAGATAGGATAATTAGAGAGTATTTTAATTTTAAAAGCTTACCTTTATTTAAATTATTAGTAGATTATCTTTACTTAAATTATTTAGGAATTATCTTATGAAGTTTAAATTCTAGTAGTTATCTTTTACTATATCAAATTTGAATAGGATTTCAAATTTGAATAGGATTAAGATTATAATTACTATTTAAAAGCTTCTTTGTTATTTTGTAGGGGAATTTTTAGTAATTATTAATAAAATCCCTTTGAGAGCTCTCTCAATAGAGTTGCATGATTTTCGGTATTCTAATTAGAATCAACGAATCAAACACAACTTATTTCGCATATCTTCGGGTATTCTCTAAGAATCAAAGAATTTGTGTGTTTTATACGCTTCCGCTACATCAGTTGGTATCAGAGCCAGGTTCGTTCCTTCACCATGCCGCCAAGGAGACGACCAGAAGGCCAACTAGAGGAGGTGAATAGACGTGATGAGATCGTACAGTTGCGTCAACAAGTGGAGTTGCTGACTCAGCAAATCGCTGCACTCGCAGCACAGCAACATGCGCCTGTGGCCCAACCTTTTGAGGATTTTGAAGATGAAAATCCATTTGCACCACATGACCAACCAATAGATCCACCAGCTCGACAAAGAGGAGGAGTCCAGGAGGAAAGCAGGCGTTGGGAATCAGGATTTAAAGTTGATATTCCTGAATTCCATGGTGGACTAAACCCAGAAGAATTCTTGGATTGGATGACTGCCGTGGAAGAGATCTTGGAGTTTAAGGAGGTTCCTACTGGTAAACATGTACCCCTCGTTGCGACGAGATTTCGTGGCCGAGCAGCGGCATGGTGGCAACAGACCAAGGTGACGAGATCCAGATTAGGGAAAACCAAGATTGCGACTTGGGATAAATTAAAAAAGCATATGAAGAAGCAATTTCTGCCCTACAACTATATTCGGACTATGTACCAGCGATTGCAAAACTTACGTCAAGGTATGAAAACTATTTCTGATTATACAACAGAATTTTATATGTTGATTACTAGGAATGAGGTAATGGAAACGGAAGAACAATTAGTGTCACGATATGTGGGTGGTCTTCGTCCCCAAATACAGGACACGCTGAATATGTTTGATCCTGTGACGGTTTCTGAAGCACATCAAAGGGCAATACAGATAGAGAAACAACAGTCCCGACGAAATATAGGTCCTTTAACTGCAGGGGGTTCTTCCAGTAATCTACAACAGCAAACAATACGTCTTAGTAATCCTATCCAGGTTAGCTCTTCTAAGACAAATCCCAATCAACAATCGACACGTCCTGGAGGTGGCATTCGTTGTTTTAATTGTGGAGGTATGGGCCATAGACAATCTGAATGTCCCAAAACTTCTCGTAAGGGACTCTTCGTTGATGAGGTGTATGAGGATTATGAGGGGGAACCTATCTTTGACAATGTAGACACTGAAAAAACAACAGAGGAAGAGGAATTTGTTGTTGGAGATGTGGGTCAAGCGTTGGTGGTGAGACGCAGTTTTTTGACTCCCTTGGGAAATAAGAGTGATTGGTTGCGTAATAATATTTTTCAGTCTACATGTACGGTTGGGGGAAAAGTCTGTAAGTTCGTTATTGATTCTGGAAGTTGCGAGAATGTAGTGGCTGAGGAGGTCGTTAAAAAGTTGGGATTGCAAACAGAAAAACATCCCAAGCCATATAAATTGGCCTGGTTGAAGAGAGGTAGTGACGTTGAAGTAACCCAGCGTAGTTTAGTCAGCTTTTCTATTGGACCTACCTACAAAGATCAAGTTTTATGTGATGTGGTGGAGATGGATGCGTGTCATTTGTTATTAGGAAGACCTTGGCAATTTGATCGGCGTTCGTTGCATGATGGATATACCAACACGTATAGTTTTATGTTTGAGGGAAGGAAAATTGTGTTACTACCCAGCAAGGATTCAACAAAAGCAGTTGGGGACAATACCAATTTATTAACCAGAGCAAGGTTTGAGGCGGAGATGGCCGAATCTGGTGTAGTGTATGTGTTAATAGGCAAGTCAGTCGACACTGAACAAGAGATTCCTGACAGAATTCGTCCATTGCTAGAAGAATTTCAAGAGGTATTCCCTACAGAGCTTCCAGATAAGTTGCCACCACTACGAGATATTCAATATCAGATTGATTTAGTGCCTGATGCTACTCTTCCTAATCGGGCGCATTATAGGATGAGCCCTACTGAGCATGAGGAGTTGCGCAGGCAAGTGGAAGAGCTTTTGGCAAAGGGACATATCAGGGAAAGCCTTAGTCCTTGTGCTGTACCTGCTCTCCTTACGCCAAAGAAAGATGGCACATGGCGTATGTGTGTGGACAGCAGAGCGATAAATAAGATTACGGTACGTTATCGCTTTCCTATTCCTCGTTTGGATGATTTGTTGGATCAACTTACCGGTGCTTGCGTGTTCAGTAAGCTTGATTTAAAGAGTGGGTACCATCAGATTCGTATCAGGCCGGGGGATGAATGGAAAACAGCCTTTAAGACGAGAGAAGGGTTGTTTGAGTGGTTAGTTATGCCATTCGGCCTTTCCAATGCTCCTAGCACTTTTATGCGGGTTATGAATCAAGCTCTTCGTCCATTCATCGGTAAATTTGTTGTAGTTTACTTCGACGATATTTTAATTTATAGTACTAACATCGAGGATCATGTCCAGCACCTTCGGGAAGTTCTTTCAGTCCTTCGTAGGGATCAATTTTATGCTGCAATCAAGAAGTGTACTTTTCTAACTAATCGTGTTGTTTTTTTGGGATATGTCGTGTCAAATGAGGGATTAGCAGTTGATGCTTCCAAGGTAGAAGCAATAAATCAGTGGCCGCAACCAAGGACTATTACAGAAGTGCGAAGTTTCCATGGCCTTGCTTCCTTTTATCGCAGGTTTATACCACATTTTAGTAGTATTATGGTGCCAATTACAGATTGTATGAAGGATGGTAAGTTCCATTGGAGTCCTGAAGCAGAGGCATCTTTTCAGTTAGTTAAGCAAAAATTGACAACCGCCCCAGTTTTGGTGTTGCCTAATTTCACTCAACCTTTTGAATTGCATTGTGATGCTTCTAAGGTGGGTATTGGTGGTGTGCTTAGTCAGAATGGCCGCCCTGTTGCGTATTTCAGTGAGAAACTTTCTGGTCCTAAGTCTCGTTATAGTACATATGATATGGAGTTCTATGCGATAGTCCAGGCGATTCGGCATTGGCGTCATTACTTGTTCCAAAAAGAGTTCATTTTGTATACTGACCATGACGCCCTTAAACATCTTGGTACTCAACATAAGGTATCCGCTCGACATGCTACTTGGTTTGCTTATTTACAACAATTTACTTTTGTGATTAAGCACAAAGCAGGTACCCTTAACAAGGTGGCTGATGCGTTGAGTAGGCGACAAACCCTTCTGACCGAGTTACGGGTTGAGGTTCCAGGTTTTAACACTATCTGTGATTTGTATGTTACTGATCAATATTTCTCACCAATTATCCGGAAGTTACAGGAGGGTGTGCAATCAGAGTTTGTGTGGGTCGATGGTTTTCTTTTTCGGGGAAATCAATTATGTATTCCTGAGAGCAGTTTGCGACTTAAGATAATTCAGGAATTACATAATGAGGGCCACGTGGGTCGTGATCGAACATTACAGCTCGTTGCTGCTTCTTATTTTTGGCCAACATTGCGTAAGGATGTAGGTAAATTCGTGGAGCGTTGTCGAACATGCCATCTTGCGAAAGGCAAAGCTACAAATGTTGGTTTGTATATACCCCTACCTATTCCGACACAACCCTGGACAGACATCAGTATGGATTTCGTCTTGGGGCTTCCTAGGACGCAGCGCGGCTTTGATTCTATTTTTGTAGTGGTTGATCGTTTTTCCAAGATGGCCCATTTCATTCCCTGCAAGAAGACTACGGATGCAGTAAATATGGCACTGTTATATTTTCGTGAGGTCTATCGACTACATGGACTTCCTGTTTCTATTGTGTCTGATCGGGACACTCGCTTTCTTAGTCACTTTTGGCGCAGTTTATGGCGTTTGGTCAATACACAGTTGGATTTTAGCAGTGCCTATCATCCTCAAACGGATGGTCAGACTGAAGTTGTCAATCGTTCCTTGGGTGATTTACTTCGTTGCTTATCCGGTGATTTCATCAAGTCTTGGGATCAAAAACTGTGCCAGGCTGAATTTGCCCACAACCATGCAGTTAATCGAAGTACAGGCTTTAGTCCTTTTCAAGTGGTGTATGGTCTTGTTCCTCGTAGTCCTCTTGATTTAATTCCAGTCTCTAATACTGTTAAAGTGCATGGTAAAGCAGCGGATTTTGTTCAGCAATTACAGCAGGTTCATTCACAGACTTATGAGCATTTACAAGCTGCCGCTGCTAAGTATAAGTACGATGCGGATGTTAAACGTCGCCATGTCGAGTTTGAGGTAGGTGATTTTGTTTGGGCGGTATTGACAAAGGATCGTATTCCTACTCATGAATATAACAAGCTTGCCGCAAGGAAAATTGGTCCATTAGAGATCATCGAGAAGATTAATACCAATGCATATCGTTTGAAGCTGCCTAGTCATATGCGGACATCCGATGTTTTTAATGTCAAGCATCTTGTGCCGTTTCGTGGTCATAATTCTGATGATGACATTACCTCTACACAAAAGTCGAGGGCAACTTTTTCCCAACCAAGGGGGAATGATGCGGGCAGAAGGAATTAAATTTTAAGGAGGGAATGATGCAATATAGAGATAGGATAATTAGAGAGTATTTTAATTTTAAAAGCTTACCTTTATTTAAATTATTAGTAGATTATCTTTACTTAAATTATTTAGGAATTATCTTATGAAGTTTAAATTCTAGTAGTTATCTTTTACTATATCAAATTTGAATAGGATTTCAAATTTGAATAGGATTAAGATTATAATTACTATTTAAAAGCTTCTTTGTTATTTTGTAGGGGAATTTTTAGTAATTATTAATAAAATCCCTTTGAGAGCTCTCTCAATAGAGTTGCATGATTTTCGGTATTCTAATTAGAATCAACGAATCAAACACAACTTATTTCGCATATCTTCGGGTATTCTCTAAGAATCAACGAATTTGTGTGTTTTATACGCTTCCGCTACATCAGTTAGGCTGTTCATGACCATATGTCCTTATATAGTCAAACCTCAAGTAGAGAAATCATCATTCATGTAACAGAGAGAGAGAGAGAGAGCACCAATTTGTCTCGATAAATTTTGTGTTAAAAAAAAAAATCAAATTGTTCACTTCTAGAACAATTCCGAAGATAATTAGTTAGTAAGAAATAAATAATCAGTTCTATTTTCTCAAAACACTCAGGTTTAATCCATGGCCAAACACCCAAAAAAAAATGTAGGCAGATAGTAAGGGAGGAGAACTTATACGGTATCCCTCTCATGTGTCACTTATAGCGTGACTTGTATTATATTATATCAATCAGATGATTCAAACATAATTCTTATTAGTGATATTTGTCATTTATCTCAATATCTAAATAGCATCATGTGACAAAATTTAAAATAAGAAATTATATATAAATTAACTAATTATTATAAGTTTTTAAATAAAAAGTTATATGATATGTCGAGATATTTCCATTAATTAAAGCAAAGAATATACATACACGTAACAATATATATCCATAAAAATGCAATGTATGTCTTACGTTTTATACTTTCCAAAGTAATAAAAATGTGATATCGATATGTCTCCCAACGGACACCAACCAACTGTCAAGAACATGCATTTAGTTTCAAGCGGAGGGTAAACCACTTACAAAAGAAAATCACTTTTGTCGTTTATCTCAAGATTAAAAAAAAATACATAACAGATAATGAAAATCCTTTGATAGCATATAAAAATATATATCTCAATTACTAGTGGAGCACAACAGTTTCTTTTTTTATTTTTTCCCTATTTATTTGATATAGTTTTAATTCGATCGACGGTTAAAAATTTTATGTCATTTGATTTTTTTTTTTTTCTGTAACGAAGAAATTAAGAGTACGACGGGCAACTCCTACTAAACCCTAATAAATGCAGTAGTTGTTTGTTTAAATATGATGGACAAAGAGTGATGACGAAATTTTCAAACTTAGTTACCTACTCTCACTCTGCACAGTCCAAGCAATAAGGAAAACCAAAATTTTGATGATATACATATATATATATATATATATATATAGTATTCACCGCCATGCATTTGTCAGATACGACGTCTAAGCAGCTGTCCCGTTTGACGTTAAATGACGTAGTTTTAATTAACTAGTAATGGAGGAGCCAGGGACAGTTGGCTGTAATTATTAATTAAATAGTCGATAATACAGGTGGAAAAAGTTACCATAAACGCCCCGGCCTTTTATATATAGCTTTGCAAACTGGTACTAGACTTCGTACAATAGTAAGTTTAGCTAGCTCTGATCAGCTCAAATACATAAATATATATATACGCACAAATATACATATACATATTACACATATCTCTCTCTCAACCAAACTTCATCTGTTGCAGATACAATATTTTGAGTCTCAATGGGGTTCCATCTTCCTTACATCCTTGCTCTTCTCACTGTAAGCTTTTCTGACAAACATATATATATATATAGACACACACACAAATATACACAGTTATTTTCTACTATATATATAGTTGTGAGGAGCTAATACTGTGAGTTCATATATGCGTGCAGTTCTTGCTTGCAGCAAGTCATGCCGTGCTGTCTCCTGAACTTTACTGGAAAACATCGTTGCCAAACACGCCGATGCCGAAAGCCGTCAGTGATCTTCTACACCCGGGTAATTTGGATTTCGAAACTAAGAGAGTTTCCGAGAGATACAGCTGAAAATACCTCTTATAAGCATATCTGATTTTTTTTTTTTTTTTTTTAAACTATGTCACCCTTCTCCTAAGTTCCATGATCAAGTTGTTGATTTCGCAGACTTTACGGAAGACAAGGGTACTTCAGTCACCGTCGGCAAAGGCTCGGGCGTGAGGGTGAAAACAGGAAAGTCCGGCGAAAGAACCAATGTTGGCGTTGGGAAAGGAGGAGTGTCTGTAAGTACAGGCCACAAGGGGAGGCCAGTTTATGTCGGAGTAAACCCCGGGAAATCTCCATTCCTCTACAATTATGCCGCCAGTGAGAATCAACTCCACGACAACCCGAACGTAGCTCTCTTCTTCTTGGAGGAGGACATTCACCCGGGCACCAAAATGAACCTGCAATTCACCAAAAGCTCGAACAAAGCAACTTTCTTATCCCGCCAAGTCGCTGAATCAATCCCTTTTTCATCCAACAAACTCCCTGAAATCTTGAGCAAATTCTCCGTGACACCACGGTCAGTGGAAGCTGAGATGATCAAAGAGACGCTCGCGGAGTGCGAAGATCCAACCGTCGCAGGAGAGGAGAAGCGTTGCGCGACTTCATTGGAGTCCATGATCGACTTTAGCACCTCCAAGCTCGGAAAAGATGTGCAGGCCATCTCTACAGAGGTGGAAAAGGAAACTGCGATGCAGACCTATACGGTTACGCAAGTGGAAAAGAAGACGGCGGGCGACAAGGCCGTCGCGTGCCACAAGCAGAACTACGCGTACGCCGTGTTCTACTGCCACGCAACGCGAACGACGAAGGCTTATTTGGTGTCCATGGAAGGTGCAGATGGGACTAAAGCTAAGGCAGTAGCAGTCTGCCACACAGATACCTCGGCGTGGAATCCCAAGCATTTGGCGTTCCAAGTTCTCAAAGTGAAGCCAGGAACTGTTCCGGTCTGCCATTTTCTTCCAGAGGATCATATAGTCTGGATTCCGAACAAGAAATCTGCTTAAAAGACCAGAAGCGCATCAGAATTCCACCCGTTCAGTTTTAGTTGCAGCAGTTATTTTATATATTTACGTATTTATCGCCAGTATCCCTTGTATTAATAAGTATGTAGTCTACATGCACCATGTTTTTTAACGCTATATGTACTTGTGTATGGAGCGTGTTATATACATGCATACACATATATGTATTCAGTTGTATGGTTTTGTTAATTAATAAGTTGTTTTTTTTTTTTTTTAATGCTAAAATTCAATGAGCCTAGATTTGAATCTATTTATTTGCATCAGCGGTCAGAAGATAGTGTAACTAATCTGATGTCACTTATGGCAAATGGTTAGTCAAGTCTTTAAGAAATCCATTTATAGTGGAAGCAATTTTGTTGCAACAAAACAAACCTTCAGTCCGACCAAATTCGTTCCGTCTTGAAAATCTCCATAACGAGTAGTAATCTGGTAAAATATTGACACAACTTAGCAATAAACGACAACGGGGTTTACAATAGCCGACGTTTGAGAAAATGAACGACAACAGATTCCAAAAGTTCCTTCTCAAGAGTGGTATTGTTGTATAATCTGCTACTGCATTAGCTACCGGGGGCATAAGCCACAGGGAAACAGCTGAAACGTGACTTGAAAACATGAAACTCAAATATGAATCCAGTAGTCGTTGGTGAGTTAAGCATGCAATTAGTAACTTAAAGAAGAGGACATTTTTGAAAAGTCTCTCTGATAGAAAATGGATCTTAAGGAGTCAATTAGCAAAATACCTCAAACACTTTTTTTTTTTTAAGTAAATAGTCTTCTTAACAAGTGACCAGGAACGATCCAGTTTTAGATTGTTATTCCTACGTTAAAATGAAATAATGTTATTTTGCTAATTAACGACCGAATTTTTAGATTGTTGTTCCTATGTTAAAATGAAAGAATGCTATTTTATTAATTTCAATTTTTGAGGCTGTCATTTTGGCAAAATGGATAGGGTTTGGGGGTGTTAATCATCTTTAGGACCCGAGTACGATTAATTCGAAGGCAAAATGGTACATTGTTCTTGATTAGAGTATCTAATATAACCATTTGTAGTAATAATGCTGACTCGGAACCTAATTAGCTCCTAGAAGAAATTACCAGTTCTCCATGGTTTCTTCTGCAAAATCGTGTAATAACTACTTGAGGTAACGCATTGCTTAACCAGAAATTCTATTTCAGATGGACAACAAAAAAAACAAAATGTTGAAGAAAGAATAAGAATTAGACACTAAACCAAAGAACAGAGCTAATTATAGGAATACACTACAAAAATCAGATGAAAAGAAAGTTTGCTCCTAAACATGCATCTTGCAAGATCACTACCATCTAGCTCGACGTTCGGAATTTAAATTTAAAGTCTTAATTCCTACTATTCAAGAGAAATAAGAAAACAATAACAAAATAACAAAATAAGCAAAGCGCACAAAATTTATAGTGGTTCACTTTCAATGTGAGAGCTACGTCCACTTTTCGCTGCAAAATATCACTATAATCAGAGAAAAAAAAATACATGTACAATCTACTCTCAAAAATGCCTCTCAAACCGTGGAGAGGTTTTCTCTATAGAAAACAGCTGCCCTGAAAGTCGATTATGTATCACGAGAATTAGGACAAACCAACATACATGTAGATGAAGTTAAACCGCGGTCGGTGGGTAAAATGTATGATATTATAGAGCTCCACAAACACTTCAGATGTCCAGCCGCTTTATTCAGCTATGCATTTTCTTGTTCTCAAGTTCATTCAGGACAAGTTAAAAACCATCAGCCGGAATAGGATGTGACTTTAGAGAGTGACCGCAGGAAGAGAGACTCGATCAAACGTTAAAACTGAGATCTAACCAAAGCAACTCAGCTTCCAAGATTGTCATAGTTCCACAGTTTGGGCTGAAGGGAAGAAGCCTCTGTAGTTTCACAAGACTGCCCACAACTTGCAAGACCGAACCTTTTGCAAGCTTCCAGAGTTGACTTTAATCCAAGATAAAGGCGAAGGACATTATGTGGCAGGATCAACTGAAGGAGCTTTATCAGGATTTCCGTTCACGTTGGAAAATGTAATCCTATCAATTCCGCAGTTCTCATTACAAACCGAGCCAATCTTTCAAGGTTTTAGAGAGACCACAAAACATTGCTTTCTTCTTATAATCTCTCATGGCCCACCAGAGTGAAAAAAACTATCAGTGTGGATAAAAAGCAAGATTTGTGAGCTGAACTCTTCCTTTACAGCTTTCCATACCAGTCTAGCAATCTATTCTGAACAGGAAACTGCTCCTCAAAACGTGATAAAACCAGCTCCAGAAATCAATATGAACGGCATGTTAGAGGAACATGTTCAGTTGCTTCATACTTGAAGCAAAATCCGCAGAAAGATTCTAAAGCAATCCTTATGGACGTGGAGTACTTTCTGCAATGTCAAAATGAATTTCCCTGTGTACAAAATTATATTGTTGGATCAAAACGGTTAAAGATTAAAGCCGAAAAACCAACAAGAAACCGATTCAATGCGAAGACAGACATAGTGTTGTAAAGCAACGATAATCATCATTCTCCAACATCATTAAACTTCTGCTTCTTCTGGTCAACGGAAGGATTGTAACCTACGAGTCAGGGAGGAGAGCTGTATCTTGCACCTGGTCTTCCTGGAAAGGTTCCATAGAACCCCATTTCTTTCCAACTTTCAGTTTGACATGCAAAGGTACTGAAGAGGAAACGTTTAATTAGATTTAATTAGGTAATGTAAACAATGGTCTCAAAATAAACTCATTTAACTAAAGACATTAAATTAATACCAAGAAGCAAAGCAGCATTTTCCATGCTCATCCGTAACAATGATACAGCTTCCTTCAAAACAAAGGGATCAACTTCCAAAACTAACTCATCATGTACCTGAAAGATATTAACAGGAGCAGCTATCAATTATCACCACCATGTCTTTACTATATAATTCTGTATGTTTTTTTTTTTTTTTCCTTTCTTTTTCCAATATGGAGCCTAGAACACCCACTTGTTAAAGATAAATGAAAACACTCTCAGGTTTTGAACGTGAGAGCTCCCACCCAAAACCCTACCCTCCCACCTGTTGAGCTATCCCCGACAGGGTTTGTTACTTTTTCACCACCATTTTCATACTAAGCAAATATGTGCCGAACGAACCAACCTAACGCAATGAAGTAGCTTAAAACTTCCACCTGTCATTTTTTCCAATTCATTCCACCTACCATATCTTTATAATATCCAAGGAATTCAAACCAAAAAATATATATATATTTATACCAACTTGAAAGTGAAAAAAAAATAATCATCTTCCAAAATAACCTGTAATAGAATTCTACAGCGGCCCTTCAGCATGTTAAACCTTTTTGTAAGTGAGGAAGTAGAACCGGGCAAATCAACTCCAGCTATTACAGAATAAATATTTATCATTGCAATCTTAATTATGTCAGCAGCAGATCCCTGTAAAAGGCATGAACATGCATTTTAGAACATTTTACCATACTAGTTTGTAAACCATCCTCTCTAAACAAAAAGAACTGAAAGTTTTACCTGACACACGGAATTCACTGCCTGTCTTTCAGCCTTAGATTTTTCTTTACTGTTCCCAAATTTTATTTTTGACAAGAACCGTTTTCTTCCCTTCAGGGTCTTCACATATCTGAAACGCTAATAAACATATAATCAATGAACAGTTGACATAGACAAAAGGGGAAAAAAATTAGAACAGGGCATTGAATTCCTCAATAGTCGTTTCTTCTTATTACTACTATTTTAAAATGAGTTCCCATTTTAACAAGATACTGTTCACCACAAGGCTAGTATTAACTATAAAGGTTCACAAGCAGAAAAACCAAACCGAGAACAAATCGGATAACTGAAGGAATATATGCAACCTCTTGAACATTTGTCCATGCATAGGAAATACAAATGTTGAATATTAAATAGATAAAAATCGTATAATTAACATCATGCAAAGTGTATATTTCATTCAAAATTAGAAAAACAGATAATTCTAATAAAAAGGAAATACAATGGATGAGAGGAGAGAGACTGCAGAAAAAAAGAATCTTACACTACATCCAGCACCATATAGCTTAAAAAAATAAATATAAATAGATAAATAAAAAGGAAACCTGCGCACACACTTAAAATGCCTATCCTTGAAAGGATGAGTTAAAATCGATCACTGATAATGCTTAAAAAGAAGCCAAAGCCAGTAAGATGTCTTACCCTTTTTCGCGGCAGAAAGCAACCACTTCGTGAAGCCAAGAAGCAACTCCTGGAAAAGAACTCTTAAAGCTTTGAATTTTTTCAGTAGCGTCCACTGGACTGCACCCAAGTTGTTCTGCAAGGGTGTTAGCACCCATTCCATAAAGAATGCCGTACACCAGCCTTTTGGTTTGATCTCGTTCCTGGGTGCCAACAGAATCTTCTGGACGCCCAGTCCATCTTGCTGCTATCATGGTAAACACGTCACCATGGGGTTTACTTAGGAGTTCAATTAGCGAGGAGTCTTTAGAGAAATGTGCCATTAACCGCAGTTCTATCTGGGAGTAATCTGCTGTTAACAGTAACCAGTTGTCCTGATAAAACAATTCAATAATTTGTATTATAAATTAATTCTTTTGCTTTTTTTTTTTAAGATATACCATAGAATTATGATCCCCCACAAAATTGAAATGAACGCAACCAAACCCCAGCAGAAGCAAATTTGCATGTGAAGTTCCCATAAAATATTCATTCATCTACATATCAAAAGCATATATCTGCCAGCCTATGATGACTCTGCCCATGCCCTTCCCCCAATATAAACAAGAGAAGAACCGCCTACTATCTACAGTTGCTTCTTATAAAGAAAAAAAAAAGATTTCCTAGTACTCAACTAATCGGCTTCTTTGCTTGAATGTCAAGATTTCCTTCACAAACTTTTCTACCAATTTCAGATACAAGAACATTCAAACGGTTTGTTTTGACACAAATATGAAAACATTTTCATACCTGTGTGGGAATAAAGTAATCACGGGCATTAATTTCATTACAATCTGCATCAACTTCTCCACCATTTTTATCCCTGTTGATTTTGATGACAACCGTATGTTCAACACACTGCAAAATCATAATCAAATATTAACAAACATAACACATACAGATTTCGAACATCCATTTTTTCAGATATTAAAGAATAAAAGAACAAAGAGACGATCAAATTGGGACAGCCCACACCTGGAGATTAGGTTCCTCAATTGAAAGCCGACCAGTTGCAGTTGATGTTTGGAGCCAATGACCATGTAGAGTGTGTTTGTGTGTCTTAGCAGAAAGTCTAGCAAGTGAACAAATCGATCCCAATGTACAGTTCAAGAGCTTCGCCAATGTCCGATGCTCTTTAATGACTGGAATAATAGGGTGTTCATGCCTGAAACCAAACTAAAAGCTGCCTAAGACATTGGTTGGAAAACAAAAGAATAGATGAAACCAATTCACCAAAACATGATAAGCATGGCAACAAAATCATATAACATGTATGTGAGACACTTGCAGAGCAGCAGCTCGAGAATCTGAAGAAACTCTGCTGCATTTGCAATTCAAAAAGCTGCATGCACAGTGTGTCGTCGAGATTAGAAAATCAATGAAAGGCAAGCAGTTGGTCCCTTTTGTGAAAAACGCTCTCCTGATACCCATACCAGAAAGAAAAACCTAACGATAATAGTTAAATTCAACCTGAAAAACAGTAACCGTAGTGACAGGACCAGAACTCAAGAGTATGCTTTCACATTTTCTACAACTCCTAGCTGGCCTTTGACCTGTCGCCTACCAAACATCTGGAAAGCATCATATGAACAATTAATGCAGCATTGTCACAGCCATTTTTCAATTCTTTCCGGTTTTAGTCTTCAGATAGAAGAACCTAAAAGGGAGGTCTAAAAATATCAGATTTTCAAAAGCTAAGGATATGGTATGGTCGAGTAACAAATGTTTCAAGATCTAATCGGTATGTCTATTCTTCATCATGCTTAAGGCTATGAGGCAAGACCAAGGAAAATACCTTAAGCAGTCCAAACAATGCTTGTCTGTACTCGGATGTTGTTTTCCTTTGTTGTACTTCTCTGGTATGGGTAGCTTCAAGTGTCCATACAGTACGTGAGCAATATCTGCTGTTGTGTTTAACGAAAATGTCATGGCAGCCAGCTTATAAGCTTCCTTCTCAAGAGACCTCAACTTCTTCCCCAATATATTACGTGCTTTGAGACATCCCTCCATGTCAACACCTATTCCCCAAAGCTCCATGTCTGCAAGAACGTTAACCTTGAAAGACAAGAATTAAACTAGGGTCAAAGCAGAGAATACAAAGATTAATTTTTCTGCTGGCCAAGATATAGTACATAATCATTGAAAAAATAGTAGTAAATTGACATGGTTTTAAAAGTACTATGGTAAAAGTAGATTGGAAAAAAATAAAATAAAATCCCCAGACTTACTGCCCTCATAAAGCAGATCATAGATTATATATTTTAATGTCAAGAAGGCCCTACACTTGTTAGTTCAAAACATTGACACCATAGCTTATAACCTAAAACTATCCCCCTCTGAAATTTAGCAGAAGGGAAAAAGATTTTTACCAAAGAAATTTCTGCATTCAGAAATATTTTATTTAAGTTGCTTCAAAAAAAAAAAAACAAAAAACACAAAAACAAAAACAAAATGTTAACAGAATAGACATGCAATCTTGTATAAGCAACCCAATAGCAGCAATGAGAAGAAGAAGATACGTTATAAAAGAACATAATGGTCCATGTACAAATGTTTAAGAAGGTCTCGATAGGTCATTTTGAATTTCATCCCAAACATTAATCTTCTTCCCCCCCCCCCCAACAAACCACAAAAAAAAAAAAAAAAAACCAATAATTTTGAGAAATGAGATAAAAGATTTACCAAAGGAATTTCGACATCCAGAAGTGCTTCAGTAAGTTCTTCAGAGACAACTAACTTCCAGAGAACAGACCATAATGCTCGTGTTTGTGCAACCCGATGGCAGCAACCATTATGAGCAGCCCTGCGCATCTGATTCTTCCACCTGCCATGTTGATTAGCAGCTGCTGCAGCCTCACTGGATAACCTTTTCTTGACTTCCTGTTCCAACATTCAAATCTTTAAAATTGAAATAGCAATAAATAAATTAATAAATAAAATCTAGATGTTACTTTAATGCAAAGATTCAAAGCTTATTCTTTACAGTCCAAGTATGCTTGTGGAACGGATCAATATTGGCATCTTTAAAATTAAAACTTTATATCTTCCAAGAAACCCAAAAATATATATATATATATATATATATATATTTTTTTTTTTTTTTTTTTTTTGTTTGGCTTTGACCTCACATTTGTATATCGATTTTATAATTTTACCTTCTCCAAGTTAGGACTAGAGCTTCTCTCCTCATCCGGCCAAAGAATCCATGCCACAATACACAAGTCAATTCCACCACTTACATGAATTGGGGTCAATAATAGAAATGAGCTGTCTATCATTTCAAACTCCGTGTTTTCTGCTGCAAGTTTCTTGCATTCCAATTTCTGAACTGAAACGATAGGACTTTTAAGTGCCTGAAGTTGGACTTTCAAATTCCACGTATACTTTCTAACATCTCTCTTCGCCATTATCCCTCTTATCCTATTCCATCTACGTCTAACCAACTCCAACCAAGGGTTAGAAGGTAAAACATTATTTTGTTCACCAGATGCCTCCAAATGCAAGCAATTAATTTTGTTGCTGTCAGACCAGAGTAGATCTTTAGGAAGATTGACATAATACACAGCAGAATTTTCCCAACAGATGGCTATGCCGTGCAATTCAAAATGGTTGCCAGAGGTCAATTCCGATCTTTTGTTGAAATGCACATCAAAACAGAACTCAGAAGCATTGTCCCAAAGATCCAAAAAAGAATCAAACCCTCCAGGAGTATTAGTTGCATGAACCGGGCCTTTCTTAGAAGCAGCAACCTTAAAGCCAGAAGATGAATTTACATTACTTTGTTTGTCCCCTGTTCGAGGATCAATGGCCACATTATCTGTCATGGTTCTATCACGTTGTTTCTGTAACTGAATTGGCTGTGTCAAACTAGCATCTTTGGGCCGACAACCATTAGCACCAAGCTCATTCTGAAGGGTATCAGAGCCTTCCGTTAATAATATAGGATCACCGGCACCAAACTTAGGAGGCATAATACCAACTGCATGTACTTCTGAAGCCACTACATTAGTACCTAATGTCCTTGTTAACTTCTCACTTTCTGACACAACTTTATCAGAATGGATGATTCCCTCTTCAGATGGCTTGGCCGCACTTTCTTCACTAAAAGAGCCATTACTAGTGTCATTTCCGGAGGAAGTGACAGCTCCTTGCCCCCCTGGATTGCCAGCAGCTAACAATGGCAGACCAGAAAATTGTGGAACATCAAGTCCTAGTGATTTGAAAGCAGAGAAGGCAGCAATTCTTGCCTCTTCAGCCTTTTCAAGAACTATCTTGCGTGCTCCATTCTTGATCTTCTTGGCTGCTCCTAATTGTATGCGCCTTTGAGCAGAACCTTCTATACTCATCAGGGAAACGTTCAGCATTAGGTAAGAGAAATTACTAGTGGTAAGAAGAATGTAAATTGACGAATGAATTATTCACAAGAAACAAAAAAATCTAACTTTAACAAAAATAAGAATGTTCTGAAACTGTAAAAGCAAACTTGAATGACCTTGGGCAAAAGAGTACAACAGCAAGCGCCAAGCAGTACCAGAAAAAATGCCTTCTTTTTTTCACGAGTCTTTAAAAAGAATCTCTTGATACATTTTTTGTTTTTTTCATAAGAAAATCTTTATACATAAAATTGACAACAAAAGAATATTCCCTATTTAATTCAATGCAGGACCAAGAGTGTAACAATTCAGTAAAAACCTTGCAATGACGAATATGATAATAAAGCCTTTTTTTTTTTTAAGTAAAGCAATCGAAAACAATTGTAGTAATTCAAAGTTGCTCAAGAAATTTTTTTCCAAAGTTCAAGTTAACCAACATTTTAATTGAATTCTGAAAACCCGGAAAGAAATTGCAACATTTAGATCTAATATCTGAAACTGTAGCGGTTTAGGGACCGTCATATAGCTCTCAAACAAACTCATTATCTGGTCGGCAAATTTTTTATTTTTTAATTATTTTATCTTTTTATTTTTTTAATTTTGAGAAGGAATCTAGCCAACAAACTCATATTGATCAATCAAATAGCCCGTGTAACCCAAGTTTTGAATGCATCACCTTGTGCCCATGAGGAGGTTTCAAAAAGAGCTTTGACAATTTCAGAAACGGATGCTTCAGCAATTGATAAAGGTGTACGCAGGCCAGCTTTATAAAGAGCTCGAGCTCGAGAACCCTAAAGCCACCATGATCTCATTAGGATATCAATTGGAAGGAATCAAGTATCAGGAGTATTGGGAAGCAGATTTCTACACAAAGGAAAGGAAGAAGAGAGAGAGAGGAGTCAAGCACCTTAACATAGGGAATGGTAGTAAGCTCCACAATCTCTGCTCTGACCCCAAATGAGACACGATTTTGAAACTTGGAAACTAAACCTTCCAGATCATGCCATCCAAGCCTTTCACAAAATACAGATACCATAGACGCAAACCTTCCAGCATTCTCTTGTAAGGCTTGCACCATGCCTCTGGCCACGTTAAATGCTTCGCAGACCTCTACAACAGGAGCTTCCTTCACCCCATAAAAAAAAATGAAAAGAAATAGAGTTATGCGGCAAAACTTTAAGATTAAGCATACAATCTAATAGATTTCAACCATCAAAACCAAAAAGAAAAACGAGGAAATTATTGCAAGTTTTCTTACATGTAACTTTAAGAAAGAAACCAAGTAGATATATACATTCATATTTAGAGAATTAAAGAAAGAAAGAAAGAGAATATACATTTTATTTATTACGAAATACATGTTGGCATGCAATAAAAAACATTGAGGCTTATAAATATATCAGGTTGAAGAAGTAAGAAATACGTGATCATTCTAGACCAAAAAATAAAAATAAAAACGAAATGGATGGTTAAAAAAAAAACACCTGAACTAGCCTTGACAAGATCAGAGCAACGTAGAATCTTTTACACACTCGAAGTGCTTGCTCATCCGAAAGCAGAGTATTATTTGAGATTCCTAGTTTGTTTTGACATTTGCCATGCAATCCTGTTATCTTTTCTTTTGACTTTGACATACGCATTGGTGCACCATGTGCCTTGCGCATCAAAAATGGTTCCGCCACTCCCACTCGATTGCCAACAGACTGTACTTCAAAATTTCAGAATGGAAAAAATTAGAGGATCCAGAGTGCATATATGTGTGTGTGTGTGTGTGTGTGCATATATATATCTATATATATATATATATGTATATAGGGAAAATGGTAAGCAACACTAACCACACCTAAAAGCGAGTAATAATGTTAATTCAAAATGAAGCAAGGAATAGAAACTTAGCAGATAAGATTTAATTATTTTCTCATCTTGTAAAAATAGCAAATAGTGATAACAGGACATGCATTTCAGTACATTTTCTTTTTCCTTCTACATCCCTGCCACGAAACTAAAACTGTTTTGCTCTCAAAAAACACCAGTAGTCGATTGGTGCTAAAACAATCCATTTAACGACTTACCTCTTTTAGTGAGAAAAAGCAAGAGATTCCATACAGGTTTTAATAACATCTTCAAAAAAACCCACAATGTTATTGCTCACCAAAATTCGCAGTTGTAATTAAATTTACCTGGTCAAGGGCAGACAATTCCATGAAGCGCTGGTAATAGAGTTCCCAATTTGGTTCAACATCAACGTTAATGGGTGTTACCAGGTAAACTAAATGCAAATCAGAAGCAAGAACAAATCCTTCTCTCGCCCTTGAAAGATCATCCAAAACTATCTGAGAAACCAACCAAAAACTTTATATCAGTAATAAACAAAGTTAAATCTAATCAGTTACACAAATGAACAAAGAAAATCAGAGTTGCAACATTATAAGGACTGCACAACATAATTTGGAATTTTGATCACAGGATAAACATAGAACAGAAGAATCTTACAAGTGATTCTTCAGGGGAAAGAGAACTGCCAAAAGAGGCACGTCCAAGGGGCGTGGTACTATACAACTTAGTATCTTCATTCCACTCAAGAAATTTTTTGTGGCACAACCAACGAATAGATTCTTGTGCTGATTTCACCACATCCTGAAATGGTTTTGTAGAATTCAAAAGGGTACACCTCACATAACGATGAATATCGTTAGCAGTTTGAACAATTCCCCCAGCAACAACTTCTAAAATTGCATGAATCATTCCATTCATATCTTCAGATAGACAAGAATGCAATGGCGGACAATCTTCATTAAGAAGTCCCAAAATTCTTTTAATCTCCTCTGGTTTGCAAATAAGAACCTAATTAGAGATGAAACATCAGGGAAGATGATAGGTTACTAACATTAATAGAGAGCTTTACTTAAAAATGTAAACAAAAAAAAAAAAAAAGAGTAATTAACAAGCTCCAGCCAAATTAGAGAATGGCACAGGTAGAACACTTCAAAGGAGAAATCTATACGCATGTTAAAGAATCATTCAAAACAGGATTTTTTTAAAAAAAAAAAAACACACTAAAACATACACTTTCACCCTTTGTATCTATTCCAGTACGACCAGCGCGACCTGCCATCTGTTTATACCTTGTCCCATCAATAAAATCACGACCAATCCTGGGTTGACGAAAAATGACCCTTCTAGCTGGCAAATTTACCCCGGCAGCCAAAGTAGATGTAGCGGTTAAAACCCTTACAAGGCCTTTCCGATAACAGGTTTCAACTATCTCTCTTTCCTCAACCTAATAAAGAATGAAAACAGTCTAAACCTTAAAAGGAAGTTACAACCAGAAAATATTTTATAGGGAAATCAAAAATAAGAACAAGAGCAAGAAATCTAGGATCTAGGTACCTAAATGAAATAATGGAAAAACAAGATATGACTAAACTATAAGAAAATACCGTGAGCCCAGCATGGTGGTAAGCAACACCTAAAGGAAGTGTTTCTTCTAAAATTGGATCCAATCCAGCAGGACATTTCCGTAAGGCAGCAATAGCAGAAGTGATATCACCAAATTCCGTTTCATCATTCTGAAAGCTAACCAAATAACTTTTGAGGAACCTTGAAACATGTCTAGCAGTTGATTCGCAGCCTTTTCGACTAGAGCAAAATATCAACACTGAATTACCCTCTTGAACAACCTGAAATACACTCCACGAATTAATAATCCTCAAAATTCAAATTAACGCCCAGACCAGCTTCATTAAAGGGGAAAAGGGGTTAAAGAGTCTGCACCTCATTGCACAACTCCACAACATGATCTGGATCTTTGCCACCAAGATCAGCTGCTTTTCGAATTGTTCTTACAACCTCCATTTTCTTGTTATAAATCGTGTTACCAACCTTAATACATTCTTCCAACGGCACTGGACGGAAATCAGTCTGGTATAGTGCTGCCTGCAAACATGTTCATGAAAAAAAAATGATAATAATAAAAGAATGGGCAGGACAAAAATCTAAAGGCAATGAAGAGAATAGAAAATCATATGATGCTTTGTAAAGGAGTCCTAGTCACACTACTTTCTGAAGCCAAGATGTGAAAGGTCAGTGTATATGGTTCTAATTAAGGTAAAATGACTGACAGGAAAACCAAAACTTGATTTTACAAAAAGTGAGCAGAATATGAAAGCTTTCATTAGGAAAAAGAGAGAGAGAGAGAGAGAGAGGTTAATCTCCCTGATTCTGTAAGCTTGTTTCACTTATGTTTGGCACTTCAACAGAGCTAAAGTTGAATAAGAAACTAAAATTCCCGACAAAAGAGATTAAAAATTAAAATTAAAATGACTCTAGGTCTTTACATTAGGCGTTACTTGTTACAAAGCACAAAAAAAAGTTATCAAACTGCCTTTTTAACCATGATTTAGTGAAAAAAAATTCCTTATACCATCAGAAGCCTTAACTTTTTCAGTCGCATTCTTCGACAAAAAACCTAGTCTTGAGTCAGAAATCTCTTATCAGATAGATTCAAGATCTCTTCTCAGATTTTCACAACCAAGTCTGTGTACGAATTATTTTCAGTTCCATTATAATCAGTGGCGAAGCCACATTGGGCCCGGGGGGGCAGCTGCGCCCCCTTGCCCAATGGGCTTCTTTGTTTTTACACCCCCATCATATTAATTTGTTTCAATTAAGTCCCTCATTTGCCCACCCTGAAATTTTAAAATTACAAAATTTACTTAGATTTTTTAAAAATATTTCAATTATGTCCCAAGATTTGACTTATGAATATATATATGGTTTTACATTTAAAACCCCAAATAAACAAAAAGTCAATTACACTACTATTTAAATTCATATCTTGGGCTTTTTGAAGTTGGTTAAATTAGATTACAAAGTTTACATAATAAGAAAAGAAGAATATAAATCCGAATATTTTTTTAGTTTAAAATTTAGTTTGAGTAACACCCCCATGAAAAATCTTCTGGCTCCGCTACTGATTATAATTAAACTCTTATAGCCTGTCTACTTGATAGGACAAAAACAGACCAGAGAAGTCAGCAAAAATTGCCGAACTTTCACTAAGTTGGTATATTTGCTGATAAGGAAACATTATGGAGCATAACAACACTGATAAATCTGCTTACTTGAAGCCAATCAGCAACAGCTCCCACATTTGGCATGGTTGCACTCATTCCCACAATTTGCAGGCCGTGAGCAGAGTCAGCTTTACCACTGCTCGTGCCCGAACTTTCACCACTACTTCCTTCAGAGTTGCCTTCACCAGAAGCATAGCGAAGTTTTGTCAGCATGAGCTCCAAAAGATAACCCCTACTTGGATCACCAACCTGTTAACAGATATGAGCAGGTAAAGCTATCTGAAAGAATCGAGCAGCAAAAACCATAGGGGAAAAAATGAAAGATTTCTCAATTAACTATAACCACATGCATGCATCAATCTACTAACATGTAACCACCCAATAATAGATGAGATTACAAGTACCATGTGTAGTTCATCTATCACAATAATTCCAACTTCTGACAAACGTCCTTCTTCCAGCAATCGGTTTATTAAAGAGTTTGCCTTTTCTATTGTGCAAACAGCTACAGAAGTATCTTTAGGAAGCGTTCCACCACCTTGGGTTCCATAATAACTACGAACATGTTTACCAAGTGGCTCAAGAAGAACCTCCAAATGTTCTGCCTGCACCAATTAGAGTAGAGATTCAAATGGTTATAACTAGTGACGGTAACAAAAAGTGCAAACCAATAAACCTCAGGGAAAAAACAACAAATCACCTTTTCAGCACAAATTGATACATAAGGAAGCACAAGTAGAGCCATTTTGCCAAATGATAAGACTCGTCGCAACATCAGAATTTCAGCAACAAAACTTTTACCTGCACTGTTGGAGGAACAAGATTCAACAACAGGTAAATGCTGTTGTTAAATCCTCACAGAAAACACAAAGCCCTCCTGAAGATACCAAAGACTTCGAAGTAAAAACTTTTTTTTTTCAACAGCTGCTTCTTTTTTCTTTAAGAATAAAATTTTCAATCATTCAAATATGCAAGCTTTTGAAAAAAAAAAAAAAGAACCCCTTCAAACTTTGCAATTTTTCCAAAATTCCGCCCTTCTATTCCATTAAAATTCCATTTCAAGTAACAAAATTCGATTAAAGTTCGCAACTGAATCTGAACATTGCACCTCATAAGACTTGTCTGAGTTATAGACTAATGACTAGACAAGGATAACGTAGTCAATTTAGTAACGTTTGAGCAGAATGAGAAATGGTGTTACGCTGAGGGTTTAGGTGAATTAACCCAAAATGAAAAGAACACAAGGTCGGAAAAAAAAAAAAAAAAAAAAAAAAAAAAAAAACTTTTCCTTTCAGACTAAGAAGTTACAGTGTTAACTGCTACTGTTACTAAGCTTCAAATTACATAAATCTAATAGATAAATGATAGTAGTATACAAACACCCTGCAATAAGAAGGGCTCTCTTTATTAACTTTCTCTGCCATGTTAAATATGAATCTACAAAATTCATGAGACCAAAAAAGTAAGCATGGTCATCTTGTTAAATGGGCTTGAGAAACTAGGAGAAGAGAGAGAGAGAGAGAGAGAGAGAGTAGAAAATAATTAAATACGTATAAGCAGTAAAAATTAAAGAAAAATTTATTTCAAGTAATGAAACATTTATTACTAAAAAGAAAATTACAGAAGATGTCCTCAAGAAAAGGGAAAAAAAAAACTGATGCAAAAATAACAAGAAAACTCACAATTGATCCTTCGAACTCAACATATCAAACTTAAGGAAATATCTATAAACTATTCCAATGAAAAATCCCATTAAGAAAATGCTTAATTCTATATTGATTGTCAAATAAATTTCATATCTACGTAACCATTGTCAAAAATACCCTAGATATGACTACCTCAAAAACAATGGACGACATTAGGATCATCTGATACTTTAATCAGAAAGTGGAAAATTGGGAATCTTTCTAAAGCATCAAACAAGGTTTCATATAGAAATATAGGGCCAATTAGATAGACCACGCACAAAATTTAAGCCATTTCCTACCGATTATTACACTTCCTTCTAACTTGCATGATATTATCTATTCAAAAGACACCCAATAACCAATTATACCACAAAATCATCATAAAACATGTATTGGACAGAAAAATTTAAGATGAATGCCAAATACATGAGTACCTTGTAGATGCACAATATACTAGATTTTTTCTTTCCAATACACCATCCACCTGAAGGCAAGCAACCTGACAAATGGAGAACGTGTGAATATCATGCTCTCAACAACTTTTGTTAAGACATATTTACTGATTTCAAAACAAGGGACCCAAGGACATCAAAATTGTTTTCCTGTGAATGTTGAGCATTTAAGGCCAAAGAGCCAGATGACTTGGAAACTCATGGAATTTTCGATTCTAGACTAGAACTCAAATGAAAATTTACAAACATAGGAAGGACAAGAAAGGATACATTATGCATCAATAATTAGACACCAAAGTATCAAGTCAGAACATAGTATATACTATTGAAAAGTAAACAAAAAGGCTAGATTAAAACAATGAAAACCCTATAATTTGGTGATGGTAATGAGATTGAATCGCAACTTGAGTTACAAATATAATCTCCATATGAGCAAAAAACCTAATAAATGCTCATTATATCATATATTGTCTTTTGTTAAGTTTTCCATAAAGAAACAAATTTAAAACTACACTATACCAGCATAATATTTAAAAATAAAAGAAACAAGACCAAAACAACAGCAGTTATGCCACTCCACATGTTTAATTTACCTGCCATGGATACAGTTTTGAAATTCCTTTCTTCCTGTAAATGCTACATATTTCAGATGGAAGCCAACTGTTCAAAACTAGCCAATCTCTACTTGGCATAACACTTGACGGAGTAGCTTCACCAGATTCACAGTTACCAATTGAAGTCATGATTCCATCATTTGGCAAATCATATTTCATGCTTTCGTTGGCCCTGCCCACTAAATCCACCTTCCTTTTCAGCAATGAAGTAGTAGGAACTGTCTCTTCTTCTCCACTTATTTCTTTATTTTTATCTAATTTTCTGCATTGGATTATCCTATTGTCATTTCTCAGACTACTAATAATTATACCAGATTCGGGTGGCACACCTTCACGATTAATGCTCTTTATATCACCTGCAACACCATGATGTACCATACTTCCACCCAAATTTTTGTTCTCAGATGAGAAATCAAAATGCCTAACAGGAATCGGAGACCTTTCTTCTAAATCCTTTCCATGCCTTCCTAGTAACCCCCCTAAGGAAGCAAACGTAGACAAACTTTTGCCTTCATTTATTGATTCCATATGCTTGCCATCACGGTTTCCAATTCTCAGACTGCACAAGTTCTTTTTATGACATTGGCTCTCTGCAGCACCAGTCTCTTCAGCAGCTTTAGTAGATAAGTGAACCGTTGGATCACACAAACCATCAACAAGTTGAATAGCTTCATGCCAGAAAGCTTCTCCAGGTGAAAATATAGAACTTCCATGTCCTGATTTAGGGGTTTCACGCCTAAAACTCTTCGCAATCAAAGAACCCGGTGTATTGCATTCAGTCGTGTCAAGACATAAATTGGATGTATTACCACATTTCTTCAAAGTTGGCTGAAGTGCGATTAGATCTTTATCAATAGTAACCTAACCATGATTAAAAAGCTATTACTAAAAGGAACATAATTAGAGAGACTTCTTATTAAAGCCAATAAATGAGATTGAATAATTTTTATTGCCCTCCATGAAGCTGTTAAATATACCTCAATTTTCTGAGAAATGGCTGACTGCATGTCTTCAGAATTACTGTTAGAGCAAGTGTTTTTACATTCCAAGTTTGACTGATTGGTAATGCAATGCCTCTTCTTACATGTTTCCAACAATAACGGACTTGCTTGTCTCTTATGGTCATTCACTTTCAACTCTGAGGGCAAATGCACATTTGATTGGATTTCACTGCAATAAATCAATTAAAAAAATTACTATATGAGAGCACTTGCTTTTAACCCCTCACTAATTTATCCTAGTGATAAAATCATCAGAAAAATAGTAATAAATAGATATAAGAAATGAATACTGAGAGTCAAAAATCTGGAAAGCAAACATGTGTTTCTGATAGTGCCTGAATTTGGGGAACAATACCTACAATACAAAGGCAAAAAGTAGGTTACAAACTTCTTTAATTCCGAGTTTTCTGCACCTTGCAACCCAACTGCAACGCCAGACACCTGAGGTAACCCTTCAACCATTCCCTTTTGCGTTTCAAGTGTTTCAGCAGCTTGAGATTGAGACGGCCATTTACATTCATCATTCATGCAACCATCAATCTCTAATGACAAATTTCTTTTTACTGGATCTTGCCGAGCCAATGAATCACGACCAGCGCACATATTTGTGATACTATCATCCTGTGAAGTCACTAAGAAATTGTCCAAAGTACCTTTGCCACTAGGAGACCCTTCTACTCTAGTTTTCACATCCTTTTCATTTCTCCCAGGCTTCAAACCAGGTGACAGAGCTTTCCTTTTCTTGGAAGTGAAAAACTGAACATGGTGACCAATTATAAAAAACAACTTAACTTCTATCTCACAACGAAGCCGAGTGCTCGATATAAAGGTGCAAAAACGGGAGAAGAAAAATCAACTCTGGATCTTAATACTAACAAATGCAATTAAAAAAGGCCACTTTCCCATAAACCCCAAATTAATATACATATATGTACATATAACAACCTTGTTTAATCAAATTTCAACACATCAAATTTCAAAAAAAAAAAAAAAAAACTCGAAATGAAATATATTTCTCTATCCAGAAATTTTCGCTGTAACGTTTGAAGCAGAAACAAATCCAAATCTTGTCGTGTTTTATTTCCAAATCAAAAAAAAAAAAAAAAAAAAACAGGAACAAATTTCAAGTTGAAGAAAAGGCACAAAAATGAATGCAAGTAAGTGTTAAACGAGAAGATAATCGGCGACCATATTTCAGTGATTCTGCTTGATCCACCATAATTCCAAAAAAGGAAAGAAGCTGAAAGATTCAGACCTAGAATTTCTAGGGTTTTTGGTTAATGGTAGATAATCAGAGGCAAACCTGATCAACGCGCGACCGGGGAGAACCGGACGCCATTATTGGCGAAGGAAACTTCTTCAGCAATCTCGAAGGCACTGCTTTCACGCTCTCTCTCTCTCCTCGTCTCTCTCTCTCTCCTCGTCTCTCTCTGTCCTCTTCTGTTTCTCTCTCCTCTGGGAGAGTGTTTTAGAAATGGACGCAGGAGGAGGAGAAATTTAAAATCTAGTGGAAGCAGAGAGGCTTTTAAAATCTAGTGGATACCGCCACCGCGCCAATCTAATACTGGAAGTTTTGTTTTTGCAACCACGCCCTCTGTCGTTCAATGTTTTAATTTATGCCCCTACGTATTATCTTTGTTGCCATTCATTGTGTTTTAAAAATAACAATGGTGCCCTCTAAGACCACGTCTCATTGTGTCTTTTTCTTGAATTTACTTTCTTTTTTTCTTATGATACCAAACAACATAAAAAATAAAACCGAAAAAAAAAAATAAAACAAAGAAGAATCAACAACAAATCTTTGCACACTCGTTGCCACTGTATTGCCTTTCAAATTCTTGGAGTTTTGTTTTGCAACTATGCCCTTCGTCGTTCAATATTTTAATTTACGCCCCTACGTATTGTTTTTGTTGCCATTAATTTTGTTATAAAATTATACCCGTACCATCTATCTTTTGTCATGGCTCGTCTTGTCATTCCATTTTTTTTAATTCACTTTCTTTAGTTCCTGCTATGATATTCAACAATACAAAATAAAAAATGCTAAAAAAAGAAATTTGTGGGGAATTTGGTGAATGAGTTTGAGTTGAAATTTTTAAGTTTTAATAGTAAATTTTTTTGAATTTTCAGAAAAGACAAAAAAAATTTTGGAAAAAAGACAAAAAAAAGATTGAAAATCTTAGTTTAAACTCATAACTCCCCCTTAACAAATCTTTGCACCCTTGTTGCCACTGTACTGCCTTTCAAATTTCAAGAGCTTTGTTTTTGCAACCATGCCCTCTAGCTTTCAATGTTTTAATTTACACCCCTGAGCATTATTTTTGTTGCCATTAATTTTGTTTTAGTCTCCGTTTGGTATTCAAATTTAAATCCAACTAAACTGTATTTTTTTAATCTGAATTTTTATCTTTTTTTGAAAAATCAATAAAATTTATAACTAGTTTTTGAAAAGTTAACCAACTCCAACTTAAAAATTTTCATTTCCATCTAACTTACCAAACAGAAACTTAAAATTACACTACTATCATGTATTCTTTGTCATAGCTCGTCTCGCCGTCTCTCGAATTCACTTTCTTTCTTCTTATGATAGTAGACAACATAAAAGAGAGAGAGAGAGATTAAAAACATTGTAAATATAGAAAATCTTATCTCACTCTTATTTTTTTTTTCCTTTTTTTTTTCTTCCTTTTACATTTTTCTCTCCCTTTTGTATTCTTTTCTTCTTACCAAACATAAGGAAAATGTCTTGAAATGGTACGAAAATAGTTCCACCACAAAGTTTAACGTAAAATGAAGAATTTTTTTGTTCCAAACATTATAAAGCCATGTATTTCTATGGATAAATTCGATTTATATGAATTCTTTTTTAACTTGAAGTTGGAGATTAAAACTTTACAATTCATTATATAGTCATGTTTTTCATACTATTGATGAAAACTATTTTTCCATCATTGGATTAATATTTCAAAAGTATGACATATGAGTCTAGATTAAAAATTTGCAAAGCACGATATAAAACTGTTCCATTTGTAGATTAAACTGTTCAAAAATTAATCCAATCATTCAATTATCAGTGCAAAAATAAGAGATTATACCATCAATATTCTCATGAAGAAATAAATAAATAAATAGCTAAAATAGATGTTCCGGGAAAGTTTTAAAAAAAAAAATACCCCTTCAATTTTGTGGCATGTGTGGTATGCCACAGAAAGACATTTGAAAGATGTAGAAAAGAAAATGGGAGGGAGGGATAACATGCAAAAGAAGTAATTGAGATAAAGGGCAGTTTGACATTGCTGTGTTTTGAAAATTTTTACTATAATTGTGCTGTGAGTCTAAAATTACTATGGCTAGAAAGCAAGTAGGCGTTTGGCAAATTTTTTTTCAATGTTACTGTGAATACTAAAAGCAGAATTACAGATATTTGGTAAACTATAAATAAAGTTGTTGTGTAAACATATAATGATTAAAATGACACATCATATTATGCCTACTGATACTCTAGTTTATATATTTATTGTCTAATATTTTAAAATTTTACACAAGATTATAAAACTATATAATTTTTATTTTATAATAAAAGATGTCTAAAAAAATTACATCTATTTAAGATGATAAATTATTCATCAATATAAAAATTGAGTATAAATTATAATATTTTTTTATACAAAAAAACTACAAAATAAAGGTATAAGTTATAATTTACAATTTGAAATTATTTTGAAGAGGAAAATAATATATAAATTTTAAATAAATAGTTTTATTATTTGTTATGTAGATAAATAAAGTGGGTATATTAGAATTATAATTTATTATTAAGGCTATTTTAGTAAATTTATAAAACAGCAGCAAAAGCATTGTGTAGAAGCAACCTTTGACATGCTTCTCAAATTCTGTTACGCTGCAGCAATTTTTAGATTTTGCTAAGCAAAAGCTGGGTTCACCAAACTTCCTTAACATGCTATGGATTCTTTAATAATCTAAAAGCAGCCTCCAAAAACAATGTCAAATGGGCCCAAAGTTAAGGAAACAATGAGTGAATAAGAGCATCGCCGACGCAATATCAAATTCATGTGCCAAGTTAAATTTTGACAAAATACTCTTTGATATAATTTTCTTTATAATGTCAAATGTAGCAATTATTAAATTTAATGGTAAATTATTACAAAGTATAACAAATGCTTAATTTTAATATTTGATTGTTATTAGTTAGTAAAGTTTTACAAATTTCAAAGGTTAATAATGATGATCAAAATGTAAATATAGCTAGCATTAAAATAATATTATACATTAAATATAGCTAGCATTAAAAATAATATTATACATTAAAATATAGAATAAAATACCACATCAAATAAGTTATATTTCACGCTTTTTATTACAAAAATATAACATTAATGTAACGTTTGGAAGGCCAACTGGAGTTAGAGTTTGGAATGTTTTTATTGAAAATGAATTGAGTTTTGAAAATGTGTGTTTTGTTGATATAAATTGTGATAGTTAAAAGTCTAAAAACTTGAAATATGTTTGAAAAAATAGCAATATATCGTTTCATACACTTTAAAAACAATCTTTCATTTTGATTTAAAATAAGAAAGTTATGGACTTTTAAAATTTGAGTTTTTTGAAATTAAAAATATATATTTAGATATGTAAATAATGAAATTGGTTCACATCTAGAGAAAAAGACAAAAAAAAATTTTTTTTTTGAAAACTCTAACTAAAGTGTATACTCCATCGATATTAGCATATTCATTAGAAATGGTCCAAAGCTTTTATTTATTTATTTTCTTGCTAAAGCTCCAGTGCTACGTTTGATAGAGTAAAATGGTGGAAAGAAAGAAATTGTCAAAAGGATTATATGATTTGTTTGGTATTTCATTTTAATTCTAACTAAACTGTTTTTTTTTTTTTACTGATTTTTTTGTCTTTTTCTGAAAATTCAACAAAAATTACAACTAGTATTTGAAAAATTAATCAACTTCAACTTAAAAATTTTAACTCCAACCGGTGATCTAAACGGGAACTTAGAGTAAAAGAGAAAATATTTTAGTTATTTAGTAGAACGGAAATAAGTAGAAAATTTATGTGGCACAATTTTTTTATTTGCCAACTTTAGAAAGAAAATGAAAGAGAAAATAAAGCATAAAAAAACAAGGGTGTGAAATACTTATTTTGCCCTTATTTACATATTGTCACTTATTTTCTACAAGGAAAAATTATGTGGCTGGCCTTTTTTTTTCACCCCTTTTCAATGAATAGTCAAACTTTTGTTTTTTAGGTAACTTATCTTTTTTTTAAATATTATTTTTAACTAGATTTTGCAATGATCCATTAGTAATATACTATAGTTTTATGACTAATGGAGTGATATATTATTGTTTCATATTGATTAATCGCGAACTGGCTACCAAGTGTATTAGTAACAACCATTAAGTAGTCCATCAATATCCACCACATAGTCTAGATGGACCATTAGAAAAACAACAATTTTCTTAAATTAAAAAAATAGAACAATTATTAAAAAAATAACTTAAAAAGCCCTTTTACTATAAACCCTTTCCATAAGGTTATAAGGCTAAAATAAATATTTAAAGATAAACCTTCCCTTATCTTCTTTATCTTCTTCCAAAAATTATGAGCCAAAAAAAAAAAAAAAAACTAGTTTTTTCCTTTCACTTTAGTTTTGAACTTTTTCGTCCTTCTCATTTTCCTTTCCTCCTCTTAAATATAGGTTGATTTCTTTTAGGAATTAGTTACTATTCATACTTTAATCACTTGAAAAGAAAAAAATCCATTTTATGTCCTTTTTTCTTTTCTCCCCTACAAACAAGATATACTTTCATATTGTCTTCAAGACTGCCTCTTTTTTGTTTTTTTTTTCTTTGTTCGTCACACTTATACTAAGGGTGCATTTGTTTCATCGGTTGGAGTTGAAATTTTTAAGTTAAAGTTTGTTGATTTTTTAAAAATTAGTTATTATTTTTATTGATTTTACAGAAAAAAATAGAAACTGAGACGAAAATTTTAAGTTAGAGTTAAAATACCAAACGAATACTAAGTACAATTGAACTTCTTCCACTTTCAAGATCAAAACACCAAATTTATTTAAAAACAAAAAAAAAAAGAAAGAAAAGAAAAAGTTTAAAGTACCAAGCTAAAAATTTACGAAGACAAAACTAGCTTTGAAATTTTTTTTAGGGGGCTTTTAATTTTTTTTTTTTATACAAACGAAGTGTTACAATTATTTGTTATCGGAAAAATAAAGAAAAATAAGGGCCTGTTTGGGAAAATATCTGAAGATGATGTTTTAAAAGTTGAGTTAAAAATATATGTTTGAAGAGAAAGCTTTTGAAAAAGTTATGTGATATAGAAAATAATACAAAATTTTGAAATGTGTTCAAATATATATATATATATATATATACACACAACTTGTATTGTTTCTTTCGTTGTTACTAGTATTTTGACATAAAAATCATCTCATTCCGATTTGAAATGAAAATATGAACTTTTAAAACTTGAATTTTTTGAAAATAGAAGAAAGAGAGAGAGAGAAAGTTTAATATAGTATTGGAATTTTGAAATCCAGATGGTGCCCCAAACAGGCCCTTAGAAAAAGTAATAAACTATATATCAATATGAATTAATATGATCTTGATATGTATTATATTAATACATTTGTGAAATTGTGATTGTATGTTTAATTTAACGATAATTTTATAATTTTTAACCAAAAAAAACTATAATTTTACACGTAAATCTTTTTTTTTTATAAACAATTTACACCTAAATCTATTTTAAAATGTAGAGTTCAAATTCCATTTCTCAAAATTCACAAAATATACTAGTGAAATTGCCATTCCTTTAAATTTTAAATTTAATATATTATTGAGAAAATAGTGTAATTTAACATTGAGTAATTGGCCCAAATAGTCGTTGAACTCTTTCAAAGGTTACGGTTTAGTCACCATTCTTTTTTTTTTTTTTTTGTCGAGATAATCCTGAACTTTTATTTTTTAGTCACTACAGTTCTTTATGTCTAGTTCCGTTAAAAAATTTACCGAATGATCACATGAGAAGCACGTTTTATACTTTTTAAAGGAAAATACCCTTATTCATATTAAAAAAAAAAAAAAAAAAGATGAGAGATCTCTCTCACTCTCCCCTCCCCTCATTTCCCTCCCTCTCCCACCCCTAACTCCCCAGATCCAACACTAATGTCGGAGTCCGAGGCTGTCTCCCTCCCTCCCTCACACTCTCCCTCCTTCCCCCCTTCCCCCCACGCGCGATCTGGGTTTTGCCCCTTGTCGGCGCCTCAATCTGGGTTCGCCCCCCCAAGCCGGCGCTACTATCTAGGTTCAAATCCCCCCACACGATATGAGTTTTGGATCCCCCCCCCCAATCGCCGTGATATGAGTTCGCCCCCTCCCCCCGCTTGCGCTAGATATGGGTTCGGCCCTTCCCCCCAACCATTGCGAACTGGGTTTCAGACCCCCCCAGTGCGATCTGAGTTTTGGTAACCCCCTTGGCACCGCCATCTTTCTCCCTCCCTTCCTCTCTCCCTCTTTCCCCCCCACCCTCACCCCACCCCGCCGTAGCACTCTGCGTTTTGCCCACCCCCTACCTTCTTCTCCGTCGCGGCCCTCTCCCTTGTCGTGGATAGGGTTTTTAGAAATGGAGAGAGCGAGGGAGAAAAGAGAAAATTATTTTTTTTAAATGATTATTTTCTTTTGTTAAATTAATTATTGTTAAAATTACTAAAATATCATATCAAATTAGATTATATACAATGCACATGACTCATTCCGTTAGAAATTTAACGGAATTCGACGAAAAGGACTAAAATGGTCAATATTTCTAGAGTTTAGGATCATCTCGACCAAAAAAATAAAACAGATAACAAATAATTATCTTTAAAAGAGTTCAGAAACTATTTGGGCTAATTACTCTTTAACATTTACCCAAAAGGATTTTTTTTATAATAAAGAAAGACATAGAATTAATTTTTTCTGAGATAAATAATAGGGTTAATTTCAAAAGTAACACTTATGGAAAAAATATTATTAAAAATAACATTATTTTTGTTTCTCTTTATTACTAGCACTGTCACGTCATCAATACTTCTGATATGTGGGTCCCAGAAGCATTTAATAGATGCTAAATTCCTGGTTTACCCCCACTTCCCACCAGCCCAAAACTCCCTCGTCTGCTCTAACCTGATTTCAAACTATTTACAGTGTTTTAGAGAGAAAAACTCTCATTTAGAGAGAGAAAGAGTTCCTACCACCCACAAAAACTGTTAGAAACCGCTCCATAACCATCTGAAACTACCATCAACACCCTCTATAAATCTTTTGGAAACGTCAGATAATCTTTTAAAACCAACCATGTCCAAACCCACGAAGTTGGCAGAGAAAAACATTACTCTCGAGAAGAGGTATTTCCGAGTAATGACTTCGACATATAAAACACCACCGGCGGAGAAAATTTCTAAAAAACCTACACCAGAGAGAGAGAGAAAGGTAGCCGAGGAAGGGTTGAAAAGAAAGCAGGGGGAAATCGAAGTTAAGGAATCGAAGAAGGCGAAAAGAGCCATAGAAGAGAAGATGATCTTGGAAGCTGAAGAAGTAAAAATGTTGCATTTTCGTTTATATGTTTAAAAGTTTACATTTTTAATATACATTCGGTAAGAATGTGTATTATACTTGAGAACGTTTGTATTTTTTAATGATTATGTAAAAAAAAGTTTGCATTTTTATATGTTTTTTTGATGAGATTCTACATTTCTAATTGATTTGTTGAAAAAAATTTACAAAAAAAAAAAAATGTAAAGTTTGTATTTTTATTTGATTTTATGACATAAACTAAAAGTTTGTTGGTTTGAGATTTGGATATTGAGAGGAAAATTGAGTGTATTGGCTTATATAAATATTTGGTTGTCGAAGATGTTTGGGTTTTTGTTGATGTTTGGTTAATTATAGGTAATATCGGAAAATGCAGTTATCTGGTTATTTATTTGAGATCATCTTGTAATTTTACCCATAGGTCATTTTTATGATGACTTGTTGGTCATCATAAAAATTACTCAGATTTATGTTATTTCCGGATGGTTATTTTTATGATGACTTGCTGGTCATAAATTTAATTACTCAGATTTATGTTATTTCCAGCTGGTCATTTTTATGATGACTTGCTGGTCATCAATATTCAATGGTTAATCTTAGATTTCTATTGCCGAGAAAAAGGTAATTTCTATATTTTAAATATATATTATTACTGATGAGGTCATTTACAAGTGTTGGTCATTTACATAATGACCGGGTAGTCATTTTTGTAATGACCATACATTTGTTAGCGTCAATACCAGTGTTGGTCATTTATAAAATGACTGTGTGGTAATTTATGTAATGATCATACTTTTGTTAGCGTCAATACCAGTATTGGTCATTTACGTAATGACCGGGTGGTAATTTCTATAATGACCATACATTCGTTAGTGTCAATACCATTGTTGGTCATTTACGTAATGACCGTGTAGTAATTTCTGTAATGATCATACATTCGTTAGCATCAATACCAGTGTTGGTCATTTATGTAATGACTGAGTGGTAATTTCTGTAATGACCATACATTCGTTAGCGTCAATATCAGTGTTGGTCATTTACGTAATGACTGTGTGGTAATTTCTGTAAGATCATACCTTCGTTAGCGTCAATATCAGTGTTGGTCATTTACGTAATGATCGGGTGGTAATTTATGTAATGACCATACCTTCGTTAACGTCAATACCAGTGTTGGTCATTTACGTAATGACCATGTAGTAATTTCTGTAATGACCATACATTCATTAGCGTTAATACCATTGTTGAATAGAGTGAACAAAGATGGGAAGAGATTTGTTGGACTTAAAGTGAGCTCAGATCTTCAACAATGGTAAAGAGAAAGTGTGTGAGGCTAGGATGAGAGGAAAACGAGGGAAGAAAAAATGGGATTTAGAACTAGGACTTATATATTGTGGGTGAGGGGTGGGGGGCGGGAAAGTGGGAAAAACTTCAGGTTAGGGTTGGCTGAGGATATTTTTGACTTTTTATAGCTACCTCAATTGATGTTGATGACGTGACGGTGTTAATAATATAAAAAATAAAAATAGTATTATTTTTGATAATATTTTTCCCATAAATGTTACTTTTGAAATTAACCCAAAATAATATATTTTCTCTTGGGGGAGACATAATAGAAATTATTTTTCTGAAAGTAGAAGGGAAAAAAAAAAAAAAAAAAAAGGCACGGTGGGAGTGGAAGCGTCGAAACTACGCAATTTCGGCGCCCGGCGCCCCGCCCTCTTGGCACAAATTTCAATGCAAATGCAATTGACACTAGACAGAGCGACATTATATAATATATATATATATATATATAAAACAACGGTGAGAGACAGTAGAAGAACACCAAGAGGCAGGAGGGACTGAGAGTGCGGTTCCGTTCTAGGGTTTCGGAACAGAGAAGAAGAAGAGAAGGAGTTTCTGACCTTACTGTAAGTTTCCCGCCAACATATTGATTTCCATTTCTCAATCCGATTTTTCACCTGCATTACTTCCTTGGTATTCTTATTTATTTTTGTTTTTCTTCCTTTTTTTTTTCCTCTTCCGAGGCCTGTTTGTTTTGCTGGAAAATCGCTATCCAAATTTGCGGAAATCTTTTGACGTTTCGGTTTGCTCTGCTTTGTACTTGAGGTTTTAATCGCGTATTTTGCCAGATTGTGGTTTTCGGTTTCGAATTGTGTTTCTCAGTCAGTATCTTGTACTGTTTGTTTGCTTGGAAACCTGGAATTTGCTAGAATTTCTAGGAAAATTTATCTGTATTTTTTTTTTCTGTTAGTCGAGATTATAAAATTTTCCTAATCAGTTTTTTTTTTTCTGTTAGTCGAGATTATAAATTTTTTCTAATCAGCTTTTTGGAGGAATTCCCTTCATTTGGAGATAATTTTGATAAGAAATGAAATTATTTAGGTTTTCTTTTCATGCGTAGCTTTTGTTTTTTCCCCTTCATTGTTAGAAAATAATAGCATTCGAAATTAGGTTTGGTTACAATTTCTTCATCATTTGGAGATAATTTTGATAAGATATGGAATTATTTATGTTTTCTTTTCATGCGTAGCTTTTTTTCCCCCCTTCATTGTTAGAAATAATGGCATTCGAAATTAGGTTTGGAACAATATCTTTATCATTTGAATTTGCCTATTAGTTTTAGAATAATACTTATCCAATCGTGGATTACTATGTTATTATTTTATAATTCAGTTAATTTTCAGTTGGTTTTGAAGGTTGTTTAATTACTCTGCTGGGAAGCTAGCCTGCTACAAAATAGCATGGCAGAAGCTGACATAGTCAAAGATCCCGAATTTAAGTGGGGAAAGAAGAGCGGGACTGGTAAAGGTGGTATGAAGGGCGGAAAAGTTATTTTTTACGAATCTTTTACCTATGATGGTGTGGAGTATGCTCGTTTCGATTGTGTCTATCTTTATAAAGAAGGTGAACCTGAGCCTTATATTGGAAAACTCTTGAAAATGTGGGAGTATCCGGATAAGAAAAAGAGAGTGAAGGTTCTATGGTTTTTCCGCCCTTGTGAGATTTTAAATTTTATCGGCGGTGTAAAACCTTCTGACAATGAGTTATTTTTGGCTTCCGGTGAAGGTACAGGCCTTTGCAATGTCAATCCTTTGGTAAGTGAGTCTTAAAATCACATTAGTGACATGCCCTTACCTATCAGTGCTAATTGGGATACTTTTGTTAAATTGGACTTGCAAATAATTATTTCCTACCAAAATGGGGGGTTAGCGTTTTAAGAGGATGCCTATTATCACCCATGCAAATAAATTCTCCTTTTGCATTTGTGCTAGCAATATGTGTAAGTTTGCAGATTGTTGTGTTCCGTACTAAAATAAGAAAAAGAATATGTACATAGATATGTAGGAGTTGAAGAGGTGCATTAACGATCATCAACGCTGAACTTTTGTATGTCTAGAAACTGGGAAATAGTTGTAATGGCCCTTGAAAAATGTCTTACATATGTTTGTAGTCCATATATGTGAAGCAAAGACCTCTTTTACTTGTAAAACTCTACTATGAGATTATGAGTAAAACTCTACCATGAGATTATGAGTAAAACTTTCATACACCGACTCAGGAAGCTATTGCTGGAAAATGCAATGTTGTCTGCGTTTCAAAAGACGACAGAAATCATCAACCTACATGTGAAGAGCTTCACATGGCTGACTTTGTATTTTGCCGAACATTTGATGTTGGGAAGCGCAAAATCATGGACAAACTAGAAGAAAAAATTGCTGATACTGATGGTATTTGTACTTGTTAATCACTTGAACCGGAAATTTAGTTGTTTGATCTTTGATTCATAGCTGACGTTTTCTAGTCCTAACATTCTTTGTTTCTCTGTTGTTGCAGTTAAGTTACTCCTTAATAAAAAGGATTTCAAGGAAAGTAGTGGTACTCTGAAAGTTGATTCAAGAGGGAAAGAAGTTGGTGAAAATGCTGTTCAAAATGATGCTAGAGTTGTTACATCTGAGCAAAACATATCCACAGATTATGCAGCTCTAAACACAAACGGACACTGTATTAATACTTCAGGAAATGAAGCTGCCGAATTGCTAATTCAAAAGGCCTTATCAAGGCCTAAAGTAGAATCTAAGAATAGTGAAGGTGAAGATGGTAAAGTTATTGTCAGGCAGGTTGAGAGTGAAGGAAAAGTTGAATGTGCTACGGATTCTGTTGAATTGGAGCATAAACCAACTAAGAAGGCAAAGCTTACATCTGAATCTGCAGAGAAGAGCAAAAATAGCATGCAACAGCCAGGATTTAATTCTGATGCCACTGAAGTACCAACTGCTTCTAGTCTTAAACGTTCTACGGATTATACAGAGGAAGGCCCTTCCAAAAAGCTGAAGCCTAGCGACAAAACAAGACTTTCTAATGGAAAATTGATTGAAGAAACTTCCCAAAAGTCTCATAATGAGGATCATAAAACCGACGGACAAGAGTTAGAAGTTACTCCCAGACCTCAGGCTGTAAGTAATAAATTGCAATAATTTTAGGAAAGTTATTCTGGGACAATTATTTTATATGAGGTAATTTCTTTCTTATTTTTTTTTCCATTCTAATATACTACAAAATTTAAGGACTTACACTTTCTGCCTTTCTATATTTTGACAGGATAGAAGAAAATGGTTTACGGGACTTGTAAGTTCTATTCTAGTTAAATTATGTTGTATCACTTGATTTTATTCCATTTGTGCTAGTTTGCGTTGACAACCTTGAAATTATCTTGAAATATAGGACTCTCAAGTTGCAATTAGCATAACCATAAAATTGAGGAAATTGATGCTCAAATATGAAGTATAAGTTATAAGCATCTAAATAAAAGATTGAATGGATGCGATTTAGTGGAAAATAATATTACCCTTTTGTGATTGATTTCACTATTCCCAATGTCAGCCTTGGGAAGACCAATTGCGAGATGCATACAAAGAAGGGACACTTGTTTTGCTTCAGAATTTGGATCCATCTTACACTTCAGCAGAAGTTGAGGTAATGCATTGGATTTGGGTGATTTATGGAGCTTCATCTCGAGGGTTTTCTTGTGATTTTTGTGTTTTATGTTGCTAGTTGCTACCTTAAAATTGAAGTACTTCACCTAACTTGCAATGAGAGAACAGATTGTTCTCTCCCTCTGCCTATTACTTCCACGGCTTCTTTATTTTCTTCCATTTTTGTCTGAATTTTTTTCTTTAGTTTAGGTTTTCTTATGCTAATGTTTCTCATGTTTTCATCATTTCACATATTCCATTTCAGGATATTGTATGGCATGGTTTCAAGGAAAAATGCACGGCAAAGATGATTCAATGGACTGTGTTTTCTAGCCCTCATTCTGGTACGAAGAGTTTCGAATCACTATAATTCTCTTACAAAAGATAATTGTCCTCTTTCATTTGTCAGGTTTTGGAAAATTCTTGTGATAATGCTTTGATTACTCCTGGAACATATAAAGATATTTGCTTGGCAATTTCTGTCACAACAGAAGTTTTGTTGTTTGCTTCCTGTGTTTCCCGAAGTATGATTTTTTTTCCATCTTGTTGTAGGTCAAGCTTTCGTTATTTTAAAAAAAAAGGAGACGGCGGAGATGGTTGTTGGAAGATTGGAAGAGAGCTGTTTGCTATTATCAAATGGGAGGTAGGCATGCAGACGATTTATGATGCCAAACAATTTGGTCTAATATATACAGCATGAGTTTCTACTTTATCATTTAATGCTTATTGGAAGATTAGTTAAATTATCTCGGCTTTCCCCTTGGTAGTTCCTAATTAATGAGGTGGATATCTCAAATTTTCCATGAGGACAAATTTCTCATTTTTTCAGATATGAGATTAAATCTCACTTTTTCATCTTCTTTGTGGAGAAATCATCCTGTAGGGCTTAGAGAATGCCCTTTTACTTGTGTTTTCTCCTTTTTTCCCCCCTTCTCTATATTACCCATCTTTTTTCCTCCCAAATGCAATGTGGAGTCTCCACACAACTTTTATTTATCTTTGATATGGTTTAAAGCTTGTTTACAACATTGGGAGTGTTTGTGTAATGGTTGTATATGTTTTCTGCTAAATGAGGGGCAGGCCTCTTGTAGGCAGTTTCGGAGTTCCTTACTTCCCAGAAAAGAAGCCAACATTTTTTGGCCATTTTGTTATTGATAAGCTCCGATTCCAAATGCAGCGGCAGCAGGTAGAGTATCTGATCTTTCTCTCCCTCTCACACACATTCACACGTGCACATTCACCCAACATATTACAAATTCAACCCCTTTTAAGTTTTATTGTCTTATTTCCTTTTGTTTTGGTACATGTGCTCTTGCTTGTATGTTATGAACCAGAGAGATGCTGTGTCCACTTCGCATTGTTCTCAGCCTAATACACTTGAATTTGATATGGCAATGGAATGGTGCTTACGACAAGAAAAATCAGATCTTATGTGGAAGAAGCTGTATCAGGTCTTAGATTTGCCCTATACTATTATTCTTCCTTTGATGGGAATGTCCTACATAATTTTTCACTATAATTAAATATTTGGGTTTGCTTTACATTTGCCCGAGTTCATTTTATTTGCTGAACTAGTTCTTTTTCCCAAAATTAGATGCAGGGACAGGAGTTGAAAAAACTGAAGGCAAAACTCAAGTCTGGACGGACACTGATGTTGTAAACTCCTTCTTGGTAAGTTTTCAACCCAAAAGAAAGAAAAAGGCAAACAATTTTTGCTTTTATACATCTCAAGGCTTCATGAAACAGTTGCCTCATGAATTTTAATGCTGCATTGTCTTTTATAGGTTTCCTATTTTTGCTATTGGACTGGAGATCATGAGAGGGCAGCCCTTTGCTAGAGCTTTTTTTGTCCAAAAGTGTCAAATTTTGAGGATTCCCACCGAATCATCAGATATCAAAATCCATCATGGGTAATTATCTGAATCTCGTACCCTTTTGAGCAAGATCTCTTTTAGACTTGTGGAAAAATATCACATTGCTCCTTTCGTATGCTTGAACAATAAAATATGATAGTAAATGCATGAGGGAGTTTGGTTAAAAACTTCTACAAAAAACATTCTCCATGTCCACTTTTTCTTTTGGTATCCAAGCCATTTGCCATCCATGTGCTGGCACAATGCCCATGACATTTTCTTGCATATTATAACACCTTTATCCATATAGATGGGCAATTTGATAGTGGTTGCTTGATATTGCTCAGGTTGAAATTTTATTGGTAATTTGTAGAAGTTTGAGGCCCCAATAGAATGAGAGTAAAGTTAAATCATTGCAAGAAACTAGAAAGCAGAGACATAAGAGGATACACTAGAATATATAGATCCAAGGAGTTTAAGTAGAGGGAATACTAGAGGATAGGTCATGGAATTTAAACAAAGGGATTATGGGAACTGCATCCAATCTCCAAAAAATCCCAATTGTTTTGAGTATTAAGTGGACAGGTTGTAGTGTGGATGCGTGTTTATAGAATATAGCATGAAGAGCCACATAGGTTATGAAAACACTAGCAAAATGGGTTTGAACCAAATTCTATTTGGGTTTGAACTATTTGATTGGCCCTAAGGATCCAAGAAACATTTTAATGGTTGGGATTTAAGAGTGTGTTTGGTAGGAGAGAAAAGTGGAAGGAAGGAGAGGGGTGGACGGATTAGTGGAAGAATTTTGACATTCATGGTTGTTTGGTAGAGGAAAAAGGAGGAAGGGAGGGATTAGAGGAGTCCATCCTTCCAAACATGCCATTTTGATCTCTTCTAATCTAGAGAGATTATCGAAGGGGTTTCATACAAAACAACATAAGAGAAAAGGACCTCTCCCTCCTTCCCCATTTCACTCACCTTGGTGATCTACCACTCCCTCCTTCCTATTTTCTCTCCTTTTTACCAAACACACCCTAAGTGTATCGCTAGATTGAGGATTGGAGCCACAATTTTCAATTCCTTTACATGAAGCTAAGGTTTTAATTCCAAACTGATCAAATCAAATAGACATTTCTAGGTGACGTAGTCCTTTCTTGACATCATCACACTGGGGTTCCGCTTTCATAAAGAAAGGAGGTAGAAGCATCCTCATCTTTTTGTCGAAATCTCTTTCATGAAGAGTTTTTTGAGTAGTAATCTTGCTGATAAGTTAACAAAAAATGTGTATAGTTACCAAGAAATGGTAGTGCGTAACTGCACTAGAATACAATTCTTCAAAATTGAAAGTCCCAGGTAATTTTCTCAAGGATGAAATGCTTGTGTACATCAAGGGAATGTTTGGCACGTCATATTTGGATAGTGATTAGGATAAAAATCACAATCGCGTGATTGGATTAAATAGTCATCGACCAGTAAATAGTCCCTCATCTGCAGTATAACTAATCCATCAAAAATATGTGGGATTATCTGGGAACTGGTATCAGAGTATGTCCAAACATTCCTTTCCAACGAATACGTCACCTTAAGCAAGCAACTCCATTGTCAAAGCCTCTCCACTTTAGTGACAGTGACCCAGCTCCTTCCTTCCCCTCGATGGTAATAGCGACGTTGCTTGGCTCCCTCCCTTCCCCTCAATGGCGAGCGAGCTACCCCTTGCAATGATGACGACACCTAGCTTCCTCTATCCTTGCGACCCAACTCCTTCCTCTCCCTCACGAGTCATTGCCGCTTGTAAGTCATCCAAATCCACCTTGATCCCACCCCAATGACCCCATATCTAACCTAGCCTTAGATCTTACATAACTAGTGTTGCCAAGCATAGGGGTTCCATGCCCCATATTGCCTTGCCTCCCTTCCCTTCTTCGCTCAATGTTCCCTTGCATAACTTTTGTTTTTTCTCTAAACTACAAATTTTTTTCAGAGTGAACAATTACATGTAATTAAATTTGAAAAGAGATTAGAATGACACGAAGGTGTTTTTCTTAATTTCTTAAAAATGAAGAACATATTTTGTGGATTTATTATTTTTATCTAAATATTCAATTTAATGATTATTTTAACAAAATTAGCCTCCGTTTGGTGTTACGGTTGGAGTTGAAATTTTTAAGTTGGAGTTGGTTGACTTTTTAAAAACTAGTTATAATTTTTGTTAACTTTTTAAAAAAAGACAAAACTGAGATGAAAAATTTAAGTTTGAGTTGAATCACCAAACGGAGTGTTAGTTTTCAATAATTGTTTTCAAATTAGTACAAATTTGACGATACACCAAACACCTGACATGATTCAACATAAACCTCTTCGCTGTTCGGTCCAATTTTTGACTTACCAAACAAAATCCACAAGTGGATGAGCTTGTCCATGTTAGTAGCTTATCATCTACGAATAACGGTTCGAGAAGTAACTACACTTATTTTTATATATTTTATATTATCTCATTTTGATGGCTCATTTGTCATTGCTTGTACTTGTGCCTTTAGACAGTAAAAAGAAGAGATTGGATGTCAATTTTAACGTGAGGGACCAAAATTGTCAATAATTAAAAGTTTAAGGATTAAATTGACCAAAGTGATAGAATATTCATAATTTAGGGAGTAAACAGATAAATTACCTGATCATAATGAGTTGGTCCTTTTGATGTTGTAAAAACTAGCGTTAATACAATAAATTGCAAATTTACCTTGAAAGTATCACATACCAAGGATTTAAGCTAGAGTGAGAACATCGATGGTTGAAAAAATATCGAGGTAATGAAGTTGTTCCTTGCCCCTATATAATTTCATACTATGCCATTGGAAAATGGATCACGAGAGGAAATGCTGCAATCAATAAGGGGGAGTTCAAAATGACTAACATATGGAGCGACATCGATAGGACCATTTGACGTCGATTAATGGTTTCGTCACCACGACAACTGATGGTTGCAAAAATATCAGGTTAACTTTTGCCCCTATGTAAATCCCATGCCATGCCCCTGAAAAACAGATCACGAGAGGAAATGCCTCAATCAACGATTAATGGTTTTGTCACACCACGTCAATCGATGGTTGCAAAAATATTAGGTTAACAAATTTATTCGTTTGCCCCTATGTAAATATCATACTATGCCCCTGAAAAACAGATCACGAGAGGAAATGCCTTAATCAACGATATAGGGTGCTCTACCAACAGTTAGGGGGTGTTCAAAATGACTAACCAATGGAGCGATATCGACACGAGCTCTTGACATCGATGATTTTGTTGCCACATTTATCGTTGGTTGCTAAAATATTGAGGTATCGAAGTTGGTTGTTTTGCCCCTTATACAATTCCATACTAGGCACCTGAAAAATAGATCACGAGAGGAAATGCGCAATCATATCGATAGAGGATGCTCTACCAACAATTAGGGGGTGTACAAAACGACTAACCAAGGGAGCGACATTGACGTGACCACTTGACATCGATTAATGGTTCTGTCAATTGGGCAACATCGGCAGCATTACTTGACATTGATTAATGATTTTGTCACAACATCAATCGTTGGTTCCAAAAACATAAAGTTAATGAAGTAACCACTTTTTGCCACCCTTATAATTCCAATTTATTCCCCTGCGAAACGGATACGAGAGGAATTGCCACTATCAATGATATAGGATGCTCTACCAACAATTTAGGGGTGTTCAAAATGACTAATCGACGAAGCGACATTAACATGACCACCTGACATCGGATTAATGGTTTTGTCACTGCATCAACACCGATGGTGGTCGGCTGGAAGGTTGAATCACACATTTCTGTTTTGGTCGTCCCTTTTCGGTACTTTCCTTTTTTTTTTTCCATGTTTTTGTAGTTTTAAAAAAAAAAAAAATTTGACATTTACTAAATAAATATAATATTTTCAATAAATCCTATATTTGTACTGTTTTTTAGGTATTTAGTTTGTGTAATAAATCCGGTGTTTACGGATTAAATCTAGTATTTACCAAGATCACATATTTGTTTTTTTTTTTCCTGATAAATAAAGAATCCACATATAATTTAAAATTCTTCTAATTTAGCAAATACATTATTCAATCTTGTCACGTAAAATTTTTAATAACTTGGTTACATGCTTTTCATATATTTTTTTTTTACCTTAATAAATAGTTTTCACATTATTTTTCAGTAAATAAATTCTTATAATTTAGTAAACACACTATTTCAATCTTTTTACGTAAATTTAGGAAATAATTTATTTGCACAATTTTGTTGTTTTCATCCCGTAATAAGTAATCTTTAACTTAATTTTGTAAATATCCCTTTAAAGAAAGTAAATTTTGTAAATAGATATGTCCACATTATTTATCAGTTTTTAATGTAACTTCAAAAGTCCCAAAATTAACGACAGTTTTAAAATTATCCTAAATCCCTAAATTTGAAACCGTAACCCCTAAAGCCCAATCCTCCTGTCACCCGACAGCCCTACCCACTGCAAAAGTAGTGAATCACCAGAAGCCCTTGGAGTAGTCTGACAATCGGGAACCAAGAACACAACAATGACTAACTTCGACTTGTGAACATCTATTGCGACTCAACGATGATTAAGGTGCTCTTTCACGAGCTCTGGCTATGATGTTCGACGGAAACAACATCGGCGCATGCAAGACGTTGACAAAGCAGGAATGACGACCCCTTGTCAAAGAGGAAAAGATTGGATGCACAGATGGAGATGATGGGCAGAGTTTGAAATTCTAGATCCTTTTTAAAAAATCAGATTTATTTTTTTTAAATTTTAATTTGGGAAAACTTCTGCGATTTGCTTTCATCAGCTGCGAAATAAACTAATATTTATTCAAATTTTAAATCTAAGTAAAAAATTTATTCATACTCTGAATTTGCACTTCGAATTCTACTCACTTAAAATTTTATTCACTCTAATTTAAAAATTGGCATTTTTTGTCATTTGAAAAAACTCTGTTATTTACTTCCATCAGCGGCCAAATATAATGATATTTATGCTAATTTTAAATCCAAGTAAACTTATTCACTCTAAGTTTTCACTCTGAATTCTGCTCGTTTAGAATTCTGTTCACTCTGATTTATGCATATTCTGCTTACGCACAAGCAAACACATCATAAGTTGACACCATTATAACCATTCATAAGCCAAGTAGCTTACCTTTTTTTTTTTTTTGACCTTTTGATTGAAGCTGTTTGAGCGTAAAAGAGCTCATGAACACCTAAGATAAAATAATGCAGAGCTATTCGGAGTCAAATACAAATCAAGTTCGACTGAAAAATAGTGTGCTTAACTTTTTATTCAGTATTATATTATAAGGCAAATAATGTAATCCACTAGTACACCAAACGAGAGACAATAATAAGTAAAATTCTAACTTTAGCCTCCGTTTGATTCGTTAGTTGAATATGAAATATTTAAGTTAGAGTTGGTTGACTTTTTAAAAATTAATTATAATTTTTGTTGACTTTTCAGAAAAAACAAAAATTGAGATGAAAAATTTGAATTCCAATTTAAACACTAAACAAAGTTTAGAGAAAATTAGGTGAAAAGACATGTTTTAAGTACCTCCTTATAATTTAGTCAACTCTAATATTAAAATTGATAATTTTAGTGTTATAAAATGACAAAATTATCAAATTTAATATTATAATGTGCATAAATATAAAAAGGTGTTAAATTTATGACATTCTTGCATATTACCCTTCTACTTAACCCCAAGTGCTTATTTTATCCAAGCCTGAACACCTAGGGCTCTCAAAACGAATGCTAATATCTTTTCCTGTATATATATATATATATATGTATATGTATGTATGTATATATGCAAATGTATGTATATATGTATGTATGTATGTATATATGCATCTGGCTTAAACCGACAAACATAGAGCAATGTGCGTGTGATATTATGCAATATTATCAACATGAACATCTCAATTTACTCTCTCTTTGGCAGGACGGAACGCATGCAAATGGCTCGGGTCCTCTCCAGAATGAGGCAATGTTTTTGGGTTGAAGCATATGTGAAATATTAATATGTTTCTTCTCGAGTCTAATGTTTGATTCCCGTTGAATGCTAACAATTCCTTAGCGCCACGCCCGTGGGCCAAAGGTCTGAGATTTACCTAATCCATGTGGAAGGGGTGCTTTGCGTGGATCCCATGAATTAGTCGTGACAAAGTCTCGAACACCACAGTTATCAAAAAATATATATGTTTCTTCTCGAGTCATGTTTTGGTGCAACAATTTTATACAAAATCCATTGCTCCACGGTGGGTAAGAGCAAGGGCGTATATTTCACCCTTTTGTCTTGTGTAAAGTTTTGTATATAAGTAAATTTACCGGTGAAGAATTGGCTGGGAATTGTATGTAGTTATAAGTGAAAAGGAACTAAAGTTCTCCCTCTCTTTCTTTACATTATTTTACTGGTTTCTTCTAAATTATTTCTAGAAGAAAATAAAAATTTTTATGATGCGACTTCTTATTTTACACTTTTAGTCGGAACAGTTTTTAACTGTTAGATGAATTTTTAACTATATGATATATGAATGTTCATATTAAAAATCTACAACATCTAACGTAAAATGATTTATCATAGATCATATCATTAAAAAATAATTAAATAATTACAATGATGTAAAATAGGAAATCTTATCCTAAAAACTTAAGAAAAAAAGATGTGAGGAATATATGAACTTCTATCCCTTGATAATGCATTGTGACAAGAATAATGTTTTGTAAGACAAACCCAAGTGCTCGAGACAGGACGTCGTTGAGATCGGACACTTTTGATGGGAAACAAACATGAACGACAAGAACAAAAGTAAGAAATGAGAAAAAGAGGACCAAAAACGGACCAAAAGGACGGCGCTTTGCTAATTGCTGATGTGATTCTCTTAAAGGTATCATGGTGGAAACAAAATGTCAACATTTTTGCTCGTAGTTGCTAGTTTTTGTTAAATTCAGGTCCCACTGAGGTTAATTGAATAGATGATGACAATAGTCAACAACGTATAAAAAAGAATTTAGGACGTCATCTTGAAATTTTTTTTAGATAAAGTGAAAAGACTCGAATAGTGGTCTATCATCGTTCTAATTTCAACTTTATATATCGGATTCATTTATTTGGATATGACAAGAAAGATATGAACCTTTAATCTAACCTCTTTAAGTCATCAATTAAGGTTCTATTCAGAATATCACCAACCTAATGCTACTGTAGCCTAAGCTAGAGTGGGAGTCTTACGGGAATTCTATGAAATTCGAACCTTAGTAGACGAAAGAAGAGGTTAAAGAAGGCATTATCTACCTTTGCCAACCCATTCACCCCCGTGGGTGTGGGTCATCATCTTGATTTGATACTTGTATATGTGAGATATAATTTTCTTTAAAAGTAGATGAAAAAGAAATGATTTAGTTGTAGACAGGTAGTGACTGTATTAACGGTTTTAAGGTTGCATACTTTAATGGGTTCTACATTTTAAATAGGATTTAAGATTTCCTATTATGAATTTCCTATCCTAAAGGTTGTCCCCTTAATAATGTCATATTATATCACATATAATTAAGAATTTAGTCACATAAAAAATTTGAATATTAAACATATTTAAACAAATTGATTAGCTATCAAAATAATATTAAGAGGATAATTATTGAGATAAGAAAATAATTTAGTAGATGTAAACCCGAAAACATACCCTGATCTTTTTGGTTAATGTTTACCATCTTTTTTAGTTCTTTAATTTTTCTTCACATAAGGGCATCTAATTAAATTATCCTTTAAAAAAATAAAAATGAGTTTTCACGCTTCTTAATGCATCCTAAATCTTAGGAAAGCTTTGGTTAAGATTTGTACTTGCATTGTTGTTTTAATAGTTAATCTGATTTTTCATCTGTCTAATTTAGAATTAAAAGTAATTTTATATTATATATTGTAAATTTTTAACGTAAACACTCATAATTAAATTATTGAAAAAAAATAGTTTAACGATTAACACAATAGTATCTCCCAACAAGTAAAAGTGTAGTTTCAATTCTAAGCTTTTCTATGTATTTCCTCTATGGTTCTCCTTGAGAATTGATATACAACTTGAGCCCACTATTAAAATAAAAATGGTACAAAATTTAAGAGGCAAGTAATGAGAGAATCCTACTATGGTGTTGTCAGGGACGGATCCAAAATCCAGATCTAAACTTCTCATCAAGGAAAAAAAAGAGAAGGAAAATATTTAAAAAGCCAAAGAGAAAAAGTTGAAAAATAATTGAAGAGTAAATTATTCGAATCACATCTATTCTTTTTTTTTTTTTTTGTCCTTTTGCCATATTTAATGAAGAACTCAATGCCAAAAAGTCATTAACTTATTCTCTACGACTGACGTTGAAAAGTTTCTTTTACAAGCGATATGTTTGGTGGCTGAAAATTCACATTTTTGTTATTGAAGTTGAAGAAAAATTGAAGTTTGTTTATTATTAGCTAAAGTTAGGTTTAACGAAAGGATTAAATAATGTCTTCCAATGTCGTTTTCGGACATGTCGTCACATTTCATGCTTGTCTGCCGGAAACTTATTCAAAATGCATGCTATTTTTTTAAAAAAAATGTATGTATGTGTGTTTATATATATATATTAATCGGAGAATACGCATTTCGTGCATGCAGGGTAAACAAAAAATAATAATAATGGCTATGTAATGAGCATTGGAAGAGTACTATAAAAGTGTCCATTACAATTTAGTATGTAGTAATAAATTATATAGTAATAAATTATATATATGTGCATAAAACATTAGTTAGAGTAATGCTCGGACCATTAAATCTAATCTTCATTTATATTTATGTAATAACTCATATATCACATAGTTTAATACTAAAAAATTGATATTAGAATTGATGCCTTTAATAGTATTGTTATGGTCTTAAATTCAAAAGGAAAAAAAAAAAAAGGTTTAACATTTAACACCTCTTTAGAAAAAAATAAATAAAAAATAAATAAGATCAACAGCAGTCTCAAAAAGTAAAATAAAAATAAGGCTAACATCTTCTTTTACATATTAGCCTAGAGACGTGATTTACATTTTTCTCTTTATTCTTTCGAAATTCATATTGTTCTTCGAATTAAGATGTCACGTTATCTAATAGTTTTTTAATCTTAACTAATAAGTCTGTGTGCTAAATTTCATTAGTAAAAAGATTAGCTATTTATTATCCTAAAAAGAAAATTAGCTATACATGATTGGAATTTTTTCTGATTGAAAAAAAAAAAAAAAAAAGCAAAAACAAACACCGAACCATTTGATTTGCTACAAAAAAAGCACCATTTTTCCCCTTTATTGTCTGTTTTCTTTTTGGCTCTCTCTTTTTCTCCTGCTGCAATGTTGCCTATTGTTGATGTGTAAATATAGTCACTAGCAATAATATACATACACGAGTCTCTTATTTGACAATTGTATAAGTTCGGTAGATCTAATTTTTATTTAGATGTATGTAATTATTAGTTGATTTACTTGTAAATTTATGCGTAATATGATACTATTTGAAGTTATTAAGCAAATAACATATATCATAGAAAAATTATATATATATATTGAAATCAACCGAATGCTATATTAATTTATAAAAAATGTTTTAAGTGTTGTTTGTAAATGTTACAGACATTTGAATTGTTATACGAAATGATATTTGGATATTCACAATTTGAATAAAAATAATTAATAAAGTATTTAAATATGTGTTTAGATAAATATTTAAAATAGTTCTAATAAATCTTGTAAAACCTCAATATTCATGACAGATTTTAATAGGATATATAAATATAGTTTTGTTAATCTTTTTGCTTTGAACACAGAGAAAAAAAAAATTGTCTTAATAAGATTTGAAACAAAAAGATTATGATATTTTGAAGCTTACATAAAAGAGAGAGAAAAACAAATGACTCAAATGTTACTATTGTATATATACTCAAAAGAACCTAATTATTAGGGTGTTTAATTTCATTCTTCTTGAATGATCAAATAGATAATTTCGTATCATTTGAATGACATGCTTACTATTTCACTCCAAAAACTTATTTGAAAGACCAATTCAAATTGGTTGAAATAAACGGACATAAACATATACACACATATATATATATACACACATATTTGTATATATCACTGTTAGGTAATAGATGGTAAGGAGCATTTTTTAGGGGCAACAAGAAACAAAAAAAATTCTGGACCGTTGAAGAAAATACCGAAAGGTAGCATTGGCATCATTAATCCCATAACTTTGTGCATGACCAAAATAAAAAAGTGATCACTCATTTTAAGGTCAAAAATCTTCTACCGGCTCCATCCACCCAATACCAAATTTTATTAACTTTTTGACAAAATTTTATCAACTTGATTCACAAATGAAAAGTACCACAGGGTTAACGTTATAATCAAATTCTTAAAAAAAAAAAAACAAAAACAAACACAAACACAAACGTTACTATCAATTTACATAATTTTTCTCATTGAATTTTGGTGTTCTTGTACTTTGCTTTCTAAATTTTAAAAATTCAGAGAAATGCTCTTTGAACTATTAAATATCATTCCTAAACTTTAAAAATTCATAGAAATACTATATGAACTATTAAATGTTATCATTTTTACTCATTCTATTAGTTAAATGGATGGAATTATTGACATGATAATAATGAAATTTAACCTTAATTACAGATCAGTACAGACTGGTTCAAACAGTAAATTCTAATGATGTGCACAAGGGCAATGCCAACAACGAGAAATTGAAAAGGCACACTAATTATCGAGCATATATATGACTTTTTTCAATAACATCATTACATTTAATGAAAAACTCCGATTGATTGAGATTAAGAAACTTATAGCAAAAAAATTATAACCAACACTGCATATAAATAAGTCTAGCACATTGGACACAACTAATACAAGAGCCAATATGAGAGCATGACAACAGCACCTACATTATTACAAAATAGAAACAAAATAATAGTGACAAAATCCAACACCTACATGACAGAAACATCGCATTTGTTTTAAACAAATAACTATTACAATCCAGAACAAAAAAAAAAAAAAAGACTACATGGATAGTACAAAAATGACAAGTCAACCAACAAGATCAAAGAGGACAAAATACACCCCCTCCGAGTATGATGCCCTCCTCGCACCAAAGCCATCACCGTGGAGCCTAAGCATCTTTTCTTGGACCGAGTCTGGTGACCAATAAGAGACAGTATGGACTTCGACCTTTAGAAAAAATATATACAACGTATCGAATGAGAGAGGAAGAGAAAGAGAGAGAGCAGAGAGAGAGAGAGAGCGGGGGTGCTATATTTGGATGTAACCTCCTCTATTTAATACCTTATTTTGCACTCACTTATTATACATTTTTTATACTATTTTTTTAATTGAATTTATTGTTTAAGCAATATTGAATCTGTCATCCAAACGGTGATTAAAACAAAAAATTTTTTTAAACAGTGTTTAATAAAAACTCTAGTGGCTCATAACTACACTTTTTTTCCGTCGTTTCTTTTTACTGAAATGGATATATACAAAGTTTTTTTTTTTCTTTCTTTTTTTTTTTTTGGTAGACAGGTATGTACAAAGTTGCATTTTGCTGAGTGGCGCCTGCACTGCATACAAACACAAGACCGGGAACGCGCAACCAAACAAAAAAAAAAAAAAAAGAGAGCCTCAAAGAATGTGACCGTTATTTTAAAAATTAAAATTTATCACGACATTAGGACACCTCGTCATCAACCACAGCGAGTACCCATCTTTTCCCACAATCTCGGCGCGTTCACATTTCCCTACCCTCGTCTCCCCCACTCTGCTCACTGGCACTGCGCAGTCCTTGCTCTGTCCTTGCTCACTCATCCCTGCGTACGATGCTTTGGCACTATCCTCTTCTCCCCCCTCTCTCTCTCCTCTTTCTCTCTCCTCCTTTTCATGCCTCACAGACAGTCACACACCATTCTCTTCGCTTCCCTTCTCTCTCTCTCTCTCTCTCCTCTTTCTCTCTCTAACCCAGAAACTCCTCATCTGTGTTCTTCTACTTCACCGTCGACTGTAATGTCGAGAAGAAGCTAATTTGTAACCTGAAAGAGTTTTTGTTTGTTTGTTTGTTTGTTTTTTTTAATTTTTAATTTTATTTGTTTGTTTGTTGGGAGAAGAAAGAAAGAAAAAATGGGGTGTGCCCAGTCGAGAATCGAGAACGAAGAGTCGGTTTCTCGATGCAAGGACCGAAAAATCCTTATGAAGGAGGCGGTGGTGGCCAGAAACGCCTTCTCCGCCGGCCATTCCGGCTACGCCGTCGCGATGAAGAACACCGGCGCCGCCCTCAGCGACTACGCCCAGGGGGAGTCCGAGGAGGCCCCGCACCTCCATCACCACCACCCCTCGCACGCGCAGACGCTCGAACAGGCTTCTCCGCAGCCGCCTCCGCCTCCGCCCCCGCCGCCAATTGAGAACCTCCCGCCGCCGCCTCCTCTCCCGAACTTCTCGCCGAGTCCGAGCCCTCAGCTCAAGCGCGCCGCCACCATGCCTGAGATCCCAATGAAGCTCCGCAAAAACTCTGATTCGTTCGCCATCGTCGAGGAAGACGAGGAAGAGGAGGAAGAAGAGGAAGAAGGATTGCGCCGGTCGAGGAAGGAAACGGCGCCGAAGGTTTCTGCGGCGGCGGAGGCGAGTTCGTCGCCGCGTACGCCGGAGATGAAGTCGGTGCCGCCGATGCCGGAGTCGAAAGGAATGGCGTGGGACTACTTCTTCATGGTGGACAACATCCCCGGGTCGTCGTTGGGGACGGCAGAGGAAGAAGACGCTAGCGTTGAGAATGGCGAACATGAGGGCGTGGAGTTCGGCGAAGACGAGGACAAGATCGGCCACGTCGAGCTCGAGCTCGACCCGAAGACGCCGGAGAAGGTGGCGGCGGCGGTGGTGGTGGCGGAGGAGACGGAGAGGAAGAAAAAGAAGAAGGCGGAGGCGGCGGTGGAGGAGACGGCGGTGGCGAAGGCGACCATCGACCACTCCAACACGGCACCGCCGGAGTTAGGGAGGGTCGGGAAGGCGACGTCGGCGACAACCGTGAGCTTGGTGCAGGTGCTGAGCCAGATTGATGACCATTTCTTGAAGGCCTCCGAGGGCGCTCAGGAGGTCTCCAAAATGCTTGAGGCCACTCGCTTGCATTACCACTCCAATTTTGCTGATAATCGAGGTCTATATTTATCAGTTTTTATGATTTTGTTATGCATTTGTTTATATCACTATCAATACTTTTTTGAGTAGATTGTTTGCTTGTGTTGGATCTTTTTTTTTTCTCAAAGATTCGAATATATATATATATATGTATGTATGTATGTATATGCCAAGACATCCTTGTTTTTTAACAAATTTTCTTGGGAAAGTTTTCGTATCAAGTTTAGGAGAATCTCACCTTTGTATGTTTTCTGTTGCTTTCTTATTTTCAAAAAGTGATTTGCTTGATTTCTATATAGAAAAGTGGCTTTGTTCAAATGCAAGATTAGCGAGATGTGGGGTATGTTATTTTTGTAATAGATACTTAATTCTATTGAATGTGATGCAGGACATATTGATCATTCCGCGAGGGTGATGCGCGTGATTACGTGGAATAGATCGTTCAAAGGCATACCCAATGGAGATGGTGGGAAGGATGAATTTGATTCGGAAGAAAATGAAACTCACGCCACTGTTTTGGACAAGTTGTTAGCATGGGAAAAGAAACTCTACGACGAAGTGAAGGTATATGAGGGCGTTCGATTCGCCCAATTCTCTCTTTTCGCGATAGTTTTTTGGTTATGCTGTTCCGTTACAATTTTTAGTTGTCCGTATTTGGAGTGACTATAAGCTCAATCTAATTCTTGTGTATGGTTAAATGAGAAGGCTTTTCCTTCTCATCGTAGCTCCGATTAGGTGCGCATAGAAGTGTGCAAGCTGGGTTTTTTTTTTCTTTTTTCTTTTTTCCTTTTATTCTCATATGTCGGAACTTCTGTGAATCTTGTTGTGTTTGATAGCAAGGTGAGCTCATGAAGCTAGAGTATCAGAGGAAGGTTGCATTGCTGAACAAGCAGAAGAAGCGAAATGCTAGCGCTGAATCCTTGGAGAAAACAAAGGCAGCTGTTAGTCATTTGCATACAAGATATATAGTTGACATGCAGTCAATGGATTCTACGGTGTCAGAAGTAAATCGGTTACGTGATGAACAGTTATACCCGAAACTTGTTAGTCTCGCCAATGGGTGAGTTTTGAAAACAAAATCTTTCTTCAAGATATTTTATTAGTGCTCCTGAACTATCCGTCATGTCTTCTTGTCTGAACAGATTATAGGTTTTTCATCTTCATATCTTTTTGTTTTGCGTCCATATGTTAGTTTTGGTATTTATAGATCAAACTAGAACCGTATATCTGATTAGAGTAATTTTGCCCGTTTACGAAAGTACCTTTCTTTTAACTCGGGAACTCCTGGATTCTTCTGACCCGAACATGTTAAAAGAGCCAACTGATTCCCTCTTCTCATGACCTCTCTGACATTGCCTAAGCTGTTGTGTTATCATTCCCTAGTTGAATTGATGTAGACACTCTCACACTTCCGATTCTAATTCTTCGCGTCATCTTTGTTTTCATTTCAAAAACCTCCTGCGTTAGTGAGGACCGTGCTTTTAGCTTAATATTTGATCATGACCATAAATGTTTGATATCTGAACCACAGGATGGCTATGATGTGGGAAACCATGTGCATACACCACGACAGTCAGCTGAAGATTGTTACAGACCTTAAGGGCCTCGACCTTGCCCATGCTCCAAAGGAAACAATCAAGCAACACCATGATCGTACCGTCCAACTCTTCAACGTCGTCCAAGAATGGCATTCTCAATTCGAAAAGCTTGTGACTCATCAAAAACAATACATCCAGGCTCTTAACAGTTGGTTGAAGTTAAATCTCATTGCCATCGAGAGCAGCTTAAAAGAGAAGATCTCATCCCCACCAAGAGCTCAGAATCCCCCGATTCAAGCCCTTCTCGTCTCGTGGCATGACCTACTCGAAAAGCTTCCAGATGAACTTGCCAAATCCGCGATTTCCTCCTTTGCCGCAGTAATAAAGACTATTATACTTCATCAGGAGGAAGAGATGAAGCTGAAGGAGAAGTGCGAAGAAACCAGAAAGGAGTATCTGCGTAAAAACCAGGCCTTCGAAGAGTGGTATCAGAAGTACGTGCAGCGTAGGGGGCCTGACGAAATGGACCCCGAAAGAGGTGACGATCCAAAAGATCCCGTTTCAGAGAAGAAATTTGTTGTCGAGAGCTTGAAGAAGAGATTGGAAGAGGAAATCGAAGCTCACCAGAGACATTGCCTCCAGGTCAGAGAAAAGTCACTCGGAAGTCTCAAAACTCGACTGCCAGAGATTTTCCGTGCCATGTCAGACTATTCCCACGCCTGCTCGGATGGCTATGAGAAACTGAGGTCCATTACGAAGTCGCATAAATCAAACAGTGGTCCTAATGCGTAATCTCCATCCTCGTTGCAAAAGTTTCTCCGACTCGGTCCTTATTTAAAGTATAGTTTTTGCCTGGTATAGAAGCTGTTTTTTTTGGAGATGTATTTTGTTACCAGTCCTTGTTCTTTGTGTAGTTGTGTGGAAAATTTTGTTGTCAAGAGGCTCTTGTAGCCTTCCACACCAGCCCAAAGCACAGGCAAGTACTGTGATTCTCAGAGAGTCAAATTGTAACTTTTGTAGTCACTGTTCTAAACTCTTTTGTTCTAGCTAATGTCAGTGTGATATTTATTGAAGAACTTCTAGGACATGTTTGTGGAAATACGTACAATTTGAAACCATCGCTAATAAAATATGAGCCTCATCTATGAATCCCATGACACGAAATTCATCTTTTATTAGTTAGTGGTGTTGAACACTGTTGACAGAGGCGGAGCCATTCATGGATTTTTATTTTTATTCCATTCTTAATGGATTTTTATTTTTATTTTTTAATTTTACCTTACCTCTACTTATATTGATTATCCTTCTATAAATAGGGGTAAATTTTATCCTTTAATGTACGCTTTCACCGAAACAATAGGTTGGTTCCGCCATTGAGATTCTATCAGTGGAGTTAAGATTTGTTGTATCGAATTTCCTGGTTTATTGATTGTCCTAATAGTGTTATGTTATATTAACTAAATTTAAAAATTCAAACATATAAAAAAATTTAAATGTATTAAAAATTCTCAAACAAATTGATAAATTGTCAAAACACTATTAAAAAGATAATCATCAAGACAGAAAAATGATACAGTAGATTTGAATTCTTGTCGGGTGTCCTTTAGTGTTGTGGGTCCCCAGGTGGGGTTGGACTTGGCCAAAGATAGTAAAGAATAGTCTGGTCCCCAAGGCCAGCTTCTTCTTCTGCCATTGAAGCGCACACACACACACACACATGGGGAGGGAGGGTCTGCCACTTTAATCAAACATCCCATGGTTATAAATTTTGGACCCCTCTTCCTACCAACTTTTTGGGATTGCAATTTTGGACCACAATGGTGTATGCTTTCTGCAGCCATATTTATGTCGTAGACTCCTTGTTATTATGTGGGGTTTGATTTTACACGATCAAATTTGGAGTACTGAATTTATGTCACTTGATTTGTTAGAAAAATGAAAAAAGTATAAACAACTATTATATTACTAGATTGCAACTTAAAAAACAAAAAAAGAAAGATAAAGATAAGTAGACTAATATTTGATAAATTAGTTGTGTCCTCATGATTGCTTTAGTATATAACAAGTACGTGACTCTTAAGTACTGCTATTGTTTTTGCTTATTTTTAAGACATCAAAATCTTATGGAATCTTTATGAATACCCATTTTATTAATTTAAAAAAAAAAATTCAAGTTTGATATTGTGATCTAAGACCCTGAATTCCATTCTTACTTGTTGAACCTCTTTCTCGTTCTCCACATGTGAACTCCAACAAGTTAACAATCTTAATTTTGTATGTAAAACACAAAATAAGTGAGAAGGAGAAACATTCTTCCCACTCCCTTTCTCATTCATATTAAATAAACATTTTTTTTAAGCAAGAAGCATATCGCTTTTGATCTAGTGTTATTTTTGGTACTATTTGATGCAGTGCTATTTTTTATGTTAAATTTTGATATTAAGTTGTTTTTGATTGATGTATTGATTTTTTCATTTAATTGTTACAAGATTGTTATTTAAAAGTTATTTTTAAAATTAAAAGTTTACTTTTATAAGTTTCAAATCTTAAAATCTACAACAAAACTTCATAGAACACTTGAAATAACATTATGCATTAAAATATAGAAAATAACATAGCATTAGTAATGACATTTGTATTGAAAATAAACACAAAGAGCTTGTTTGGTAGGAAGGAGAAGCGGTGAGGGGACTAGTGAAAGGGTTTTAATATTCATGATTGTTTGGTATAAGAAAAAAGACAAATGAATGAATTAGATGAAAATCCTTTAAAAAAAAACCTCTAATTTTATACGAAGATATTAGAGGAGGGAATTTATACCAAACACAATAATTGAAAGATTCTCTTTCATTCCTATTTTTCTCATTTAGGTTATATGCCTTTCTTTCCTTTTTATTTTCCTTCCCTCCAAACAAACATAACTAAATAAAATCAACAATCAATTTTTGTTCCTTATCTTTAGAATGTGTTTGGTAGGAGAGAAAAATGCAAGGTGAGAGAAGAAGGGACTTGTGAAAATATTTTAATATTCATAGTTATTTGATAGAGAAAAGATGAAAAAAGGGTATTGGGGAAGGGAATCTTTCAAAACATTCTAATTTAATCTCTTTTAAGTTTGAGAGATTATTGTAGAGATTTTATCTTTTAAATAAAATAATCATTTAAAAATAAATTATATTTTTATGTTGCTTTCCCTTACATTTCTGTACCAAATAAGAGAGATGCTTTTCGTTTTCTTTCATTCCTTTTATACCAAACATTGTAAGAGAAAATACATCTTATTCCCTACTACCAAACACAATTGTTCAAAAGTCAAAACCATTCTTTTTCCTATTACATTCCATTACAGTTCAATAAATCCCGACGATGTTAAATTTTTTTTAAGACAAGTAGACATAAAAAAATCCATTCTTTTGAGAGCTTAATTATTATGAGTTTGGCCAGGGTAGTTGAATAAACAAAGATAGTAAAGGAAAAAACAAATATAAAAAAAAAAAAAAAGGTAAAAAGAGCTTCAAACTTGGTATCACGTCTGAATTTTCTCAAAGTACGTACGTTTGTTGTAGTTGATCTTTGGAAACGTTCAACACAATCAACCTGAATCGTTTCACAGTTTCACAAACAAAAATAAAAACAAAAAAAAAAAAAAAAACGAAAAAAAATAAATGTCGTTTTCATAAGGAGGGAGCAAGGTAGCAACTAGCAATGTAGGGGGATAAATCAAGGATTGCAAGCGGCATGCAATCAATGACTCTTTCGGCGGTATCAATTTGACCCTTTTTTAATCTTTATTTTTATTTTATTTAAAAAATGTTTGCTTTGCTTTGCTGGTGTACTAATCAAATTAAAAAAAAAAAAAAAATTAAAGTTTGCTGATGTAACTCGCTTCTAGATTCCACTTCTTTTCCTCTCTGGTGTTTGTTAAGTTAAGCCGTAATTGCTGAAGAAGATCCTTATCTTATCTTTTCTTTTATTTTTTCTTTGAAGTCTAAACCTGTCATTTATTATATCCATTTCCATATTCTTTTTTGCCATATTTATGCAGAATTTTTTTTTAATCATACTAGAAAATAAAACACTGAGGTTATAGCCAATTGGCCGGTGCTAGCTCAAAATATACATATATATATATATATATATATATGTATATAAAATAAAGAGGCTCCAAATTTTGAGATTTATATTTGACTAAGGCAAACGATTCCAGTAGTTATAAGTTTGTCTTTTATTTACAGATTATGATTCTCTAATTAGCATATTACATGTGATTTTGTTTTGTGCTGAGGGAGTTACATGTGATAAATACAAACAATAGGCAAGTATTCGTATATTTGTATTTATTTGCTTTCTAGAAATACAGGTATATAAATGTTCACAAAAGGAAAAAAAAAAAAAGAAAGGACTTGGCAAATTGAGCCATCTTTTGAACTCTAAGCCGAGTATGAGTCAAGTCAAACTTAAACTAGAGCCATCTACAAAAGCTTAAATGCATAACTATATTTTCATTTCCTTTCTCTCTACACGGAGAAACCAAAATACTATTTCCACACCGTGTTTGCACCAATTAAACAAATCATCCAACTTGCATCATAAAGTCACGTTACAACTATTATATATATATAGGTGCGTGTATATCTATATATCCAAAAGCCTCACCAGCTTGGTTCTTAAGTAGAAGAACATATTCACAAAGTTTGAACCCCCACCAAAAAAAAAAAAAAAAAAAAAAAAAAACGGCCTTGCTCTTTCTTTAGCAACAATGGGAATCAAAGAATGGTACAAGTCTTCTTCAGGCCGGAGAACCATCGTATTGGGAGAGGTCTACAACACGAAAGAAAGCGGCTATGGCGTGTCGCGGCATGGTTGGCGGTCGTTTTGGAGGAAAATCAAGATCTTGCAAGGGAATAGTAACAAGAACAAGAACAAGATGATCAAGAACAAATTATACTCTAGCTCTTCTATGAGATTACAGCCTTCTTATGATCCCACCACGTATTCCAAGAATTTCGATCAAGGAATGGGGTGGGAAGAGCCCGATTTTCTCTTTCGTTCTTTCTCTGCTCGATTTGCTGATCCCTCTAGGATTTTCCCCAAGACTATTGTCTTGTTGGATTGATGTTGTCAATAAAGAAAGTTGTATAGCATTTTGATCTCTCTCTTTTCTTTTTCTTTTTTCTTTCTCCTTTAAAAAAAAAAAAAAAATCCCTTTTGAGAAATCATGTTTTCTATTGCATTTTCTCTTCCCTTTCTTTTTTTTTTTTTTTTTTAGTTCCAATTTTTCTCTGGGTTCTATTGGCTTGTGTTTTTTTTTTTCTTCCTAATATCTTAATGACTTTGTTATTATCAACAACAAGATTATGAACATGTTGAGATAAGAGGATTTTAATTCATATATTAGATTATTCATTTTCACTTGCCGGGTCAAATACAAACTGTTTTTGTTCCAATTACTTGTGGCTTTAATTGAACAATTGTTTATTAGTGAATTAGTTATTCTATGTTTTGACCTTAGTTTATGATGAATCTCAAATCTCAATGCAATGTGAAAAAAAAAAAAAAAAAAAAACACAAGACAAAAAGAAAAGCATGAAGGCTCCAACTTTCTTTTTTACCTTACTTTGGTCACAAGGCAGTTTAAAGATGCATCGAGTTTTGAGAAGCTTTGTCATGCAACTTTTACTTTTTTTTTTTTTCCCCTCTATTTACTCACCAGTGGGAGGCAACGTGTTAAAAGAGAATCTTGTGGAATATAAATTGTTACTTTTTAATGCTATTGGGCATGCTAATTTGGAGGGAGAATACTTTTCAACTTAGAATTTGCTTGCATTTTGAACCTCCAAAAGCAAAAATTCCATACAGAAAAATAGTCATTTCCAAATCTGAAACGATATCCACAAATCTTTATGACAAACGATTTATGGATTTACAAATGCTAAAAAACTAATTTGGAGTTCTATTTATTATGACACATAATCCGCATAATTTAGTGTTTATATTAAAGAATATAATTCCAAAATGATACACATAAGAAGATTTAAACTATTTATCTGAAAAAGAGAACCTGCCTCAAAATCGTAGGCTCTACGTGTTTTCTTTACACGCATAGAGAGGTGGTCAAAACTAAGGATTCTATATCTTTATAAACCACTTTAACGGTGATGGGTAAATTGAAATTTTAATGGGTTTTTCCTATGTGTTGTTCTTGAGAGGAGATTCCTACGACGATGACATAAAATGAGCAAAAGATCTATAGATGGGCGTACTGATGAGATGTGACTGTTTTTTTCATTAGTTTTTTGTTGACATTCTGTTTGCATCATTACACAAAGCAATCTTCTGGCTCATCGCGGGGCCAAAGGGATAAAGATTTTGCTCTTTTTATTTTATTTTATTTTATTTTTTATTTAATTTAATTTAAAGATAAGAGATTTAAATTCTAAACATTATAATCAAATGAGATGTGATTACCACTATTTAACTTTCAATTTGCAGTGTTTTTTTTTTTTTGGTGAACTTTCAATTTGCAATATTAAATTAAATTCAACTACTCAAAATTTTAGTTTCTGAAATTTATTATATTTGCAACTGTAATGCACTTTTTTTTCTTCCTCTAAAATCAATTTTTGGAGGAGACTTTGGACTTGGGAGGGCCATGCCAAAACTCAAATTGCTAAATAAATCAATAAATTAGTGGAATTTTCTAAGATAAGACAATCTTATTGATAGTGTATATTTCTAAACGTTAAAATAAAATTCTATAAAAATAAAAGAGGATACAAATACCTAACAGTTCAAAACAGAACATAGTTATGATGTTTTTTATTTCCTTGAAATTTTTGCATGGTAGCACCAATATGATGATCTACACCAAAGTGGTAAAGTATCGAAAATGGACAAATGCAAATCTCGATCTCACTTCTTAACTGATACAGTCCAAGCAATATATACACACACACACACACATATATATATATATATATATGTCCATATTCTTTAGAAAATGTATCGACGTCCTTACTACTAACAAAGGCAATTATACATTCTTTTGGCCTTTTCATGTGCGTTTGCAGTTTGCACGTGAGCTTGCTCATCTTAGGTTTTCCCGGTTTTCCTTGGCTTGACTTGGGCCTCTATTCTTGCGAGCAGAAATGAGAAGTATTCATAAAAAACCACAACGACTCGGCGATTTACTGCATTTTTAATTATACTTTTCAATTATTTAGATTTATAGTTTTGTTTCGTAAATTGTAGATTTTTAATGTGGACATCATACCATTAAGTTAAAGTCAATAATCGTTGTTCTTCCTTTAGTGAAAACCGTAGAAACTCCCAACAAACTCAGCTTAAGAAGAAAAGAAAAAAGAAAACAGAACCAAAAAAAAAAAAAAAAACCCCACAAAATCAGCACCGGATAACTGAAGAGATCTTGTATAGGCTGTTCTCATTAAATGATGACGTTTTTTTAAAAAAAATAATGATCAAGAATTATTATGTGGTAATAATAACATAAATAATGGAACTGCCAATTATATAAATGAAATCAATCTTCAAGCATATCCTACACGACCGTTACCTCATAACTAATTATGAGTCAATATGTACATTATCATTAACTGTACGGTCACCACTTTCCACCCTGGGTTTAGTTCTGTACAGGATCAAAATAAAAAATAAAAAAAAAATTTATCGACGGATTCATGAAACTGTAGCCATTGATGATTGAATTTACAGAAATTATTAATGTTAAGTCACCTTTTATGAATTCTAGAAATAATAATTATACAATAAATAGGGAGATGGCTTCAGATTTAAGCATAACCATATTTGATATCCAATTTGAGACAGTTTTTTTTATTTTTTATTTTTTCAAAAAAAGAAAATTGTCTTAAAACGAAAACTTTGAGACCATTTGCCAGAAAGTTAAGTTGAAGAAGTAGGGAGTTTTGAGCAACCAAGTGCCGAGGAGCAGCAGTCTAACACGACCAAGTCATATCAACCCTCGTCTATTTTGCAGTTTTAGCTTCAAACCGGAATCGAATATCGAAAACTAACTCATCGTTTTGTTAAAATTTGTAAAAAGATTTCCCATTGAGTCATCTAATTCAACATAGAGCACAAACATAGTGAAATGCTACGAAAAAGAACACAAACTACCTATTGTATAGAAACTTACAGGGACTGATTGATATAGCCAAATCAGACATTTTTGTATCATGTAACGAACAAACAGATTTGCAACGACATAACTTGCAAGATTTTTGGATATGGGTGTTCAATAAGTGATGGTCTACATCACTGTAAGTTTACTCCGGTTTCGACAATAATTATGTAGTATCGGTTCCCAAAGTGACTAAGAATATTCTAATCGAAGTTTTAATTAGTCTGGTGATTGCTACTCCCGTGTTTGCACGGAGCTGGCTGGGTTTGATTCTTCTTTAACTCATCTCCAGCCACAAGGAAGAATGCTGTGTGCCTGAAAACAAAACCAAAGAATGGAAAAAACTAATCAAAATTGACTCTTCAAAATAATGCCGTGGTTTTCTAAAGAAACAGATTAGTTTCGGATCTTCAGCCGAAAAGGGGAGAAAAAAAATCTGGGAAAAGCTTTTACTTGAAGAAGTTCATCATCTTGACTTTCGAGTCTGCATCAATATCCGGGGTGCTGTCCAATGCTTGTTGCATGTGATGCAACCACCTCTCGGCAGCTTGGCGTGTTACAGGAAATGGTCGGTGCCGTGCAATTAGAGCAGGATGGCCTGACCAAATTAAAGTATGAAACAGGAATTATCAAACTGAAGTTAACAAATGGTGAAAATATTGTTCCTCCTGCACTAAATATTTCGAGTAAAACGGAAGCTAATTGAGTGAACGTACGAAAGGATGGTAGAAATTGTCTTAAATGCTTACTAAAGACAAACTTTATCAAGACTATGCTACGTAAAGGTAAAAAGGAAAATCCCCAAAGCTCTGATCTGAAACTCGGGTCGGGCTGGTAATTTCTCCCCAATTTGATTATGAGTTGATGGAACTAGTATTTTAGTAGAAGGTGTTTTGACTAGAATATCAATTGGAACTCGATATTCACACAGAGCACTCACCAAGTAGAGTAAAATTATACCCCAACTTGTCAAGGTTGAAAGAATCAATGTTCACCAAATGCCTTGTCCAACCATTGATTCTTAAGGCATCAAATTGAAGAAACGAAAAACTGCCTAAGGCATTTGGTGAACATTTTCCCAAGCTAATGAATTCAAAATACCTCGGGATTTCTTTGGGAATCATATAAATTTTGGACAATAAGGTAAGTGAAGTGGTTCCTAAAATTTCAGATTACGGGATTAAAAAGCTGGTGATTCAATTTTGAACCTTTGGAAACTGTTTCACCATTGCTTTTGAAAAAGGACTCGAAAAAGGACTAGAAGAAAACCAAGAACAGTTGGTTCAAAGTGCGGACAAGGGCCGCTAGGAAACGAACATTAGATCAACAAGATCAAACCTTTCCTAGTTATTAACTTACTTCAGAACTCAAAGTCATTGACTCTACCTTAATACATTGTTGCATTCAACTTCTAATGTTTGCATTATACAAACTTCAAAACCATATAGCACGAAAATAAGAACTGAATTTACTAGTGGTAAAATTTAAGAAAATAACTATTAGGAGAATCTATGGTAGGGTCTGAATCATATCACAATCCAAAAGCAACACAATTTAACAGAACTCCATAAAAATTTAACAGTCCAAAACTATACGTACCAATCATTTAAAAAAAATAAAAAAAAAATAAAAAATCCCACTTATTAGAAAAAATAACAAACACTCCCAACCTTCGAACACGAGAATCCCTATCCAAACCCGTAGGGTCATATATGTACCAATAAGATACTTCTTCATACCCGACCATAGAACTTTCCCAACAGTTATATAAAAAGAGTTTCCAACAAAAAAGTTTTACTGGGTGAAGGTAAAACATGATCACAACAATACTCAACTATTTAAAAAAAAAAAAAAGAAAAAGAAAAAGAGCGAGAAGCTCTGAAAAGAAAAGATTTTGGTACCTCTTCTCTGAGAATAGAGAGGAGGACCTCCCATTCTCTGAACAAAAAACTCGTATTGGTTTTGGATGGCGTCTTCCTTCTTCGAGTTTGCGAAAATCGACCGAAACCATTCTTCCTCGTCATCATATACCCTATTTTGCCATGAAAAAGACCGATTATTTCGAATCAAAAGTTTCGTTTCGCAGCTGATAAAGCAGATCGGATTCCGATTTCCCTAGAAAAAGATATCTGTTTATCTAATTTCTTCAAAAGATGAAATATCAAGGCTAAAAATCCCAACTTGACATTTGACAAACAAATGAACTGAATACAACGAACGAAACTAACCAAAAATTCCGCATTTAGATTTAAAAAAAAAAAAGATAAAAAAGATAAACATAGAGAAAGATGAGGGACCTGGTATAGAAATTGGTGGAGAGGTTAATGAAGGTCTGGAGGCCCAATTTCTGGAAGAGATTGATGTCGTCAATGGAGAACGCGTCGGCTGAGTCGACTCCGCTCCACTCGGAGGCCTTCGCTTGCAGACTCTGCATTTGTTTGTTTTTGTTTTTGTTTTTGTTTTTGTTCCCAATTCAATCGCAGAGAAGAGAAGAGAAAAGAAAAGGAGAAGAAGAAAGTGGTAGGAGTGAGAAGTGAAGGAGAAAAAGCAGTATTTTTATTTATTTATTTATTTTAATTTATAAGGGGTGAAGAGAAGAGAAGAGGCTCGTGGAGGTTGCGGGGAGGGAACGCGGTCATTAAAAAAGAAGGCAAAATTGGCCGCGCCAACCGGTTTTGAAGAAAAACACTGCGCCCTCTCACTCCGGATTGGTTTTTTGTTTCTTGTTTTGCTTACGTCATCATCTATGCTCTCCCTCTCTCTCTCTCTAGATTTTGGCTTTTAAAATGAGTGAAATGATGATTGGATGGGACATCATGAGCTAACCATGTCGCCAGAATTTGACGCTCTTGATTTGCGTGTCTATTTTTAAAAAAATGTAAATTTTTTTTATTTAAAAGAGAAGTATTTTTATTTTGAGAATAAAAGGATGTTAGGATGTGTTAAAAATTTTCTTTTTCAAAATAAAAAGTTTTTTGGAATGAGAAGAAATGATATATTATGAGAAGATTTCATAAAAAAATTTATTTTCTTTTTTCAAAATGATATTATATAAAGTAAGTTTAAAAATAAAATAATTTTTTTTTTTGAAATGAGAGAATAATAAAAAAAATTAACATAAATTTTTTTTAATAAAAATTTTCTAACTTCAGAAAATGAGCATGTCATCCAGGGTGAGAAAGCAAAAAAAAAAAAAAAACATAATTATATTATTATCATCACTAAAAAAATGTTTATGCTAAATTTCAAAAAAAAAAAAAAAGTTTATGCTATCTATTTTAATTACTAGAGCTGTTTGGCCTATCTTACTCATTCTCCCTGTAGATAAATGGTCTTTTTTTTTTCCCTAGGTGTTTGGCACGTTTGAAGATGTCGCTTTGAAATTAGGAAGTTCATATATTCCTCAAACCAATTTCGGATTTTGATTTTAAGGTATAAGATTTTCTGCTCGTTTCAAATTATTTTCCCATCCTTTAAGACTTTGATTGGATTTTGATTGAAATTGACAGAGTGAAAGCTTTTCAAAGAAAGTGAAATTGATTTTTTATTTTGACTTCCCTAATGAAATAACAATTTCAAAGAGGCCTTTATTCTTTAACATGAAAAGTATAGGCAATTTATCTATCTCTATATATATATATATATAGATATGAAGAGTGTTACTTCCAATACTGAACATATCCGGTAAATTGCTATTGACCATTGGATGCAAAGCGAACGGCCCGATCTTAGTCAACAAATTCAGGGGCAAAGAAAATTGAAATAAAGAAGAAACAAAATTGAAAGAGGGAGGGGGGGGGGGGGGGTTGTACATGTGGGTTTTCTTCTTATGATGAAGCTGCTTTAAGGCCGCCATTAATGGATCTCGTTTTTGTGGTTTGGAAATTCTAATCAAAGAAAACGGGAGGAGAAGAGAGAGAAAGAGAAGAGAGAGAGAGAGGCAAAACCAAAAGGGAAACACACTGATAAAGCAGAAGGTGTGCTTTCTAGGTGCCATTTGTTTTCTCTGTTTTGCAGTTTGATTTCTGTTATCGTTAGTTTGTTGCTGGTTGCTGCATGTTTTGCAGCTTCTGGTTTCTTAAATGAAGTTTTTTTCAAAAAAAAAAAAAAAAACCAGACCAAGACGACGCCATGTCACGCCTCTCATATCTAATTGCCTCAACACCATGCCATCTCTCTCTCTCTGAAATGGCTCTGTTACAAGTCTAATAATTATGGTATACACTTCTTGTATAACTATGTTCACATTCCAATATCACGTCTTCAGAGTGCCAACTGAAACATTATTATATTGTTTTTATTCTTTTTTTAATGCAACTGAATTTATATTAAAACAAATTTAACTCTTTGACAAAATCTTTTCTTATATTGGTTTGACAGTCTGCAATATCCAGCGTTGCTTATTGCCCTTTCAACATATGTTCACTATTGCCTCTGCCCTCTGACACACCCTACCTCCACGTCGCTGTCCTTTGAAACCGGTATACACTGTGTATCTTTTACTATTATATATAACTTTACGTTTAATAAAACGGTTTAAATTAAAATTTTTAAGTTTGAGTTGGTTCACTTTTTAAAAATTAGGATTAATTTGGTGTATGAGTTTGAGTTAAGATTTATAAGTTTAAATAGTAATTTTAGTTGATTTTTTCAGAAAAGACAAAAAATTTTTGGGGAAAAAGACAAAAAACATGATGAAAAAAGTACAATTTAATTTAAACCGAACTTACCAACCAAATGGACCCTTAGTTATAAATTTTATTAACTTTTCAGAAAAAGATAAAAATTGAGATAAAAAAATACAATTTAGTTAGAGTTAAACCAACAAGCCAAACGTTAAGTGTTTTGCTTTTGAAAATTTTGATATTTTTATTTTGTCATTTTGTGGATTTTTTTTTTCCTTTTTTAGATGAAAATTTTTGATGCTTTTTATTTTTTAATACAATCATTCTTTATTGTTATTTTTTAATCTTTTAGATCGAAAAGTTTTTGCTTATTTTATTTTTATTTTTTTCACCTTTTTAATTTTTAATTTTTTTAATATATTTTACTCTTAACTTGTTACAAAATACTTTTAATTTGTTTATTTCATTTAAAAATTTTATATCTATATTCTTTTTAAATAAAAAAACTTAAAAAATAATATACGTAAAGAATCTAGCTTGCCTTTTACAAATTTTTTTCTCCAGAATAATGATTCTAACCGTTTGGACTACATATCTATTTTCAAAAAAGAAAATTTTCTTGTTTTAAATGAGAAAGTTTTCATTTTGAGAATAAAATAATGATTACATGTGTAAAATTTTTTTTTCTTGAAAACAAAAAATTGTTTGGAATGAGAAAAAATGATATTAGAATTGTGTATTGTGAGAAGATTAAAAAAAAAAAATTTTTCCAAAAAAGTATTAGAAAATAAATTTAAAAATGAAATAGTTTTCTTTTTGAGGAAGAGAGAATGATGGAAAAAATTAAAAGAAATACTCTTTTACAAAAATTTTTAAATTTTTGAAATTGAATATGTAATCTAAACTAGGGGTAATTTTTTTTTTTACTAAAAAAAGACCTGACGATGATCATATTATTTTTCATTTTTTAAATTAACGTAGACAATAATACTTCTATTTGAGATTCAAATATATGATATCTTATAAGGTGTTTGATGAATGAGTTGAGTTTGAGTTGAATTGAAAATTTTAAATTTAAATAGTAATTTTTGTTGATTTTAAAAAAAAAAATAAAAAAATTTTTAAAAAAAATTAAAAAAAACATAATTTAATTTAAATTAAACTCATGTGTCAAACAAATCATTAATTTATAAGATTCTCCTCCCTCCTCGTCAACTCAACAATCCTTATGTGTTCAAGGGGTAACCACTTGTCTGATTGCTCTAACAAGCGAGGACTGACCTACTAAGTCAACTATAGACTTGTGTTCGGTTAACAGATCTGAAGATGACCAGAACCATCAGAAAATAAGAAACGTCAACGCAAAAATACCATGATGACAAATGAAGCGCGTAATACAGGATCAGTAGGTTCGCGCAAAAGCCCGCAAACTTCTCTTTAATAAATATACTAAAAATAAAAAAAAATTAAAAAATAAAAACAAAATAAAGAGAAAAGAAAAAAGAACCCTAACCCAAAAGGACCAAATCCTCATCTCTCTCTCTCTCTCTCTCTCTCTCCTTTTCAAGTATCAAACGAGATTTTTCTTCTTCTTCTGATGAATTTGTTCCTCAGATTCAGATGAAATTCAAGCCTCCGAAACTCTAACTTTTGTCAGATTTTGTCAGATTTTGTTGGTGCAGATACATATATAGACACATACATATAGTTGTATACGCATAAAAATAAAGCTCTGATTTTGGGAATGGTGGGAATTGAGCGAGCGGAGGAGGAGTACGGACGAGCCCGGAAAAGGCCTCGGTCGGCCTGGGACGTAGGGCCGTCTAAACCGGAGGTTCGTATCGGTCTCCGATTGTGGTTAGGGTTTTGAGATGAAAATCGGTAATGGCGAAATTGGTGTTAATGTTATGTGGTGCTTTTTTTTGTAGGCTCAACGTGCTCTGGTGCCGCGCAATGATGGCTCGGGAAGGCACGCTGCGTCGCCTCCGAAACGGGAGGATGATCGCGATGGACATTACGTCTTCAATCTAGGCGAGAATCTCACTCCGAGATGTGAGTTTTCTGTTCAATTTTTTCTCTTTCTTTCTTTCTGGTTTTCCATTTGATTTCTGTGCAAAATCATCGTTCTTGTTTTTACCGGAATATCGAATCAGTTCGCTAATGTATCTGCTTAATTTACTTGCCTTTGAGAGAATGGCGAATTTTTATTTGTTCCCATTTCTTTGTTCTAGCTTGTGGGACAAGTTTTAATTTTTACATGTAATTTTGGCAGACAAAATACTCGGCAAAATGGGTGAAGGTTAGCTGTCAAGTGTCCTGCTGTCTACAAAGATTTTTTGTTTTTGTCATTCTGCTTGTGTCATTCAGCATATTGCTAGTGCTGTAGGCACCTTTGGTCGGGTTTTGGAATGTTGGGACCGTCAAACGAAAGAGTACGTGGCAATCAAGGTCGTTCGAAGCATTAGAAAATACCGTGATGCAGCGATGATTGAGGTTGATATACTTCAACTTCTTGCTAAGCAGGACAAAGGCAGTTCAGGGTACACATATTTCTGTGTTTCAGCTGCTAGCATTGTTGGTCGATCATATGTGCTGGGATCTAAAATTTCAGTGTTTTCTATGTGCAGCTGCGTGCAAATACGAAATTGGTTTGATTACCGAAACCATATTTGTATAGTAAGTATGCCAATTTATGTCCTTGGTAACTGTAATTCTTTTTATTATTGTATTGTATCCTTTCTTATGGGCGGAAAATATTTTTTTATGAGTTGTTTCATTCTAATAGTATGTTGCTGTGCTTATCTATGCTGAAAGAAGTGGCTTGACTGATGCCTCCTTGTTGCTATTGGATTAACTCTCCTGATGGTCCTGAATGATAATTAAATGGATGCAATTTTTCTTGAATTTGGTTATTTGTTGTTTTTTCTCGCATCCGAAATTGTCTTTGCCTGATCTTGCTTGCTTAGCTCGACAAGTTTAGATGATTGTTTCTGTTGTGTATTTGATTTATATAGCAACCAGTCAGTTTATCTGTAGTACTAGTTTACTGTGTTAGTTTATTGATAGAATTGGGAACTAAACAAAAACCTTCCTTTGGATGCATTTTAATGCTTTTATCAGGTGTTTGAGAAGCTTGGACCAAGTTTATTTGATTTTCTAAAGAGAAATAAATACCATCCGTTCCCTGTGGATCTTGTTCGGGAAATTGGACGACAGCTTTTGGAATCAGTAGCATGTGTGTTAATTGTTCTTGTTCTAGTTCTCATTATTGCTTTTCCCACCAATCTGTCGTCCAGGGGCATTCATAATCAACTTGCCAACCTTGTTACTTTTGTTTGACTCCTTTTCTTTGTTTAATCAAATCGAACAGATATGCATGAGTTACGCTTAATCCATACTGATTTGAAGCCAGAAAATATACTTCTTGTGTCTTCTGAATATGTAAAGCTTCCGGGATATAAGGTACTTAGTCTTCTACAATTAGAAAACATGCCATTTTCATATTCAGGTATGCATAAAAAAAGAATCTTCCCAGTTATAATATAAAACAATTCTTGAAAAATGGTACAGAGGGGTTCTACAGAAGAAATGCAATACAGGTTCTTGCCCAAGTCTAGTGCCATTAAGCTGATTGATTTTGGTAGTACAGCTTTTGATAATCAGAATCATAGCTCCATTGTTTCTACAAGGCATTACAGAGCCCCTGAGGTCATTCTAGGTAACTGATTGCGGTGCTCGAAAGCAAAGATGCGCTTCTGTTTATTTGCTCTTGTTTTTATTTTGTTCCGACTCAACCAGGGGAAAGAAAAAAGGTCAAGCTGGTGGATGGCAGAATTTAAAAATTGGTGTCTACAGCAGTAGACTTTGTAGTTTGAAGATACTGCTCCTTTTGAAGGGGAATGTCTGTTGTGAACACTAAATGGTCAAGCTAGGAAACCAAGCGTGGCATAGCAACCAAACCGGGAAATTCCATTTTTTGATTTCTTGCTCTATAATAACTTTTTGGGAAAAAAAAAGAAAAAAGAAAGATGGTTGATGATAGATTATAAACAATTTATTTTTCAATTTTCTGGCATGAACTCGGCCTATTGTATCTACCAAGTTGCTCTTTGTTTATGCCGTGGGATTCAAAGAAAATTTATTGCATGGTTTCTTCTACCGCTTTCTAGGACTGCATGGATATGATGTCATTAGGTAGTGGGGGTTGTCTTCTTCTACCATGTCTGAGAAAATTTTTATCCTCAGATTTCTTGTATGATGATTTCTGGCATTAAAGGTTCTTATTATGGGGAAAAAGTTGTGCAAATTATGATGTTGATATTTGGAATATAAGTTGGAGTTTAGCTGTAAAGTTTAGTACGTTTTGAGAGATTGAAGTTTTACTTGTAACTTTTTTTTTTTTTTGCTGTGCTTGCACACTGTTTCTTCATTACTTGTTAATTGACACATTTTTAATGAGATGGCCAAGGTTATACATAGGCCAAGGTTATACATATAATCTGTTGTGTTTTACAAGCTATCTTGCATGTATCTCTTCTATTGCCTTTTTTTTTTTGTGTGTGTGTGTTGCTAGAATGTCTCTTCTGCTTGTTAAAAAAGGATATTCTGCAATTCTGTCTTTACTTAATTGTCTAAATGCAAATTATGCAGGTCTAGGATGGACATATCCGTGCGATATGTGGAGCATAGGTTGCATACTTGTTGAACTTTGCTCGGTTAGTCTGAAATTTCCTTGGCTTAGTTGGAAAAATACCTTTTAATCAGAAATCTTGACATTGGAAGTTGGATCAAATTTTTGTCAGGGTGAAGCCTTGTTTCAGACACATGAAAATTTGGAGCATTTGGCAATGATGGAGAGGGTTTTAGGACCTATACCAGAACATATGGTTCGAAGGGCCAAGTACGTAGTGAAATTTGTATCTCCATTCACTTTTTTTACTTGAACAATTTTGTGTATGTTTAAGTATTTACAGTTGTTGCCTCCTCTGGTTCTTCGCAGTCGAGGGGCAGAAAAATATTTCAAGCGGTGTGCACGACTTAATTGGCCCGAAGGAGCAGTTTCCAGGGAGAGTATTAGAGCCGTCAAAAAACTTGATTGTTTAAAGGTTTTCCTTTTCACTTTCCTACCTTTTTTGGGGAGTCTGTTTAGGAAATTGTTGATTACAGTATGCTGGAGAGTTTCAACATTAACATAATGGTTTAATGCAGGATTTGGCATTGCGGCATGTAGACTCTTCAAGATCATCCCTTGTTGATTTGTTGCATGGATTGTTGAAGTATGATCCATCCGAACGTCTCACTGCTCGGCAAGCTCTTGATCATCCCTTCTTTCGGAATCCAACCTGAGCAGTGAGCAGTCCACATGTCCGCTTTGAAAGCTAAAGAAATGGCACAACGCCTATTCCCTCTCTGAGAGAGAGAGAGAGAGTGAAAGAGAGAGAGAGAGGCGTAGGCAGTGATTTAAGCTTGCCATGTATGTGAAAGAGAGAGAGAGAGAGAGAGAGGCTCAGGCAGTGATTTAAGCTTGCCATGTATGTGAAATGCTGGCTCAATAAAATGATTATCTGTTTGAATTGCTTCCCCTTTTTTTTGGGGGCAAAATCGGTAGATAAATGTTGTATCTCAACAAGTTTCATGCCATGTTGTTGAACAAAAACGAATGAAAAGCGCTTTTGCCTTTCTGACACAAATGTGAATCAGTATAGTCCTCACTATGATCATTCTCTTGTATCCGGTTTTGCTACCCTTTTTGGTTTTTGTTTTTGTTTCTGTTTCTGGACGAGGATACCAGATTGGTTTGTTCAGTTCCAGAGAGATTGGCAGCTAACTGCTTCTCATCTGCTCGACTGCACTCTTTGTCAAGGCTCTGCATGAAAATCCAAAGGAACTAAGCCATTGGAATCACCAATAATCTCCACAGGAGCACAGTCCATCTTCGAACTTGTGGAACCGGTTTGCATCTCTAACTAAGAACACTACCTTCAAAATCTTAGACAAGCCCTTAATGAACAAATGACAGTCCCCGCATACTCTCAAGTTCTTAAAAATACGAATTGTTTTCTTCTCCCCAAGCTTACCATGAGCCAATGCTAACCCGATGGCCAGCTTCTCGCTATGAACTCTCAAGCTCTCCTCCTTCGACTCATCTTCCACATCATGCAATGCAAACCGCAATCCGGGAACATAACCCATCTCTGCTTTCATCCTCTTCTCCATTTCCTTGAGAACTTCATGAATTTTCTCTACAAGTGGGTGAGAATCGTCCCCATTGTAGAAAAAGTGGACTTCTTTGTCAATCTCCACCCAACTACGACCTGCTTCTTTCTTTAACCCCTTTGCCTTCACCAATTTTCTTAATCTCTCACATTCTTTCCAGTACCCTGCATCGGCAAAGATGTTCGATAGCATGACATAGTTGACTGTGTTATCCCCATCCAACCTTATAAGTATCTCTCCCACCTCTCGCGCTATTTCTATGCCTCCATGTATTCTGCAGGCATTCAGCAATGTCTGCCATATCCCTGCATTTGGTTTTAGTGGCATGTTCATGATAAGATTCTTGGCTTCTTCTACTTGTCCAGCACGACCAAGGAGATCTACCATACACGCATAATGCTCTAGTTTTGGTTTAAGTCGGGGGTCAATGCACAATCTTGAAAATATTTCTTGGCCTTCTTTGATTAGTCTAGAGTGGCTGCAAGCTGTGAGCACGGCCAAGTAACCCACGCCATCAGGTTCTATATTGTCCAATTGCATTCTGTTGAAAAGACGTACCGCTTCTTTTCCAAGACCATGCTTTCCGCAGCCTGTGATCATAACTGTCCACGAAACAACATTTTTTGTAGGCATTTCATTGAATAGTCTTTCTGATTCATCTGGATCTCCGCACTTGAGATACATATCCAGGATTGAATTGGCTACCGATATGTCTAAGCCAGATGGGATTTTGGCGGCGAGAGCATGTATTTGCCTACCTTGCTCTACGAGAGCAAAATCAGCAAAAATGCCAATTAGGCTTGAGAGAACAAAGCCATCTAATTGATGGCACATGCTTACTCTTAGCAGCTTAAACAAGTTCATGGCCTCTTCTAAATTGCCTTCTTGTGCATAACCAAGAATCAGTGAACTCCAAGATATTATATTCTTGTGTTTGATTTGTTCAAACACACTGCGAGCTTCAGATAAATGTCTGCATTTGACATACAGATCAACAAGAGCACCTGCAACACTGGTCTGGGCCAGATACGGGAAGCCTCTTGTGATTAAGAAAGCATGTATTTGGCTTCCTTGCTGAACTGCCTCAAGAGTATTACAGGCCTTTAGAACGCTGGTAAACGTGTAGTCATCGGGAACCTCCCCTCGTTCTTGCATTTCACGAAACAAAAGCAAAGCTCTTTTTCCGTTTTCTTCAACTGTGTATCTAGCAATCATCACGTTCCACGTAATAAGATTTCTAACAGGCATTGTCTCAAACATTCTTGTAGCTTGTACGTTCTTCCCGCATTTAGCATACATGTCAATGATAGAATTTCCGACAACAACGACGCACTCAAAACCAAATTTAGCACACAGGCCATGAATCTGCATCCCACTCTCCGCAGCACCAAGAACCCCAGATGCCTTGAGACTTGTGGAGAAGGTGAACTCATTCGGCTTAGAATCCGAAACACCCATTTGAGAAAAAACAGATAAGCATCTTTTAGCGTTCCCATTCTGCAAGTAGGCACACATCAGGGCCGTCCAGGAAACCACGTTTCTCTCAGGCATTTTGTCGAACACGTCATAGGCAAAGCCAGTTCTACCGCATTTTCCATACATATCAATAAGATCATTGTTCAACATCAAATCAGACCCAAATCCCATTCGCAAAACTGCACCATGAGCCTGCAAACCCTTGTCGAGTGTCGAGTTCTTTGAGCAGCTTCTAAGGAGATTGGCCAGAATCTGCCTCTGGTTCATCTCAAAAAGAGTCCCGCCGCAAAGCATCACCTAAGAATCAGAAGTCGAGATTCACATCCGCTGTGAATTAACACCAATAATCAGAAAACCGATTTTCCCAAAGCAAGGTGAAGGATTGTACACTTACGTGAGACATTGTCACCGAAACAATTTTTTCCCCCCCTAAAAAAATGTCGTCGTTCGTCATGTGCTTCAGTCATAATATCGATTCCTGTTAATTGTCGTTTTCACTTTTTTGGTCGTTTCCTACAAAGTCGTCTTATTCCTTTGGGTGTCGTTTTATTTTATTTTCGTCGTTTCATGTTTCGAAAGTTTCTCTTTACTATTAGCCGAGTAATTGTGGCATTTTAGGTTTCAATGGATTTTATTATTATTATTATTATTATTATTATTATTATTATTATTATTATTTATTTATTTTTTTTTACCATTGCTTGTTCTTTTCTGTTCTTAATTATCACCATCTTAACTAGGTGATTGATCTGATCTTTACCGAGGTAAACCAACACAAAAATAATATAATCATCTTTGTTTTCGTCTTCAACTCTCTCTTTTAATCAAATAACCAACTTGATTTTGACGGGGGTGAAACTAGTATATAATCGTCTTCCTTTCATGTTTCAGCTTTCTCATGTTGGTTAGGTGACCAACTTTATCTTGACCAATGTGAAACTAATAGAGAAGTAATATATAATTATCTTCTCTTCATGTTCAGTTCTTCGATATTATTAGTTAATTGGTTGATCTTATCTTGATCAAGATAAAATGAATTGATACAGAATATATTCATTTTTTTTTTCAATTTCAACTCTCCCATGACAAAAATGAAATCGATATTATTATCCTTCTTATTATTTTTTTTTAATTTTACTTTTCTCAATCATGTTACATTTCTTTTTCCATTTCTTTACGATTTGATAAACCCATTCAAAATATTAAAAAAATTAAAGTGATTTTGCGAACCCCCTTCCCTCTCCCTCTCTTTTCTTCTTTTTTAGTTGTGTGTGTGTGTTTTTTTTTTTTTTTTTTTTTTTTAAATGAAAAGGAGGGAACTGACTATTCCCACTTCATTTTTCTTGAGCCCCAAGCATAGAAGTCAATGTTACTCGGGGCGTTAACCATAAGAGAATTGGAGAATCTCTTCGTGCCCACTTTCAGAAACTGTACCCACTTGAATGGGCTCAAGAAAATCCACGCCTTCATCGTCAAGTTCTCTCTGTCGCAGAGCAACTTCTTGCTCACTAAAATGGTCGATGTCTGCGACAAGACTGGACAAGTCGAGTACGCTACTTTGCTCTTCCAACAAGTCGCTCAACGAAACATTTTTCTCTACAACTCCATTATAAAACTCTACGCAAATAATAGCAGGTATTCTCTAGCCATAATTCTCTATAAGCAAATGCTTAGGCAAATTTCACAAGCTGAGAAGCATCCCATTTTGCCCAACAAGTTTACTTTCCCCTTCATCGTGAAATCTTGTGCAGGGCTTGTTTGTGTTTCTCTGGGCAGGCAAGTTCATGCCCATGTCGTTAAGTTTGGGTTTGAGTCTCATTCCGTTACTGACAATGCACTTATGGATATGTACGTTAAATGTGATTCTTTGAGAGATGCGCGGAAGGTGTTTGATGAAATGCGTGCCAGAGATTTGATCTCTTGGAATGGTTTGCTTTCGGGGTATGCTAGATTGGGGCAGATGAGAAAGGCGAGAGAGTTGTTTGAGGAAATGCCTGATAAGACGATTGTCTCTTGGACGGCAATGATTTCTGGGTACACTGGAATTGGATGCTATTATGAGGCTCTGGAGATTTTCCGGGAAATGCAAGTGTTGGGTATTGAAGCGGATGAGGTAAGTGTAATATCTGTGTTGCCAGCGTGTGCGCAGCTCGGAGCTCTTGAGATTGGGAAATGGATTCATGTTTACTCGGATAGAAATGGGTTGTTGAGGTCAACTGGGGTTTGTAATGCCCTGATTGAAATGTATGCAAAATGCGGGTGTATCGATGCAGCGTTGCGGTTGTTCAATCGTATGTTGAAGAGGGATGTTATTTCTTGGAGTACCATGATTGGAGGGCTGGCGAATCATGGTAAAGCTCACGAAGCAATCAAACTCTTTCGAGACATGCAGAGAGCAAATATTGAACCTAATGGGATTACATTTCTTGGTCTTCTATCAGCCTGTGTACATGCCGGTTTTCGGAATGGAGGACTAAAGTTCTTTGATTCTATGAGAGCAGATTATCATTTGGAACCTGAAGTTGAACACTATGGTTGCTTAGTGGATCTTCTCGGACGCTCAGGACACCTTGATCAGGCTCTTGAGATAATAATGAAAATGCCCATGAAGCCAGATTCAAAGATTTGGGGTTCTTTGTTGAATTCCTGCAGGATTCATTGCAATCTCGAAATTGCTAATATTGCCATGGAACACCTTTTAGAGATTGAACCAGATGATATAGGGAACTTTGTGTTGCTTTCCAACATTTATGCCGATGTCGGGATGTGGGAGGGTGTGTTGAAGATCAGGAAACTAATAAGAAGCAAGAGCATGAAGAAAACACCAGGATGTAGTTTGATCGAGGTTAATAACGTGGTTGAAGAGTTTGTATCAGGTGATGATACAAAACCATATGCCAAAGATCTTTTTTTAATGCTAGAGCTGCTCGTTTCCCATCAAAACCTTTCTACTGAGGACATCGTAGAAATCGTATCAGAGGATGGTGGTCGAAGCATACCCTTAAGTTGACAAACGTCAGTGCAACTTCATCATACAAGCTATTTATTTATTTGTGAGACGACAGCAGGTTTTGCCTCGTAAAATAACAGTACCCTTGGAGCAGAAAGGTGGGTTCTTGTTAAAAATTAAGAAACATATTTAGAAGATCAAATTTAGCACTTAATCTGAACGACAAAATGGTTCCTGAACATCTCACGAGACTGAAAGTTTAGGGAGATGCTCGATTTGGTGGATGATCGGTAGCATTTGGGTTTTATTGTTAGCTTATAGAATAACGATTATTTATGTATATTCTCTCTTTTGTGATCAGTTTTGGATGTTACCCTGTTTGTTTGGGCACATTTCACCCCTCTTTTACGCACACAAATGAAGAACTGATGAACCACTTTAGTGATTTTGACTCGTATTTTTGCTAAAATGTGGTAATGCGCAATTATGGCCAGTCAACAAGCAACTGGTCACACTAGCCTAGTTCTTCACAAAAAAGAAGACGACATGGAAGGCGTGAAAGTAAATCTACGGTTAATCCGATAAATTATTTGCTAAAGAATTGGAATCTGAGTACCATAGATTCTTAACCATGAAAAATTGTTGTGACCTTCGGATTGTTGTGTGCTTGGATTGCAAGGCAACCAATAATAAATAAAGTGGTAACGTCCAAGGAAAACAAATCAAAACACCGAGCTGCCAACAAAACAATTCCACTTGAAAGTGCTATCATAACCGTATATAATCTTTCAAAGCAAGTTTACAATGTTCCTCAACAGCCAATTTTTCATGAAACAAAAATGACCTGACTAAATATAAATTCCAAACAAAACTTTCCTAGCGGAATTTCCAAGCAAAAGAGACGCCGCACAGTACAATTACAGCATAAACAGCACAATCCATGAACACAGCATCAGCTACCTTCTGAATCAGCAAACCTATCTCTAAAGTCTTGCCTAGTTGTTCAGCCCAATCATTTCCGCTGGCTGGTGGTGGTTTATTTTCTCCTCTAGCATCCCTCCCCGAACTTCTTTGTTTATCAAGAAGTCGCGCAAGGACGACAGTTACGTTTGTCAGCAAAACTAGATAAAGAGGCCTGAAGCTCAAAATGCTGCTAATGATCTTGCTGCCTAGTATGGGAAATCCTAGATATGATAAAACGACTAAGAGGGCTACCGCTATCGAACAAAAAAGGCGAGTAGTCTCTGTGGCTGCAAGGGCAGAAGTTATTCGACTAGGAGTGAAAAATTTGTTATTTAGTGTCTGAGATTCCGCATGTGTTTCTGTAGCCAAAGTAGAAACAGATGTACTTCGATCTGTTGATGAGACCAAAGATGATCTCGGTTCGCTGCCTTCTGAAGCAGAACTTTGTTTGGCTTCAGGATTGATCTCAGATGTGCTTAAGGGCGGCACTTGAATGCTTCCCCCAAAATCGGCATTGGTTGGACCAGTGTCGATGCTGTGATTATCTTCTGGCAACACAGAACTAGATGTCTTGTCCTCTCCATCAGGGGAAACTGCAGATGAACACGGAGGTCAAAGATTTGACGAAGTGACATTGATATGAACCAAATTAAGGAAAAATTCATTAAGCTTGCAAAAAAAACAAAGGAAGCTGTTGAAACGAAATTATCAAAACCTAGGGGATTAATTAATTTAAGCCGAATTTTGGCTAGGAAAGGAAGAACTTTTAAACAAATTGATTCAAAAAAAAAAAAAAAATTCAAATCCTGGGATGCTAATCCAAGAATCAAATAACTAAATAAATTCCACAAAATTATCAAAACCTAGGGGATTAATTAATTTAAGCCGAATTTTGGCTAGGAAAGGAAGAACTTTTAAACAAATTGATTTTTTTTTTTAATTTTAAAATTCAAATCCTGGGATGCTAATCCAAGAATCAAATAACTCAATAAATTCCACAATGTACTGTATCACAACTCAAAACACAAATATTTTGATATCCAAAATGGACCAAATCCTTTCGGGTTTCTAATACAATCCAGTCCGCACATCAGCTCAGGTTATCCCGTCAATTCCTATGACACAAAATGCAAACTTCATATGAGCAAGGTAAAGTAAATTCAGAGTCTCCAAACAGCTGAATTAGACGTCTGAGCTGAAATCCATACAAAACTCACCCAATTCAACCCCAAATTCAAAAATTAAAAAACCCAGAATCAAAAATTTCGTTCCAACAAACACAGTATACTTATTTCCTATGATAAGTGTACTCAATCGTAAAATTTATTCTCATTGTGGCTATCGAAAAAAACCATTACACTCGTATATACACAACACACATAAATATATATATATATAGAGAGAGAGAGAGAGAGAGAGAGAGAGAGAGAGAGAACCGATGGTTATGTTTGCGAGATGGGAATGCGAATCCGAGGGCTGGAGATCTGGTGATGAAGAAGAGGAAGAAGAAGAAGGGAGGGTTTGGATCTGACCGGTGATGAGGGCAAGGCGGTCGGAGCCTCTCTCCATGATCTTCCTTCTCCGAGCTTCCCTGCTACTAGTCGCCATTAAAGCTTCAACTTCTCAGTTTTCTCAGGTCACCAGACAGGGATGCTTCTGCTGCTGAACATATTCGGATCGGATCGAGTCATTCGTCATTGCCTTTTTGTTGTCGTTTTCTGGGTTGTCGTCGTTTCTCATTTGCTGTTGTTTTAATGCCCTTTTTTTTCTGTCGTTTGTGTCTGTGTTTTTCGTAAATGATCTCGTTTTATTGTCGCACGTCGTTCTGTCGTTTCACTTTATATGGTTTTTCATGTTTCTGTCGTTTCCGTTTTTTTTTTGAACTAGTCGTTTCTGTCTTCGCCATATGATTTATAATCTTTTTTTTAAATTATATGATTTATAATCTATATATACTTAATTATTTATATAAATATATTATATTATTTTTGATGAATAATATAATATATTTATTTATATATAATTCATAAAAAATTATATACTATATTATCTACTAGACATATTTTATCTACATTATATATTCTTTAAAAGAACCACTAACTTTTTTTTTTGTCTCTGTTTCCTATTTACCACGTGATTGTCATGTAATCCTGTTAATTGTCACATTGATTTTTTTTTTTCTTTTGCTTTTCTTGTCTATCCCCATGCACCATGTGCCATATAACTAGTTATTGTTAAAAAGCATAGTTCCTATTTGTTGTAACGTACACATCCCCTTTTTAATCCTTTAGATGTTGTTTTGTCGTAACTGTCGTTTTATTTACTTTGGTTTCTATCGTTTTAAATTTTTACCTGTCGTTTCCTTTAATTGTCGTTTCATAGGTCTCTCTTGTCTCCACTTGTCGTCTGTCTCATTTGTTGTCGTTTTTTTGTTGACTGTCGTTTTCTTATCTGTTATTGTTTAATTGCTTGATTCTTTTGTTCGTTCTTCACGTGGGATTGCCACACCAGTAAGGGTATAGATTTGAAAGTAGCGTTATTCAAAGGAGCAAATGTCACTAATTTATAATCGATTGCATTAAAATGAAAATAAAAAGTGAGACTGCCATTCTATAACCTTTTTTTTTGTTTAAAAAAACTTATTCTGTAACTTCTAACCTAGAAAATGTCATTCAAATGTGATATCATTTTTGTTCTGGTATTTTGATGTTCTTACAGAGGACCAAACTTGCATGATTCATTTCATTTCAATAAAACATCATTAAGTTGGAAGCCTTGCTTGACTTGGTTTAGCTTGGTTGTGGACTTAATTTGGTTGTGGTGTTTTTGTTTTGTGAACTGATATGTTAAGATTTAAGTTAATGTTATTTAGGTGTTTAATGAGTCATTTTGCAAATTTTTAAATTTTTTCTGTATTCAATTAATTTTTGAACAGATTGGTAAAATGGATCAATAATAGATTAAATGACCCTTTTAGTAAGTGGATTTGACAGGTTAACATGACACATTTAAGATCCATTTAATAAACATGTTTTACGAGTTATGTCCATTCAACCCTTTTACTAAACAGTCATGTTTCGGTTCTGTTTTTTGACACGATTATTAAATGGATCATATTCGTGTCAAGAATATAGTGTCAATTTAAAGGTCAAACACGACCCACCAATATGAATTGCTAACCCTGATTTGAAGGATGGTATTTTTTTTTAATATAAAATAACTAAATAAATAAGCGAAGGAGGATTTTTTAGAATCATTTGGAACTTACCAATTTCATAGCACTAATCAAAATTTTGCTCTCTTAGGGACAACAATAGTGTCCTAGTAGGCACTTCTTACTGGTAATGCACGTTTCTAATCGGTTGGATCAAAATAAAATCACATGTAAAGTTTAAAATAGAACCCTACTAGTAGGTAATTTTTCAGTATTTATCGTAGAAATGTCCATAAATAATATGATTGTGGAATTATTATGCACCTCAAGAAATTGAAATTATAATGCACTACTACAGCTCGCTACGAAAGGCAGGAGAAACGTTGACGACCATAATTAGCGTACAACACAAAATTGCACTCGTAAAGATAATTTTCCTCAATGTCACAAAAACTCAGAGAACTAGAAAACCTCTCCCAACCTGAGATCTTAACCGGAAGATTAAGCTGAAGATTATTCAGCAAAATCTTTAGCTAAATTTTCAAAAATTCAAGACAAATGCTCTGAAAGTACGAAGCTAATGATCCAAACTCAAAAAGATAGCAGCCAAAGTATTGTTGCATCATAAGGATGGTGCAATACGCCTGTAGACCGCTCGGAAAGTCTGTCCCCCATTTCTAGCAACCTTCTGCCCTTCCTCGGTTGCTGAACTCAAGAGCTTGACAACTGGATCCACTTCGAGCTCTTCGGATGTGAGAGCTTCAAACATGGGGTGATCCTGTAAACAAGTCTTCATCCACTCTCCAAGTTCTTCAACATCCGTTATAGTGTATATAATCCCACCAACTTGTAGAACATAAGCATACTCATCTAGCAAGAATCGACTGATCACCCGGCGACGGTGATTCTTCTCCTTGAAGTGAGGATCGGGGAAGAGGAAAAACATCTTCGAAAGCTGTCCTTTCTCAAAGTAATTCGGAATGTACTTCATAGAATTTGTCCGAACCACTGATACATTTTGGTACTGTTCCGGATTTGCAGTCCTTAAGGCTAATATCCTTTCTTTGACATACTCCGTCACCTTATCCCTAAGCTCCATTCCAATCATCAGAGTTTCGGGGAAAAGGGTTGCAAGACTGATTAGAAGTCCTCCGAAACCACAACCAATATCTGCAAATAGGATCTTCTTGGAGCCATCAGTTTGATCGGACGACGGAAAGAATTGGGGGTAGTGAAGAGAATAGTCCACATGATGGGGGGAGATTGGTATGGGAAAGTGAGAATCACTCAAAGGGTTGCTATGCGCTCTAGCTCGGTAGAAACGCTTCCGGGGCAGTCCGGTTGACTTGCTAAGAGTTGGGTTTGCCTCCTTTTCCAACATAACTCTCTTCTTTTTTGTAACTGCAAAGTTATGACGAAGTCAGAGTTTTTTTTTAGCACAGAAATTAGTTCTTGTTAAAATTGACAATTATACAAAAGACTAATAAAAAAAAGGAAAGAAACAACAGGATGCCACAACTTCAAAGATCATAGAAGTACAAGGAATTGAGAATGACATACAAATGCATCAAATTTTTTTTAATTTTTTTTTTAATCACAACCTGTCTCTGATACGAACTGATGTAGTGGAAGTGTATAATAAACACACAATTTCGTTGATTCTCAAAGAATACCCAAAATTATGCATGATAGTTAGCGTATAATTCGTTGATTCAAACTTGAATACCGAAAAATCATGCAAATCAAGTGAGAGAACTCTCAAAGGATTTCAGTTATAATAATCAAAACTGAATAATAAAGTGACATTAAGGGCTTTGTATAGAAAACTAGTAACCTAATCCTATTCTAATTTGAATACTAAAAGATAACTCTTAGAATTTAAACTTCCTAAGATAATTCTAAAATAATTCAAATAAAGATAATTTACTTATAATTTAAATAAAGATTAGCTTTAAATAATAATCCTAAGTATTGGAGGATTTGAACCGCATCACTATGTCTCTTCTCAGAGGAATTAATACAAACAGCTCGTGGGCACCGAATACCCACAACTTGGAAAAGGCAAAGCAACACCAACATTTAGCAAAAAAATTGATATGGTAACAAAATTTCACGATTCACTGGATTACAGTACAAAGCTTTAGTTAATTATCTTTACGTGACTAGCTAATAAACAAAAATTCGGCGAATATATAATAAGTAATATACAGAATTAAAATCGCAAATAGCAACAAAAAATAGTGTAAAAAGAATTCAAAGAAAAGAGCTGAGACGAATTATATTCATGGGTAAGTACCTGATAGAAACAAAACCGGAGAAGATTAAGAATCGAAAATCGAAACCCAAACCAGGTGCGGGCACAGAAAAGGTTTTAGGAGGGAACACATCTAATCAACTGAATAACTATTATGGCTGCAAGTGCAGAGGAAGGGAGAAACAGGAGAAAAATTGGGCTTGGGCTCAATTTTGTGTTGGGCCGAACCTTCTCTTTTTCTGTCTTTGCTGGACTGGAAGTGTAGTCTTTGGGCTGTAAGAGAAATTACATGGGATAGATGGGATAGATGGGATTGATTTTTTGATTTTTTTTTTTTTCCCTAAATGATGGTAACAGATATGAGCAGGTGCACTCAGACATCTCAATTATATATCATAAAAAACACATATCTGAATTATTGTTGTAGTTATAGTAAGTTAATTTTTTTGATTAACCAAAAAATTTTTTTTTTTTTTAAGTTTTTTGACATCCAAATAAACAAATATATAAAGGATCAAAAATCTAAATAAACATTAAAAAAGCAAAAAACATAAACATGTCTATTTGGGTGATTATTTTCACAATTGTCTCCGTTAACAAAGACGTGTTTAGACAATCTCCAATGTAAAGATCAATATCAAAACTATATTTGACGCATTAGAAAGTGTGAAAAGAGAGCATTTGATATATTATCCTCTATTTTGTACTCCAGTGTATAACTACCTTTTGTTTAAATTTTTTTTTTGTTGCTCAATACTACCTTTTGTTTTCATTATTAGCATTGTCTTTAAGAGGGTTTTTCTTTTTTTCCTATCCAAACAATAAATTTGGCTTTACACATGAGTTTGACCTTGTATTGCAAATACTCTTGTAAGTAGAGTGTTCACCAAATCTATAAACCCATCCAATATGTTCAATCCAATCAAATCAAATCCACTGGATTGAGAGAAAAGATTGATATTGAATTGATATTTTCTCAATCCGAGTGTTATATATTAGATTACGGATTGAAGATTTCCCAATCCGTGATTGTCAAATCCGAACCATACATATATGTAAATATATAAATTTTAGATAAAGAGTGTTATATATTAGATTACGGATTGAAGATTTCCCAATCCGTGATTGTCAAATCCGAACCATACATATATGTAAATATATAAATTTTAGATAAAGGAATATTGATGAGTGATGAACACTATATTTTAAGGTTTATAATTGACATTTATTTGTTGTAATGGATTGTAACATTACAATTTAATTTATTATCGAAGACTTGAATTTGATTGTATTGTGAAAAATTGTAGTTTATCTAATTATTTTATACTTTAGTATGTTTCTTTTAATTTTCAGAAACAACGGACTATCATTAGTAAGATAATACTGTATGCCAAACTAAATGATTGATTTTTGGGGAAAAAATTGAACCAAATTGTTGAAATTCAGAATAGGAAAAAAGGATTTTAGTGAATCTCATATTTCTTACCTAGAATAATTTGTAAATCTCAATTTTATTAAGTGTAATGGATAATCGGCACAATATATGCTAACCTTCTTGCCATCTTGAGCAATATGATCGATCTCCACAACATGACACCTACTTCTCTACTAATCTAATAAGAGCAGTGCCGAGCCTGGTCAAGTGACATGCTCTCTAATGGCTAGGGATGACGACATGGTGAGATATGATTGGGGAATGCTTTCTAGTCACTATCCCCGTCGTCCAAAACCATCTCCATCCCTGTCCCCTTCCCTGCCTAAATAGAAGCGGGACCGGGTATGGGGATTTCCGCTTGGAGGCTTTCTCCATATCCGCCTCATTTCTATTTATTAGATTTATAACTACGCATTTTAAAAAATTATAAGTTCTCCTTTTAGTTGAAAAAAAAAAACTAATTATGCTTGATTAATATATATAACAACTGCATATTAATAGCCTCAATGGATATTGGGTAGAGAGTCTGCTATTCCTTTTTTCAATAAAGAAGTAATAATGGTTAAAAATAATTATTTATAATATTATATACAGATGAATAAATCTATACATCATATATATATATTGGAGCGGAGGTGAGGTGGGGAGTGCATTCCCCATCCCCGCCTTGATAACCTTTGTGGATAAGATTTTATCTTCATCTCTGCCTTATTCAAGGTAGATTCTTGCAGGCCCCATTCCTACAGGTAATAGTGTCATCCGAGGAGCACCTACCTTTTGGATGTGCGAACAACTTTTTGAGGAGTGCTTGATAGAAATCTCGACATGGCATTCTCTCTGCATTCCCTTTAACAGAATTTCCAATCAGGTGGGAAGGAGGACATGTGGCACAAGATGAGGGGTATCTTCTATATATAACCATGAGATTGGAACCACCGGGTCGGATCCAATCACTACCTAGAGCAGTAATGTCTATAAATTACAGGAACTTAAACCTATACGTAGGTAAGGATCATCCTATCTTATTGTTACTCTCTTCCTCGCTAACCTACTTGACCACAATACTACTAACTTAAATATCGAAGAATCATTAGCAAACACTCTACTAGTGTCTCCATACTCTGAAGCTCTTCTCTTTTTTGGTAAGTTACTACGCGGAGAATTCAGTCTAAATTTTGAATACCATGCACAGTTATATGTGAGGTTGTGTGTTCATTTTTTTACATATATAAAAATTTTTATTATTGTTAAATCTAGTCAGAATTGAAAAAATAAAGTTGAAATATATGTTACAATCTTCCTTTTCTTTTCATGGAATTATCTATTCACCTTGATAAGTGAATTGGAATGAAAAAGGGACAAATCTCACTAGGGTTATGAATTTTATTGTGACAACAAGTTGGTTTCTTGGTTTCTTCTGTTGTGATTGTAGAGCTAGTATAGCTAGGAATCTCAAAAGAAACTACCAATATCGCAAGTGTTTTGTAGTGTGTGTTCTTTTTTCCCTCTTCTTATTTTTATTTCTTTGACCTTTGATAAAAAGAAAAAAAAAAAAAAAGCCAAAAATAAAAAATAAATTGAAAATGAAGAAGAGACAGAGAAAGAAGTATCACTAGTGTAGAATTTGATAATGTGACTATAACGTGATAAATAATGCTATCTACAATATTGATGGAGTATTTCTCTCCTTTCCATTAATTTGATAAAAGAACAAATTAAGGTATAGCCTTATTTTAACTATATAGAGCAATTCAAATCCCTATCTTCAAGTTAAAGAAAAAATAATAGTAATAAAATAAAATCAGGAACAAAAACTCTCAAAATCTTTAATAATTTTCTAAATGAAAAGGCTAGAAAATTAAAAAAAAAATTTTGGTAGGTTAGAACATCTTTAAGAGAGAAATTATAGCTGGTAATTGATCAAGTTAAAAAAAAAAAAAAAAGATGAAAAAAAAGAAAAAAAGAAGACGGCAATTGATCTACTTAAAACCTGATCATGTATATGAGAAGTACATATATGAATGCTAAATGTAGCGATAATCAATCTATATATATATTATTATTTTTTCTATATTATACTTAAAGAGTTTCTGTTGATAGCTTATATATATATATATATATATATATATATATCTTGGATATATAACTATAGTCCCTTTACATGAAATATGAATCAAAACGGTTACCGTACTTGTGGATTTTACCGAACAAAACATAAATTCCTTCCTAAAATTGTACTTTCGGGTACATGCATTGCGTGTGTATATATATATATATATATATATATATTTTGCTCAAGAAATTGCGTACACAGCCTAACAAACAATCAATTTTTGCTATTTTCATAACTACTTGAACAAAAGAAATAGTTATAAACTATTGCATACAAGTAGTAACGACCAAAATTTATTCCAGAAAAAGAAAAAGAGCAATAATTATTGAAGGAGTTTAGTTCTATATATACGTACGTCCCTCGTTTTCTTTCCACAAAAGTAATTCAGCTACAAAATTTGAAAGCATATTATTGCAAGAGTATGTATATATATATATATATATGTATGTATATATATATATATATGTATGTATAATTTTACTATAAAAATAGTAAATTCCAATTTCAGCACTCAAATTCTTAGTATAGAATGAGTACGGGCAGGTCTTCCAACCTACCATAGCTGACCATATCTATAGTTATATGGAGCTAAAATGGCGACGTCGTTTGGTGTCTTTAACAAGAAGGTGCAAGAAAAACACATTCATACTCCAACTAATTAATGCATGTGTATTTTATATAGTGAAGAAATATATATATATATATATATATATATATATAAACCCTACAAATCCAAAGCATAAAAAAAAAATAGAAAATGTGAAAGAAAAACTAACGTAGCTAAGCAAAGCCGACAAAAATAAATACAGAAAATATGACCATTTTTTCATTTTAAAATCCTTCCTGCTAATTGTTCTAAATTGATAATTAGATGTCGTTTTTCTTCTTGGGTTCCACTTCTTCTAAGGCTACGAACTATTAATACATTAATAACTTATAACTTATTATATTCGTGGAAAACAAATATAGCTGGTCTTTACAAAATATAGCTATATATGTGTGTGTGTGTATATATATATATATAGCTGGTAGTGATCATGCTGGCTATTTATAACAAAGGATGTACTAGAAGGTACAAAACACAAGTCCATAATTGATTGCATGATTTCTTTACATGTGCAACTACTCTTTTGAAAATTTTGCATCCATTTTGGGAACAAATTAGGTTATATCTCAATCTTCTTTCGATCTTTGTCTCTTTCACTCGTAATACCCCAACAAGAAATCAAAATTGTTTCTGAGCATGTAGTTAAAAAAATGCTTAATCACGCCGGGAAGTATGTAACGATTTTAGATTAAACAAACAAATTGAGGGTATTCTTTAATTTTGAAGTGCTTGACAAGTAGTGTGTCAACAATGAAATTATGACCAATTTGGGTTTCTAGGGTTCTTCGTCGATTCTTGATCGAGTCGTTCACCGTGACAAATACTTATCAACTACTTCATTATCAGAGTCAACAAAGTCATTCTAGATCTACAAGGTGAGTCATCGAAGGAAGATGGTCACAGCACGGATTTTACAATCTTGTTTATGAAGTTATTGAATTCTGTCTTTTCTACAGTTGTTAAAGAAAGTAGGCAATCTTATTATTATTATTTTTTTGTTACAATAAGCAATTCTTTCTTGTTATATAACAAAATGATTAGAACATGGCATGTTATTTTTTCTACACTTTTGAGTATTTTTGTACGTCAACAACAACAACAACTACTACAACAAAATAAAGGGAGATCATGAAGCTGTGGGTTCTTTGAATACCCATTGAAACCCTAATTGAATCGATACATATTACAAATTTTGTGTATTATAATATTTGAGTTACATATACATACATACCCTAATTGAATCGATACATATTACAAATTTGGTGTATTATAATATTTGAGTTACATATACATACATACATACATATATATATAAAATCAGCTCTGGTGAATACATAATTTTGAGTATTAGTAGCAAGCAGTACTGCTAGCTAGATCCATATAAAAACTTTCAACAAAGTTACATGCTCATAAAAGTTTTATAATCTTGAAGTGCATGACAAGTAGCCTAGTAGTTGTTTTTAGTGTCCTCCATTAGTTTACATATCTTTGAATATAGCTACATTGACAAACGTCCAAACAAATTCTTCAATCACGTTTTTCTTCTTTGACACAAAATTGATCTAATTTGTTTTGCTATGAAAAAGGGCTTCTCTTAGAAGAGACATTATTTATAAAAAAAAATTGAGATGGAAAGATTTAAACATTACACTTTATAATGGAATCAGACACATATAGATTTAGTTAGAGGCTATATAACTATAATATCATGAGAGACATTATTATACTACACTGATATATAATTCATAATTATAAATGTGTATACATACACATACATCCATTAAACTAATCACGTAAGTTGAATGAGTTTGTTATGTTTCTTATATTAGCCTTTTTTTTTTAATTCAGAGTTACGAGATTCGAATTATACACTTTATGATAGTTAGGTGTGAAATTACTATTAAGTTAGATCTACAACAACGTTTCCTATATTAACAGTTGAGGAATGACATTTTTGCTATTTATATATAGCAACATGGATATATTCATGAACTAAAATAAATAAATAAAAACGCAGACTATCATGCATATAAATTCTTCGCAAGTACTGTTCAAAAATAGGAAGAAATTCCAAAAAAGTGTGTGTGTGTTTTGAACTTGAATATCACCCATGTGTTTCTAGAAATCCAAAACTTATATATGATTACACGTGTTTTGGAAAATGTCAAAAACAAGAGTCAAAAGACAAAGTAAACTTTTAATTCTTTTAACACGGATATAAACGTTGGATTACGGAAATAAATAAGGGAGTCCTCTTGGAATTTTTTTTAAGTAAGATTTTGATGATATTAGATAAGTAAAACAAACAGAATATCAGTGTTCCATTACGAGAGCATAATTTGGATATATACATATATTTTACCTTGCATTCTTATGATCTATCAGAAAATTGGTAATAAATATGTCGAAAAATGGCAAAATGAAGGCCCAAGATTATTAATTCATGAATTAAATTTTCGTTTTATACAAGTATTATGTAAATTCTCTTAGTATATGTTCTGCACATAATATAGTACTAATTAGGCCATAAAAGTGATATTATATACAGTTGGTTATTTATGAATTTATTCAAAATTTTTTTTTTTTTGTGAATATATAATTTCTCGTTGAAGAAGAATTACACTGCAAAAAAATTTTCTTTAGTCACAACATTTACTTATTACACTTTTAATCACAATATTTTTGTGTGATTAAATTTCACTTTTGTCATAATCTTTTGGCTAGTATGCAATAGCTAGTCTCAATATTTTATTGTGACTAAAACTTTTAGCTTAGTCACGCTATAACTAAAAATCTTGTGATTAAAAATTTTAGTCATAACATAAATTTATGACTAAATATATATTAGTTACGACATGACTAAAATCAACATTTTATTACACAAAAATGTTATAATTATAAGTGTCATAAAAAATATTGTGATTAAAAATTCTTTTTTTTAAAAGTTCATTATTTCTTCCTGCATATAAGAGTCCTTGTGGTTTAATTATTTAATTGATATTATAGTCACCTCTAGATGAATATATAGTTTTAAAATTTAAATTGTCTTTTTCTGCAGCTGTTTGAGCGTAACTAATACCTTTAACTTATTTACCTTTTTCAATTACCCAAAAAAATGGTTAATCACGTACTAAATCTCCGTAGCTTCAACAAAGTTTCAAATATTAAGCTGGCAAACTTGTTTGTGAAGATCTGGCCAGTCTTTGAAAAAACAGGTGTGCAAGACTGAGACACCTCTTATTTTCGATATATATATATATATATATTTATATGAAGTGTACCTTAAGTAAATATGTAATCGATTGTGATGGATTGATATATACACAAACATCCAGAGAAACATGATCAATAATTCATATAATTTAGTTCCAAACCTCTCAATCTTTCCAAAATCATAACTAACCTAACTTTTAACAGCAAAATACAAAATACCTGAGATTACTATGAAAGTTTGCCGACAGACCAACTAATTACGGACACGTACGGCGAAACGTGAATCTTCGGGCATAACATTTAGTTATCAAACGTTCTGTGATACATGAATTTATGAAATTAAATTTTGCAACCAGTGTAGTTACTGACAATAGCAATTGCTAACGAGGACAATTGTCTGGAAATTGTAATTTAAGTAAAACCACTTTTGAGTTCATTAAGATTCCTTTATTTGAATGTCCTTGTAGTCGATTTACCTCGTGAGATTATGTGTGTGTTCTTGCTAGTGTGAAAAAAAAAAAAAAAAAAACTGATAGCCACTATGGTGAGACCTACATTGGTGGCAAGTGAGGACCTTTAGTGGTTTATAAGTGCCACGCGTTTTCTTCTAATTGGCAATTGCACCTAGAAATTGTAACTTATAATTAGGCGCCCACTCATGAGTATATTAAGATTTATCCTTATGAAGGCCTTTGTGGTTGAACTATCTAGTGGGATTATATATGTGTTCTTTTTTTTTTTTTTTGAAGGGTGATTATATGTGTGTTCTTTCTTGTGTGAATACCAAAAAATAGTGAGTTGACAATAATTATGTACACCTGACCTTAGTGTATCTTTAACGGAGTGTCAAACAAACTAAATTTGTTTGCAAATTTATCACCAAATATAACAAATGTTAAATTTAGCGTTTGGTTGTTATTGGTTTGTGCATTATTACTTTTGTTTCAGGAATTGTAAAGCTTAATGATTCTAACAAAAGATAGTTGTAGCATAATGGAGTACAAAGTTTGAAATATTCTGTTTTTTCACATTTTTTTTTAACAAACATAGTATTAATATTTATACATTAAAAAAATAATATTATCATAAGGTGCATAGTATAAATTTTTCTATCCTCAAATCAAATTAAAAAAAAAAACTCAACCAAAAAAATTTATATTCTAGCGGACGGCTGGAAACACAGTACATAAATGATGAAGCTATATGGTAACTTCCATTGATTATTGGACAATACCACAGTGGTACTAGTGCGACATGTTTTCACTTATCAGTTGATATAAGTTAACCATTATTGAGCACTAGCTACCATGGAGTTCAAATCTATTGTCTCATTTTTATGTGTCAATAAATTTGTTTAATAATTTTTAGTATTTAATACTTTTTGTATAATTAAAATTTTAAATTTAGATAACTTGACATAACATTATTGATGGGACAATTAATAAGACAAGTTTTAAGGTATAAAGAGCACCAACTTCATCATTACTTTTTTTTTTTAATTTTTAAATCTCCCCGATTTCAAATATAACACCTAGGATCCTACTTATGTTCAAAATTAATTCAAAATTAATCTCTCCAATTTAAAAAATATGAAACCTATGATCCTACTTAAGTTCAAAATTAATTAAAAAGTTAATTAGCAAATATATAATACATAAAAATTGCCGAGTAGAGAGACGACCATGTTGGCATGTATGATTTATCCAATAATATTTTAACGTTTTCCTTAAAAAAAAAAAACATTAATATTTTAGCATTTTTTTTCTCCGAAGTTCTAATTATTCGTTCCCCACATATGATAAATAAGAGAAAGTTATACTAATCATTATGTATATATAATAGCATTGCAATATAAAATTCGCGGTAGTTTAGGATAACCATAACCATATATTTATTTTGTTTTCTTTTTTAACTATTAGAATAACCTTATATCTTATAATGAAATTAGATATGAAATTCTCGTTAGATTATACCTATATATGCATAATTAAAACTATGCAATTTTAATAATTATTGTAAATAGAGGATATTGTTGTTTTACCTGTGTGATAGGGATTAGACGATTGTAACGAATTGACAAATTATAATTATCAATGCATATAAAAAAATATTTATGTCAACTTATCTTTATAATTTAGAGGATAGAACCATTAATAATTGTATATATATAAAAAACATAATTATTGGAAACTCTGTCCCATACATATAGCAACTTTCATAAGCACGTCATGAATGGAAATTGGAATATCACATTATTGTTGATTTTACCATAATATGCATATTAAAACAAAAAGAACCAACCGGTGGCTGACAAAACTAATATTTATATCACCGTTTGAAAACTATTTTTAGGCATTATTTAAAAGTTCTCTTTTATAAAAATTTAAATTTACTATTCAAATTTAATTTGAAAACTTATGGTCCAAAATACTATAAATATTAAAGAAGAATTATAGTTAAATTTAGGGGAATATCATGGTTTGCTTGTTTGTTTTGTTTTTTTTCCCCCCTTTCCTTTTCTTTTCAGAAGCAGCAGCTGTTGAAAAAGGAACCAAAAGGCAGGGCATTGCATTTCTATTTTCTTATTAATCTTTGGGAAAGCAAATTAACGGCCGCAGTGCAAAACAAGCCAGTAACATCTTTTCAATAATTAGTAAAATACACTAAAGAAATTTATTGTCATAATTTTTTTTTTGAAATTCTTATTTAATAAAGAAAAATGAAAATAATATCTTCGTATATTGGAACTCCCACCCCTCATCCACTGAACTAACCCGAGCGGAAAATATTATTGTCATCTTTAATCCAAACAAGAAAGTACTATTGTTGAAATTGTGAAACAAGAAGCCCAACCCTAAATTAAAGATCATCTATTCATAAAGAAATACAATTTACCATAAAACATAGGCATTGAACCCGACTAATCTCTATTCATAAATGAAGTACAATTTACCGTAAAACATAGGCATTGAACCCTACTAATCTATACAAGGACACTTCATAGGGAAACCAATTACAAAGAAGCGCTGTACCTGGTAAACGGAAAAACATCTTCATATAAAAATCCAATGGGTTAGGAATATAACAAATCTGACCCAAACACCTTTATTTCTCTTGCGTGTAATTACAAACTCAAATTTTGTTAAGAAAAAACCTAACTCAAATAGAGTTATACCCACGGTCAAGCATTTGATCGATTGTCGCCTTGTGTGTGCGTAAAGACACACTTTTGAGCAATATTAAACATCTCGACGGCTGAGGTTGGATCGGGATACGAAACTTCCTACCCCCCCCACCCCGATTTTTTAAGTGGTGCTTGTAATTAGTTGTTGGAAGCCATGAATGTGAACAGGGTTTGACGTGCAGCCGTGGGTTAAAGATGGTCTGACTTTGTCTTGCATGCGGTCCAATATATATATATAAATATATATATATATATTTATATGTTACAATCTACAGTGTATTAGGGCATGCAACACTCTCATCATTTTTTGACGTATAACGAAAATTACCCATATTAGCCCTCCAAGCATCCTCTATTCTCATGATCTTTAACCTTTAATTCGTTTAGTAGATGATACAAATTTCTGGTTTTTTCCCCCTTTTTAAACAAAAGAGAGGAACAATTGGCATTACTCCACGTCCACTCTCGATTAATTGAAATAAAAAGGATTAATTACATAAATTCTTTCCAAACGGTAGCTGTTGTAATACTCTACCACTGGAATTTCAAAATATAATATCCGTTCACTATAAAAAATGGACCATAACAAAAAAGGTCATTTTATTTGAATTTTTAATAAAAATGACACATGTCATACAAATGGTGATTTTTGTTAAATACTTCGGGAGCAAAATGTTAAAGGGTCATAGTACGAGGGGAATTTTTATAACTAGTCCCAAATTTTAAATAGTGAATATTATAAAAATACCCTTATATGATACATTAGAATTCTTACGCGTCTCTTCTATCAAAAACCCTAAAGAGAAGGCAAATTGTTATTAACCGAACATAAACAATATATATAATTTATTTTTTGAAGCAGGAACATAAACTAATTTGGGAGGAAATTTGTTATTATTCTAAATTTAAAAAAAAGGACCAAAAAAAGGGAATAAGGGCCGGGAAAAGTTCCTGAAAGGTATAAAAATAAACATGCCGAAAAAGCTTACAAACACAATACAAAAAATGAAAGAAAAACATAAACTAATTGCAGGTTCTAACTTAAAAAATCTACTCTTATATTCAAAATTAGCGGAAGAAGGCTCATTAAAACCCCAATGATAAATCCCGTCAATAACATGAATCTCATCTTCTCTCTAAGTGATTTTCTCTTTCTCCATAATTTAGTTAAGCGAACAACTTTTCCTTCCATTCTCTAGTTATATAATTTTCACAATTAAGAAGTGAACAAAATTTGAAACATAAACATGGTATGTTACTATAAAAAAAAATGCGTGTGCATATAATAAACAGAAAAAAAAACAGATAATGAGGCTAGTTTGGTCAAATTACTATCCAAGTCACGTGACCAATGATGTAATAACGCTGAAACAAGGATTTCTTTTATGGTTCTCCAAATCACTATTTATACATATATATATTTATGTACATATGTGTGTATATATGTAAGATGTGAGTTGCACCTTGAGTGTGAAGACCCATATAGTAGGTGAGAGCTTCAGTCACACACCCCAAACAGCTATCCCAGAGAAGTTTAAAATCAAGATCGGTTTCTTGAGCATGGTAAGCAAGAAAAATCTAAATTATTCACTCATCTCTCTCTCTATAATCGCTTGCATGCACGCCCTTCATTTCCAAAATCATTTTTTGCTTTTTTTTTTTTGTTTAAAAAAAAATCAGAAATTATGTACTCTCTTAAACGTCAAAACCTAACTGAAGACTAATTTGTTCCTTGGAGATTCGTTCACGCATCCCAGTAAGATAGCCTTAATTTTCACTTGATGCTCATAGTTTTCGCCTGCACACTTTTTCTTCCTCGATTCGAGGAGGAAAGTGTCGATAGAATAGGAGACCATGAAAATCAAATAGCTAGCCTTTTTTTTTTTTTTTTTGAAGTTCTTTAGCCAGTTCATTCAATATATATGTCCATGCATATATGTATGTGACTTTTAATGGTTGGAATTTATAAATATACAGAAGCAAACAAGTCAGAAGGAGAAGGAAGAAAGCACAAAGAACAATTCAGAGATGGCGGGATCAGATGGAAATAAGGATCAGGAAAAATTGCCACCCGGTTTTCGGTTTCATCCAACGGACGAAGAACTGATCACCTTTTATCTGATAAACAAGATTACAGATGCCACTTTTACAGGGAGGGCAATAGCTGATGTTGATCTCAACAAATGCGAGCCCTGGGAACTTCCGGGTAAATATTGACTTCACAAACCCTAATTTCGGTTTTTTTTTTTTTTTTTTTCTCTACATGTACATGTTAGAATTTCAAAAATTTTGTAAATTACAAAAACCCTAAATAAAACTTCTGACCTAATTTTGTTGTTGGTTTTTTTTTTAATTTATATTTAATTTCTACATACATAAATAAACACTTTTTGATCAGATTTTACTAATTACTATATATAATAATTTGAATAATCTCTTAATTTGTCTGATTTACAGCAAAGGCAAAGATGGGAGAGAAAGAATGGTATTTCTTCAGCCTCCGGGACCGGAAATACCCAACTGGGGTGAGAACAAACCGAGCCACGAACACAGGGTACTGGAAGACTACTGGGAAAGACAAGGAGATCTTCAACAGTGTAACCTCAGAGTTGGTTGGGATGAAGAAGACGCTGGTTTTTTATAGAGGGAGAGCTCCAAGAGGAGAGAAAACCAACTGGGTCATGCATGAATACCGCATCCATTCCAAATCTGCCTTTAGAACTTCCAAGGTATAATGCCTCTTCACAACTAATTGTCTAATTACCATTTTTCATCAACTAAAGTATTCTAGTCATGAAGTATACCTAAATGATAGGTTCATACCAATTTGTTGATCTCAATTTGATGTGTGTATAAAGATCCTTTATTTTAAAATTAAAAAAAAAAAAAAACTTGGGAGAGGGGGTTCAAACTCAGTATCTTGTAATGGAGTCGGTCAATCAGATGTGATATTACCGTTAAATTATAATTTTATCATTAAGATAACTTTTAAGACTCTTAAAAGCGAGAGACGTTGAAAGCTTGAAGTAATTGGAAATTAACTTAATTTAGTATAGATACTAGGTTTAAAACGTTTATATTCTACCTGATTTAGTATAGATACTAGGTTTAAAACGTTTATATTCTACATAGAGGAGGAAGCCCTTTTTACCCTTTAAAGCCGTATAATTGATCCATTTAGTAGCTTGTACTACTGGTAATTGATAACTAAACAAGTTACCCACTTGATCCCTAGGTTTAATAACTAATATTTTACACGCATTTGTTATGGAAGAAATTTAACGAAATTGTTAATGGGCCGCCAATAACTTACTAGAACATAATTAAAAAATTAAGTAGGGAGATGTTTGGTACACACACACACACACACAAAAATCAGCCAAGCGACACGGTTTACACTTGAATATATATATATATATATATATATACACACACACACATGTATGTATGTATATCTGTGTGTGTGTGTTAATATCGCCAAACCAGTGTTTTTATCTACCAAAGTTTAAATGCATTAACATACATATAAATAATTCCAAAAAGGGGCATATAATCAGAGAAGTAAAATCTAAGAGTTTGATGGGGGAATATTCAACCTGTTAATCGTGTTCAGAGTAAGCTTTTTATGACTAATAAATTTAGAAACAAAGTTAGAGGGACTTTGTAGTTTTGGGGTTAATCTAGAGTCCAAGGAATTTCCAAATTAGGTAAAATCGCAGCACAATAAATAATACGGTCATACATGACACCCACGAAATCTATCATTTTATCACGCGTAGATCATTTAATCATTTTATTACCTTGTGGTTAAAAGTTTTAAATCACATAAAATTTTATGACTAAATATATATTATTCACAATCTTGTGAGTTGTGACTAAAAATGATATTTAGTTATACAAAATATTGTGACTAAAAATATCAAAAGAAAAAGGTGTTACTAAAAATTCTTTTTTTTTTTAGTGCTAATCAATAAGGTGCAAATTTGAAAAACAAAGTATACTAAAATTTTTCTATGATTTAAAATCCATGTAGTTTTCTGATAAATCCTATGAAAGAATTAACGGAATTTCATGTGAATTGTATGTAGTTTCTTCTATAAAAATAATTTATAGATTGTAAAATGCACATGATTGGTTTCTTCAAAAAGAAAAAAAAATGCACATGATTGGTAATTCATTCAAGTAAACTAGTGAAAGTGTCAACTTAGCTCGATGTTGCTTGCCCTATATGCTTAATAACTTTTTTTTTTCCCTTACCCCTCCCCATAATTCATCAACAAAAAAACATAATTAAAGTAAATAACATAACATAAAAAAATTGAAGTTGTCTTCTAACACAATTTTTTTTTTTTCTTTTTTGAATTTGGGATGAAGAATTTGAACTATATGCTTTTTGATAGAATCATGAATGATATTAGCGCTAGGTTTGTCTGCAACCACGACTCTTCTAACACAATTTATTTGCACATGTTCAACAGGATGAATGGGTGGTGTGCCGTGTGTTCCAAAAGAGTGCTGGTGCCAAGAAATACCCAACAACTCACCAACCAAGAACACTTCTCAACCCTTATGCCCTAGAAACTGGCCCAAGCATGCATCCCTCGCCCATGATCCCACTCGGAGACCCCGCTCAGTTCCTCTTCGGTCCCCGGAACAACTACAACCTCTCCGCTCCCGAACTCGCTGAGCTCTCGAGGGTCTTCCGCGCCGCTGCCGCCGGCGGATCATCAGCCGCCACCATGAACCTCCCTATCCCTTCACCACAGTTCAACTATCCTACCATGGCTGGCGGAGGAGGAGTAGGCCTCTCGATTTCTGGCCTCAATTTGAACCTCGGCAGCGCACCCGCCATTTACCGCCCTGTGCCGCCGCCGCCTCAACCGATGAATCTGAATCATCACCACGAGATTAATGCGGCTTCCATGATGAGTACCACTAGTGGCTCTTTTGCCCCGGAGAGTGGGAGTAGTACTGGGTATGGTACGGACATGAACAACGTCCCTAACAATAATAGCGGACCCACCAACAGGCCGTACATGAATGTGGATCATTGCATGGATCTTGATAACTACTGGCCTGCTTATTAGAAGTGGAGAGATTAAATAAAGTAAAAGGTTCTTTAATTATAATTAGTTGAATATTAGTAGACGATAATTGCTGGTTATTATATATATATATATATATATTTGTGGTATAAGTAGGTAGGATTATATAGTTGAGTACGTACTACTTCTGTGACTTTGGCTGAAGAGCGCCTACAAGTGCATTGAGGAGCTAAGAAGGATGTACAAGTAGTGCCCAAAAATCAGGGTATTAGCTAGTTAATTATAAAACATCTTAATTGCTCCTCTAATGTTATCCTTTCTTTTCCTTTTTTTAATTTGAGTTTCTGAGAAAATTGTAAGAAATTAAAATGCTTTAGCTCATTTTCTATAAGAATCAACTTAATTATCTTCTCTACTTTACCAATTGAAGTATTTGCTACGTTTTTTTTTTTTTTTTTTTTTTTTTCATAGCTTGTTGAAAAGTTAGCCAACTATATGACACAAAATGAAAATATTGTAGAGTAGTACTAGATATATGGCAGAATCCAATGCACATTTTTCCCAACAAGTGTTATAAAGAGTCCATCGCAGGAATATATAATTTCCATTTTCAAAAAAAAAAAAAAAAAAAAATTTGTCCGTCACATATTCTGATTTTCAGATATTAATGCTTCCCTCCACCTACCATATATAGCAACCGAAGCACAAACACAATGTAGAGTGGGAAGAATAGGCAATATAGCATATTGTGTTTCATAATTTTAACCATATATATAGTGGGTGGTAAACTTTGAGATACTAAATAGCATATCTTCTTTAAATTCAAATAGAAAATCTCCAAAATATCCCCAACAAACAAAACTCACCCAAAGTCAAGATCCCAAGTCACGGCTGAGCAAGCTCAAATTCCAGAGGAGGACACAACAAAAGCTTGTGATCCCGACTCCGGCGATCACAATCCGGAGGAGGTTGCGATGAAATCTCGCAATCCCGACTCCGTTTACTGTCGGCGTCACAAACATGAGGGAGTGCGAGTCCTCGCCATTGTCCGTTTATTCATCACAACCATAATTGCGAGGAAAACCGTCGCCGCAATCATGACAAAAATCACCGTAAATTCACGACTGTCCGATCTCGTTTCCGTCAGCACTGGATCTGCGACCTACTCGTAGTGGTTTCTCCAACAACCATCTGGCTATTTGTCTTCTCTGGCAAACTTTATGTGTTATGGGTTTGGGGAGATAGATTTCTAATTTTTAATAAAATAGTAAATAAATGTATTTCCATAAAAATATATTTATTATATAATGTGTATTTATTAGGAAATATGATATTTATAATTTTAGTAAGTAAAATCATATATTTATCAGTAAATCTAGTGTTTATGTTGTTTTAAAAATTGTCAATATATCAAGTAAATCAAAATATTTACTTGAAAATCTTAATATTTTACTAATAATTAAAATACGGATATTATCACATGCTAATTTTTTTTGGAAAAAAAAGGGTATTACTTTTTTTGGATATTCAGATTACTTTTTTTTTTTTTTTTTTGTTTCCTTAAAACCTTAAATTGATTATATGTTTTTTTTTCCCTCAAATTTATTACTTTTTTTCTGGCATTCAGAGTAGTTTATATTTTAAAAAAGGAAACTTTTTTTTTTTTTTTTTGTATTTTCTTTATTAGTTTTGTCCATTGTTTTAGGTTTGTTTTTTATGTTTATTAGTTTGGCATCATGATCATTACATTAATGACTCTGTCATTTCAATAATTATATTTTATCATATGATATTTTTACAATATGGACCTTGTCATTATATCGCTTAATCAATAGCAATATTGTCATAGTCTATATGACAATGACTATATTATTTTGTAGAAGAACTTTAAATATGATATTATATGTTTAATCGCTTTTCAAATCATTTCGTTATTGATCGAGTCATTGAGCAAAAATCATATTCATAAAATATAGTTTTATAACATATTGGCCTCGACAATATGACATTGACAACAATTATAAAAATTAACAACGAACAATAAAAACATATCCATTAAAAAAAATTTAAATTGTAATCCATAAAAGAATTTGAGTTCAAATATACAAATATGAAATGAGAATGTTTTTAAATTTCTATTTTGAGTTTTTTAAGGACAAAATCTTCCCTTTTTTTTTTATGTTAAATTAGATAAGGGTTATTTTGTCAGCACAATATGATCATTTTTTTTTTCAATTTTACAAATAAGTTTATTCTTAAACATTTTTTAAATGCATGGTTATAATTTGACTATATATGTAAATAGTCCTTTGTAAAAACGGTAAAACCCCATCGTTAAATGTGGTAAAAAATAAAGACACATTTTTTTTTTTCCAAAAACTGTCATTTATGTGATTATTTCACGACAATTTTTTGAAAAAACTGAAGCCCGTTGTGGAAGGTCAATTTTCCACGACGGTAGATATTTTCCTGCTCATTTTTGTACTAAAAAATTTTGAAATTTTCTCTAATCTTTTTATAATCTCGAGCACTCTCTTCTTCTCCATTCAAAAAACTATCTACCAAATTTTCTCTCTTTTTCAGTTCAAGCTTAAAATCTTCAAATCCTCATTATTTCTCTAAATTCAACCCCGTCTCTTCTCTCTCTTTCCAACTTCCTTTATTCCATCCTCTCTATCTTTCTCATTCCTAATAACTCAGCCCCTGCCGCCGTTGTTGCCAAGACTCCCACGACTATATCCATTGTCGCCGCCAATGCTCCATCACTGTGTCCGTCGATGGCACCTTGACCACCAGAATATGGTTACTTTTAAGAGTTTATTGTTATTATCGTTAATTCAAATTAGTTTAGATTTGGAATTTGTTCTTTTTTTTTATTTAAGTTTTGTTTGGATTTATAAATTAGTATTTAAGAATTTTATGTTATTTAAGAATGATGATGAGTAGGAAATTATTATTTGTGTTGTATTGATGAAATATGAGAGTCTACTTTAATTTATGGATAATATTTGAAGTAATTATCAGTATGAAATCAAAAGTTTAAAAATTGAGTGGAGACAAATGACAAACTCTATGCGGCTCCCCTGTCACTGCTTGCACCTACCTTATTATTATTATTTTTTACTTGTCACAAAGTTAATGAATGTTGATTAGATCACAGAGAGTTTATTAATGTTGATTAGTTGATTATAAGTTTAAGACTTTATTTGGTATTCAAGTTTAACTGAAACTAAACTGTACTTTTTCATCTTAATTTTTGTCTTTTTCTAAAAAGTTAACAAATTTTATAACTAATTTTTGAAAAATCAACCAACTCCAACTTAAAAATTTCATCTCCAACCGGCGAATCAAACACAAGCTAAATTATAAAATAATTGTAGTTGCATACTAAGCCTATATGTGAATAATATTATCTCTGCTCAACCATCATATGGAAAAATGGTAGAAATATCTAAATTTTATTCTCTGCAGTGAAATGTTAAAAGACATTTTTCATCTATGCATGCACTTTGAACTTTATGGTCACTCCTACTTTTCTATTAGATTATGAATATAACTCCACTTTACTCATTTTATCATAAATTTAGTTAAAAACAGACAACAACAAAAAGTTAGTTAAGTCTAATCATGTGGTCTTTTTTCATATATTTTTAGTAGAAATTCTAATATAATGAGCTTGGTAAGACTAATTCTCTATTTTTCCGTCTTTTTTTAAAACTGAAATTATGATATAGGAGGTAAAGTACGGTTAAATTCAAAGTAAAGAAGGTAAAGTGAGAGTTTTTAAAGTGAATAGGATAAAGTGCGTCCTAAAATTCAAGGGTATGAAATGAGAATATTAAAAAAAAAAAAAAAAGATGAAACAAAATTCAAGAGAACTTGACAAAGGATTAATTTATTAACTTACTTGCTTGAGCATACCAAAGCAGAGGTGTCGTTTGACAGATCTTTTAAGGTCCAGGGGGAGAATAGAGAGCAGAGTCTTGACATCAACAATATCTTTGTTGTCTTGCAAACGATGTCGTACATATGGCATGATGGACTGTTTTAGAAAGTCGGGGATGCGGTTTTTCAGTATCCATATTTCGGCATTTCATTCTTTGATCATATTCCTCAGCTTTGATTTCTCCTCTGATCTTAATCTAGCTCCCAACTTCACTAGATCCTACACGTCAAGTAAATATACTATTTATGCAACTTCTATATATATATATATATATATATATATATAAGCATAATTCCACCCTTTTATATGTGAAAATATTTTTGAATTCTAAGAATCAAATAGAGCAGCAAAAACAAATTAAAGGATCGTAGTTAAATTGCTAAATTGTAAAAAATACATCAGTAAATAAATTTAACTTAATTTAAATAAAGTTAGAATAATAATAATAGTAATAACAATAATATTTTTAGGATAAATTTGAATAGTAAATTTAAATTTTTATTAAAAAAAACGTTGTAAAAAAATATTAAATAATAGTAAAAACACTCGTAAAACGGTGATGCAAACGAGGTAGTATTCAATAAAATAGGAGGATGATCAAGGAACTCACTGTCTCTATGCCAAGGTCGCCGATACTGGTCTTTGTATCCTGATCTTTGTGATCATGAAGAAGGAAAGAAAGCAAGCTTTCCAAATCAAAGTTATTACTGTCGTGTTCCAATGTGTGCCGTACATGTTGCCAGATCAATGTCTTTATGTTCGGAGGGAGGCCATGATTCTGTATCCAGATGTCGATTTCTGGTTCTACCATTTTCATCCTTTGTCCTATATCCTCTGACTTTGCAGTTGCCATCTGTATATATCTCTGTACTCACAACTATTCTATATACACTCAACCCATATAAACCCGACCATGATAATAATAAAATTTTATTACATATATGTATTAGTATAATATTCTACTACTTATAATAAACTTGATTAAAAAAAAAAAAAAAAAGAGAGAGCTGTATAGTCAGTACCAACCTGTAGGTTTCCAATAAGATACAAGAACAAAAACAAGGCTATGATTGAATAGAAGCTGCGAAGCAGGTTTCCCATACGTCGGTACTTGTTTGAAGGTTTTGACCAATTGAACTGCGCATTTATGGAAATCGATTAAACCATCATATATAGAGTACATGTGATGGATATTTACTTTTTTTTTTTTTTTTGGTAGTAATTATACATGTGTTAGAGAATGTTAATAAGCATGTTTATAGATAGCCATGTGGTGGTCAACATGTTGTTGTTGTTGTTTTTTTTTTTTTAATTTTTTTTTTAATGTGTTTAAAACTTGTTGCTTCCGAAAAGCAATTTTTCTTTCCACCCAAATATGTGTGTATATACACACACACACATTATTGATGTCATTCCGGAGAGTTAGACATAAAGGCGCATATATATAATTTATCACTAAACATTTAGCATATACATAATTTTATTATCGACATATCCAAATACAACAAAAAGTATAGAACATTTTTACTAAAAGCAAAAAATCATTTCATTTTAATAATTATCATGCGATTTTGTAGTGGCAATGTTATTCCTAGAATATTCTCAAAAAATTATTATATTTCAATCTCACTCTCATAATGATGTCATACATAGTAGTAAAATCCTCTTTCCAATTATAAATTAGTAGCAGTTTACTCACACCATCATGAGTACATCTCCGTATAATTCATTGACCGTCAGACCTTTAGAGTTAAGCTTCATTTTAAGAGGAAGGAAGGTTTTTTTTTTTTTTTTTTAAAAAAAACATTGTTACCATTTCACCACAAGTGTAGTGGTGCAATATGCTGTGGTTATATTATATTTTCATCCTATACATTACTTGTTTTGTAACAATAAAATAGAATTCCAAGCCTAAGAATAATGTATAAATTATAAAGGTGATACTAAAAAAAAGTTGGGAATATTTGTATATTTCAAATATTGTTAAGTGACCATTATATTAATATTTCTCATATTATAAGCTATAGTTGAAATATTCAAAAATATTTAGGGGATACAAAAGAATTTCAAAAGAAAAAAAATTGAGTGAAGCACCTGCCATCACTCACTATTAAGTGGCTTCACCACTATAGTCATATATTCTTTTTTTTTTTTTTTTAAATTTTACGGAGCATATAGCTTCCACTAAATAAAAAAACAAAAGAAAAAAAAAAACAAATTTGAAAACACTCTTAAATCTCCAATTTAAGAATTCCTACTCAGACCAATCCTTCTCTCCCCAATCCTTCTCTCCCCACTCGTTTAGTTAATCCAACGGGATCCTATATATATATATATATATATATATATATATATAAAAGAATATTAGCTTCTTTGTAAGAATGATTACACACATACATTATACACACATATGATATAATTAGTACTGGTTACTTGTAGCAAACAATAGATTAAATAAAACTTACATGGCTTGCGATTATGTAGAGTAAGAGATTGAGTGCGCCATTAAACCCAAATAATTCTACTAAGTGCGCCGGGCATCTTTTTTAGTTCCTCGCACGAAAGGTAGATGCATAAAACCCTTGGAACATATTGGAAGAGAAGAAGGAAGTTTGGAAACTTGCTTCTTATACTCAAAGATTTCCATCTCTTTGCTTTTGAAAGGAAAATAAGAATCACCACCTGCAAAATAAAAAATTGCTCCGATTCAATAAATAGGGGGGGTTTTTTTTTCCCCGAAACAAAATCTAAAAAGAGAGCGACCAGCGTTAGCATATCTCTTTAAGTGTTATCAAAGAGACTCCCTAAATACTGACAGAAATGTTTTTATGATTTAGCAAGGAAAAAAAAAAGATGCACATATATGCATGTTATAAAAGATGATTCAAGTAGGTTTAAATGATCTTATGATTTAGGAACTTGTTAATTTAATTATTAAATAAAAAAGGTGCATATACATGTATATTAGGCTTTCGCTTGTTATCAATCAGAGTTTTCCTCTATTTATAAAGTAGTTGTACAATTTTAACTAATCTTGTCCCTTTGAAATATATTGGATAAAATCAAAACCTATCGTGTGCATGCAATTGGAAGATCATTTAATTTTCACTATGTGTGTGTGTGTGTATCTCTTCAAATATGCATAAGTTTGGTCTGGTTACTTCATTTTAAGCTGATCCAATAATGGAAGAGTCCAAAAAGTCAGGATCTAAAGTAAAAAAAAAAAAAAAATGCAAGTTAAAAGATTCTTATTTAAGAATTAAAAGCAGCTGGTTGGATCTCACCTGTGGAAGGGGAAGAACAGCTAGAAGATCAAATAGGATATAAGACCAACGAGCCTTCTTTACTATTCTCCACATACTTTTACATAAACCTCCTCTTCGTTTCGACACCCCAAAGGCCTCAGCCATGAATGAAGCATGAATTAGAAAGAAAATGTGGAATATGTAAATGATGTCTGTGACAGATCTCGAACAAATTAAGGGCAAAAATCTTCAACTGTGAGTCCATTCCCAAGCACTTGTTGTCCTTGTCTAAAACAAGTGTGTACAAGAAGATCGGATCTGTTGAGACTGCAATTACAGATGACATTGCAAATATAGTATTCCACATTGGGAGGTACGGTCCCCATGGGTCTAGAATTTCCTTCATTAGATTAGGCCTTAATATTCTTGAATATTTTCCATCTTTTATTGTTCTAGTACTGATGAGACGTTGTTTCTGATCCTTTCTGTTCCGCAAATTCCCAATCTGGTCTATTTCTGAAATTAAGTTGGGGGAAAAAAAGGTTAAGAATTAGCAGAGTTTTGAATTGATGCTCATGAGTATCACATTGAAAGCCAATTTCTATTGATTGATTTCTTTATTAATAATTATTTAGAAAAACAATGTAGATAATCTCTTTTTTCTTTTTTTCTTTTTTTCTCATCACTCATTTGGTGAAACTATTTTATTTTATTTTATTTTTGAGAAAGAGTCAAACAGCATTCTTTTCTATTTTTGAAAAGAATAATATTAAATTATAACATAAAAATAGTAATTAATAACATAATCAGATTTATGACCACACAATATCAAAAACACCCCCTTCTTTCATCCTCCTCTCTTTCTCATGCACATAAATCTATTAGTAAAAATTAATCGTAGATCCAAGGATTTACCCGTAAAAATATGTTATAATTATCATCTTTTAAAAGACCTATTATAAACTTTAAATGTACCCATAAATATGTTAGATCTCATAATTTTTCTTTATTTTTTAAAATTAATTTTAATTATCCTAAGTTAGAAATATATTTTGATTCCTCTTACTATCTATTCATTACAAAAAAAAAAAAAAAAAAGAAAAGAAAAAGAAAAAGATTAGATTGGAAAATTACTTGCTCATTTTAGATGCTAAGATCAGTTGATGGTTTTACAAAGTCACACGCATGCATTTACTTTTGCACAACAAACAGAATATAGTAATGAAATCTCAATATTGTTCCCTTGTAAAATTAATATTTAACAACTTCCATTATTTAATTACACAATGTGCATTATGTAAATGATCTCGATACGACAAGTTGTTAATTTAAAAAAAAAAAAATACTGCAAGTTGTTAACCAGCCTCAACTAATCCCCTAATGGTGTATTTCGATAATTTTATGATCGATTAACTGTGCATTTTCCGTTAAAATTAATCATGTACTTTAACAAGCAAATAACATGCTTCTAACTTGGAGAGATTATTAGATATTTTTTAGAAAAAATATATATTTTACAAAAACTATATATATATATATATATTATTCCCTTTGTTTTACAGCTCTATACCAAACAAGAGACTATTTTTGTTTTATTTCCATCCTTTCATATCAAAAATCATGAGAGAAAAGATCTCTCCTTTTTTTTTTTTTTAAATTGCTCTCACTTAGCTTGTACACCACTCTTTCTTTTATAATTTCTCACCATCCTACCAAACGCATTAATTAAGTTCTACAATAGAGTAGGTGTCTATTTATTGTTAGGGAATCTTTGCAACCACATCTCACTAAGCAAATTGCTATATATCTATATATATATATATATGTGTGTGTGTGTGTGTGTGTGTGTGTGTTTGATCATAAATGGATTTTGTTGGACCATAAATCTAATATTAAACAAATTTATTTAATGTTAATGAATATACAAGGTTGTGACATGTATTATAACTTAATTATATAGAAACGTGGGATTCAATTATCATACCTTTTCCCATATCATGATTTTATATTGCTATCAACAATAAGTGGATGCATCCCCGGGATAATAAATTGGATTAGCATTCGTTTGTAAACTGGCTCAACCATAATTCACTAGCTCAGTAGCTCTTTGACTTGTAATAAAGTAAGTTTTGAACTAATTTTCTTCTTCCAAACAAGGGATAGAAGTGGAGAATGGTCTTTCTAAAGTTTTTTTTTTTTTTTAAACAAATATTCTAAACTTTGTAAAATTAAAAAATATAGTTATATATATTCTTAAAGATAAATCAGTGATTGACCTTTTAATAAATGGTCAGTTATTGAGTCAATATGTATTTTTATTTATCAATCACTTATTAACCTCCGGCTTTGATTGATAATAATTGTCACCAGCCAATTTCTAATTAAAAAGGAAAAAAAAAATTCAGTCATTTTCTTAAATAAATATTCAAAAACTGTCCACCGATCTACCTAATTTTTTTCAATAAACAACATCATGACACAAATTTTATTCACCTAAAAGATTAGGAGATAGGAAGCAATTTACACCCCAACTTGAATTTTTACTTCTTGACGAGAAGCACCTACTGAAGAACTTGCTCTTTTCCAGCCTTCCATAGTTTTTGGAAATGATACAATGTCAATCACACATGACATGACCTAGTTGTTGCAGATCAGAAAGGAAATGAAAGGGAAGGGAAGTGCTTGGCTTAATTCTAATCTAATTCCGCTCTCTCCAATTGAACTCATTTCACAACTTTTTTTTTTTTTTTTTTTTTTTAGTTCTTTTGAGGATTACCAACAAAAGAGATAAGTACAGAGAACTAAAGAGACACACGTAGAAGATGCAAAAGCAAGAAAGAGATTAAATTAAGCTTTGAAAATGGAGCAAATTGTGTTGACAAATCAACGAAAGGTTTGCTATATATGAAGTTGTAATATTCTTGATCGGAAAGAAAGAAACGAAGGAGCTTTTGGTGCGTAGAGAAATGAGCTAAAAGAAAACGAGAGCGAGATCTAGAGATGGATAGTCCTTATTTTTTGGCTAAAAAAAGATCTGTTGGTCAATTCTTTTAGTTCACGCAGGCAGGAACACTCCCCTAAGTTGATAAGTGATTTAAATAGAGATGGATAGTTTGAATATGATATGTTTTAGCTTGAGAAAGAGAGAGATAGAAAGAGAAGAAAGGCTGGTCAAAGAAGTGGGAAGTTTCCATGTGCCAAATCATTAGTCTTCCCAGCTCGTCCCCACTATGAAATGACAGAGAAATTGTAGGGTAGTTTCCATGTTATAATCCTGGGAATATTTCTCTATCTTCAAATTCATACGGTAAAGAAGCAATTGCCTGTAAATTATTAATTAATGGGGTTCACTTATAGGTCTATTTTGTTCACCCTTCAGTCCTTTGAAAGTATTTGTGGTCGATCTATCTCGTGAAAATTTTGCGTATGCTTGTTTGTGTTATTACTCAGAAAAAAAAAAATCATACGAGAGAGAGAGAGAAATTTTAGACTTTTAAGAAATTGAGTTTCCATCTTAAATGATTAACCTATTAAGTAAAGTGGTACAATATCCTCATATATTTATTACTGTTATTGTATGTTTATGATGTGATACTCGGATTTCTTTTTACCCTTGACAAAAGATTGTAGGTTGAACAGAGACAAAGGGAGGTTATGCCGAGGAGGCATGATTTTGAAATTTTCCTTTTTGTAAGTTTTGAAAACTCCAAGGACTCCTTATAGGTTTTTTTCCTTGTGGCAAAATATGTTACAACTTTATCACTTATTTGCCGCCTAAATTTTTTATTAGTGTTATTACATTTACATAATTATTTCAAAACCTTCAATTTCATCCTAAATTAGGATTTTTTTAGTAGTCATATTTAAAGTTTAATATCTTTGATAAATCCAAATCAACTATGTTACCATATAATTTCACAATTTTTCGAATTCTAGATTTTAAAATTAAATTAAACTCTATTACAAATTTGGTTCATTTTAGGGAGAGAGAGAGAGAGAGAGAGAGAGAGAGAGAGAGAGATAGAAATAGAAATAGATAATGATGATTAACTATTAAAGTATTGTAGTTTTGATTCAAACTTTGGAAATGTCGATCTCATCTAGATCCTATGCCTTGTGAAGCTGCCGCCTTCTGATCATGCGAAGATCATGGCAGTAGTGACAAACTCGTCGCTAGCTTGGTTCGTTGTGGCCGAGGGTGGTTCACCATTTTCCAGTGGAGAGTGTTTAGGCTTCGGTACGGAAGGAAATTCGGGATTTTGGAGTTGGGGTTAGGCTTAGGGTGATTGAAGTTTTATTTTTAGAAGATAGGTTAATTGTTAATTGAAAGCGAATTAATGAGTAAATCCAAAATAAATTAGTAGTACAATCAAAAGTAAACCAGTAATCTAGCAAAAAAAGTAAATTAGTTTAATTAAAAGTAAACAATTGATTTTATCAAAAGTAAACCAATTTAATTAAAAGTACAATATTGGTTTCATCAAAGGAAATCAATGATTTTGGGGTATTATAAATTTTAATACCCCATGAAAAATAAGACGTATCAAAGAAATAGTAAAAAGTGATAAAATTAGTGAACTCTTCTCGAGATGTATACACAACCTAATTTTTTCCGCCCCTCCTTACTTTTGATCCCTTCATCCACAATGAGAGATTGGGCTTACATTTGGTGTATCGGTTTAAAGAATAATTTTTGAATTGAATTGGTTAAATTTTTAAAAATTAGTTATATTCATATATATATATATATATATATATATTTTGTTTACTTTTTAAAAAAAGACAATATCTGAAATGGTATTTTGTGTTTGGACCTTAAAACCAAACATGAGGTTACTCTCTTCCTCCATCTATCTCTTCCAACCAAACACATTGACTTCACATGACGTCTCATATTTGCTTAATTTTTTCCTTTTTTTTTTTTTTTTGTTCACTCTAACTAAATTTTTAAAAAATTATTTTTTTCTTTAAAAGTAAACTAATTTTATTACTCACATCTTCAATTCTCTATAAAAAAAAATCTCAAACTTTAATTGTGCGTTTGGTTGGCCGGTTGGAGATGAAACTTTTAAGTTATAGTTGGTTGACTTTTAAAAAACTAGTTATAAATTTAATTGACTTTATAGAAAAAGATAAAAACTAAGATAAAAAATACAGTTTAGTTGGAGTTAAACTTAAACGTCAAACATTCCCTAAAAAGTCCATAACTTTCTTATTTTAAGCCGAATTGAGATGTACACATATATTTAAATTGCATAGAATGACAATAGAAACAAGATTTATGTTGTTTATTTTTCTCCGACCAAATTTTAAGTTTTTATTATTTTTTACTTCAAACAGTTTATTTTCAACCAAACACACAATTCAAAACATCAACTTAACTCTAATTAAAATATCTTCAAAACTCCTAAGTCTGCCATTGTGCTTTGTATCAAATTCTCTCGTCTTATTTTAACCCAAGATCATCTATATATATATAGAGAGAGAGAGAGAGAGAACACGAGGTTTGCTGTATTTTCAATGAATAACTATTACTCCTAGTGTGGGCCTAGCAAGCTCGAAAAAGACGCGGACGGTATACATGCTAAATGAGAACGAGTCTAACAATGCGGCTCATAGATTTTTGAATTGACTGAAACCGTATCAACATTTTTTCGAGTTCATTTAGGCAAAAAGTATTTTAATGCACATTTCAATTTCAACCAACGTAGCAAAAGGAATCAATGATGAAATCAGAAATGTCATGGAAATATCAACGGATATGTCGATATCAATATCGGTGTCAATGTCGATAAAAATGAAAAATGAAATATATATATATAAATATTGCATAAAAAAATTGAAAATTTCAAATGAAATTATATAAACTGAAAAATAACTAATTAAGAATACTTAAATTGGTTCTATTTTTTACAATAGAATTATGTATATAAAAAAATGTAAATTGCAATGTACATAATAATGACATATTATAAAACATATATATATTGATTGAATAACACCTTCATTAAATGCAAAATTTAGAATCTAAAAATATTTTACATAACAATAAAAGCATACTAGGTCCATAATTAAATACAAACATTAATTTCTTTTGTAAAAGAATTTGGATTCCTAACATGCTAGCTATATAGTTTTATTCATGATAGAAAATGTTAATTGCTGAGAACAAATAATTTACGTGAAGAGGAAAAAAAAAAGTTATATTGAACTTAAGGAATTATTATTATTATTAATAAGAGAAGAGACCAAATGAACAATTTATCCAAAATCATATATGCTTTCTAAAAATTACTGGTAAAAACTACTGTTTTAACAGCTAACTTCGTTTTTCAACAAACAAATCTATAACTGAAACAACTCTATATTGTGCATTAAAATTTTTTAACAGACACTTATATATCATATAATCTTGTAAATAATAATAATAATAATAATCTAGAAAACAGTTCTAATGGTAATGCAAGAAAATCCTAAAACTTTTGTTATGATGTGATGTTTAGCTTGAAGCCATTAATCTACCTTATGTTGTGTCCAAATATTGTGTGGCCAACTTTGAGACGAGTGTCGTTTTGATTGCTTGTTTGCGAAGAGGTTAGCCCGCATCTGAAACGGAAGTGGTAGAACCTCTGGCTTGCAGGGCCAAAAAACAGAGAGGAGAGAGGAGAAAATGATGGAAATACCCGTCTAGTGTTTAATGTCCTTTTATCCTCCTTTTGTTTGGGGGGAAAAAATGGACATGAAACTGAGGAGAGTTCAATGAAACATATCCCTCAATTTCTAAAATCATATCAGAGAAAATGAAGGACCAAACCAAGAGCACAAGAAGATGTGAATTTGATCTGATAAGAATTAGAATTACTCTGTTATAAAGGCAAACCCCACTTGTTCTCTATATCTGTAAGAATAAACAATAAAATTACACTGTTTAACGACAAACTAAGAAAAACTATCTCATAACACACGAACAAAATACCAAAGAACTTGGATGTCTAATTGCGTAGTGTGACAAACTTTTCTAAACTTTTCTTCACAAGGGGGAGAGAGAGTTTTCAAAGGCTTCGAAGAGAGGCATCAGATTTCATTGACATGCCTCAGAAAACCCCTTGGCACAAGGAGCGCGGATCCACCTGCCAACATTAGTGTAGATTTATAACTAAGCAAAGTCCTAAATCGAATCGTCAGAAAATAAATTAAATTATTGGACAACCACATTAGACCCCCAAACCCCACGTAATTTTATCTATTGTGTTGAGCAATTCAGGCTTTCTTAACGAGTTTCAATCAATTCTAATAAAACCACCGCAGTAACTTGTATAAGAAGTAACATGATCCAAACATAACTACCGAATCAACTAACTAGGAACAGGAAAATCTAAAAGCACTTGATCTTTATGCTTGGCTTGAATAACAATCAATCTAATAATCTCACCAAGAAAAGAAGCGAACCACTCATGCGCCTATCTACTTTTCGGGATGTCCCCGCTTAGCTTTACGACGTCCATGGTTGGTATGAGAATTTCGAACAGGTCTGTTAGCCTTTTTGCTGCAGAGACAATGGACGAATAACAAGCAAGAGAAAAAATTTGAGAATTTTCTAAGAGGTAAGCAAAGAAACAAAAAAGGATGAATCACAAGTGTACAAACACCCATGCCCAAAATTTGAAGGCCGTTAGAAACATTAAACAACGGTCTACCGTAGACTTACCCGAATATGGAAGAGAACACTCTGAACAGAATGATGACGGGTAGCGCCAATAAAGCTGAGGCCTGCAACATTATGTCATTGATAATTTTCAATTGATTGAAACAAATCCACACAAGAATGAAAAAAATTAGGGGCGAAAAATAGCTTAAACACGGGCCTATATTTAAAACCATTAAATGCATACCGCAAACCACTCAAACTCTTTAGTAGCAAGAGGTTTTGTCAGTTCATGTTTTTTCAGCGTCTCCTTGACAGTTGCTTGAACCTTTTACCCAGAAAGAGCATTGTTGAGCAACGAAAAAAATTTAAGGATATAAGTATGGAAATATGTTCACAATACAGTAGAATCAAATCACAGTTCAGCCAGATGGTTAGAACAGCAGAGCGGAACGGATTCATCAAAATATGTTATTTGTTCGACACTAATTAGAAAAATTACTCCATCTAAGCTTAGGAATGAAAATCGAAAACATCTACAGAAAATAGAGATCCACAATTACTAGAGCAACAAAAAGTACATGGGAAAAAAAACTACTCTTTATTTATGGACAGATAAATCTTCTCCACTAAGCTTGTTTGACTTTTACATTTTGTCATCATCTAAAAGATAGATTTTTTTTAGTCGTCTTTGATTCAATGAAGAGGATCAAAGTATCCAACTGTAGTATGACCATCAAACTAGTTTGATATTTTAAGTTTTTAACAACCAAAATAAACTTGTGGGCTTGTTAAAGCATATTTTCTATCCAACCGTCCGCCAGAGAAATGAACATGGAATACTCTTAATTGCACTTAGTCCAGAGGTTCTGTAAAACTGACATAATACCTGATGGTGGTATGTCGTTGCAGATTGTAGAAACTTTCCGTAAGCATGAACCGCTTTCTTTGTGTACGGCTTCAAAGTCTCGTGCACTTTTTCAACATGAGGTTTTGCTGCAGTGGCAACCTGATCAATATATGGTTTGCTGTACTTTTTTGCTTCCTGTCACCAAGAAGACAGTTCTGTAAGTTGCATTTTAAAAGCAAAAATAAACAAGAACGTAACAAAATCAAATAAATACCTGAAAGTAGGGATCAACAATTTCTTGTACTCTCGAAACATGTGGAGCTAATGCACTTTTTGAAGTCTCATACGCTTCAATAGTTTTTGTTTTGAGGGTCTCCAGATGTGGTTCAGCAGATGTTCTTACCACCAGCCACTGCTCCTTTATTGAGGGGATAACCTTCTGAACAGATTGAGAAAATTCATTTAAAATTCAGTAAGGTTCTAAATATAATTTTTCTTTTTTACCCCGTTTTTAACTGTGACAGGCTACAGGCTAACCATTAAAATTTTTGGACGTTGGAGGATTCACCATCCAAAATTTAGATCATCTTAAGTAGAAGACATGGTTAAGTGGTAAAACTGAGGAAACACTAGCCCTGGAAAGATTTTAATTTTCCAATATGCGCGAGCTACGAAAAGAAGCAAGTCACTTCTGGAAGATCAAAGGCCATAGATAGAATACTGAAACTCAAAACTCAAATGTTTCAAGGAAAAATGGAGGAGATACAAAAGATCTTACAGTTTTAATTGTTTCCACATGAGGTTCGGCCCACTTTTCAGCTTGAGCTTTTTTCTCCAGGGCCTAGGAAAAATAGGTAACATGATATTACCAAAGTAATAAGGTCTCATTACATAATAACAGTACACTAAGCCTAGAATCATTGAGAATACAAAAATTTTAGTTAAAAAAATATTTTCAAGGCATCACATAACAATTCCAACCAACCATGCAGCATCTAACTGTATACCTTCTGAATCACTGTTTCCAAGGCTGGTTTTCCATGCAGCCTCCAGTAAGTTTCCGCATGAGACTGCAAGTTGATAATATTTTCAGAACATGCATGAAAAGACTCTTCAACAAAGGGCAATGGAGTTTGTCTACCTGACACTGAAGCAAATGGACGGCAACCCAAGGCGGAAGCCATGCACCATGAACCTGGTTATAATTCGTAACATAAATTAGTATCCTTTCACTAGATAACATATCAGAGATGACAAAGAATGTGATTGCCCACAATATAAAGCATTTATGAGCATATAATCATTTACAGCTGGACCACGTCTTGCTTTCCTTGAACATGGACCAATTAGTGATGTTTGAAGGGATACACATTCAACACAAAACATTTGTAATTCAACTCCAAAAACATTACTGCTGAGGGGAAGCTTTATTTCAAGGAAAACGAAAGTGGTTGAAGCAATTGGGAGGTGGAGAACAGGATAACTAAGTCTCTTTGACATATTACCTCCAACAACTCTTTTGTTTTCGACGTGGCCTCATACTTTGCCTTCATCATTTCTTCCTGAAGAAAAAAATGAAAATTAAATGCATATAAGAATTATCACAAGCATCTAAAACTATAAGACCTTTGGCAGCACCTGCTAAATTACCTCAGCCACTTTAAGGGCGCGTTCAGTTTTACGAATCTTCATCTTCTGCTCATCATTAATCTTCCGGAGCTGCAACAGGAAGGAATGCTCAATACATAATTCCAAACGGAGCAAAATTCAAGTTGGATGGGAATTATATACAAATAGGCACAAGAATCTACAGTGATGTATATTCTCATAATTTCAAAGAATCCATAGAAATATTAAAATCCAACCGAAAACTAAATCCACTTTCAAATTTTACCGAACTCCATAGTGGAAGAAAAATCAACAAGCACAAGCATCTAACAGGAATTTTTCCACCATACATAAACACATTTTATTATCCCAAAAAGGTCCAACAGAAAAACTACTAAAGCATAGAAACTTAAGTTATCAAATCTTCAAATACAAAGTACCCATAAATCTTGTACATTTTGAACGGCCATAGGTAAATAAATAACCATCTCTCAAAGGAAGGGATGAGAAAAGCTACGGATGCATAGCCACATCTAAAGAATGCCTTTGTAAAAATATGACAAAAACAACTAATTTCCCCTAACCAGATTGAAATAAGTGGACATACACTCTCTATCGTTGAACTAAATTCCTTGATCTTCCTTTCAGCTTCATTTGCACGAGCTTCCAAGGCCTCTTTCTCCTTCTTTTGTGTTTCCAATTCCTGCCTAAGTTTTTCCACCTGCATGGAAGATTGACTTATACAAGGATGCAATAATATCAGTGTGCATAAGTCATTACCCCATATCTAACCTGCTTCTCTAATTCACCAGCACGTGCATGAGCCTTTCCAACCCGCTCCTCAACATCTAGCGTCCCCTTTTTCTAAAACACGATAAAAAAGTTAAAAATTTGTTAAAAATTCAAACAGACCTAGTTTAATTTTTTATTCCTTTTCACCAATCAAGACTCAAGAGAGGCATGAAAATATGAAAGAATGACAGACAGAATAATTGATTTTCAGAAACAATGATATAAATTCCACACCTGCAGAGAAGCGATCTCGCTATGCAAGGATGCAATACTATCCGACTTTTCTTGAATGACTTTTTCCTTCTGTGCTATTACATCTTCCTTCCCTTTCAATGCTTTAGTTTTCTCATCAACTTGGGACTCTTCAATATATATGAAATTAAATGTGTCAGCAAACAGGACCACCCCTTAATCACAGTTCATGATTTAGAAGTACTAGTCACGAAAACAAAAACTAATTGCTAAATGCTCTTTCTTAAATAACTAAGCCCAGTTGCCCAAATCATATGTTAAACTCTCCGAAAGCTTATTCACTTTCAAAACTATCACAATACCCCAAGCAAACAGAGTTCAGCATAATACTAGGAAAAATACTGTTTTTGACTTTGCAATTCAAATCTTCTATAGCCAATAGTGATAATAACTCTTTAACAATGAGATAAGCTTAAGATTAACATAGAACAGACACTCGTGGTAATTGAACTGAAACAACTATGAACATAAGCGTCAAACTAACTGCATTCATTTCCATTGATTTAAAAAATAATAATAAAAAAATAACCCCACACGCAGAAAAAGGGAAAATTAAAGGGGAAATCAGATCAAAACACTCGAATTTCAGGCAAGAAATTATTCATACTATCATTTAATTCGACCGTACCAAACCAAGTTCTTTCTTTTATTTTATGTAGTGAACCAAAACCAAAATTCACTCCACTTTTCAGGTCATTGAACTTAAATAAAAGCTCAAAATCTAAAAGTAAAGAGGAAAAAAAAAAAAAAAGGATTGAAGAAACTACTAAATCAGTATTCCCAACACTTCACTATCTTTTTTCCATATAACGATTTCTCCTCTATTTAAAATCCAGTCTTTCGTAACAAAATTTTAAAAAAAAAAAAAAAACAATTAAAAAAATAGGAGAAGAAAAGCATCATTTCCATCGCATTGACAAATCACTCCAAAAACTCGGAACTCAAAATCGGCAATCAAAAAACAGAAATGGAAATTTGAAATCTGAGAGCACGAAACTGACCGAGGGCTTGGATCTTAGACTTGAGTTGATCCAACTCGATCTTGAGAGCGGAAGAATCGGAGCCGTCCGATCCAGCCGCTCCACCAACCTCGGTTTCTCCATCTCCGGCCAAAAGGTCAGCCCTAACGCTGGTCCAGACTAGGGCAAACAGGAGCGAGAGAATCAGGAGCTTTTTGGCGGCCATGGTACATGCAGTTACAGCCAACAAAACTCAGACTATAGAGAGAGAAAGAGATGCAGAAAATGGAGGAGAGAGAACGAGGGCTGTGAGTTTCTCCCGGAAGTTTACAACGAGGTTTGTCTGTCTAGACTGAACGTGGAAAATATCGAATGTTTGGTTCGTGGAGATCTTTTTCCCACCAGCGAAAAGAATAAGGGCAAAAATTAAAAAGAGAGTTTTTCTTAGGTACGAAAAAGGGAAAAAGAAAATAAAATAAATGTAAAAAAATAAAAATGAATTTTTTTTTCTTTTTTGAATTCGAGAAATTCGAACTCTAGATGTAAGTGTCATAATACCGATAGTTTATACATTTAACCACTTTTTTCCCAAAGGGAGGGAAATTTTTAATTTTTTCCAAAAAAATAAATTTATAAAATAAGAATTAAAAACATTTTTTATTTGAAAATTTTATTTTTGTTTCATTTTTCGTGTATTTCATGAATAAAAAATGTGACAAAATAACAAATATATCTTTAGACAATTTATAAAAAAGAAAAAGAACATGTAAATAGCCAGTTTTTTATTTGCAAGTTGAAAGAGTATGGCATTGTTTCAACCAAGAAAGAGCGAGAGAGAGAGAGAGAGAGTATGGCATTAGATAATTCAATATTATAAGGATTTGTTTGGAACACAAGTTCCACTCAAACTAAACTGTACTTTTTTATTTCAATTTTTATCTTTTTTTGAAAAATTAATAAAATTTATAATTATTTTTTTAAAAGTTAATATTATTCAAACTTAAAAATTTCAACTCAGCTCATTCACCAAACACCCCTTAAGTTTTTTCTTAAATTGAAATAGGTTGATTATTAAAAAATTAATTATAATTTTTATTAATATAAAAAAAATAAAAACTAATATTAAAAATTTAAGTTTGAAATATCAAATCAAAGGGAAGCTTTGTTTTTTAACAATGACAAACCTTTTTTTTTTTTTTACTTAAATATTAGCTCAAAACATTTTCTCTATCATTTTTCATTCTTTTTTTTTTCTTCTTTTTTTTTTGGGAAGAAAAGGACACCCTTTCGTCTTTGAACGAGCTAAGTTGACCTCCTCTATTCTTCCTTCCTTCACGATCAACATTCAACAAGGAGTAATCTTGAAATATAGGTTCTACTTCTTCTTTTAGGATTAAGATAAGAAGACACCACTATCCTCCTTTTAACCCAAGCTTTTGTTTGGTGTTTTAATTAGAATTCAAAATTTTTATCTTAATTTTTATCTTTTTTTAAAAAATCAATAAAAATTATAATTAATTTTTGAAAAGTCAATAAATTTCAATTTAAAAATTTCATCTCCAACTAATAAACTAAACGGATGCTAAAATTTTCTATAAGAATTAATTGGCTCAATTCAAACGGATTTTGAGAGTATTACTCTACAAATTAAACTGATTTTAAGAAGGGTATTTTTGTCATTAATAATAGAAAGTTGTTTTTAAAAAAAAATGTTAAACAGAAGTTTAAGGCTTAGTTTGGCAAACATCTCAAACCAAACTAAATTGTACTTTTTTCATCATGTTTTTTATCTTTTTCTTCAAAAGTTTTTTATCTTTTCTGAAAAAATCAATCAAAATTACTATTTAAACTTATAAATCTTAACTCAAACTCATACACTAAAGAAAATTCTATGGTTAGAATTTTGAATTTTTTGTCAATTTTTTTGAAAGCGATTTTGTATATATATATTTTTTTTTTTAAAAAGGCGTAAGAGGTTTTTGTTTTGAGCGGTGGACTTAGAGCCGGGGCCGAGCAACGTGGCGATGTGAGGAACGCGTGGAAAAGAACGCGTGGCGATGGAAGGTGACGACCGGCAAAAAAATCTGCCGTATCGTCGTCGTGGTATGCGTGTGGAAATAAAAGAAGTGGTGTGGTTCACAAAACTAGGTAGTCGGGGGTTGGTGATGAGATTCAAAGTAGCCACAAAAGAAGGTTTGGGAAATTTTTTTTACAAAAATTTATTTTAAAAATAAAAAAAAAACAAGTAATTTACTAATTAATTAACTATGACTTTGTTCTTTGGCTAAATTAATTAAGTATGACTCACCCAAGAAATGTGATTATTTATTTTCTAGTTATGTCTTCACGTGACTTGTATTTAATCCGACAAATCAGATTTGTTAAGTTCAAAGTGTGAATTAAGGGGAACAAAGTATATAATAATTTAGCGTGTTAAGGATCTCTGTTATAATCATAACTTTTTTTATACAAATTATTGCTACGGTTGATTATTGTAATATCTTGATGTAACAAATTTTTAAACATATATAAATAAGATAATGATATCATTAAAAAGTTGGATTATAATTGGTGTTTTTAGTATTTTTTATAATATTTTATGTATAGGTTTTAAAATATTTAAACCTTTTTTTTTTTAGAGGAGAAAAAAGTATCATATAAACCAGATACCATACAAGTGACAGAAAAGAAACCATTCACCAAATATATTTTCTATCCAAGAAACGTGTGAAGTTTAGCCATAAGATACTATAAACAAGCAATAAATCATGATAACTAAATAATCTGAGCTAGAAAGAAGACATAAGAAAACAATAATCTTTAATAAGAGTCTCCAAGATAATCTGAAAACCAAAAGGAACATAATAAGATAAAACCTACTAGCAAATAATATATAAAAGAATTAAAGTAAGACTTATCTTGGGACATGAGTAGCTTCATGAAAAATATATTGTAAGACTGTGTTATTCAGCCTAAGAAGAGAAAAATGAGATGAGGGGGCAAAAAAAAAAAAAAAAAGTGGTGAACTCTTTCTTACTTTAGCACTAACTAAGCACGCGCTCCATCTCGTCACCACTGTTGAATATTTAGGTTCGAGTTGTCACCATCGCTTGATCGGGGTATATGAACAATCCATTTCGTGATGGATCAATTATCCATATATCACGCGGGGGTATCCATCTCCCTGATATTATCTGGGTATTTCAACCTCTATCCTTATAATCCTTTTTTTTATCAAAAAAAAAAAAAAAAAACACGCACACACACTCCACACGGGTGAAATATTATATTGTCTAAATAATATAAAAATTTAGAAAAAATAAATAAAGAAAAAAGGGCACCAACGACAAAACAAAAAATAAAATAAAACAGGTCGAAATTCCCTTGCAAAACTTAAAAAAATAATAAAAACTTGAAACTCTTTTACAAAAAAAAAAAAAAGAACCTTTTTTATCAAGTTAAAAAACAAGAACGAAACTTTTTTACGAAACTCAAAAAAAAAAAAAAAAAACGTTAAAGAAACTTATTTTTATGTTTTGATTGTGTAATAGAAGATATACTCGGCATAGTCCTGCGAGATTATATAAAATGCTAGTATCTAGTTAAAGTGAGAGACTTTAAGATAAGATTATTATTTTCTATATAATAGTAATTAGATCACATAATCGTTGAAAGATTAAAAATATTTTTTAACGATGTAAAAACAATCAAGATTGATTATACACCATTATAATTTAAGGGTGTTGTTAGGGACATCAATTATAACTTTAATTTTTGAGTGTCAATTTACATGACGATAAGTTATTATCCTTTTATTGATAAATATAACTAATAAATATAGAAATCTTTTAAACTTTTGTCAATAAAAGAATAACAACTCAAATATCACGTATATTTGTATTAAAAGTTAAAATTAAATATGCTAATATTTTTCATAAACTAGAAAATGAAGTAAACATATGATTCAACTCCATGGAACATAATTACAGTGGGACAATTTTGAATTTAAGAGTGATTCAGCAAGACACAAACCATCAAGCCAGTTAAAAATCATCTCATAATTTTGAGATTAGACAACCAATTCAATTCAATATTAATTCTCGAATAATCGAAACGAACCGACTTGTTATTTATGAAGCTGCTTAAGACTATAATCTCCTATCCAACCATTTGGAAGCACAAAAACCTGTCAAAAAATAAAAAATAAATGAGCAAAGTGCAAACAATTAAATTAGCTTAAAATATTACGTGAAAAGGTCTGGGTAGTGAAAAATTTTGTAAGCCAACGGAGATATACATATAATAATGGAATTAATAGATTTCATCTGGGGTCTTTCATTTTAGGATTACTTTAGTCATGTTGTGTGGCTTGATCATCATGGCACTTCAAAATCATATGAAAAAGAAAAAAAAATAAAAGAAAATTAAAGGAGTTTAATGAAAAATATGATAATTTAAAATAAATCAACAACGATTAGGTATTTTTCTACATTTAATTAATTTATTAAAAATCTTTATTAACTTATTTAACCTTTTTTATAGTAATTATTATTTAGTTACTTTTTTCAACTTAAAGATAAGATACTCAAACTTTATATCTTATAATATAAATACGTATGAAATTACTGTTAATATATACTTTCAATCACACAATAATTATTTACATTTACTTAATATGTACTTTTTTTTTTAATTTGGGGTGAAGGGATTTAAATTTTTTACTTTTAAATGAAGTCAGATATGATACTATCACTAGATTATGTTAACAATCACTACTTAAAAGTGTACTTTTATGTTTTTTATTTACTTAAAATGTGGTAATTACAGCTAGTCAGGTTTTTTTTTTTTTTTAAGTAGGTGTAGTTGTTTATTTACTTAAAATGTACTTTTATGTTTTTTTTTTTTTTTGGGTAAATACTTTTATGTACTTTTTAGGTGAATGGAAAATCTTGATAAAATTGCAAGGTCATTATCACGAGAATTTTGTAGTAAGGTACATCACTTATTTTACCATAAAAAATCATTTTTGTCTTTGTGGAAAATCTCAATTGAACGTGTCAAATCCTTCATCTTTGAATTCAGCCAAGAATTCAAGCAAAAAATAAATATAAATAAGCCAAGAAAAAACTTTATGCTTTGAATACAAATGTATCTTTGAAAAAAGGGGGATTTAATAATTATTTCTGCTTTGAATTATGTAGATTTTTGGGGCCAAGTCTGTCCATAATTTGCCAACAACCACAAGTACTTTTTTATTTTTTAAGAAAAATTCTTCAGAATACCACAATATATGTATTATTTGTAACCAGTAATAATAGGTGGAATTATATAAGCCTTATTTCATAAGTCTCCTATCCAATGGGTGATGCTTTACAACATCAAAATACCCTTTATCATTCAATGTTGAGCTATTTGTTAGATGAACATGTGGCACACCATTAGGAGACAATAAATCAAATTTATAAAGTATTTGTTGATAATACAGTTAAAAAAAAAAACAAAAACAAACTATATATATTATCCATTTTAATTGACATACATTAAGTAAAATATTTAATTATTAAATTAAAATTATGTCAAATTATAAAAAAAAAAAAAAAAAAAAGGTGTGACAAATTTTCATACTATGTTACAATATTTCCACTATCTTGTTAGAAAAACTTGAGAAAAATGTTGGATATGTATCCTAGTGCAGCTTGGTTTTTTGTAGAGTAGGCTGGGTATTTGGCATTGATACCTGCTAAATTTATTACTCTTTAGTAACTTGTTTATCAGACTTTTAATTTTGACAATTTATCTAATAAACTTGCTAAATTATTATAATGTACCACTTTTAGTTAATTTTCCGGATCTGAAGTTGCAAGATTTGTATAAGATTTAGAAATTTTTTGTTGGAAATATATTTTTCTGTCTTCACATGAGGCGTACGTGAGTTTTTCATAACTAATTTAACAGAAAATTAACTTACAGGAGGTACATTACCATGATTTAGCAAGTTGAGATGAAAATTTTCTAAAATTAGAAGTTTAAAGGGTAAGTTATCAAAAGGCAACATGCTTACGGGATATTAATGCTAAATACCCAATTATGTCTATCGTGAAAGTGAAGCGACATCGACTAATATGCCGAGTAGTTCTACTCAAGTATGACATATGGCTAATAGCTAAATATTTATGGAGAAATTAAGGTGGGTGATCGGGTTTTTATTGGAGAATGAGGAAAGGAAAAGGGGAATTCTACAATGTGGTTTAATATTTTTACCCCATCAATGAAGTAAGATCCAACGGAGGAGAACGGATAGATTAATAAAATATATTAAATTAGGGTGTGAGTTTTTACATGTGATTATACTTAAAAAATAATTAAAAAAAAAACCATCCCCAGTAGCAAACTTCCCCCCTCCCCCAACGGTGACCTAGTCCCCCCTGACTGATGTTGAGCCCTCTCGCCCCCCCTCCCCTTCCCCCCTTGCTGTGACTGAGTTCGGCCTCCCTTTCCCCTCGTCTCCCCCACAACTGGGTTCGCCCCCCTCCGCTCGTCGGCCCCGCAACTGGGTTCCCCCCCCCCCCCCCCCGGTGATCCCCGATCTGGTTTTCACCCCTGTCACTCCTCTACCCAATGGATCCACTAGAATCTGGGCCTCGATTCCCCACCGCCACGACCTATGCAGCTGGCTTCTTTTGTCGGAGGAGTCTAGGGGCTTTTTTTTTTTTTTTTTTAATCTAGGTAAGTGTTGCAATTGTGTGGGGGGAGGGTTGGGAGAGGGGGGTGTATTTTCATTAGATGGTCCTTGGATTTTTTTAGCCCATGGATTTCAATCTAATGGTCCAAAATTTTTCACCCCATTGGTGGGGGAAAGAATTCATCCCCCACCATAGAAGTCCCCAAAGTAAAAAGGTAGACAAAAAAGATAGAAGAAAAAAAAAATTCGGGAGACATGCTGGAAGGTGAGACAAGGAGTCTGAGTTGACTTGAAATCAATAATTCTCAAAATTTCTGCTATCTACCATCCAATTATTTGTTTTTTTCAAAAAATTCAATCAAATGATTGATTTAACTATGATTCAGCTGTCCAATTCGATTTCCTATCAACATCGAATCAATCATATCAAATGGATCATAAAATTGGTTTGGTTTTGGTCATGTAATTGTGAGTTGAAATGAATCACTACTCTAAAGAATTCAACTATTGTTTAATATCTCGTTTTAAATTTCTCTTTTTAATTTTTTTTAAATATTTTTTTAATAAATATTTGAATTATGAGTTTGAATCTACGAGTCCTTGGTTCAATTAAAGTGGTGTATAATGGTTGGTTCATAGAACTCTTGTTTCAGTTAAACTACAACAATTAATAATTTGTTGGAAAATTAGAAGCATTTTTAAGGTTAGAGTTTGACCATTTTTAAGGCTAGAGTTTCACCTCCAAAAAATCAAGTTTTAAACTACCTCTATGGCTAGGAGACACCCTACGCACCAAGTATCAAGTTGATGGTCCAAAGAAAAAGAATCTAAGCTGTTGTCTTGAAAGGCTCCCATATATAATCTCTAATGTACATGTCAGTACCCATATTACATTTGTTTTAAATAGGTATGAACGTGACAGTTATTAGTCTTAAAAAAAAAAAAGATAAGTTGTACAGTCACATATCATTTGAGAATGAATGTATGTGATGGTTTATAAATAAAGAGACTACCTTCTAATGGTACAAGGCCTTTTAAGATGAGTCCAAGAGCAAAACTGTGAGGACACGAGACCTAAAGTGAACAATATCATACCAACTAGAGGCATGAGTCGTTACAAATGGTATCAGAGCCTATACCCAACCGGAAGTGTGGTCAATAAGGACGTTGGGCCCCAAAAGGAGGGGTAATTGTGACAGTCTTTAGAAGGAAAATGGTAAACTATGTAGTCTCACATCACTTGAAAATATATATATGTGATGATTCATACGTAAAGATATCACTTCTTAATAGTATGAGGCCTTTTAGGGTGAGCCTAAGAGTAAAATCATGTGGGTATGAGATCCAAAATAGATAATATCATACCAAAGAGATGCATAAGTCGTTACAATATAAATAACATATATGAGATTTTGTACTTTAATAAACAATGTTATAATTATTTCTTGTCATTATCATTAAGTGAAATCCGTAACAGTGAAGTTTAGTTTCCAAATAATTTAAAAAGTATAAAATTTGTAATGTAATATGAAAACGTCAACGAATCAATCAATAGCAATCAAATATCAAATTTAACGTGTACTAAACTTGATGACAAATTTTCTATCAAATTAACACAACATTTGTCAAATTTACCATCAATTAGCAATCTACTTGAGAGTAATTTTTCACTCAAATGTCAAAATCTAACTTTGTTACGTTGGTTCCTTTGAAAATGATTTGTTTTGGATGGGAAATAGAACGAGAACGTTTTCAAAAAGATTTTGAGATACCTTTTAAAATTGTGTTTGATTGTATTTTTTAATAAATTAGTTTGAGTACAAAAAAAGGTAAAATTATGTTTATATATGTTTCTAAAAATAGTTATTGAGTGCATAAGCATTAGAAAATGAAAACGGAAATGAAAAAATGACTTTATTTCATTTTGTCATTCCTTAATGAAAAATGAAACGATTTTTTGTTTTCATTTGTGTTTTCTAACTTTATACAAAATAAATGCTATTTTAGAATCATTTTCAAAATATCCTGATTGAAAACTATGAAATTTCTTTCCAAAACGTTTTTGAATCAACACCAAACGAGGCCAAATTTGACGTTTTAAGAGCTGTATGATTCGACTTATCCTCTGTATTCTTTTTTTGCAATGAGACCTAGCTTGTACATAAAGACCTTCTAAGAAAGGAATTGAAAGTGTTCAAATTGACGTGATTCGTGAATAGATGGCCCGACGAAAGGAGTATATAATAGGTGCAATCCCTCTATTTTATTTATTCCTAATAAGGGCAAACATGGGATGGAGGTTTCCCGACCTTTGAGACAAAGAAACAAAAAAATAAATAAATTGTTGGTTTAGATTTTAATCCTTTTGTAAAATTCTGATTTGTTCCTAACTTTTTTTTTTTAATGTGACTAAAAACTCTATAAATTCTTTAAAACAATGCAAAATATTCTTTTTGTTTTTCCGTTAACATATAGCATCCGTTTGATTCATCAATTGGAGATGAAATTTTTAAGTTTGAGTTGGTTGACTTTTTAAAAACTAGCTATAATTTTTGTTAACTTTTCAGAAAAAAGACAAAAATTGAGTTAAAAATTTTGAGTTCCAATTGAAATACCAAACAAACTATTACTTTAAACGATTAACAAAAAAATGTCACACGAATCACATATGAATTTGGGGGGATATCTGGAGATGGTATTTTGAAGGTTGAGTTGGAAATGTATGTTTGGGAGGGAAAACTTTTGAAAAAGTTATGTGATATATGAAAAATAATACAAAAATTTAAAATATGTTTAGAAAAAAAAATGTAAAATATATCTTGTCTTATCCGTCTCGTCAATATGAGCATTTTTGACATAAAAATTATCTCATTTCGATTTGAAATAAGAAAGTTATGGACTTTTCAAGTTTGAATTTTTAAAAAATGGAAGAGAGGGAAAGTTTGATATAGAGTTGAGATTTTGAAATCTATCTAGTAAAATACTATATGGAACTGGCAGCCCAAACGAGCCCCAAGAAAAAAACTTACATGATTTAACTTACATATATCATACACATATAATATGTTCCATTCAATTTTTAACTACTTCTTCTTCTTCTTTTTTTTTTTTTTTTTTTCATTCTTTCCTTTTTTTTTTTTTTTTTTTTAATAAAGGATCATTTTTACATCATTCCAAAGAGTTTAGAGCTAGAACTTATAGCCACAACAAAGGGTTGGGGATCAAATCACAATTTTGTAAAAAGACTAGGAATCAAACAAACAATTAATCCTTAAAAAAAAGATTTCACTCTAGCCTGCTCAATTTGATAGATTATGTGGGGATTAATGACTTATCAATGAATGAGTGATTCGTATATAATTTATTAATTAAGTGACTATGGTAAAACAATCATTTAGGTACGGTAACTCAGATAAAAATTGATTTAAGAAAAATAATGGTAAAATGTTACTTATGATTTTCCAAATATAAATCGATACATAGGGCTGTTGGAGAATAATTTAATTTAGTAAATAAATGATGTATCAAAAAATCAGTAACGTAATTATTATAATAAGTCAATTATTTATCATGATTAAAAGATCATAGTTTACTTAAGAGTTAAGTTTGATAGTGCTGTTTTGATGAAGGGATTTGTTGTCAATTGTACACTAGTCAAAGTCACTGTGATTACAAATAGATAGGCGTTTCATAATATTTATTTTCTCAAAATTAATGTGAATAATCAAAATTTAGAGGCGTGATAAACCATAAATTAGATTATTGTGCAGATATATGATGACTAAAATAGTTCTATTATATATATAGATATATATATATATATATTTATACTTTCAATTTTGAGATAGTAATGGTTATATGTTGAACTTATCATGTTTGGTAACTTGAACCCTAAGTATGTTGCTGTTTTTGTCCAAAATGACAAATGAACATCCATTATTGGACGAAATACCCTATAATTTTACACAAAACACACCCATAAATTTTCATATTTGATGGAAGTTCTGAGAGGGAAAGTATGCACTTCAACAGCGATGGTGTAGAAGCTTGTCAAATATCAAAAGAAAGGAGTTAATAATACTTTTGGCATGTATCAAGTTTATCGGATAAGAAAAATCCTGACTAACTTTACCAGTGTGATGTCTGATAATCCATTATCAGAAATAACACTTGGTACCTTCAACCATGGAAACTCCAAACACTAAAAACACTAGTTCTTCTTCTACCTCTACAGCTATACAGCCTATCCCTGCTCCTGGAAGATTATACTGGCTAAACTTTGTGGATTGGATATACTCTCTGACATCGATTCAACTACATTATTTTATTTTGCTAATCTGTCAAAACTAAAACCAAAAGTTTAGAGTCCAGTTTGGAAATGGCAAAAAATAAAGAATGCATTAACACAAATTATCCTTTAGTCTTATATATATATATATATATATATATATTCTTTTTCCAGCAAAGTTTATGTGCATATATATATGTGTGTGCCGTTATTGTTTTAAAAATATCTACTAATTATTGAAAATACTTGAGTAAAATTAGTTAGAGCGTATTTATAAAGATGTTTTTAGTATGTGAAAATTAATAAAAAGCCAAATAAAACAATTTTTACACAAATCTAAAGTTTTAATTTTTACACATCTTTTAAAAAAAAAGGTGCTAATTTCGTTTTTTAATTCTTGAATTATATAGGTCAATTCCATTTGAATCCTTGAACTTTAAAATATCATACAACTTGTTCTCAAACTCTTAATTTATCTCATTACAAAAATTCTCTCAAAAAATTATTTAGAAACTAGACTGTAATTAGTATTTAATACACAAAGTCAAATGTATTTTAATCAAGGTTAATTTTCTCATTATAATGTTAGAATTTACAACTTTCAAAATTAAAATTTGGGAACTCGAAAAATTTAAAGTTAACCTTGATTAATATAATGATAGTTCTACTTTTAATAGTACTTTAGATGGAACACATATTATAGAATAAACTAATAATTTGAAGTATTGATTTTGAGATGTTTTAAAATTAAAAAATTAGAAGGAAGTGTATTCATAATTTTGGGATAAAAATGAAATCAATAATAAAAAAATAAAATAAAAGGCATACTGGAGGAAATGAAAGGGAAAGTTCAACCCATTTTCATAATTTGAATTTTGACCGGTGGGAGTTTTGGAAAAAATTAGGTGGGCTGTAAAGCTTTCCACCACCTACCCACACCGAACGTCTGTTTCTGCGAATATAAAAAAACAATAATAATCCAAAAGAAAAAAAAAAGAAAAAAAAAAAGAAAAAGAAAACAATCCTCGTTTGACTTTATTCGTTTGTTTTCATTTGTTCATTGCATTTAACGTGAAGAATACCAAACGCATCCTTATGCCTAAACACTTTTTTCAATATTAAAGTTTTATTTATTTATTTATTTATTTTTTGCAAAGTCAAGTTTTTGAAATAGCCAAAATTAATCACCCCACTTGTAGCATAATTAAGTATGAAATCACAACTAGATTACATATATAATCATATCATGTTTTTTTTTAATATTCAAAAAATATTATATAATTAGTATTTGATTTTTTATAATTAAATTTTCGAGAATCAATAATTTACACAAATGAAAATTTATCAATTAGACATCCATTGAGAAAGATTAATAATAATTGAACAATATTAGAGAATGTTACTGATGTTAACCATATGTCTCACTAACATATTATATGTTTTACAATATGGGATCCGCCTCTCTATTAGTATAATGTTTTAATGTCATTGAAGTTCTAAAATATTTTTTATAATAATTAATTGATAATTTATAGAGACAAAGAAATAGCTTCTCAATAATCAAATTCATGTAGTTGTAAATATAACCAAGTAATTGCACAGGTCAATTTATCATGAAGTAGAGTTTGTTTTGTTTTTCTAAAAACCATAATACTTATTCGATTTAATAAGATCAACAATATTTATTTAGAGTAGACTTTTAAATAATCCACAATAATTTCTATATAATTTTTTTCCAGGATAATTAATTTTGTCTTTTAGAATTAGCTGATTATTTATTTATATGTTTTTTTGTAAAGGAGAATCAGCTGAATTTTTAATAGGGATTTATAGTTAAATAATCTTTTTTAATAATTTTTTTAATAAATGACCCAAATTTTTAAAAATTAGTTAAAAAATCTAAGTTTTTAAAAATTAGTTAAAGGATATATATATTTTTCTTAGAATGGTTAATTAAACTGATTGACCAAATTTTATAGTTAATCACTAATTGATTGTTGGTTAATCATTGATTGACCACAGTCAGTCACTGATTGTTATCGGTCAATCATTGATTGACTATCAGTAAATCACTGAATATGATAATATAACTCATAAATTTTTATAATTAATCACTGATTGACGATAAATAAATCACTGATTGACCATTGGCTAATAACTGATTAACTAATGATCAGTCATTGATGGACTCTTGTTAATCACTGATTAATTAATGGTCAATCAATAATTGACTCTAGCATAATTAGTGACTAAATGAGTGTAAAAAGATATGTCAATTTTGGAAGAGTTTGAGATGATAGTTAATCACTGATTAACTAAAAGTTAATCATTGATTGACTAGAAATATATCAAAACACGAGAAAACACATAACAATGAAAAAAAATGGATCGAAACACATTTTTTTTTTTTCCAAAATTGATGAACAAAAACCTAGAAAATCATAGAAACCAAAGTGAAGAGAAAATAAAACAAGCAAAAGCAAAAGAATAAGCCAATAATCTTGCATAAAACCTAAGTTAAAATTGCAATTTACAAAAAAAAATGCAAACGAAAAATAAAAATAAACATTCAGATTTTAATTACAATTCAAAAAATAAACTGAAATCGAACAAACACAAAAAACAACACAACGACAACCAAGAGAGAAACGGGCAGAGAGAGAAAAAGAAAGTTGGGAGAGAGAGGGGAGAGAGAGGGGAGGTGTTTGGAAAAAATAAAAATTGATTCAACAAAACATTAACATTAAATCATTAATTAATTAGAAGGAAATTTAGTTATTTATTAAATTAGATAATAAATATAGGTTATATTTTTTAAAAAGACGAGAAGTCAAATTCTAAGGGTTCGTTTGGTTCGTCAGTAGTTTGAGTTGAGATTTTTAAGTTGAAATAGTAAATTTTGTTGACTTTTCAGAGAAGACAAAAAACTTTTTGAAAAAAAGACAAAAACTTTTGAAGAAAAAGACAAAAAAACTTTTTGAGATGGTAAGTTCAAACTTACCATCCAAACAAAGGCTAAATACCTTTCTCCTTCTAGAAGGAAAACGACACCAGAATCCGATCGTTTCGAGAAGGTGGAAAATTCCTTGGTCAATTTTCTTTTCCCATCTCTCTCCTCTCTCCCTTTCTCTCTCTCCTCCAAAGGACTTCAGGTTCGACATTCTTCTTTGATTCTTCCTCAATTGTGTTGTTCTATCTTCGTTTTCTTCCCTTAATTATTGTTTGGCTTCTCAGAATTAACTTCGGTAAATTGGAATGCTTTAATCTGATGAATTTTTTTAGATGAATGTAGAGAATTGAATCTGTTTTTCATCTTTCGAAAAGTAATTTCAGTCGCAATTATCGCTAATCGTCGGTTTAGAGGTGTTTTAATTTATAAATTTGAACAATTCTGTAATGCATTCTGTGTCATTTTGTCGCTTTTGTTCTCTTCACTCTCCTTTTTGGTGTTTATGTTTGATAAGAAGACTCAGGTCAACGTTTCTTAGAGATTTTCCCGAGCTTGTCCTTGTTAATTTAACTGAATTCATGATTTAAAAACCTTTTTTTTTTTGAAGCGGTTAAACCATTACACAATATTCTTGTATGAGTATAACAATTTTCCACTTATTTGAGTAATTATTATGTATGATTTTGTAATGGAACACAGTTTTGTTTTGTTTTTTGGTTTTTGTTTTTTGGTTTTTTTGTTTTGTTTTGGCAGAAATAATGGAACACTAGTTTATGGTAAACAAAAAAAAAAAAAAAAAAAAAAGAAAAGAAAAGAAAAGAAAAGGAAAGAAAAACTGAAGCTGTTTAGAGTTTAAGCCATTACAGAGCACTCCTTTACGAATATGATACAAATTTCCACTTATTCGGGTTGTTATATATGGTTTTTGCATCTTCTTTTATGTAGTCTTCGCCGTGCCCGTTTTCGTGACTAGCTTGCTGCAATGGGGTGGGGAAATATCTACAGAAGGCGCATGAAAGTTTTCACTGTCGCTTCGATAATATATTTTGATTACAAGGTAAATTCCATAGATCGCTTCTCTCTCATTTTATTTATTTATTTTTAATGTATGTTAATTTTTTATTTCTAAAGGCTTTACAACAAAGAGAGAAATTGACCAGAAAATCTAAAAGAGCTGCCTTATGGGAAAAAGCTCATGAACGGAATGCTAGACGTGTCCTCAATTTGATAGTCGAGTTGGAAGGTTTGTGGGTAAAGCTCGGGCAGTATTTATCCACACGTGCTGATGTGCTTCCTGGGGCTTATATAAACCTTCTGAAGCAGTTACAAGACTCTCTACCTCCACGTCCTTTTGAAGAGGTTATCTTTTCCGGTATCCGAGCTTTGTTAATTGATGCAGTATAGAGATATTCATATTCGTATGATTTTGCTAGTTGTATCTAATGTCTCTAGTCCCCTTATTGGTCCATAGAGGATTGTAATTCCTGGCTTCATTGTTTTTCCTGGGAAATCTGTTTCAGTGATTCATTTTATGAAATTAGTTTTTCTGTTTTGATTTTGTTTTATTTTTTAAGGCAAATATATATATGTGTGTGTGTGTGTGTGTGTGACATTGGCTAGTATTTTGTGGTTGGCATTACGGAATTTGTAGATGATTCATGGAGAGTCTATGACAATCACCAAAAGTTTGTTTTTGATAAGCATGGTCGAGTGCCAACCTTATCAAAGTCATTGTGACCTGTAGGACATAATTGTTTTAGGCTGATTTGTCTGGAATTTTGCATCAGGGTTGATGCAATATTTGCATGCCGGGCTTGTCTATCTATATATTCTGTGTCATTATCATTTCAAGTACTTAATTGGCTAAATTGAAATATTTGTTTGGACAGGTTTGTCAGACTATAGAAAATGAGCTGGGGAAATCAATGGACGAATTGTTCTCTGAAGTTGTGAAAGTTCCTTTAGCAACTGCCTCAGTAAGATCCTCGGACTGTAATAACAGACCAAGAGATATGGGCATTTAGTTTAGGGCACCGTTCGTTTTCTCTTTCTGAGCGTTTTAGAAGTAAGTAGATTCTGAACTATCTTATTGATTGCTAATTCACATTTATGCAGATAGCACAAGTGCATCGTGCGACTCTGCTGGATGGTCGGGAGGTGGTTGTTAAAGTTCAACATGACGGTATCAAGACAATCATATTAGAGGTCGGCATGCTTGGTTTTTATGGTTGTTATGATGAGAAAAGTAAATTTAGGTTGCTATTTGTTGGTATGAAATGGTTATTTTGGTGATCATCTGTTGTTGACACTTGGGTGTACTATTGTTGTACAGGACTTGAAAAATGCAAAGTCAATAGTTGACTGGATAGCGTGGGCAGAGCCTCAATATGATTTTAATCCTATGATAGATGAATGGTGCAAAGAAGCTCCCAAGGAACTCGACTTCAATCATGAAGCTGGTATGCTCTTCCCCGTTTGACTTAGTTATCAAGACATTTTAGTAGTCCTTATTGTTCCATGCTGATCCGCATGTGAATATGTGATAGTTTTAGAATCTGAGAATATATGAATTTGTTTATGATGTGAATGATTTTGATTATGGCCATGCTTGGTTAAATTTGCAGATCAACCTAAAAATTTAAAATTGGCTATAAGTGTATATGCTGTCTTGTAAACCCAATTATGATTTGTCAGTTTCTCAATTTCATCACGTTGAAACTTATCAATTAAATAGGCTTAATTTGACTGTAATGCTTCCAATTTGTTCCCTACATTACATAATTCACACTGTTGTGTATTATTTTATTTTTCTTTATTTTATTTGGGGGTTTAATAGAGGATTCTAGAAAAAAGTATTTATACATCTTCAGTGATTCATTCTGCTTTCTATTTCATCCTTTCGTAAATTATGATCAGATAGGCTTAATTTGACTACATATCCTCCTTCTTGGCTTGTTTGCAATTTGCAGCATTAACTGTTTTTACATTTCTTTGTTTTTGTAGATAATACTAGAACGGTGGCTAAAAATCTTGGCTGCAGAACTAAATTTGATGATAATGTGAATGCAAATCGAGTGGACGTTTTGATTCCGGAGGTTATTCAGGTACTATATACCTTACCTTATAAGACCATCTGTGTTGCAAGCAAGAGTGTTTTTGGGCTGGAACTTAGAAAAGTAATGCTTAATCCATGGTTTTGGGATTTGAGATTGCTTGCGGCTTCAGTTATTGTTCAAATTTTAAGAAAAGATAATGTAGATGTGGCTAGAACAATCATTTAACTACATAACGTAGTGGTAGAAGCCTTTTAGAGGTTAAAAAAAGAAAAGAAAAATAAGAGAGTTGGAAATAAGAGCCCGGATAGATTGTCTTTACTTTTATTTCTTGGATACAATATGCTGCATATCCATTTTCGTCTAATATACTTATAATAATGTTACTTTCAATGGCAGTCAACAGAACAAGTTCTCATTTTAGAGTACATGGATGGCATTCGTTTGAACGACTCAGAAGCACTGGAAGCTTATGAGGTTGACAAACAAAAGGTTGTTGAAGAAATCACCCGTGCATATGCCCATCAAATCTATATTGATGGTTTCTTCAATGGTGACCCTCATCCTGGTTAAGTCTCCTCCTTTATCTCCACTTTATTCTCTTAGCTCAATTTATTGTACCCTATCTAATTGAATATTTAGCTTTGAATTATGTTAAGTATTCCCCCAAAAAAAAAAAAAAAAAGTGCTACTTTAAACTGATTTCTTGGGTTCTTTGGTGTAGGAAATTTTCTTGTGAGCAAGGAACCTCCTCATCGCCCAATTTTGCTTGATTTTGGGCTCACAAAAAAGTTGTCCAGTTCTTTCAAACAAGCATTGGCGAAAATGTTTTTAGCATCTGCAGAGGTTTGTCCAAAATTCTTTACATTTTAGAGTAGAAGAATGTTAATTTTCATTCTTGATTATTAGATTGATGAATTGGTTTATTGATTGTAGACCTTGGCTTTCTGAGTCCTTGAGTAGGTTTCTTGGCACGAGAAAATGATAGTGCACCTTTCTCTTTCTGTCTTTCTTATTGGTTAAGATTTATTTTTCTACTTTTTTCCCTCTCCCTTTCTTTCGGAGACATGGGACTACATTAACTGGAACTAAGTTAACTGTTTCTAGTTAATGACGTGTAACAACTAGTAGTTAGATGAACCTAAAAATAAAAAGGTTTTGTTAAATGACCCATGATAGTTTATTTACACGAAGACTATAATAGTTGCAATCAAATAACTTGTCCTCTGTTCCTTTTTTTTTTTTGGTAATAATGAAATAATCTGTGATACATTTATTACAGGGGGATCAAGTGGCTCTTTTGTCTGCTTTTGCGGAAATGGGACTCAAGTTGCGGCTGGACGTACCAGAACAGGCCATGGAGGTAATAACTGTATTCTTCCGTGCGACAACTTCAGCGAAGGAGTCTCTTGTAAGTATGCCCTACCTTTATTCCTCTTACTGTCCATTCATTCATTCATTTATTTATTAAATCATTCATCCATTTATTTCTCTTTCCGTCTACATTAATTACTTAATTAATTCATTGATTCATTCATCCTTTTTCTTTTTTCTTTTAAAGGAAACGGTAAAATCTTTGGCTGAGCAAAGAAACAAAAACCTGAAGGTTATACAGGAAAAGATGAAACTCAACCAAAAAGAAGTTAAACGTTTCAATCCCGTATGTTCTTGTCTAGCTCTTCTTTTCCACAATTTTTCCTCTGCTTCGTTCATTTGCTGTTTTCCTCTAGCAACATCTTGTAACATTTTTTTTTTCCAGGTCGATGCTTTTCCGGGTGACATTGTAATATTCTCACGGGTCCTTAATCTACTTAGAGGTGTGTACTCGAACCCTTCAGTAGTGAGTAGTGACATCAATATCGGCACCTCTCTAACAATGTTTTTATGACATGGATAATAGGGCTTTCCTCCACAATGAATGTGCGCATAGTTTATCTTGACATCATGAGGCCATTTGCTGCGTCCGTGTTGCAAGGGTGCGTTTGTCCTGAACCTTGATATGTCACATTTATCGTTCTCATGTTTAGTTTAGTTCTGATTGAACTGCTGCTAACTTTGTCAGAAACATTGAGAGCGGACCAATGGTCAATGATCAGTGGATATATGACACCCCTGTTCACTCTGATGTCGAGGCCAAGCTAAGGCAACTCCTGGTGGAGCTGGGAAAAGATGACAAGATTCTGGGAATCCAGGTGGGATGATATTAGAAGTTCACAGTTGGTAATGTGTATATACGTCACTTCTTTACAGAGAATTGTTGTTTTAATCAATACATTATATTTTTATTAAGGTATGTGCCTACAAAGATGGAAAGGTTATCATTGACACTGCTGCTGGAGCGCTCGGTAAATATGATCCTCGTCCAGTTCAACCCAACAGTCTCTTTCCAGTTTTTTCTGTAACCAAGGGTATCACTGCAGGAATGTTGCACTGGCTGGTTGACAATGGGTACGTACATATATTATCTGGTCTGGTTTGTCTGCTGTGATGTTAATATGTTTTAAAGGTTTGGTGTGTTTTTTATTTATTTATTTAAGTTTATTATTATTATTATTATAATTATTTTTTCCCTTCTTCGTTGTGTGAATTTGTCTTGCACTAGTTTCTTTACTTTCAAACTTATTGTTCCTGGTTTTGTGGCGGTTTATTTCATTATCACCATGTCTTAGGTAGTAAAGAAAGGCAATCAAATTTGCCAGCTAGTTACTTTCAATGCGCTTTTAAACTTAAGGGGATTTAGACTGTACTTTTCTCAGTTGCGCTTGCGTTTGTATTTGCTTTATTTGACCTAGGTGTTATGTCAATGTGTGGATGCTTGAACATTTTAAATCCTTCAATGCCTGAATTATTGTCAAACTCTTCCTAAATGATAAACTACGTCAATATTTTATAGCTCTTCCAATTATTCTCTCTCTAGATCTATTCAATGCAGATCATCCCTGAATTCCGAAACTGGAATGAATCTTCAAAGTTTATACTCTTATCTCTCAATTTGTGTTAAGAGATTTTTTTTGGCTATTCTCTAGACTGGACTTCTTCCTGTGTTTAAGAAACACATCAAAATATCTATTTTCATGTGTAAAGTTGATTGCAATTCCTCTTTCCTGCAAAATACATCACTACTTCTTTGATAGCGTTTCAATAATCGGAAAATAAACACTCTTGACCATTGACATACACATTGATGATGATGCGAAATTTTCAGTTGTTTAATATTCTATTAAAAAATGTGTTGGTGCATATGCATGGATTTTACTGATGTTGATGTAGGTACTAATTTCACGTACTTTGTTGTTCGTCAAAAAACACATTATGTTCCTTCACATCGTTATGTGATGTTAACTTTTTTTTAATTTTCTTTTTCCTTTTTTGTTCACAGAAAATTGAAGCTTGAGGAAAATATTGGAAATATCTGGCCAGAATTTAGATCAAATGGAAAAGATCTCATAAAGGTCTAGATCTTTTGCCCAAATCCTAATAAACTTATTTCACCACGTATTGAAATTAATAGTTTGTATTTTGTTATCATGATTGTTCTTTTTTTGCGCCCCCCCCCCCCCCCCCCCCCCCCGTTTTAGGTACATCATGTGCTTAATCACACATCTGGTCTGCACAATGCCATGGCAGATGTTACTAGAGAGAATCCTCTACTGTTGTCCGACTGGAATGAATGTCTAAAAAACATTGCTATGTCAGTACCTGAGACTCAGCCGGGGGAGCAGCAGTTGTACCACTATCTATCGTTTGGTTGGTTGTGTGGTGGAATTATTGAGGTATGGTTGCATTCTGTTTGGAATAATTTAATCAATGACAATTTATCGGAGTTTCATCCGTAACTTGTTTATTTCTTACACTGAACTGGGAAAAATAATGAATATTAAAATTTCTCGTCTCATAAGGGAGTTGGTTTCTGTATTTTTTACAACATTCTTTTCTTTGGCTTTTATATAAATGGGTATTAAATATTTGGGTCTATTCTTTCAATGCTCAAGACCATAAAAGCTTAGAAGATCTATCTAGGTGCTACTCTTTATATTCAAGATACGTGTTGATACATGTTTGAATCCTAATGCTATCTTTCCTCCTGAATTTGGGAACGCGGAACATAATTGGGCTTTAATACTTAAGTCTGTAAGTGGCCGGGAGGGGGTTCTAAACTTGGTCCTATATATTTTTGGCGTTTTTTTCGCAGAATAAGTGAGAGGCTAAATGCCTTGTTAGTATCGCAATCTACCTATCTGTTATTTGCCCCGCTATTTCCTGTGTTCTAATTATGAGTTCATGGTGAGCAGCATGCATCTGGGAAGAAATTTCAGGAGATTCTTGAAGAAGCCTTCATTCATCCCCTCCAAATTGAAGGAGAGCTATATGTCGGAATTCCTCCAGGTAAGTGTGTTGATTGTTCTTTACTAGGAAATGTAGTCGCGACGGTTCATACACATTTTCCTTGTTAACGACGATCTTGAAATGAGTTTTTGTTCGCGTTCACAAAATTATCATTTCACTGGTAAATATAAAATAAAATAAAATTTTAGCAATGCATAATATATTAGAAGTAATTATAAAGCTGGGGTATTTCCATGTTTCGATCATTCCTCTCCAGGTGTGGAGTCTCGACTTGCAGCCCTCACAGTAGATACAGATGATCTAAGCAAGCTTTCTGGGATTAGAGATCGTAGTGACCTGCCAGAAACTTTCCAGCCAGACAGGATTGCACAGCTTGTGACCGCAGTGCCTTATTTATTCAACATGCTTAATACTCGACGAGCCATCATACCTGCTGCTAATGGACATTGCTCGGCCCGCGCACTTGCACGGTATTATGCAGCTCTAGTTGACGGTGGTGTAGTTCCACCTCCACATTCCTCTTCCACAAAGCCACCACTAGGAAGCCACCCCCACATCCCTAAATTCCCAGGGAAGTCATCTAAAAAGCAGAAAGCTACTGCTTCAAAGGCCAAAAGCAATGGCCACAGAAAAAATCCGGATCACGGCAAAAACTCCGAGAGTGGTAATCATAATAGAAATCCCAGCAGTGATGGTTACGATAGGCTTGTTGGTGAGACTAGCAGTAGCAACAGAAATGACACCACTACGACCAAGAGCACTCCTGTAACCAGTTCTCGAAGCGGTGATAAGATTTTTAGCAACCCCAGGATTCATGACGCGTTCTTGGGCGTGGGCGAATGTGGGAATTTGGCCAAGCCAGATGGAGGATTTGGACTGGGGTTCAAGAGGTACTACACAAAGGACAAGTTGTTTATTGGATTCGGGCACTCGGGAATGGGCGGGTCAACTGGATTTTGCGATGTGAAGAACCGGTTTGCGATTGCTGTAACCATAAACAAGATGTCCTTTGGTGCGGTGACTGCGAGAATTGTTCATTTGGTTTGCTCGGAGTTGGATATCCCGGTGCCGGAGGATTATTTAAAATTAGTTGAGACCGGACCTGATGGACAGATGAATGTTGGTAAACCTATAATTAATTGAGAAATGGGAAAATTCTCTCCCTTCACCATCAAAATCTTCACCTAAGATGTACGCTTATGGAGAACTACTAAAAAAAAAAAAAAAAAAAAAAAAAAAAACCCATATATGGCTGAAGAAAACATAGACAATTAGTAACACCTTTACCTATACATGTATATTTGTCCACTGGATTGATGAAAAAGATAACTTAAAAAAAAAAAAAAAAAACCATATTTATTCTGGTTTCTTAATTTGCTTGGGTGATGAAGGAATGAGAATGTATGCCAGCTTCGAATTTTGTTTGAATGTTGGACAGTGCTACTGGTGTATCTCGTTGTTAACTTGTGTCTTGATATATATATATATATATATATATATATCTATTTTTTTTTTTCATTGAGCAAAAAAGAAACTTGTTTGTAACTTGATTGCCTATAAAAAATGTGGCATTTTTTTTTTTTTTTGCTTGTTAAAAAAAAAAAAACTTTAGGGTTTTGATTGCACATATCCAAGGTTTACAATAAAATTGTGTTAGATACTAAATATTTTACGTGAAAAGATTATAAGATAAGTAACGAATTTGTAAGTGTTTGGGTTATCTTCCGTTGGTTTTGTAAGAGTAGTTTTACTTTATGATGGGTTTTGTTTTGTAAGAGTTAGTTTTACTTTATGAGTTCCCAACGATTTCGTAGCAATTTAGTAACTACATTGTTCAGCCATTATTATTTTCAAACTTGTCGCAAATTTTTTTTTTTAAAGTAACTTGTCACAATTTCGTAGTCATATAAGATAAGTCACTTGCATTCCCAAATCCTTATGCGGAAATCCAATTAGTACTCTATGCAACTAAAGTTACCAAACAAATAATGAGAAATTGAAAACCCAAACGATTCATTACAAATAACAATCACCCAAATTACTATTATATTCTACCAAAGATTAGGAATGAATGAGCCTACTATTTCAGTGAGTACGTACATTAAAAGATAAGGTTTTTAGGACTTAAAATCTAAAATTTTTAGACATAAAATTAATAAAAAATAAAAGTTCAATGGAGACAGAAGTCCCACTCAGTCATCGTGAGTCCGTTCCTAATTTCGGATAAATTAATAATATAGAAAAATTGACGATTTATTATCTTGAATTTTCTAATTTTGCATCTTTAGTTTAAATGTTTACGAGGAAACAGATTAAAGTATAAAATTAGTGATGTGATCCCACGTGATCTGGATGGGGAACTAGTGCATGCTAATGGAGAAGTAAAAAAAAAAAAGTTATTGCTACAAAAAACGCGTTTTCTGCCCTCTAACCTCACGTGCTTTCAAAAATAGTTGGCAGAAAAATGTTTTCCACCAATAAATCCGATCTGGTGGAGATTTTTAATATTTTCATCTTTAGAATTATCTCCACTTATTATCATTTTTTTTTCTCTAGATATTATTAGTGTCACTACAAGGAAGGTTCATTTCCAATTTAATAAGAATTGTATGTGATGATTTTGTTTTTTTTTTTTTTTGGTAGAAAGGTATGTAGTGATTCAGTGCTAGTGTGTATATGTATATATCTTATATATATATGTGCATATATATATTTATATATATATATATACATATATATCTATGTATATGTTTGTGTTTTTAACCCTTAAAACTGATTGGTGGGAATGGATCATTAGTGCTGCTGTGCATGCATTTCAACTTTAGAATAATGTATATTCAAAACTCAACTTAATTCTAGTAAACTTTTCATGCAATATTGATAATATAAATAATTGGATTCACTTTTCCTTCTTTCTAATTTCACCCGTAAACCAAAAATAGTGTAATATCTGACCCCAGCACCACAAAAATAATCACTCTTTCAAAAAAAAAAAAAAAAAAAAAGATCATAAAAAACCTCAATTATCAAAGATGGGGCCGGATAGCTAGCTAGAAGAGAGGTGTGGGTATGCATATATAATTTGATTAGTAGAATAAGTAGTTACATATAAGGGTAGTAATCACTACTATAAATATTGGAATATACGACAGAGATTTCACGACGGCTTTTGAAAAACTGTTGTCGAAAGTACCTAAAAAACGTGGCACAGAGTTTGGTTTCCGAAAACCGTCATGGAAAGTGAAGATTTCACTACAGTTTTAGAAACCATCATGGAAAGCCTTGATTCCATCCACGACGGTTTTTGAAAACTGTTGTAAAATCACTCATTTTCCACGACGGTTTTAGACAAAATTGTCGTTTTTTTTAAACAACACCCCCGAGCCCCTCAAATCAATCTCTCCTTTACCCAGATCTCTCTTTCTTTCTCACCCCCACAAACGCTAGCCATTGTGACACCCTTTCTCTCTCCCTCTCTCTATCGAATCCCTCACCACCACCATCCCTCTCTATCAAAGCCCCCACCACCACCCTCTATCTCTCCTTTCTCTAATTCTTTCTCTTTCGCCCATCCGATGTCATGTTGCTCTCTCTTTCTCCACCATCGAAGCCGCCACCACCGCCCTCTCTCTCTCTCTCTCTCTCGCTCCCTCTCTCTTTCTCTCTCTCCCCACCATCTAAGCCGCCACTGCCATCTTATGCGCCATGGCCATGAGACTCTATCTAGGTTTGTATTCATCTTACTTTCCTTTTTTTTTTTTTTAGTTGTTTTATAATAGGTTTTTTTGGTTATTTTAGAATTTGAAGTTGGATTTTTTCAATTTAGAATGTGGGTATGTGAGATTTTTTGCATAAAATATTCTTTATAGTTCTGAAGGAAAGAAAAGGTTGTCAAGTAGTTTTATGTTTCTCGTATTCATAGGTGTTAAATTAGTTGTTTCTTTTCTTTTTCTGTCTCTGCATATGGTTATTATGTCATCAAATGCAAATAGAATCACTATTGGAAGACTATTCGGATTTGTACATCATCATTTTTGTACCACGACGACCATGCTACATTAACTTAGTTTCATCTAACTTCCATTTCAGTCTTATCCAGTGTAGTACAATTGGAGATTTCATACTTTATTATTATTTTTTTTTTGGTTATTAGGTATGACCTCTTGATAGCTTTGGACCCTTGGGTAAAGATTGAAGGGAACATATACTTCAGGTGGAATTAGATTGCTTAAATTTCCTTTGCATACCTTGATTTTGTTGTTGTTTCTCTATAGAGCATTGACATAAATAAATGATTAGCGGTTAATTTTAGTTAATGAGAAGGAAGGTTTTACTTATTTTGATATTACAACCCGACATTTTAATCATGTTTTTGTTATTCATTTATTTGGCAAGAGATGAGATAAAATTTCTGACTGATCTATTCAGGATTGCCAAACCGTCTTTTATAGTTTTCGTGCTATTTAATTTTCACTCCTTACATTTGAATATTGTCACTGTTTTCCTTCCTTTAGTTCGACAACTTCTTCGTACATTTCTTTTTCATCTAACAAAAAACAAGTTCTGTTTGAGACACTCAAAAACTCCATTTGGTTCCTACACAGTTGCAGAAGAGAAAATACTGAATAGAAATCTTAATCTAAACAATACAACAACCACATTACATTTTAAATGTGTACAATACAAGTATAGTACATTAAGTTACAAGTTTATAGTCGATATTAAATGAACTACATGACAAAACTTGTCCAATCTCCCTTAGCTAAATTCATACCATCACTGGTAAATAAATAATAAAGACAAGAAGAATAAAGGAGAACTCATTACTTTTCCTTATGTTCTTTTGCTACCGAGGCAGACTTCAATAACGTGTCTATCAAACTTTTCCTCTTCAAAACCTATCGCATTATCAAACAAAATCACAGAATTAAATCCTTAATAATAAAGTTGGTTCAAGCGAGATCAAAAGTTACAACATTAAAAAATAATTAATGAATTTGATTTTAGCTTTTACACTAGATCCACATGGACTCAAACAACACATTATTCTATATAATATTTCCTTGCACAATAAAAGGATGAAGAACTCATTTCAAATAATTAATAATTCAGAACTTACCTGGTCGTAATAATTCGCCTCAAATTTACTTATCTCAATAATGAACTTCTGCAAACATAAAATAAACAAATTTCAATCCTTAATAATTAACTGTGAAGGAAAGAAATATGGTACATAGTTCTGGGGACATTAATAAAATTAATCTAAAATTTAATTTACTTGAAAAACAGATGTTCTAAAATCTATTTTTATTTTTAAATTGTGATTTTAATTTTTTGGATTCACAGTCTTGAGGTGTTTCCTCTAGTATTCTGATTTCAACGAGATTTGATAACACGTGCGATAGGCTACCTGTGGGAAATCAAATAAAAAAAATAAATTTTTTTTTCTTTTCAGTCAATCTTCCACGACGGTTTCCGCTAGTAACAGTCATGAAAGATTAACATTACACGACGGTTTTCATTGGAAACCGTCATGTAATGTCCATTTTCTATGACGGTTTCCAGCGAAAATCATCGTGGTAATTGCAATTAAAATCCCATATTTTATCCATTCCACGACGGTTTTCTAACCGTCGTGGAATCCATAAATATTCCACGACGGTGGATTCTATGACTGTTAGAAACCGTCGTGGTAGCTTTCCACGACAGTTTTTAACTGTCGTGGAGTCTACAATTTCTACTAATGAATGCTAAGAATCCTAATTTTATGTCACCATCATTTTTTCTTACTAAAGATCATGTGATACGTGAGTTATCATCAGCTTTTTAGTTATAGAATTATTTTTTATTATTAGTCGATCATGTGATAATTTTTAATGCATAGATCAATAAAAAAAAATTGATAAATCACACACCACATTAGCTGATAATGATAAGTTTGGATATATATAAGATTGACAAGACGTACAAATGAAAGATTTACCATGAACTTTCTTACTTTGGCAAGTAGAACCTTTTTTCTTGGCCAGTATACCCAACAATAAAATATATTATGCATTATAAGTATACATTGCACTAGCCACCCGATATTTATATTCAAATGATAAATTGCCAACTTCGGAATCTTAGAGATCAATCATGTAATAAATTTTAAACAACTCAAATTATTTGGATGGCAAACTAAGAAATTTAAACGAACAACCGGGGCATTAAATCATGTTCCCTACTATAAAAGTGCAAATTATTTATGCCACCACATACATATCACTTAAGAAAGTCCAAAGAAAGTCCCATTTTCTTTTCACTAGATATACAACATTTTCTTTTTCTTCCAAGAAAATCCATCCAAATTCTCATCAGCCAAATGGGAATCACAGAAACATGCTCAAGATTGTTAGGAGACTTGGTGCACGCCATTGGAGGAGCTTCAAGATCAATCAGCTCATCACCTCACAACATTGATATTCATAACCAAAACGACATCCAAATCTGCAAACGACAAAAAGCTGCAGGCAAAGTTGACGACTCAATGGCTAGAGCTCTCATCACGGTGTTTGGCATGCAAAACGACGGAAGAATACACAAGGAGAAGGCAAGGAAAGTGGTGGAGAGGCTCGGTTTGATACGCGTCGAGGAGAAGAAGGGCGGGGACGGAGAGGATAATAAGTCGGCCTCCGCGGTGTTTGAGTTGCCGGGAGATCATGAGGGAGAGGAGGTGGCTGTGGAGGAGGTGATTGGTGGGGAAGAAATGGAGGATGGTTCAAAGAGAAGTGAGTTGCTTAAACAAGCTTTCAAGATATTTGATGAGAATGGGAATGGGTTTATAGAGGCAGTGGAGTTGAAGAGGGTTTTGGAGTGCTTGGGGTTGGATTGTGGGTGGGGAATGGATGAGATTGAGAAGATGTTGAGAGTTGTGGATTTGAATTTGGATGGCAAGGTTGATTTTGGTGAGTTTGAGTTGATGATGGGACTCAAATCTCATTGACATATCATTGTTATAAAATATGGTTGTCTTATTATTAATAGGGCTAGAAATTATTATGCCTTTGTTTGTTCTTCTCTCTCAATAATAATCCATTGTGGTAATTGTACATTTATTTTGGGTCTTTTATATAATCTTTATCAAGCTTGAAATAAGTTGGTGTTTAAGTTGCTATCGGATTAAATGACAAACAACAAAATACAAAATTTCATTCATATACGACGTCGTTCTCTCTTCTTCTTCTTTTTTTTTTTTTTCTCTCTCTTTTTTTTAACGGGATTTCTTCTTTTTCCGTTATTTGCATGGCTTGCCAACTTTGAACGTCGTCGTTTTAACTACTTGAGGCAGTTGTATTGTTACAAAGTCAGAATTAACTCATTGAATCTTGATCCCTCTTTTTTCTTCTGCTTCCAAGCAGCTTACATTTTAGGAGAAATTATTTGTAAGTTGTTGGGACTGTTTTCTCTGTGGGTTTCCAATCGTCAACGAATATAAAACTTCATTCTTGATCTCTTGTTGGTCTCTGGAGCTTCACCTTCGAAACAAATGGAGGATCCTACAAAAAAAAAAAAAAAAAAAAAAAAAAAAACCCACCCTCTTCGATGCTCAAGTCAAATTTGATCTAAGATTAAAGTCCCAAAAATGAAAATGACAGAATTCGGCTAAAGAAATCAAGAAAAGTCCCCTTTATCTTTATTTATAGAAACAAGCAAGTATGTTGAAAGATCATTTCTTAATATAATCTCGACTGTTCATCTTTAATATATATGAAATAATTCTATCCCTTGAATCTAATTAACGGCTGTCATTGGTCTTAAGTCACTCTAATTATTCTCTTCGTTCGATAGGCTTTCCCTTGCTCTTCAAATTTACCTTTCCCTTAAAGGTCCTCGGACTTATATATATACTCTGTTAGGTTCAGATATCCTTCCACTAATAGATTAACATTGTCATTTTCATCTGTTTCGGATCCCCTTAAAACTAACATATTTTATATGAAAACACGTGTTTCATCTTCATTATAACGTTGTCGTTTCTATTAATGAAATATTGATCTCACGCAATGGTCTAGTAAAGTTTCATGGAATTGTCAAAAGGATGAGTGAGTGGGGGAAAGTAAACACCAAGCTTGATCTCTATAGAGCCTCTTTAGACTATTAAATTCGGGATGGGATTGATATTTGACAATCTCTGGCTATTTGCTGAAAAGGTTCACAAAACTAGTAACATGTCTACATTTTTAATTAGAAAGGAAAAGATTAAAAATAAAAAATAAAAAATAAAAAATAAAAAATAAAAAAGACAGCTAGCGCACGTGTGTAGAACTATTTTTCGATGACCATGGAAATTGGAGAAATGATTTAAAAAAAAAAATTCCCATTTTCCAGCGTATATACGTATTGCATCGTATCGAATCCGATTAGTTTATGTTGTACGTATGTTAAATTTATTTATTTATTCATTTGTTTTTTTTTTTTGAGAAAACGATTAGCATATAAAAAAATATATATGAAGACTTGGGATATTGTGTTTGGAAGGAAGAGCAGAATATTACGAAGGATAGATAATCAAAGTTAAAGGAATTGTGAAAAGATGGAGAGATTTGTCTAGTATGAAATTAAAGGAAGAAGGAAGGAAAGAAAATAAAATATTGTCTTTCTTGCGAAATATAGAGATACACAATTATTCAGTGGATCAGTTTTACCACGTTATCATATTTACGTAGTACATCCATCCAATTAAAAATTGACATTTGGACGATTTGTTTATGTCAATCTTTTGTTATTATGTTTCTCTTTTCTAGTGTGTATCATATTAATTAATTGTTGAGTCAAATTTCTATACAAAAAATATATATGAAGTAAAAAAAAAAAAAAATATATTCATATACGTATACTCACATCTTTCAAAAAATAAAAATAAAAATAAATATACCTATACTCTTACATTACGAGATTTAAAAAAAAAACTTTTTACTGATTAATTAACTTTAAACATTATATATTTCTCTAAATACTTTCAAAAATTCATATACGTTAAGGATTGCGCTCTTTTTTTCTTTTATATAAATATATAAATATAAACGAAAAGTGGAAGTGTTGTTGGACAGAACAAAGGCATGAAAGACATATTGTGGAGAAAATTAAAAGAATTACTTATATAAATAACATATATATATATATATATATATATTTGAATTTTCACCTTCTTTCAAATTAGGATTGTTTTTCTTCAAATGATATATCATCGAAACATATATTGTCTTTACCCAACAATATGATCTCCCAAAGTATAACTTTTTAGTCATTAAAGAAGGAGAAGGAGAAACGTTGTTTTGTTCCCAAATAAATTCAATTGTTAAAGTTTTTGGAGTAATTAAAAAATGATCTGCTTAATGTTGACTTATAAATTCATTTGTATAAAAATGTTTTGTTAATTAAAAATTATAATTAAATTTTAACTGACTAATATAAATGAAAGGAGTATTTATGGGAATTCGATTTAGCAATTAATGTGATATACATTAGGAAAGAGAAACATAATTACAAAACATTGACATAAACAAATATCCAAATATCAATTTTTAGTTGGATGGATGTACCACGTCATCATACTTTCGTGGTACACCCGATTCATTAAATAATTATACGTAAAACTAATTATTTTATTTAGAAGATTAAAGTCTTTCCTTTTTTTTTTTTTTTTGGCAATTAAGAGACTAAAATTGAGATATTCTAAAGGATTCAAATCCTTCCCTAATACTTTCCTTTCTCATTTCTGTCATATCAAACTATTATGAATATCAAAATCTTTTCACTAATATCCTTTCACAATGCTCTCCTTATTTACATTTTCTCTCCTTATAATAAAAATTTGGAATGAGATAGATTTAGGAACCTTATTCTTGCCTAAATGGAAATAACTTTTTTTAAAATTTTTTAAAATTTGCATTTTAGCTAAATTCGGGAATTGTGTTACCGACAAAAGGACTCTGATGATTTTTGAGGAATTTAAATTTACTTTGATAAAAGTTTTGTAGTACCTTTTATCAATTCCAAAATATTCCAGCTAGAATATTGTAGTGCCAACACTATTTATTTACTGTAGTGCCAAGACTAGAATGTAGTGCTATAAGAAAGGCAATATTGTACTTGGACAAATTCTTATTCCCAATTCGTTAGGCTTGGTTTGACATATTAGTTTAACTTTAATTAAACTGTATTTTTTTGTTAGATTTTTATCTTTTTATGAAAAGTCAACAAAACTTATAACTAGTTTTTAAAAAATCAACCAATTTCAATTTAAAAATTTCAACTCAAACTAATGATCCAAACGGACGTTTAATTTTTTTTTTCCCCTCAACAATTCCATAGATAATTAGTAATATTAGTACGCTGTTTTACTTTTACCCTTAGCAAGCTGGTGCGTACCAAATGCAGATCCCAGGTTCTCTAAAAATTCCAACTACAAAACCCGGTTTCTCGACTGTCACATCATATACATATGCACATGGACATGTATATATATGTATATACACATACATATAGAGACACACTCTCTCATACAAACATATATATAAATATTTATAATATCAGAAACCAAATATAAAACATAATTTTCACAGTTGGCAGAAGCCGGCACGATTTATCTACTTGCAAAATCAGTACATTGTTATTCATACAAAAATAAAAAATTGTGTAGGGAATAGGGGACAAAACGAGACACCGATGAGTTATTAATGGAACTACTAATGACGTGACAATTCAACTTTAAATATATTTTTAAAAAATGAAAAAAAAAAGTTGATTTGTTGTTGGGATCTTTCTAGGTAAGGTATCACTTTAATCAATACATGTTTGTTAACGTTTAAATTTGACCAAACTCAAATCAAAATGAAAAATGCAAAACGGACGTGATCTAATAAGAATTTAACGGTTAAAATAATACCTTACTGTAACTGTTTGATTTGGATCTAAGTAATTTAGAAAGTAAGTTTGAGAAGTAAATTCAATTTTTTATTGAAAATACTTTAAAAAAAAAGTTTGAAAAATTGGTAAAAACGGGATAATAACAAACGGGCTATAAGTTATGTTTTCAGAGTCCACCAAAAATTTCTCATAGTTGTTATTCTTATAAATTAGATTGCTAGCATTAGTTTTTGTACTGCTTTCATTACTAGATAGATCCAATAATGTCTGAACATGAAATTACTTACTTACCAATCAATAAGATTAAAAAAAATATCAGAAATGAAAATTTTTTATTAATTAATCTGAAGTCATGGTTAATTGCTCTTAGAAAAAGATCAAAGAGACATGAATTGGCAGAATTATTATAACAAATAAAAAGTTCGTGAGAAAATGCAACAACGTTGTAATCTTATAGCATTTTACTAGTACAAGTTCTTATACTTCGCACAGGGAAAAACAAACTAAAAAAAAAACACACACACACACACACACACACACACAAACTAGAAAGTTTAAATTAGAAACAAGAACAATAAGAACCAAAAAAAAAAAAAAAAAATCAAAATCAAAAGCTACAACTTTTAAACAACACAAGAAGAGTCTAAAGTGGGAATTTGCATCAACATGTAGCACATTTTCCTAAAGTTCCTTTCTATGGCCAAATTTCCGAGGCACAACTCACAGCATCGCTCAACATGCCGGCAGTGATATTGGGAGAAGAAAGATTGGGGTTTCCAAAGCCAAGTAGGGATGAATTCTGACCCGAGACTGCGATTCCCGTGTAGGATGCGTCATGATGATCAGCGTGAACGGTGATGGTTGGCGGGACATTCGCTGCGCGGTGAAGATTTGGAGGGTTGAAGTGTTGTGGTATGCTACTTAGATGACTTTGAATGAGTTGATTCAAGCTTGAAGTTACGGAGCCTCTAGCAACCATGTCTTCAGCTAACTTCACCTGAAATCATGACATTTATTTTCCATTTTCAATACTCAAGCTAGTATTTGTTTTAGACTTTTTCCCCTCATTTTAATACATTAATCTTTGTATCGAATATTCAACTTGGCATTAAATGGTTTCTACTTCTCTTTTCTTTGTCTTTTTTTTTTTCCCCCCTCCCTTTTATTTGCCCTTTTGCAATTGCTGCAAGGGTACTCTTTTTAACTTATACATAGTAACCGCGCATTAAGCCTAGGTTTGGTAAGAAGGAAATAAAATAAGAGGGAAATCAAAAATAGAAGTGAAAGAAAATAAGATGGAGATGAATGATTTTGTTTTTCCTTTATGTTATTTGGTATCAGGTAAGGAAGAAAATATAAAGGTTGTGGAATTACTATTTTATTTATCTATATAAATTATTTTAATTTAAAAACAAAGATAAAAAAAATAATTTATTAATTATTGGATGGATTTTGGTTTTCCTCCCACTTTTGAAAGGAATAAAAAAGTGGACCCCGGTGTAATATTTGTCCATCATATTTTTCTTTCTCTTTTCTTTTCCTTCTTAACAAACAATCAACTACATCAATTTCCCTTCACTTTTCCCTCTTGCTACTTCCTTCCTTCCTCTTTTCCACCCTACCAAACATAGCATTATGTAAAAAGGCATGGTTAAATATAAGCAAAACCTTCAATGTCCAATAGAAATTAAGGTTTATATAGTCCTTGAGGTGTAGACACGGAGAGGAGTGAGCGTTATGATTTGAGAGGTGTAAGAAAATCATCTTGTATTCCTAATTAAATACAGAAAAAATCTACAACGACAAAATGGATCACGTAGTTCTGACATTGAAATGCAATCGCTTGAAGTCTTGTGCGTGTTCTGCTTAACATTTTTTTCCTCGCTTTATAATTGATCATAGATTAGGCTGGCAAGTAGAACAACTTCAAATTAAATTTAATAGATAAATAAATACCTTGGCTCTCATTGCTTCGACGTCGGATTTCAGCACTCGATTAGTCGTATCGGCATTATGGTATTGCTGAGTAGCTTCTGAAAACTGCTTATACAAAGATGAATTTTCTCCTCTCAGCTGCTCAACCTGAGGAACATCACCAAATTGAACTCATGATGATATATATACCTCCAAATATGTGACACAAATACACGAACAACTTAATCACCAAAAATGTCCCAAGTACCTGGAACTCAAGATCCGCCAAATGCGCCTGCTTCCTTCTTCTTGATCGCCGAGCAGACTCGCGATTCGAAACCATCCTGCAACAAAACACATGAACAGTGTAAAAATTATTAACTCTAAGAATTTTAGATTACTTGTATTCATATAGTACTAAATCGAAAACATAGCATCAAAAAATTAGTAGTTTCTTTTTTATGATTAATAACCTTCGAATGCGTTTTATGTCAGTAGGATCCGTGCTCTGCTCACAGGGTCCAGCTTCTATCTCGATGTCGTCGTCTGATTGCTCATGAGAGGAACCACTTGTAGCTCCTCTTGCTTGTTCATCACTGCCTTTCGATTTATTGGCCGATAACGGACTTCCCACTGAAACATTTTCCATCTCATTGATCGAATAATTAGCAAATTGAAAAATATTTTTTCCATCTTTCTCCACGTAATAATGTGAAAAATGTTTGGTATCACTAATGACGAGCGTTGCGGCTAGTTAATTACAAATTGACATGTGAAACTGTATGACTTCGAAGTTAATGTTACATGAATATGATTTATTTAAAGACATGTGATGATAATCACTAGTAGTAATACATAGAATTTGCTCTAACTAGATATGGCATGAGATTTAAAAAAAAAAAAAAAAAAAAACCCGATTTTTAATTGGTGTCTCTTAGAACATACCGCAAATTGATGAATTAGAATCTATGGTGGCTGAGACGCAGGAATTCTTCGGTGTGAGATTTTGAGAGCAAAGAATAGCTTCTGCGAGTCCAGCAGTACTGCTTGAGAAGCAACTCATAATTTCCTGCAGTTAATTAATTTAGTTTAGGCATGTGCTTGAAATATAAGAATTTTTAAGACAAAACCAAACAAAAGCCTTAGAAGCAGCAGTTGGAGTCGGTCTATTATTTCAGTTTGGGTGTATTACATTAAACAAAAAAGTTTTTAGAGGGGTTGGTATACGAATAATCAATTTCTAATTGGGATAAAATAAAAAAAAATGTTTTTAGAGATAACATTAAAAAAAATAAAAATAAAAATCCATTGTAAACGAAAACTCCCACTCAGTCATAAATGGCTTCCCCTGCTTAGATAATAAAAGAAAAGAAAAGTTGGTGTCCAACACTGTTAAACCCATACACAAAGAGGTCCATACAAGTCCACACCATTATGGTTTGTCTGATTATAATTTTTCAACGTTGGCTCCAAAAATCCGACAACGCTTGCCGACATGGCTTGCACATTTTTTGTTACCCTACCACATATCATTTAATTTTGTAGGTTTTTTTTTTTTTTTTCCTTTTTTCTTTCAAAAATAGTTTCTTTGTTCTTGAAAATTGACACGAAGTGTTGAAATTGCATCTGTCCCACTTACCGAACCAATTATCCATCTTTTCTTCATAATTGGTTTGTATTAATTGTCTTATTACCTTAAATATTATTATTAAAGTTATTATCTATATTTTCTAAATTGGACTTTTTTTAATGTACTTGAATTTGAGACCTCTTATTTATTAAATTACTTGAAAGAAGTCTAATTTTAATTTCCATGTTTATCTAAAATAAACAAAAGAAGAAGGAGAGGGTTAGTGGTTGATATTCATTATTTGGCCACTAAGTGAAGATATATAATACTGATGAAATAATGATAATTCCCCACCCGATTCTATTAAAAAAATGAAGAGTTCGAAATTTCAATCCTATTAAGGTAAGAGAGCAATTCTATTAAAAAAATGAAGAGTTCGAAATTTCAATCCTATCAAGGTAAGAGAGAGCGAGAGAGAGAGAGATGGTATTACATAGAGATACCAAAAAATATATGTTTCTTTATAATGTTTAGTTAATAACTCCACATACTGTTTATGCTAATCATATACCAACAAATTTCTCTAACATTAGTCACGATAACTGATTAAAGCTTACTATTCATAAATAAATACACAAATAAAATAACACGAATTTTGTGAAATTGTATGTCTTAAGTAGCTTAATACGTAATATATGTCCAAACATAAAATACATCTAGAACAAAAGGTTTAAGTTCTTCGTTCTAGAGTGTAAAATAAATTCTTCTATATGATAATATATGAAAAATAAATAAATAAATAAATAAATAAATAAATAAAGAGTAACCATCTGTTTTAGATCAGTTTTACTAATATTAGTTAACACTTAATTTTTAACATGTTACAATATAAGACCGGTTTTTTATAAACAAACGAAAAGAAACTTAATCAACATTTAGCATTTGTTTTTGTCATTTATAATTACCAATTTTACATTGTAATATGTAAAAGTAAAACGAATAAAATAAAAAAAATTGACAAACATATTTAAAAATAACTTTAAAAAGGTATGATTTATAGAAACTAGCTTAGCGAGTAAAAAAAGAAGATTCATATCTCAAGTCTTAGGTTCAGTACACAAGGGCCTTTCTTTTCAAATGCCCATATGGGACCCATACAACAAATTATTGTTAGAAATGGAGTTGCAAATATTTATAGAAAACGTAGACTTGACGTTCAGAGCCAGACTTGGCTCATTTGACAGTTGTAATATTTAATTTAGAATCATATACTTATTAATTGATTTATATCTAACTTTTTATTTAAAATAATGAAATAATACTATTTAGAATATATTCTCCATATTAAATATTAAATGTAGAATCAATCTTCCCTGAAAATCTTAAGCCTAATTTGCCCAATATTTATATTCCACTGTCACAAAAACTTTTAGTGCACACTATAAGCATCTGTGTATGCATACACACACACACACACATCTATAGAGAGAGAGAAAGTAGATGATAATGGAGGAACTCACCCGAGTACTTTTGAAAGGGAAGCAAAAATCGTCGGCGAAAATCCCATGATGATCTGCGTGGGAGAAATTATTATTAACAGCTGATGATGATCTGCAGATCTTATTCTCCTCATCATCAATATTACCGGTCAGCTTGTCGTTAATATTCTCGTTACGGTTGTTGGCTAATACGACGTCGTTGTCGTCTCCGATCTTCACGAACTCCGCCAGAGCCAACTCCGACTTGCTTCTCTTCATCGTCATCATCATCATATCCCCGCCGCCGCCGCAGAAGAACGACGTAGTCTGAGGCATGACGTGGCCGCCCGGCTTTCTCTCCATTTCTTCTTAACCGTGCCACTACCGGTGAGATTAACACGAATGTGTATATATATATATATATGTGTGTGTGTGTGTGTGTGTATATAAATATGTTGATAGAGAGAGAGAGTGCGTAAAAGAGGGGAAGTGTTAAGCAAAGAGAGTGAAGTATAAATAGGAAGGGAAAAGTACGGTCTGTGCAAAGAGAAAAGAAACAGAGAAAAGAAACATTAGAAAGGTGGGCGGCACATGAAGTTAAAAAGAAAAAGCATTATTCACCAAAAAAAAAAAAAAAAAAAAAAAAGCTAATTGATTTTACTTCATTACGAAAATGCCCTCCTAGGGTCCTTGGAATTACGACGCTAACTGTGCCGTCTATTTTGTTTCTAAGAGTAGACGGTTTGGGGTGCAAAGGGTAATTTTGCAATTCCGGCTTCTTGGCGACGAAGGAATGCGTTTTTTTTTATTTTTTTAAAATTATTTTTGGTGGGCTGTTTTTTTTTTTTTTAATTTTTTGTTTTGTTGAATTTTTAGTGGGTTGTTTCGTTTGAGTTTGGTTAGGTGTGCTAATTAGGTATTTTGACGTACTGTGAATGGGAGCCGTTGATCGGTGGAATCTTGAGGAGACAAGATACTGCCACGTGACAAGTTGATGTGTTTGTGGTGGGTCCGCTAGAATCTGAGTTGATTCTGCATTGGGGTACCATAATCTTAAATAGTGTTTTTTTAAAAATTATTTTAAAATCAATATTGAAGAGTTTAATTTCGAGTTCTCTACTAATTACTAGGGCAACTTTTTGCTTTCTAGAAAGTGAACCTTTAAGAAATTGTGGGTGCTATTCTGTTATCCTTTGCCAATAATTTGAAATCTATCCTAGAATTGGAAACACTCTGTTTTTTTTTTTTAAGGCTATTTCTAAACAATGCGAACCTAGCCTTTTTCTCCATCGGTGGGGGATAATCATATATTAATTATATGCATTTGAACGATATGGATGATGTGGACGCACAAATTTTATTGTGTACAAAACCACACTTGATCAGATCATTCCTAAAGTTTCAATATAACAAAATTTCACCTCATATTATCTATAATTACAAAAGTAGCTCTATAATTTTTATCAAAATATGAATTTATCCCTCATATAACTTGTAATTACAAAAGTTCATAAACCAAATATTTAAAAATAAAACAGTAGAGTTTGGAACAACAATGGAGGGTTGCCGGTGACCGGAAGATGAAAAAAAAAATTTCCGACATGGCAGAGGAAAGCATCTCACCCTAGATCTAGGCGTCTCGAAGTGGGTTGTCACCACTTGCAACCGTTGTGGCCCTGAGTAGTCACGGGTTGTAAGCATCGCAACTAAGTGATTGTTGCACATATCCAACGGATAGGAAGGCAATTCACCAACTACTTGCTGTGGGTTGCAACCACTTTCGATAATCACAACGTTGAGTTAGATCACAACCGGTGATGTGTTGGGTTGCGTGGGATTATCGAACTGTACTGCGATCCACCATGGGCTGAGCAAATCCGGCAGAAGGGAATGGATTTTTTCTGATGACTACTTGTGGGTCGCGACCACTTACGCTCGTCAGTCGGAGGATTGGATCACAACTGAGGATGTGTTGGGTTGCGCCAATGGGTAACCAGTGGGATGCCGATGGGTTGGATATGGGATGAATATGGTATTTTGATAAAATATAGATATTTTACACTAATTAGATTTGAATGAAAAGAAAACATGATCCAATGTAATTAGGTTTATTTTTGTTTTCATATGATGATGATATGGGATCATTGATCTTTCATCCAAGGGTCTGAAATTTTTTACACCATTGGTGGGTGTTGATGACCGACCCAAGCCAGCCACTTCTGTCATTTGCCGACTACACGCCGACCACTACTCCGGGGAACTCGGAGTAGCCGGACAGTATCCTCAGCCGAGAACTTGAGAGGTCTACACCGACCATGGAATTCCCCAGTACAGGATAGTCGGATACTCGGATGCTCGGATCACTCTCGTCGAGCACCCTGATCGGCCTTAATACGCTCCTCGGCCCAGACCTCCGCCATGACGACTTTAGTAATGAGAGATGTGACGCCAGTCACATCCCCGCCCCGACAGCTGCTGGCGCCGCTCACCTGCTCCTGTCAGACATCAAATCACAGCCGCCCACTGTAGCTCCCTTAATGATGACGCCTGACACAAGTCACATCCCCCTAGGGACGCGCGTCCTCAGCTCAGTGGATCAATAGCTCATGCAAACCTACTAACCCATCGGGTACCTTAGGTAGCCGACCCGGCCGGGTTGCCCCGAGCCCCCGGATCCGCGAGAAGCGCCTATAAATAAACATTTCAATTCACTATTCAGGTACGAACATTTCTACTCTGCCAAAGCTCTGCCTCTCCTCTTGCTCACCAGTTTCCTTACTGACTTAAGCATCGGAGTGCCCACGGCAGACACCACACCGGTGTCCCCATCATTCTGAGGTGCTTCCATTTTGCAGGAGGTCTATGGCGAGGTAACCGGCGAGTCTCCATCGGTCAACCCGACCACTTTTGGGTGTTGTTGCCGGAGCCATTTCGAGCATCAACATTTTGGCGCTAGAAGGAGGGCCCCCGCCTTTCCAGCAACCCACATCTTTACTCACCTCATCCACCCACTATGGACGAGTACACCAACCAAGATCAGGAGTGCGACAACCCTGCCCCTACAGGATCGCAGAGTACCAGACCACCGCGGCGCCGCGGTGGCCGGGGACAGCGAAGGCCCACCCAGGCGGAGATATTTGCCGATAGTGTCCAAGTCCTGAACCAGACGGTTCAAGGATTCATGGAGGCCTTCCGCGACACCCGTAACGTCCTGTTGCCTCAGCAGCAGCCGGAGGCCGCCGAATCGACGCCGTCCAGGCCGCCTAGATCAGGGAGTAGGCGCCGCGACCCCTCTCCGGCGGCCGACCACGGCGAGCGCACCCTCCGGCAGAGCGCTGAGAGAGAGCAACAGCAACCCGAGCTTGATAGGGTACGACACACCCACCGGCGCAGCACCGAGAGACAGCAGCAGGAGCCCGAGCCTATTAGGATGCGCTCAAGGAGTCGCCGTACTCGGAACACCCACTCGGAGGCTGCACAACAGACCCCGGCTGAAGAGTACCCGGATGACTACCAAGAGGTCCTCCACGTCAGACGAAACACCACGTCAGTCTTTGACCGGCTAGGAGGACCAGCTATATACCGCCGTTTAGGCAGAGAACACTCGGTGGACCAACCGGCCGAGAGGGAAAGGGACGATCAAGGCCGGTTAGATCATTTACAGCGCCAACTTGATCGGCTGGTCGGACAACAGTACGGGTTGGAGCCCTCTGGGTCGACTGACCCGCCGTTCACCCCCGAAATTATGGCATCCCCCTATCCCCCCAGGTTTAAGATGCCAGTTATACCTTCCTTCGATGGATCCGCAGACGCGGATGAGCACCTCGAGAATTACCAAGCGCACATGCTGATTCAGAGCGCTAATGAGGCCGCTCTTTGCAAATCGTTCTGCCTGACTCTCACCGGAGCTGCTCGGCAATGGTATCGAAGGCTCGACCCGGGTTCCATCAGCAGTTTCCGGCAGTTAGGAGAATTGTTCTCGGCCGCCTTCCTGGGATCCAAAACAAGGAAGCTGGGGGCCTCTCACCTGTTTAGCATCAAGCAGGGTGAGAACGAGACGCTAAAAAAGTACCTCGAGCGCTTCGATAAGGCTGTTGTGCAGGTAGAAGGTTGCACGGATCAGACCTTAGTTCAAGCATTCAGAGAAGGCATTCAGGACCCTCGCCTTGTCTGGAACCTCGCCTTCGACCGACCGACCACCTTTGCACACCTGAGGGGGATCGCGTGGCGGCACGCAGAGGCGGATGAGTATGTCAGAAGCCGAGGGTTGCAGATCCACGGTCAGACCCAGCCATCTGACAGGAGACCCGAGCGGGGACAGCCGAGGACTTCCGACCAGAACCGGTCAGACAAAGGGAAGGGCCCAGCCATAGACACCAGCGCCGAGGCTAACCCCGGCCCGCAAGTGCGAACAGGGAGGTTTCGGCAGTATGCCCCCCTAGTCACGACGATTGACCATGTCCTGAACCAGGTATCTGGTAAGGGGCTGCTCCGGGACCCACTGCCCATCCGGTCGGACCGCTCTCAGAGGAACCAGAACAAATATTGCCACTTCCATAAGGACGTCGGCCACGACACCAAAAACTGCATTCAGCTTCGAGATCAAATCGAAATGCTGATCAGGGATGGTCATCTGCGAGAGTTTGTCGAGAAGATCATAACCCCGGCAGGCCCGAGTCGCCGTCAGATCAAAGGTCCGGACGACAAGCCAGAGGAGCAGGGGCCCGAACACATCGTCCACACGATTTTTGGTGGGACAGCTACTGGGGACACCCCCAGTAGTCGGAGGAGTTATGCCCGCGAGGCGAGGCTGGTCGCCCGCGGGGAGTACATCAACATGGCGGAGCACATCTCGAAGATATGCCGCCAAGACAACACCCCGATCACCTTCACGGACGACGAGGCTGATCGGTTACTTCACCCACACAATGACGCCCTGGTTGGCGAGATCAGGGTAGCAAACAATGTCGTCCGACGCGTCCTCGTTGACAACGGGAGTTCCGCAGACGTAATGTTCATGGACGCGTTTTCAAGACTACGGATCGAGGGAGCTGTGTTGACGCCAGCCCGGACACCGTTGTACGGATTTGCCGGGGACTGTGTCCACGCAGCCGGCACCGTCTGCCTCCCGGTTACGATCGGAGATGGCCCGGAGAAGACCACCCGAATGGTGGAGTTCATCGTAGTAGACCGACCGTCCGTCTACAACGTCATCCTGGGGAGGCCGACCCTCAACGCGCTCAAGGCGGTAGTCTCCACCTACCATCTGGCCATGAAGTTCCCAACCAGCGGGGGAATCGGGGTCTTCAGGGGAAACCAAGAAGGGGCCCGCAAATGCTACATGGAGGCGGTCAACAAAGTGTGCCGAAGGGCCCCCGCCCATGCCACCGTATCTACCATCTTCATGGTGGATGGCGCCGAGGTCCCCGACGAGGAGGTCAAGCCCCTGAGTGACCTGGACCCCCGGATGCCAGAGGAGGAGGTCCGAGCACTTCCAGTCGAGGACTTGGTCCCATACCCGCTGGACCCCAGATACCCGGAGCGGACGGTACTGCTCGGCTCTCGGCTGGCCCCGGATATCCGAGCAGAGCTGGAGAAGACCCTCCGGGAACATAAGGATGTTTTCGCCTGGTCCCCCGAGGACATGCCGGGAATCGACCCAGCAGTGATGTGCCACCAGCTGAATGTTAACCCGAGGCACCGGCCCGTGATCCAGAGGAGAAGAGCCTTCAACCCGGAGAGGTATGAAGCCATCAACGAGGAGGTGAAGAAGCTGCTCGCCGCCGGCTTTATCCGAGAAGTATCCTACCCGGATTGGCTGGCCAACGTCGTTTTGGTCAAAAAATCCTCCGGGAAGTGGCGCGTCTGTATTGATTATACCGACCTGAACAAGGCGTGCCCAAAGGACTGCTTCCCCCTTCCGCGAATTGATCAGCTCGTTGACGCGACAGCCGGGCACAAGCTGCTGAGCTTCATGGACGCCTATTCAGGGTACAACCAGATACCCATGAGCCCAGCCGACCAGGCAAAAACCGCGTTCACGACCGACCAAGGGCTGTATTGCTATAAGGTTATGCCCTTTGGTCTCAAGAATGCTGGAGCGACCTACCAGCGGCTGATGAACAAGATGTTCGCCCCGCTCATCGGCAAATCCATGGAGGTGTATGTGGACGACATGCTGGTGAAGAGCCGGCAACTAACCGACCACGTCCGAGACCTCCAAAGCTGCTTCGACATTCTTCGCCAGTACAGGATGAAACTGAACCCGACCAAGTGTGCGTTTGGAGTTGAATCAGGGAAATTCCTCGGGTTCATGGTAAACCACCGAGGAATAGAGATCAACCCCACTAAGGCCCAGGCCGTTGCGGACTTGCGCCCGCCGCGAACAGTCAAGGAGGTGCAGAGGCTAACTGGGATGATTGCGGCCCTATCCCGGTTTGTGTCAAGGTCTACTGACAAATGCTTCCCGTTCTTCCAGGCTCTCAAGACTAGGGGAGGAATAAAATGGGATAGCAGGTGTGAAGAGGCCTTCGAAGGCCTTAAGGGGTACCTCGCCTGCCCACCGCAGCTATTAAAACCGTTCCCTGGGGAAACGCTGTACGTCTATCTTGCCGTCTCGGAGAAGGCCGTGAGTTCCGTCTTGATCCGAGAAGAAGACGGGGTCCAGCACCCGGTCTACTACAGCAGCAAAGCGTTCCAGGGAGCAGAGGCGAGGTACACCCCGTTGGAGAAGTTAGCCCTTGCGTTGGTCTCGTCAGCCCGCAAGTTAAGGCCTTACTTTCAGGGCCACCCAATCCGAGTCCCGACCAGCTACCCACTTCGCCAAGTGCTACAAAATCCTGAGCTGTCAGGACGGATCGCGAAGTGGGCAATAGAACTTGGGGAATTCGACATCGAGTTCATCCCCCGTCCTGCGATCAAGGCGCAAGCCCTCGCCGACTTTATAGCAGAGTTCACGGGAGTTCCCGGACCAGATTCCGGGCAACCAGCGAGAATCGCCGACCCCTCAGTGGAGTTCTCGGCTGCAGCTCAGCCGAGCCCCGAAAGGTGGAGACTATTTGTCGATGGATCCTCTGGTGCAGGAGGCTCCGGAGCAGGACTCGTCCTCGTTAGCCCGGATCAGTTCAAAACCAGCCAGGCCCTTCGCTTTAATTTTAAGGCTTCTAACAACGAAGCAGAGTACGAGGCCATGATTGCCGGGCTTGAACTGGCCCGAGAGCTCGGGGTCCAAGATATTGAGGTATTCAGCGACTCTTTGCTGATTGTGAACCAGGTTTCCGGAGAGTTCCAGGCTAGGGAGGTGCGAATGGCAAAATACCTGGACAAGGTAAAGGCTCTTCTCGGCCGCTTTAACAGTCTAGTGGTTACCCGGATACCCCGGTCCGAGAACGCCGAGGCAGATGCCCTAGCCCGGTTGGCATCGGGAAATGATTTGGAGGGCCTCGTCTCCTTCCCGGTTGGAAAACTAGACCATCCGAGCATCGACCGAGAAGAGGCGGTCCTCTCCGCCGAGAACACGTCGACTTGGATGGACTCGATTGTCCAATATCTCACCGATTCTCAGCTGCCATCGAGCCCAGAAGAAGCCCGGAGGATCAAGAACACTTCGGCCAGATATGCAATCATTAATGGCAAGCTGTACCGCCGAGGACTCACTGCCCCCTACCAGCGTTGTGTTGGACCAGCTGAGGCCGAGTACGTTATGAAGGAGATTCACAGCGGGGTCTGCGGGAATCACTCTGGAGGAAAGGCCCTGTCATTCAAGTGCCTTCGCCAAGGGTACTATTGGCCGACCATGAGCAAGGATGCCATGGAGTTTGCCCAGAGATGCATAAAGTGCCAGCAGTTCGCCAAGGCTATTAAGTCTCATCCTGAGAGGCTTACCTCAGTTGTATCTGCGTGGCCTTTTGCAAAGTGGGCCATAGACATAATCGGACCACTCCCGATGGCCAGGTCGCAGCTTCGGTATTGTTTGGTCGCCATAGATTATCTCACTAAATGGGTTGAAGTAGAGCCCTTAGCCCAGCAGACCGAAGCGAAATGTACTAACTTTCTTTGGAAGAGCATCATCTGTCGGTTTGGCCTCCCCCACACTGTAGTCACAGACAATGGAAGACAGTTCGGGGACAAGTTCCTCGCACTATGTGAGCAGTTCGGGATAAAAAAGGTGTTCTCCTCCCCCGGGCACCCCCAGAGTAACGGACAGGTAGAAGCCGCCAACAAAACGATCAAGGAAAACTTGAAGAAAAACCTTGAGAAGCATAAGGGGGCTTGGATCGATGAGCTGCCCCGAGTACTCTGGGCTTACCGGACAACCAAGCGGACGGCAACGGGGGAAACTCCCTTTGCTATGGCCTTCGGTGTAGAGGCCGTCATACCTGTGGAAGTCGGACTGCCCAGCCTTCGGGTCGAAAACTACGATGAAGAAGACAACACCGGTCGGATCTTGCCTGAGCTCGATTTGGTTGAAGAGAGACGAGAACAGGCCTTGATTCGGACAGCCGCCCGCAACCAAGTCATTGCTAGATATTACGACAAAAGGTTTCGGCCAAGAGTCTTCCGAGTAGGGGATTTGGTGATGAAAAGGGTGATTGTACAAGAGCCCGGGCTCGGCTCGTTCGGCCCTAAGTGGGACGGACCATACACAATAACTAGCATTGTACGCCCGGGAACATACCGACTACAAGACAAGGACGGCCGGAACCTGGGGAACCCGTGGAACGCCGATCATCTGAAACGTTTTTATCAGTAATTATGACTACTGATTCTTTTGTAAAGACTTGCTCATTCAATAAAAACATTCGATTTCATCAGACAACGAGTACCTTCCCATAAACTCCTGTGGTTCCCGGACCACAGGGCAGGTCCCTTGACCGGCTACCCCTAGGGGGCTACCCGACCAGGACCCAACATCTGCCTTTGCAGACAAACTCCTGTGGTTCCCGGACCACAGGGCAGGTCCCTTGACCGGCTACCCCTAGGGGGCTACCCGACCAGGACCCAACATCTGCCTTTGCAGACAAACTCCTGTGGTTCCCGGACCACAGGTCAGGTCCCATGAACGGCTACCCCATGGGGGCTACCCGACCAGGACCCAACGTCCACAGTGCTAACAGATAAGTTCCCCGACCAGGATTGGACTTGGGCGGCGAAACGCCCAAACCAATTAGGGGGGGCCAGGATCAGCTAAACCGAGCCGTAAAAAAAAAAAAAAAGAGAGAAGAAAAAAGACTTTCATTAATATATAATTAAGGAGGGGGGTACAAATTGGGCACCCCCGAACCCAAAAAAAAAAAAAAAAAAAAAAGAGAAGAAATTTACATGTATATGTCAAAAACAAAAAACAAAAGGCCAAGTTATTCGGTAGGCGGCAACTGGGCTGGCTGCTCTGGCTCAGCGGGGGCGGGTGCTGGCTGCTCCGGCTCGGCCGGGTGCTCGGGGTCTTCCAGTATGATGACATCCTCGGGCACACTGACAGCACCGGTGACCTCGCCTTCCTCGGTCGCCTCCTCGTTCCCTGCCTCCTCGGACTCAGCCGGCACAAAGGACCAATCCACCCCGACCAGCGATGGGTTGGCCACGGTGAAACCGGCCTTCATGTCCCGCATCCCTTCCTGGTACATATGGACGATGCGGTCGTTGTAGTCCTCGGATTCAAGGAAATCAGCCACCGCCCGAGCCCGAGCCTCTTCAAGAGCGGCGGGAAGGGCCACCCGTATATATCTTTCGTGCTCGGCGCGGGCGGAAGCGAGGTCCTGCTCAGCTTGGGCGAGAGACTTGCTCAACTCAAGCCTAGAAGTCTCGACCTCCTCGGCCCTCAGTCCGGCCCTATGTGCCCACTCTTCAGCCTGTCGTCGCCCGTCCTCGGCGCGAGTCGCCCTGTCCTCGGCTTCTCTTCTTGCCTCATCCGCCACGGCCTTCGCCGCCTTGGCCTCCTTCTCGGCAACCCTTGCGTGCCGAATATCGGCGTCAGCCGCTTTCAGGTCGTCTGCCGCCCGATTGGCCGCTCCCTTTGCAGCGGCGGCTCCTGAGAAGGCGAGGCACAGGGCCTCGACCAGCTTTTGGGTGCAGTCCTCAATGGCTACGACCGGGTCCGAACGCCTCGACGACTCGGCAACTCTAACACTGAGTCGCTCCCCGAACTTCGCCACAAGCGCTCGGTGAACCGAGGACTCAGCAACTTGTCCTGGAGGGGTGGACGAAGACCCTGCCCTTTGTGCTTCTCGGCTGCCCCGAGCGGCCAACGCCGTGGCTGGCCTGTCCTCTCTCGGTCGGCTCGCCCGAGCGTCTTGGCGAACCGAATGATCCTCCCGCTCCCGTGCGGCTGGGCGAGCAGTCTGCGGAGGAGGGGGCGCCGTAGTCGGAGGTGGAGGGGGCGCCGTAGTCGGAGGTGGAGGCGCAGTCTTGGTGGCCGGAGGTGCAGTTGCCCGGCTTAGTGGGGCTGAGGGGCCGGCCTTGCCCTTCCCCTTGCCATGCGCCGCCATCTTAGCCAGTCTCTGAATCCTCTCATCCTCGTTTGGCCTTTTTGTTCCCCGTCGGTCAGCCATCGGTTCTGCAAATACAAGAGAACGTGTTAGTTATCAGATAGAATATATTACCATTAGCTGATAGTGCTCGGCATTGCTCTGATGCCGACCTTCAATCCGCAGTCCCCGAGTGGACGGCTGTTCCCGAGCAGGACTCAAACCCTTGATCACCATGTCAAGGTCCTCGTCGGCAATGCGGGGGCCCCAAGATCTCGGAGAAGGATCATGGGACTGGTCGGAGGAGGCCTCGTCTTCGACCACGATGGTCCGGGACCGATACTGAAGAACCGGTTCCGGCATCCTGGCGACCGTGACATTACCCGGCACCCGGCTATCTGGTCGGGGGGCTGTCGACGATGAACCAAGCCAGCCGTACTCGGTCAGGCTGGCCTGGCTTAGAAGCACGCGCTGGTCCCGCTCGTGCTCGGGTAAGTTCTGGAGGCCCTCTAGCATGTCCGACGTCCTCTCCCGCACGAACGGCGCCCTAGTCCACGCATACCCCCTCCGAAAGACCACTGGTACCCTCTCAGCACGGGGAAGCTCGTTCCTGGCCAATTGCCCGTGCAGCCATCGACCACCTGCGTAAAGCCAAAGGTGTCTGAACTGCTTGTCGGAGTCCGGGCACTTGGTCACGAACGTTCCCTTGAACGCCTGGAAGTAGTAGGAACCAGTGGACGCGGGCGCGGTCTTCATCCGGTAAAGATTCTGGAATGCCTGGAAGGGCAGACCAGCCGCGTAGTATTTGGTCCAGAGAACGAAACAGCTTATCAATATCCGGAAGGCATTCGCATTCAGCTGGATCGGAGCCACATTCAAACTTGTGAGGGCTCGTCTCAGGAACGGGTGGAAGGGTAGGCGCAGGCCTGCTCGGAAATACTCTGCGTAGAGAGTCACAAAGCCGGGTGGTGGCCGAGACGGCAGATCGTTCTGACCAGGGGCCCTCAGCTCTACGTCAGCCGGGATCTGGAACTCCCGCCTAAGGGCGGCGAGGTACCTCGGCGTCACAGCAGATGTGAAAAAATCCGCCGAGTACACTGGTAAGCCTCCGGCCAGCTCCAACATTAATTGGTCGGACCGGCGGTGAACCCGTTGGTCGTTGATCCGCATGGCGTGGCTAGCTGGCCTGTTGCGGTCCTCTATGTCCTCCCCGGCAGGATCCGTGCTGTTCGAGCTCTCCTCGTCGCCCCGCCCCGACGTGCTCGTCTCGCTGGCCGACCTCTCGGGCACCACCTCCTCGGCAGCAGAACCTGCTCGAACAACCTGCTCGGAAGCAGCCCCGCCCAGGTCTCGTACAAACTGCCTATCTGGTCGGGTGCTCGGCCCGACCTGCAGAATCTCCTCCAACCGGGCCGCCCCCTGGCCTCGGCTGGTCGGCGTCACGGACCCGTCAGTCGATGCAGACGTACTCGGACTCATTGTGCTCGGGCTCCCGACAATGTCTACTGACCCCGAAAGGGCCTCGTTCTCGGAATCAGACGCGCTGCTCATGATGAAAGTAGAAGGAAGATTATTACCTTTGCTGATGTTCTCGGCGGTTGACGGTCTACTCGTCTTCTGGATTCGACGGCTTCAGTTGTCGGCAGATTTCGGCAGCTCTCGGCAGGAAATTCCTTCGCAAACGATGGCAAATGAGGCACCCCCCCCCTCTATTTATAGGCGACCGATGGCGGTTGGCGCGAATTCCCAGGCGACGATTGGACTTCCCGCCTAAACGAAAGTTCAAATTTCAAACGCCAGTCGCCGGTTCGTCTCCCTGCCAATGGTTATTCGACGCGTGGCGGGTCGCCACGTGGCCGACCCGCCACATGACCGACCCGACACATGGCAATCCTGCCACGTGGCGTGCACGTGGTACGACACGTGACACCCGAGAGTCCCCGCACCTGTCCGAGAACCACTAGATCGTCCGATCATCCGAGTACTGACGCACTTGGCCGACTATGCACAAGCAAGAAGCACCCCTGGCCTAGACCCGACCAGAGATGCTAGGGGGCTTCTGTTGATGACCGACCCAAGCCAGCCACTTCTGTCATTTGCCGACTACACGCCGACCACTACTCCGGGGAACTCGGAGTAGCCGGACAGTATCCTCAGCCGAGAACTTGAGAGGTCTACACCGACCATGGAATTCCCCAGTACAGGATAGTCGGATACTCGGATGCTCGGATCACTCTCGTCGAGCACCCTGATCGGCCTTAATACGCTCCTCGGCCCAGACCTCCGCCATGACGACTTTAGTAATGAGAGATGTGACGCCAGTCACATCCCCGCCCCGACAGCTGCTGGCGCCGCTCACCTGCTCCTGTCAGACATCAAATCACAGCCGCCCACTGTAGCTCCCTTAATGATGACGCCTGACACAAGTCACATCCCCCTAGGGACGCGCGTCCTCAGCTCAGTGGATCAATAGCTCATGCAAACCTACTAACCCATCGGGTACCTTAGGTAGCCGACCCGGCCGGGTTGCCCCGAGCCCCCGGATCCGCGAGAAGCGCCTATAAATAAACATTTCAATTCACTATTCAGGTACGAACATTTCTACTCTGCCAAAGCTCTGCCTCTCCTCTTGCTCACCAGTTTCCTTACTGACTTAAGCATCGGAGTGCCCACGGCAGACACCACACCGGTGTCCCCATCATTCTGAGGTGCTTCCATTTTGCAGGAGGTCTACGGCGAGGTAACCGGCGAGTCTCCATCGGTCAACCCGACCACTTTTGGGTGTTGTTGCCGGAGCCATTTCGAGCATCAACAGTGGGGAAGAGCAAGCTTCCCCCACCATAAAAGTCCCCTGATTATTTTTCTCATATCCAAAGCACATATGCACATATCAGAAAATATGAAATAGAATATAGACTTGGATTATTTTGTACGTAGAAACTGTTAATTCATATTAAATCTAGGGGAGTTTTACAATGAGTTGGATCATTTTAGAACGGTTAAGATAAAAAGTTACACCAAAGAAATATATAATATATTATACCTGATTTTATTTTACAAAACATTTGGAAAAAAAAAAAAAAAAAAACCCTCAAAACTCCCATCGGAGAAGAAGGAAAATTCGGCAGCTCCCCTCACCGACCACACCACACCACCTTGCCCTCCCAAACTCGCCGGCGGAGTTGCGATGAAGGCCGCCAGGGATTCCGACGGAGGCGTGAGGGAATCGGACCGATTTGTGCTTTGTGTGTGACCCAGGGCGAGCTTGCGATGTGGGAAATGTGTGGCTCGCACTGGGTAGCAGAGAAGGGACTAAGGCCGGCGAGCTCTGATATGGACGGTGGGTGGCTCGCACTTTCGCCGGATCGAGAGATGTTCACCGATCGTCCAGATCGGGAACAGGGCTCGTCCAGATCGACAGCAAGCATGGCGTTCGCGAATCGACGGCTCAGGTGTCGGTGACTTCGGTGGCATGAGACCAGAAACGGCGAGTTCCCAACGACGCTCGCGACCTCCGCCGGCGACCCTGTAGACCACCGCTCATAGGTGGCCACCGCTCGCGATGTCGGCGACGGTAGCGGAGGTCGCGATTCCGGCGGTGGTGGCTCACACTTTTGCTGGGCTGCGGCGGCGACGTGGGATGATGGTCGACGGCGACGAACTCTGTACTTTTTTTTTTGTTTTTGTTTTTTTTTTGTTAGTAATTGATTTATGATCTGATGTAATAGGGCACACCAAAAATTTCGTGTGCGCATGACATCTATACCACATAATAACACTCGCGGTTAAAAAGTTTTCTCATTAATGGGGTTAAAAAAGAGGTCTCATTATAGTTTTTCCCAAAAATCTGTATCAGATTTATAAATGTTACACTTTTACTAACAAAATTTCATGAAAATCATGTTAACTGTGTGCTACTTATAAAATAAGTATTTTTGTGTATGTTACCAAAAAATTATTCGTTAAATTTGATGAAAATCTAATGATTATGATTAATAATTATGTGCTACTGGTAAAATATTTTTGTGTATATGCCACCAAAAAAATTCTCACCAGGTTTATAGTTTTACCCATTATTTAATGTAAATCAAGTCATCCCTCATTTATTCGTCAATTTTCACTAGATTTGAACAATATATGTCTAGTCCAAAGACAAACACATATGAGTTTGGTTAGTGGTGAAAAAAAATTTAAATTTTTTTTGGCTCTGAAATTTGAAAAGGTTACTTGATCGTAAAAGTAGAGATTTCTACAAACAATTAAAAAAAACCTAATAATAATTTCACATATAACTTTATAATTCTTTATCTTTAAATTAAAAAAATAAACGAGACAGTTTTTTATTTATTTATTTTTTTCAATGTAGTAATAAGGCTCTGCTTTTATAGATGTCTAGTTAGACAACCGCACTAAGCTCCTTTAGGCCCCTTAGGGGCCAAAACACGAGAGTTAAAAAATACACTTTTGTCAAGTTATATTTTTCATGTTCACCCACTTTCTTTATTGTCACTTTACCGACATCTTGTATTTTAGACATAGAAGGAGCACTTTTATTGGTGCAAAAATTGTGATGCTCAATACTAATAATGTTGTGATATTCTATGCCAATAGCATTCTTAAGTTTTTTTTTTTTTTTTTTAAGAAAAATATTAAAAATATCAATTAGAATTGATATTTTATATTTTTAATGTCAATTTATGTTTCATATTAATTATAATTTTTTTTTACGGTATATGTTTAAAAGATTACAACATCAATTTATTTTATATACCAATAATAAGATGACAACAAAAAGTCACCTGAGTAGTTGATAACAAAGTGTCACGTGAGTTGGTACTCAAAAATTGAAAAAGAGAGAAGGGGCGTATGAGTATTGGCTTTTTGGCGTGGTATGATTAGTGGGGTTAAGGTAATTAGAGTGCTTTTAGCAAAAACAAAAGGAAAATAAAAGATAAAAAATAAATAAAAAAAGAAGAGGTAAAGAGAGAGCATGTTAAAGGATGGTAATGGGCAAAAGTAGGACAAAGCTATGAAGGGGCTTTGATTGGGACAGCCACCGACCCCTGCAAGTAAAGATGCTGATGGCTGCTTTCTTTTCTTTGCCAATGCTTACAAAAAAAAAAAAAAAAAGAAAAAAAAAAGAAGCTCAAACTTCACTTTCCTTTGTGTTTTAAACAATGAACTTTGCCTTTTTCTTTTTTCCCCCCTTTTTTTATTATTATTTTTTAATTTTTGCCCTATTCTACTTTTCTTTCTTTCTTTCTTTCTTTATTTTATTTATTTATTTTTTTTGGAACATCCTTTTCTACTTTTCTTAAGACTTGGCAATACCAATTACCTAACTTTCCAAGCGTCATAGCCACCATCAAAAGTTTACTAATTTCTAGCTAAGGAAAGTGCTATACATCCAAGTGGGGAAACGATCGAAAGAGACAATTATTGGGTTCCAAAAACTCATATTATCTGTCAATAATAATTTTAGGTTATTGGTTTCAATGAATGAGATCGAAAGGATCATCCTAATTATATACATATATATCTATACGTACGTATATATACATATCTCAACAAACATATCAATTTGTCGACCTATTTACAAGTGTCGTTTAGTGTTAAAATATTTATAGAGAAATTTCGATAGTTGTTAAAGATAAAAATAAAATAAAATAAAATTACAAGAACATCAAAAGGGAAGTTTTTAACTTGTCTGAGAATCACTAATTAAATTGGTCAAGAAAAAACCCTATCGGGATTAGTTTAGCAGATCATATAGGGGGAGTTTAAGAATGGGTTTTCATTCGAAATCCGAAATTGTAATTGGAAGGTCATTCTTTTAAATAGTAAACATAATTATGAATCATTTTTTAGGCAAAAGGGAGAGATTATTATCCTAAAAACTATTTATTTTTTCTTTCTTTTTTCCCCCACTCAAAAGCTATGACAAAAAGTAGAAACAACCTCATGCATCTTGACAAAATCTATTTTGATAATTTGAGAAGTAAATAGTTTTCAACTTTTTGTGAGGACAATAATACCACCAAAAAGTAAGTATCACTCAAAATTATAAAATCCCAAAAATCTAATCAGCATTTGTCATTTTGAATATTCTATCTAATACAATAATGGGGGATGGAGATGCCTTTTTACCTTAACCTACAAGGTATTTGATGTTTTCTCAAAGATTTTATTAAAAAAGTAATTTGCTTTTTAGTTTTATTTTATTTTATTTTATGAAGGAAAAGTTGCGACAAACTTTGAGCAATGGAAATTTGGCTCAATGGTAGGAGGGTTAAATGCTTATTTGGGGATTGGCCCTGACTCCTGGGGCTCCCAAAAGGCTGGATGCATGTACTCAGCTTCACCAGCAACTGTGGGATCCCAATCCCTCCCAACCAATCCTTTCTAAATTAATAACCCGGACCGACTATTATTAATGCTAATGAACACTGCTAATCCTCTCGATTAGTACAAGTTGTCGACTCGATTGACTGTTCGATTCTTCTAAGTGATCATTAATTAATTTATAAGTAGTTCTCAATATCTCACTCGCTTTCATTAAATTAGAAAAGCAAACTTATGGACCTCAACCTAAAAAGTAATTTTGCAATAGAAAATATATATAGTACCGATATTGAACTTAGATCACATCATAATTATTTCAAACTAATATAGTAATAATAATAGAATTTGATGCAAATCCAACGATTAAAAAATTGACTCGACCGATAAAGTATTTTTTCTGTCAATCAAAGAACTCTCCATACTTCAAAATTTTGCACAAACTATTCTACTCGGATTGGTATGATATATATATTTTTAAAATATCTTAAGAAACTGGCCACTTGTAACTTGCAATGTCATGATTTAGGGTTAAAGTTTAATATTTCCTTCTCATTATCTTATTCTTATTGATCAAAAGTTGTGCGAACGTACGTAGGAAGTGATATGAAGACCATACATATTTTCCTTGTCAAATGGCAGTCCTAAACGTGGTAAATTAGTGAATAATTCTTTTTATTTTATTTTATTTGGCATACTAAGTAATTTGTTTAGTGGAACGGGTAAAAACAGGTGGAACCTATGGCGTAGCATTTTCTTTTTTGTTAGTGCACAGATTGCTGAGGCTTCTTTTTCCTGTAAAGTATAGTACTAGTGTCTTACTCAGCTCCTTCGTGTAAAGCTTCTTCAAACTTATTAACACCTGGATAACTTTATTGTCACACCAAACTCATTGGGACTAACTCAACAGATGGTAAGATATAATTTAAGTTACGATATGACTACACAAACATGATATGAAATTAAAGGATTTAGGTATTCTGTAAATGAATTTGGGTCAATTACATGATTTACATGATCAATAAATGGGTGGTATTTAGGTTGACCTTGCCTAACACGTCACTATAATAAATTGCATTTTCAGCGACTAACTTTCAGTGACTAAATAGTCATTGTCACTAAATATTCCATTCTGTGACTAAAAATTGGTCACAAAAATATTTGATCCAAAAATACACTATTTTTGACACCAAGTCAATTGACGATTAACTATTTAATTGTAAAAAAATTGATTTAGTGACTAAACACACATTTAGTCCCAAAAAGTTTTGGCGCCAAATGTTAAAAATGGAGGGAATACTAACGTTTTACCACTAAAATAATTTAGTCGTTAAAAGTAACATTTTACAACCAAACTTAGCCGGTAAAGATTGATGACTTTTGGCGACTGAAATATTAGTCACAAAATATTATAACAAATTATAACTTGATCGATCACACTCATTTTCTCACTAAATCTACTTTTTATCACTAAGCTTTAGTCACAAAAATATTTTAATAAAAACTTTTTAGCGGTTTGTGATTAAAGTTTAGTTATTGAATCTATTGTTTGCTTAAATTGTAAAAAAAGTTTCCTTTCAACCTAGAATTGATTTCAAAAAATTTGTAAAATTAGAATAGTCTTGATATGAATTAGAAATATGAATATGAGACTCTATTTTTTATATCTTTTAATTTACATTCATTATTACGAGACGTTAAATAAATAAGTAAATAATTCCGTCAAAAAATATAAAAATAAATAAAAGATAATAAAATTAAAATTAGAAAATAAAAAGATAAATCATCACCAAAATAGAAACGATATGTAGATATATCTTTAATTTTTTTTTTTACAAAAAGGAGTTTAAAGTAAAAAAAAAGTCCAAAAAAAAAAATGATTCTGTTAAGCAGGAAAAAAAAAAAAGAAAATTCAGTAGATAACAAAAAATTGATTTATTTTTCTAAAATGAGTAATTAAAAATATGTATATTTTAGAAAAAGGAGTTTAAAGTTAAAAAAAAAAACTAAAATTCTGTTAGACAGGAAAAAAACGAAGATTCAGTAGCTAACAAATGATTAGTTTATTTTTCTAAAATGAGTAATTAATTTTCTTAAAAAAAAAAAAGCTTCTTTAGGAAACCAATATAGCTTGGAAATAATTCAAACAAATTAAAAAACTATTTTGTAGTTTCCTCAAGAAAAAAAAAAAAACTACTGTAGTTTCCTCGAAATTATTTACGGATGATAAATTTTAAAAATGTCTAAAGAAAGCGTAGAAAAAACTAAAACAGAGAAGTGTTTTATTCTCCCTCCAAATTAATTTCCAAAATATTAAAAGCCATTTAAAACAAAAAAGAAATTTAAAGTTCATAAAACCTCCCAGTAAAAAAACAAAAAAAAAGAGAAGTGTTTAATTTTTTTCAGAGTGTCCCGCTCCCTCCAAAATATTGAAAGCCAATTAAAAAATAAAAGAAATTAAAAGTTAATGTAAAACCTCCTGATAAAAAAACTAAAAAAGAGAAGAGATTTATTCTCCTTTCAAATTTTTTAGGAGTGTCCCTCTAAAATATTGAAAGCCATTTAAAAAAGAAAAAAATAGAAATTAAAAGTTAATATAAAATCTCCTACTGGCAGTTATTTCCACACTCCTCACATCCTCACATTTTTAACTCAAAGTATTTCTTCATCCCTCTCTCATCTCAAAACCGTTCCTCTTCATCACTCCTTTTCTCCCAATTTTTTTCTCAACACTTTCCACCTTTATCTCTCAAGTATTTCTACACCTCTCTCTCATCTCAAAACCGTACCTCTTTATCTCTCATTTTCTCTCATGTCAAAGCTTACGGGTCAAAGCTTATGGATCCAACCGGAATGCTTTTCAGAATTCAATCTCTTCAACCCATTGATTAATTAAAAAAAAAAGGGTTCAGAGTAAGTATATCATCTAGTCAAGATAAAAAGTTCTTTGGCTTTGTTGGTACTTTACTTTACATGATTAATTCTTAGACTTTGTAGTTCCGAAATTTGTTTTGCAATGACCAAAAAAGGAGATGGCTGAATCAAATCGTTATTGAAAAGATGTCCATTATTATCCGACTTTGTTTTATCATTCAAAAAACTACAAAGTACCTTGATTTTTTCTGGGTTTCTTCTTTCTGAGCAAACTCAAAGCCAAAATCTTTGTTATGCACCTAAGATTCCTAAATTTTGACTTTATGAAGAAATTTTTGTTCCACTACTTCCCCTCAATTCTGGAATTGTTCTCAGCATTGGAGTCATGATCTTTTATATATATATATATATATATATATATATATATCTCTCTCTCTCTCTCTCTCTCTCTCTCTCTCTTCAAATTGTCATAAAACTTTTGTTACAGACAACATAATCTTAAACCATATTCTATAAAATAAAACACTAATAACAAAAAAAAGGATTAAAACTAGTTAATTATAATTTGAAAAGTAAAATAAAAATATTCCGGATTTTTTAATTTATTTTTACCAAAACAATTAAATATAATTTGAAATTTCAAAGAAAATATTTGTTAATTTCATAATTGGATTTTTTAAATTTATTTTTTTGATAAAAATAATTAAAAAATTATATTTTGAAATATAAAAGAAAATATTTATTAATTTTATAATTTAAGAAAAATAAAATACATTCAATGACTAATTAATTAATCAAAATATGGATTCTGGTATTATATTAAGGGACTAAATTGTAATGTTTCAATGACTTTCTAAAGACCATTTATTGACTAACATTTAGTCGTTAAAACTCCACTTTTTAGTGACTAAAATTTTTTAGTTACTAAAGACTTTTTACGACCGACTTTCAGTGATCAAGACACGACTGAATATTTTTAGTTACAAAAAGTTTTCCGCGACTAAATTTACACTTTTTGCAATTAATATTTTAGTTGTTAAGATTGATCCAAGTTGACACGATATTGACTAGATTTATGTTTCATCTATATTACTACACCACATAACAATAAAAATTGACATTGATATTATTTTTCGTACTAAATTTATGATACATGTTAAAAGTATCACAATCTTGTTAAGTACATCATGAATGTTGGATCAATTATTAATTTTAATGGGTTTGATAAGTTTATGCGACTAATAAATAGGGTCATGTTTGGGTTAAATGTTTTAACACTTTTGTTAATTGACCGTGTTTGTATTGATGTTTTGTGATATGATTAATAAACTAATTGATACGAATACAATCTGTAAACATGAATTATCACCTCTAACGGATGAAAAGGGAGGAATTTGTTTATAGGAACTCTCAATTTCGGAATCTACCATAAATACATATATATTGTCATGTCACCCTATGACAAATGTTTGCTAATTGCATGGGCTTTTTTTTACTTCCCATGGTGTAATCTCATCTTTCTAAGAGGGTAGCCCAGTCCTATCAAAACACCAAAACCCAAAACCAACCCATTTCTTGAAAAAAAAAAAAAAAAAAAAAAAAAAAAAAAAAAAAAAAAGCTAACCCCAATTAATCTGGTCATGGAACTATTACTTGATATAAGTACCAAGCAACCAATGCTCAAAAGTTTGTCCAAAAAAAAAAAAAAAACTCAAAAGAATTCAAGTATGGTAAACATAGAGACAATATGAATACAACAAGCAAGCAAGCTAACAATAATGATAGGGGGGTGGAAAAGAAAAAAAAAGAGCAAAGAGTTATCATCAAATTAACATCTATTTTTAGGGGGGAAAAAAAAACTATCATGCCATTTTAGTGGCAGACCTAATAGTTCTGCCCACAACCCAGCAAAAAATGTAGGAAATATGGTTTAAGAAAGTGTCATGTTGCTAATTGAGATAATCAAATGTGACCAAGCTTCCAGCTTCATGATCCAAAGGTCCCAAGAAGCTTCTTGCTAAAAAATCATCTCATGGGAAAATAGAAAATAGAAAATTTGATTATCTCTCCGAGATGAACCTCTTTGATGAGCAATCTCAACCATCAAAAAGGCTCATTGAGCCTAGTTACAACATTTTTTTTTTCCAAGAAGGGCGTCATCCGCAGTTGCCTGTTGACAATGTCACCCTCTTCGAGCTGCGCCTCATCGTCGCATGGGACAGTCTTGAGTAGCTTCAAGAACAATCCGATCCCCGGTCACTGCTTTGTCAAATTTTTTTTTTTTTTTTTTTTTTGAAAGTTGATGAGAGCTACCTTTGAGTGTCTCTTGATGATAAGGCCACGTTTGGTAAGAGATAAAGAAAATAGGGATGAACAAATTAAAGAATGTAGCTTAGTTAAGTAAAATGGAGAGGAAATGGGAAAGATATTCATTTCTCTCCTTGCATTCAGTATGAGTTATGTTAGACACCAAATGTCCCATTATATGATGAATAATGGGTTTAATTATAAGCCCTTGATAAATTCCTTCTCCTTACAAGCTGGTTTTGCAATGATGAGTTATACCTAATGAATTCCTATCAGATTTATTCTCTAAGCCATCAATATTAGGAGATTAAACTTGTGGTTCATTAAATGATTTAGAATCGCTATAACCAGTCTATTAATCCTTTTTTCTTACCAAATAATCATAAGTTCCGAAATCATTCAAATGATTCCATCACTCCTATCCCTCCTTTACTTTTCTCTCCAACCAGACAAGTTTCTCTCGAACTTTAAATCATAATTAGCATCATGATAGGGGACAACTTCTAAATAATAGTACCTCGAAGATTGGTAATAGTTGGTCAAGATAAGAATTATGGAAAACATATCCTTTGCAAATAGGCATCAATTTAAGCAAATTAATCCCTGCCTAATTAATCTAATAAGTTTCTTGTGAAGCTTGAGTGCTTTTTTTTTTTTTTTTTTTGCCCCCTAATCAGTGAAGTTTGACTACTTAAATGGTTCACATATTCACTCAAGTAGTATATATACTAATAGTAATTAAGAAAGAACCAGAGGATTGTTGGGTCTCGGGAAAAGAAAATGAAATGATTAGCTTTTCTTTTTTCCTACGTATTCCATTGATTTAGTAAGACCTTTTCTTTTTTCTTTGTCAACTAGAGCATTTTTTTTATAAAAAAAAAAATAATTTTTAGGGAAACTTACTCAATTGGCTTAAGTAATTTTTTTCCCCCATCCGATTAGGGTGGCCGCATGCTTTGTATGATCCAAACACATTGATGAACTTTGAACATTGGAACTCATCCACCCATACATTTGAATTTATTCTCAATTCCTTAATCATGACTCTTAAGCCGATTAAAAAAAAAAAAGTATTCGTGTCGTCTTGTGTCTTGTCTCCTTTGTTTATAAATGATAAAAATTATTATTATTATTATGATCTATAAATAAAACAAAAAAAAATAATAATAATAATAATAATTATTATTATTATTATTTTGATCTATAAATAAAACAAAAAGGAACCGATTCATGAATTCTATTAAAAAGAAAATGGGTCCAATTTCATTTCTTAATCAAAAGTACGTGCTCTTTAATTCAATTATATGCCAACTGATTGGAATTGAGGTCAGCCTATGCCTCCTTTAATTGTATGTACAGCTCTCTAGTCCATTAAGTTTAAGTTTTTTTTTTTTTTTTTTTTTTTTTTTCCAAAAACATTAAAAAAAATGAGAGATTATGGGTTCGTCGGAATATTAAAATATAAATTATAAAGTTAATTTTATTTGTCTTATATATAGCATACTTTAACTTTTGAGCAAACTATATATAATTAAGCCTCTTTTTTTAGTAACTTTTGGAACCCATTAAAAATGCGAAAGCTCCTTTTGCTCCCAATCCCATGCATCAACTTGACAACAATTTTGTGCGTATAAGTGCTAAGTGACATGCAAATTTGAGAGATCACCTACTCGCGTAAATAATTAGCATAACCTTTTAACGATACATGCATGCGTGTGTTTGTTCATTTGCAATTTGAATTATATATATATCTATATATATATATATATGAATATAATGTTGTGAGCCATATATAGCATAAGGACTCTTGGTCAGTAGTATCAACACCAATATATATATATATATGAATAATGTTGTGAGCCATAGCACAAGGATTCCCGATTGATCGTAGCAACATCAATTTTAATTTTAATTTTTGTATATCAATCTATGTATTATAGTAAGTTATTACTTTTTTGTTAGTACAAGAAATTTTTTAATTTTAATTGATCTGGTAATTATTTAAAGGCTTACTTAATAAAAAAAATGACAATTCATGTAAATTGTTATTCTTAAGTTAATATTAAAATTGATACATATTTATATAAAGGTTCTTTATATATATTAATGTATGTGTGTCTAATTTCATATAGTTACTGGAGTACACATGTCGAGCTAGCTAATTGATGCTCGTTAATGACAAACAAATCGTTGGCTAGGACTACTTTTTCTTTTCTTTTTCTTTCTTTCTTTCTTTTTTTGTTTTGTTTTTTTGTTTTTTTTTGTTTGTACCTCTCTTTCTTAAAGTATAGTCGTACAGTCAAAGTCTTACGAATTATTTTGCTAGCCTAAAGCCACTTTTTCTTTTTTTGTTTTGTTTTTTTTGCCTTTTTTTGTTTTTGTTTTTGTTGTTGTTTTTGTTGTATTTGTTGTATTTGTTTTTTTGTTTTTTTTTGTTTTTTTGTTTTTTTTTTGGTTTTTTGGTTCCTTAGTAAATTAGCTGATTATACATTTCCAATTGATAAAGATCACACGAAGGTTTAAACATTTATACTTCCCCAAACGTTACTCAACACTTTGAGAATGTTAAAAACGTATTTATTGATGTTATATGCCTTTGTGTGTGGCTCATTTCTATAACGCAATTTTTAGCTTTTAGTCAATAATGAAGCTTCTTTTCCATGAAAAACAAGGAAAGAAAAATCTTTTATTAAACTGATGAAGTTGTGGTATGCACTTACAGATTTTGCAGAGTTTAGTAGTATTTGAATCCCTTCACCCTCCCAAGTTTTGAAAAAGTATAAACAAAGATTAAAAAAGAACTTGAGGAGGTTTTGATGAAGATTTGATGAAGATGAAAACTCAGAAGCTGAGACGCTTCACATTGTTTAATTGCTCAAAAGGATATGGAAATTAATTGTTTCTTTGCGCTCATGGCCAAACTGGTAGATTTGGATAATTTTAGGGCTAAATTGACCGACAAGACGCATAAGAAAAAGACATCTAATTATCAGTTTACAGTTCGTAGTAATAAAAGTGAGAAAATCTTAATATTTTCTCCTTATGTGTTTTCTTTTTTTTT